>CM077883.1:19685000-20885000 GCA_039720435.1 Amazona ochrocephala | reverse complement strand
GGACTGTACTGCTCCTGTGGAAAGGCTGAGGGTTTTGTACTGTGCCGCACTGGTGCTCCTCACCCTGTGGCATGGCAAATGGGAGGAGTGTGGACCTCCAGAGGGATGTCAGGCTGCTGCTAATGTGCTTAAGGATGCAAAGCATAGATGGATGCTTGAAAGCAGCAAGGTAAATAAGTTCAACACAAACTTTGGAGATGATACCAGCAAATCTGCATGGAGTGGCTGTATCAATCAGCACCCAGCTTCACTGCATTAGCAGACAGGAGAAAGCCACAGAGAGCGAGTGGGGAAAAGGGATAAAACCTCACACCACACAAAAGCACCCCTAAGGATGCTGCTCCAAGAGACATCCATGGCAGGGAGAAACAAGTCTTTAACTTGCCATAGGAATAGGTTATGTTCGTGCTCATTTCCCATGCCCAGCTCTGGCCAGAGCCAGTGGCCCACCCTTGGAAGCAGGCAGTGGTGCCCACTACCCCATGATATGATGATTTTTGTTATTTGCCTCAATAAAAAGCTGTGATTCATCAAGTGCTTGTCATGTTTTGATACATGGATCAGGAACTGATCAATAGCCAGCCAAATTTAATAAAAAGGAGCACTATTCCTTGGAAATGAGCTTGTTACCATGCCAACTATCGATCCTCTCCTGACAGGCTCCGTAAGTCGCAAAATGGGGTCCTGATGGGTAGGCCGGCTTCCCTGCCTGCCTGCCAGCACCGATGCTGATTGCAACCTCCTTATTAAAACACATGGGAGACAACCCTATTTTTAACACTACTTCTATGCAGTTCTTTGGCAAAAGGTTCTAAGTCACCTGGAGCTGATAGGAATAACCCAAAGGCTTTATTTTTCTTACCATCTTTAAGGTGATGGAAATAGAAGAGTGAAAGGAAAAGAGCTCTGGTTGTGCACCTCCTGGGCTGAGGAGGGATGGAGCTCAACACCTTGCTGATGCACAATGGTCCCGCCTGCCACCAGTGCCCCACTGGTGATGTTACCTTCTATGAGCCTGATGGTATTAAAGAACACAAAATTGATCCAACACAAGGTGGATTTCTTCAGCTGACCATGGTAGGCAGGATGGATTTGCATCCCAAGGAACAGAGATGCTCTGTGGAGTCCTGCAGATACCAGAGCCACTGGCTGAGCTTCCCACAGTGATCCTAACTTCCTACATTTGCAGTGTTGGCATTGCAACACTGAAAGATTTGGGAGCAAGAGGGCTCTGGCCCTTTCCCCGTCTGAACCATTTAAACACATGGCCTGTGCCCTCCAGGACAGTCACATAGGCCAGTGTTTGAGGTTTAAAGAAGGGATAGCGAGTTGTACTTGCGGCAGCAAAAGCTTGATAGGCTTAGAAAACCCAGTTCTGCTCTCAGCACTGTCCCTGAGCCTTTGCTAGAACAGTTTATCCAGCCAAAAGCAAGACAAAGGTAGAATGTGATGTGGAAGATATCACTAAAGTCGCCTGCAGAGAGGGATTGCGATGTAATTCCTTCGTGGCTTTTCCAGGTTGTGTATTGTAATGTCTATTATGATTTGATGTTGACACTACCCCTGCTGTGGGAGGTGGAGTCGTGGGCTGAAGACCTCTAGAGGCCCATTCCAACCAAGGTTTTTCCATGATTTCATCTCAGAACTGTGATGTAAGGTCTAACATTGAAATGAACAAGCAAGTGGCTTTCTTGGGTGTTCAGAGTTGGAGGACAATGAGAGCTGACATCAAAACCTGACTATTTCTTAGAACTATTCGTGTATGTGAAGTGCCAGAAGCGTCCCAGTCCCTTGGCTGTGTGAAGCAGAGGTTATGGAACAGTGCTGTTTGCTGCAGTTATCCTTAAGTTTGCCAGTACAAGCATGTCTTGTGTCTGCTCTCAGCATTCTTCCTTCTTGGAGAGATCATCTCAAACTCCCTGTTTCAATTTTCCTTCTTTCCAAGATTTTTCTCCAGTAAAAAACCCCAGCAGACATCTCCATAGGGTTCATTGACACCACTTATTTAACGGAAAGGTCATTTCAGTACACAACAAAGGTGAAAGTCTTCCGTGAGGTTTAATAACCCCCAGTCTCTCTGTCCCTGCAGTGCTGTTCAGTGCTGTGGCATGGCAGTGAGCCGTGAGCGGAGACAGGGTGGAGCAGCTCTCCCAGTTACATGTATACATGCCAAATCGAGCTGAAAATAAAGCTCTCCTTAAAATCCATTGAAGGATTTTGGGAGTAGACTGCTGCATCAGCTCCCCTGTCAGAGCCTGGCATGGCTTTTACTCGGTACTGATGGCGTATTCCGTTGTCTCTTGCAGTTTGCACTAGAGCCTTGAAGACAAATGAGACCAGTTGGGTGCCAAAAGCAAAGCAAGGCAGAGGAGGGAGAGAGGCCCCTTGGAAAGCCGCAGGAGGAGGAAGGCCAGCAGCGCTGTTCGCAGGGATGCGGTTCCTGCTGCCGCTCCACCAGCAGACATGGAGACAGCCCAGCAGGTTTGGAGGGGATGCAAGCAATGGGATAACCAACATAGAAAATACCTCTTGCTTAGGAGAGAAAGCTGCCAAAAGGGAAGCCCAGCTCACCAGCACTAGCTCTGCAGGCAGCTGCCTTCCCTGCCTGCTCGGAGTGAAAACTTCCACATCAGCATGAACCGGAGCAAGGGGAATGACACCGAGCTCAAGGGCGGCAGAGGGTTTGTGTCTCCCCTGCTCAAGGGGCCTGCTCTGCAGTTCTCAAGATGGATCATCAGCCTTACATGGCATCGTGATTTGGCTGCAAGCTGAGCCGAATGCGTGACACTGCGGCAGGCTCACGGGCTGCCTCTCCTCCCTGCCTGATATCCACATAGACAGTGGGAGTTTTACGGACAAGATCCTGTGTTTTGGCTGCATGGAATAGTTGTGCTCTTCCTAGAGGAGAAAACATTTAACTTAACTCCAAATTCCACTATAACCAAACAGCTCTCCATGTATATCCTGGCTAATAAATCAAAGCGACATGAAGGCCCGTGCACGAAACTGAAGTGGTTTCTTAAAGCCAATTTGGCAGGAAATAAATTGTCATCTTAAAAAGCCAGTTCACCCTCCATACACAGCACAGCCCCTGCTCTTTGCTAAAGTCTGCAAACAGGCACGAAAAGTCAGTTTGTGGAAAAGAAAGAGGAATTTAGATGAGATAAGCCATAGGATTCTGTTATCAAAACCACACTGAACTTTGGAAGAGAAAGCACCGCATGAGCTCTCTTCAACTCCCGGGTTTGCAGTGCCCAGGTACTCAAATAACACAAGGACCATTGGTTTGGCTTTGTATATAACTATGGTCATGCAGGCATCACATCTTCCCTCTGTGCTTTTCCTCTTCCTTCTTGCTTCCTTAGTTAATGTTGTTATTTATTATAAGTGGGCTTTTTTCCCCCCAACCTTCCTTTTTAGTTTCTATTTCTATCGTGCAAACATGCCACAGCAAAGCAGTGTAAGCAATGCATAATATATTTGCAGTAATGTATGATTCATTTACTAGCTTTCATAATTAATGGGGCTGTGTTTTACATACACAGTGCTTTCTGCATGCGTTTCATGATGTGAACACTTCAAACTCTAATAAAACATAATCCGTTCGAAACAATGGGACTATTCCTGTGATAAGATTTGTCTGCAGCTGCAGCAAGAACTTGGCACCGAGTTTATATCCTAAACACCAATTTTATGCTGCTATTTTATGCAGCTCCTCGTTCTCAAGGTGGAAATTATTATAATGATATATATTATTGTAGTGATACCGCAGTTGGTCTGGGTATCATCTGCTTTCATACCCTGAAAACTTTCCAACCTAAATGATTTATCTAGCTGCTGTCCGGAGTTCAATAACAAACACAGAATTATGCTGAATCGATGAAGAAACATGTTAAGAACTGTATAGCAGCATCTGTAAAGTATCAGCTAAATAATGCCAGCATCTGCACCTCCAAACAACTCCTCCTTGCTGGGGTTTGGTGGGGCTGAGGGCACACGCAGCATCGTGGTCTGGGCCCCAGCCCCCTGTTTCCAGAGGTATTTATGCATCTAATTGCCATCAATGTCAGCAAGAATTGGGAACAGGCCATGCACTTCATTTACACGTTTCTCTCTTCCTAGCAAGGACTTGAGGACCCCAGATTACTTTGCACCCTATGGAGAAGAAAGCCGACACAGCCATTTGTGTGGTGTTCCTTGACGCACTGTTCCAGGCAGATGGATTTGGGAGCTTTTAGTTGCCTATCTTCATACTAAAAACATGAGCAAAATGATCTCCAACCACAAATTCTATACTTATGAATGAATCAATCTAACATGAATATATTGAAAATTCAAAATGGATATGAAAAACGGATATAAATTCCAGTCTAAGGCTGGAAATCCTGTTTGCAGACACTGGAAGCCTGCTTTCCTCCAGCCGAACCCTCATTAAAGCCGATGGACACGAACCATCCCAGCTCAGTGGCAATGTGGGGTCAGGGGGGTACCTCTGCTGAGGCTCCCAGCCAAACCAGCCCCACGCTGCTCTTGGGGCTGCACTTCACACCTCTGCAGCACTGCCTTGGCTGTGAGCAGGTGAGGAGCATCACCCACTTGAATAAGTTAAACCTGGGTTTAGGTCTTAGGGGATGAGTTTTGCAGTGTGTAACAGGATGAGGCAACATGATTGGGACAGCAAGTGAATGGCTGCACCTTCAGCGTGACTCCAACCCACTGGTTTTGCTGGACTTACATCAGGCTTTTCCTGAGGTATTTGCAATGCAGATTTTGTTTCTCAAAGGTATTTAAAGTACTGCTTTTGGGCTTTACTGTGCCCCTCCTGGTGATGATGGGTAACTCGTGCAGTGACTGGTACTGGTTCAAGATGGTGAAAGTGAACCCTGCTACCACAGGGATCTTTTTCCCTTCCCTGACATGGCACTAAGGGAAAGGTGGAAAAACCTTTCAAGTGGAAAAGAATGAGCTAAAGACCTTAAGGCCCAAATCTGCCGGTTAAAGAGATCAATACCACTGTTCCTGTAGGGAAGTGAGATCCTGCGCTGCAGCAGCACAGCTCTGATGTGCTGCGTCCCTGTCAAGGGTAAACCTGCTGGCCCCTTGCATGGAGTCTTGGGCCGGGGGGAGGGGCACCCACTGGGTACCCACCCCATGCATCAACCTGGGAGGAGACTGATGAAACTGGTTATTTGTAATGTTTACTAGTTCTGACTGCGGAGCCAGATTGGTTTTTCTCTGCATTGGAAGAGGCTTATTTTGGCCTTAAATTGTGTGTTCTGCTGGATCTTTGAACTGGAGTCTATCTTGTGTTTTTTCCCAGATCTTGGATTAGTTTTGCCTGTTTATTTCTACCTTTTTCTTTAAAAAAAAAGTTGCTCAATTCATTATTTAGAGGAGAAACCCCGTGTAAATACATCTGTGCCCTGTAAAGGTTCAAGAAATGCAAAGAAATGGAGGGGGGAGGAATCAAGCAGCAGTGCTGTTGTGAAACACCAGTATCTGAAAGCTGTGTTTTAAGCGAGTCTCTTTGATAGCAGAGACCTGGGTGACTTCTACCTTTGGCAGGTGCTGATGAAGCTTTCCTGCACCTGCAGCTCTACCTATTTTGCTGCAATCTCAGCAGGAGCTTTTGCCACAGGATCCTTTCTCCTTCTGCCAACAAAGCTGGGGGGGGGGCAGCAGGGAAGCCCCTGTGTCCTTATCTGCGCAGAGCCCCTGGGAGCAGCAGTGGTGGTGCCAATATTCTGCGACAACGGGAGCACATGAGTGGGTCTTGGCCTCAGCATGGGGTGCTGCCCTCCAGCCCTGGCCTGCTAAGTGCCATGTCAGAGCTCTGCTCGCCAGTGTCAGAGCCTCTGCTGTCCTAAATGGGTGAGAGCCCCCTGGGACACGTGTCTACTCAAGTGGCCTCTTGTCCCCAGAGCCTGACCTGCAGCTGGGAGGTCTCTGCCCCTCCAGCCACCTCCTCTCAGCATGGTCCCTTCCAGCACAGCACCGGCTCCAAGTGTGCCTCCAGGCAGCTGGGGTGAAGTGGCAGAATGTCCCTTTGCAGGGAGGTTTAGGGAGTGGGCAACCTGCCTGCCTCAGCTGAAGACTGCCTGGAGCGCCATAGCAGCTCCGGCACACGCGGGGGGGCTCGGAATGGACCTGCTGCGTGGCCTGGTGCTGCAGCCAGGAGAGCTGGGATGCTGCTCAGAGCATCACTCTTGAAGGGGGTCAAAGAGACAAGTTTTGGGGGGAATTGCAGGATAAATGGAAAACCTTTGCCTGATGTGGAGCAAAGCTCCAAGGGGTGTTCAAAGAAAACAGCTAATTTCTGCCCGTATTGGGAGGGACACGACACTACTGGGGTGATGCTGGAAGCTGCATCCCCCTGGGTGGGAGAAGAGAAAGGTTGGGGGCTGGGGGACCCGCTGCAGCACCCCCTACTCCCTGCACTTAAACAGGCACCTTGTGGATGGGTCCTGGGGAAGGGGAGCTGTGGCTGGGGGGGCTCCAGACATCTACACCCGTGCTACGGGGAGGAAATGATGTGCGCAGGGGCTTTCCGCGGGTGCGGAGCTGCAGCGCGGATGTCCGAGCGCTTCTTCCGGCGGGGCAAGTGGGGCGGGCACCGGTGGTTCCCGGCATCCGAAGTGTCAGGGATTGAAAGGATATACAATAAATATATGTAGTTAAAATACTTTTCCCCCCTGCACCTCTAAGTCCCGGGTTCATTCGCACCTTTAGTTCTCGTTTTAGGTGCTGCTGCATCGCAGCCCCCAGTGCGTTAAACGAGAAATAAACCAGAAATGAATGCCCGCATCTATCTCGGGTTTAAGGTAAAAGGCAAAATCATTTCGTGTCTCCTTGTCCGGCCAGATCCGCCCAAGGACCTGGGGAAGACCCCAGCGTTTGGAGGGAACTTGCAGCAGCCTCCTGCAAACGAGGGGTGCGAAACCGTGTGAGATAAAATGATGGAGCAAAGAGGGGAATCTCTAAATAGGTTGAGCATCAGGAGCCTTTGTGGTCAGGTCGCTTCGGAAGGCAGAGCGGCGTCGGGGGTGCCCGTCCCTCCCGACTGCCCTTTCCGTGGTCTCTGGTCACATCAAAGGATGCGCTGGGGAGGTTATGCGCGGCCGCCTCCCCGAAAGAAGAGAGGCAAAGCCAGGTGATATTAATACAGCACTGAACGGCGAAATATTGAGTGTTGCTGTACGTGCGCGTTGCCAGAGGTTAGCACAGTTTGTCTGAAAACACCCGGGGTTGGAGGAGGAGGAAAGGGAGGGGGGTTTAATAAAAACCATTTGCCACTTGTCTTCAATTAGGGGCTAGAAATTTAGCAAAAAGAGAGGAAAATGCCTTCCCCCCCCCCCCTCCATAGGGATCAAGAGGTAAAAGAGGCGCCGCTGCAACGATTAGGGGCTCCTCGTTTAAAGGAGGGAGACAGCACAGGGGATATTGTCGCGATCAGTGTCGGGGTGGGGGGTGGGGGGGGCGATGAGGCCGAGTGACTCCCGCACCCACCAGCCGGGGTCTCATGCCGCGGGGACACACCTCGCCTTGCTCCGCCGCTTTTATCCCCACTGGAAGGGGCTTCTCAGCCCGGAGCTGGACCCCCGACGGGCCGCGGGTCCCCCGCGGGGCTCGGGAGAGCCGGGACGGGGATAGCCGGGGGTGCGGGGGGTGTTTGCCCTGCGGCTCCCTGCAGCTCTCAGGCTTGCAGCGGGGGGGGGGGCTTTGCAAAGGTGGGGTACCCTCGATGTGTTTCGCAGTGCCATCGGGGGAGCCCCAAACCGACGGGGCTTCTCCCTCCCTTCCTGTCACCGCATCCGAAGGCAGGTGATGGGCACCTCAGCAGTTAATCCCCCCCCACACCGCCCCGACATCCCTTCATCTTAGTGTCCATGACAAATAGAGGCAACGTGAGGCAGGAAAGGGGGGAGGAGGGAGGGGAAAGACACGCACACAATAGCCAGGCAAATTGTTAGCAACTCGGGCGTTCGGGGAAGCCGGTACTGTAACTGCGCTCTCATCAGTCACCGCTCCTGAAGTGATAGTAAAAATGCATCTAAACATGCTGCGGTGTGATATATAAAAGCACAGCGGGATGAGCTGCTTTCCAAAAAGGGACTTGGTGATTGGATATGCCTTGGCATGATTGACAAGAGCTTAGTTTGGTAAAGAGAAGACACGCAAGCTTTCACAGCGGGATTTCTTTTCTAAACTATATCACACTAGCCTTTGAAAAGCGCCGCGCACTCTCAGGGAAATAAGGTTGCTTTATAGTGCGCTGACATTTCTTTAAAACACAACTAAGATCAAAACAAGAAATAAAATGTGTTCCAAACACAATGTTTTAATTAGTTTATTCTGCGCATTTGCTTTTATCTGGTGTATATATCACGGATCCCCACCCTTTAATTAAAACAACTGACTGCCTATACAACCGCAGAGATAAATGCTTAACTTTCTGCTTTGTAGCTACGAGCGAACTCCATTTACTACAGCTTTCAGAAGAGTTTCGAAAATAAACGTGGGCGCTGTGAAAGCTTCCAGGGATGGGCGAAGGTAGCGGGAAATGGCTGTTTCCTGGCTCGAGGAACTTGCGAGGATGAGCAGTGCTGCCAGCAGCCCGGCTCCCAGGGTGGCTTTCAGCCCTGCTCGCAGGGCTGCCGAGGGATTTAAACTCAACGAGGGCACGGAGGTGCCTTCATCTGGGAGTCGCAGCTGAAGGGCTGCGATGGGGCTTTTTGTTTCCTTGCTTGATTTGGGGGTTTATTTTGGTTTCTCTCTCTTTTTAGTCCTTCCTTCTTTTTCTTTCTTTTCCCTTTTTGTTTCATTCCTTCTGTTTTTCCTTCTTTTTTTTCCTTCCTTCTTTTTTCTTTCCTCTTTTTCCTTCCTACATTTTTCCTTCCTTCCTTCTTGTTTTTTTCTTCCTTCTTCTTTATCTTACTCCTTCTTTTTCCCTCCTTTTTTTCTTTCTCTCTTTTCCTTTTGATTTATTTTCTTTTCCTTTTTTTCTTTTCTTTATTTTTTTTCCTTTTCCTTCTTTTTTTTTTTCTTTTACTTCTTTTTTTTTTCTTTTACTTCTTTTGTTTTGTTTTTGTTTTCGTTTCCTTTTTAAAGATTAATTTTTTTCGGTGTCGTCCCCATCAAAACCTAAGTTACCGCAGACCCACCCCCCACACACTCCCCCCCGCACTTCCCCTCGCTCTGGCGTTCATCACTCCAAGCACCTTTTCTATCGCCATCTCCCCTGCCTCTGCCCTCCAAGGTTCTCGTTATGGAACTGCTCCTCCGGGGCATCGACTCCTTTCCCCCGCGACAAGCACCCCGGTTACAGGGGGGTTAATCATGCGGGGGTCCCGCCGCTGCCCCTGCGCGCCCGCGTCCCGCAGCTCAGGGCCTGTGCTGGGCGGTGGAGGAACCGCGCTGTCTCGGGGTACTCGATGGCAAAGATAGAAAAGGGCGGGTGTTTATAGGCCCGAAATCAGGGGATTTCGGGAGCAGGAAGGGAGCTGGCTCTGCCCGAAACCCCGCTGGAGGCGGGAGACCCGCCGCGGTGCAGACCTGGCCACGGGCGAGGGGGGGATTTGGGGACGAGCCCCCTGCCCGCACCCTTGCTGTTACTCGCCCCAAAGCTTCGAGTGGGGTTTTATCTGCTCTCGTTGAGGGGCTGTTTAACCCACGGAAGCGTGCGAGGGCTGAGCCCTGCTCCATGGCCAGACCCCGCCGGGAGGGAGAGGGGACGGGTCGGACCGGGAGGGTGGCACCGCTTTAGCCGGGAGGAAAAAGAAACAACCCAAGGGGAAAAGGGAACGGGCAGATCGCCCCAAGGGGACCAGAAGAGAGCTCGGTTCTCTCCCCGACACCGTGAGGAGAACCCCCGGCCACTGAACTCCGAATCTGAAGACGACGTGGACAGAAGGAGGATGGGTGATGAAAAGCGAGCGGTGGAAAACCGTATTTTCATTTTGTTAGAGACTTTAAATGGTTCAACACGTTCTTCCAACACATCCTCTGGTCTGGCAAAGTCATACCAGGGATATCGGGTGGTGGGAGACACCCTCGGTGCCCGCTGTGCCCATCGGTGCTCCGGGACGGCACTGCCGGAGCCGACACTCGGTGCGCAGCACGACCGGAGTTCCCCCTGGCCTGAGCCCACCTGCGTCCCCCCGAGGGTCTGCTGCTCCACCGGGAGGGCACTACACGGCTCTACCGGCCGCAGCTCCCGGACCGGGGCAGCGGGGTCTCCATCTGCCGACCCTCCAGCTCCGGTCTGTGCCCGGTGCTGGGGAAGGAAAGCTGGAATCGAGCTGGAATCGAGCTGGAAGCGCTCTTCGGGGCTGCACTGTTCCCAGCGGGGGTGTCCCTGCAACTGCCCCAAGACCCGCTGCATGCTGGGGGTGTCCCCAGTATAGGCTTGAGGCCGCCCACCCTGGAGCCCGGTAGCTCCCCGTGGCTGGCCTATGGCAACTAGAGACCGCTACCTCCGACCCTCGGTGGTATTGGTTTAAACGGGGTGATGTGTAACTGAGGAACGGGTTTGTTACCGGGGCTTACACCTGCTGCGAGACCCCAGGGCAGCAGCAGGGAGAGGCGGGTGAGACTGCAAGCAACGATGAGGTCCCCCCGCGTCCGGGGGAAGCTGAACCGCGGTTGATTTGGGGACAGAGCCCCACATCCTCCGCGGTGTGCCAGGGACAGGGTGGAGGGCACCCCGCCGTGCCCGGGGGGGTTGTGCCCGGAGCCCGTTGGGGTCCCGCAGCCGTCGGGGCCCCTCCGCAGCGCCGCCTAGTGCCCGGCTCTGCCTGGCGGACCCTGGGGGAGGCCGCTCCCGCAATCCCCGCTCTCGGCCCTGATGCGGGGCCGACAGGTTTGTGGGGGGACACGTGGACAGCCCCTCCCGCCTTCCCCTGCCTCTGTCCCCATCGACTCCTCGGAGCAAAGAACGGCCGTGCTCGTTTCAAGTCAACCCCCCCGGGGCAGGAGAAGGCCGCGTACCCGGGCGGGGGCTTGGAAACGGCCCCGGCACGCCGGGGAAAGCGCGCTTCTGCCCGGCCGCTGCTGCCGGGCTGGAAGCTCCCGCTGCCGGGATGCCTCCGCGGAGCCCGGGGCTTGCGGTTGCCCCTCAGGGCTCAGTCACGCAGAAAGGCTGACTAAAGTCTGTGTCCCCCGCAAGAGAGGGACAATAGAGCCACCCTCCGGGCCACAGGTCAGCTCCTCGCTGATTGAGATATTCGCCACTTCCCCCACCCCCTCTGCCCCTCGGAAGCGCGGGGGGAATCCAAGGGGGGGAGGATGCTCTCGGCCGGGCCGGGCCGGGCCGCCGAGGGTCCAGCTTCCTCCTCCGCCTGCTCCCCCTCTGCACCCTGCGTGTACTAAAGGGGGCTTTTACCCTCTTTCCAGAGGGTGTCCATCACGGGGGTCACCCCAGTGCCTGGGCATCAAAGGGCTGTGCCCCTCGCCCCGGGCTTTGCTTCGGCTCCATTTATTCTCCAGCACCTTCAACTCGTCCTCATGCTTTTTTCCACTCGCTTCCGAGCCTGACGCGTGTTTCCCACGCAGCTAAAGGGTTATTTTCTCGGGGAGAGGGGGGAAAACTTCTCCCCACCGCTACCAAACACGCCATATACCCCGGGCTGCTGGACGGAGCCCGTTGGCACCTTTATTTCCTCTCCACTCTGGTCTTTCAGCTTGCCTCCGCCTGGCCTTTGATATTCCTCTCCCCCTTCCCTTGCCGAAGTTCAGACCTGTTTACTCCAGCCGTATCTCTGAAGTTCAAATGTACATGTGCTTCCCCCTTCGCTGAGTGACAGCTACAATGGAAATGTCTCGTTCGCTCCTGGTTTGCATATCATTACACAAGAGATGCAATATGTTTATGGCAGGAGAAAAACTACTTGTCTTTACGCTTGTTAGGGATATTCATTTAACTGCGATGCAGCGCGGTTTAAAAGCCATTTAGGGCACAGGAAATACTCTCCTCGCCCTCCGGCTCGCAGATCGAAGCGGGGGATTTTTGTCTCCTTTTCCCCGGCTCAGTTTTGCCTTTTCCCCGGGGAGAGCCCGGTACAGAGCTCCGGGTCCGGGGCACACAACAGGGATAGGGCATTGCGGGGCTCCGAGGGCGGAGGGACCCGCACCGCCTTGCAGGGGCTGTGCATTTCTGTGGCTCTTAAATACCCAAATCATCCCAGACATAAATAAATGGTGTTGGAGGGGAATTACACGAATATCCTGACGTAAAGCGGGGGCTTCCTCCGCCTTCCCCTCCGGTGGGGAGCACGGGAGCCTGCGGGAGCGACTACTTTTCCGGTTGCTGTTGTTTGCAATTGAGATTGATTCAAAAAAGAGAGATGCGATGTTCCACCCCCCCGCTGCCACCTTTGGAAATTAAATTGGGGATCGCTGAATAAAAATGGAATTTACTGAAAGTGGTAAAATGTGTACGAAATATATTACATGTTCTTTTTAATTACGAAAGCGATGGGGGAAATTATCATAGGCCATACCGGCAATGCCCTGTCCAAAAGAATAATAATTATATATAGAAACCCCCCCGCGTTTAGTGTAATTTTGGGTCCCCGAGCAGTTAAATTCCAGCCAGGAAGCGATGGGAGTGTCGATCCCTCCCGCGCGGACACCGCCAGGCGCGCATAGCCCGGCGAAGTTGGCGAAGTAGAAACGTTAAACGCATCAACCCAGATTTATGGGTTAATTGCTGTAGCTCGGGCCGCAAGTGCACTGCGGTGTGTCAGGATCCCCCCCAAACCAGCCCAGAGCTACGATCGCTCCTTTATTCCCCCTTCGTCCCTCCCTCCGGGGCGCTTTTCCCACCCGAGGGGAAATTTTTCCAGGGTATTTTTCCAGGCAAAAATACCCCCAAATTAATAATTTTTATTATTATTATTATTTTTCGCTTCTCCCGCTTTGGAACCGCTTTGGCTCCTTCTCCGCAAGGCGCAGGGTCACCCCCCCACCGCAGCCTCGTGTACCGAGGGCACCTGAGCGAGCAGCCCCCGCTCCCCCGGTCCGGCCCCGGCGCGTCCCGTTGGGGCCGGACAATGCCACACGTGAGGCCTCCCGCACAAGCCGGGGTCAGTCGCCCTCGGTCGCCCCGGGTCGGCGACTTCAGAGGCGCTGCCCTCCCCGGCGCTCAGCTGATGGGCTAATTGAATTATGCCTTTCCCCCCCCCCCTTATTTCCCTTTTATTTTAGGGGCTGGGGGGGGGTGCTGTTGTTGTTACCAAGAAAACCCAACAAGTGCGGGAGGTCATTAATTACCCCGCCCTGCCCCTCCGCAGACGGGCAGGTCTTTCTCCTCTGCCCCACAGCGGAGCAGCGCGGAGGGACCGCAGGCGGGTGTCCGGAGGGCCCCCAGCACTACCCCGCTTCTCCCGAGCTCCCCACCGCGCTGCGATTCTTCGGATCACCCTCTTCTTCCTCCGCGCAAGAGCCGCGGGCACGGAGCGCGGGTTCCCCCCTTTCTTCCCTGTCTTTTGCAGTGCAATCGTGCACAAACGGCAGCGAGGGACTCACCTTCAACTTTGGGACTGTTCGTGGCGGCTGTGGCCTGGGAAATTTGACTGTTTGACGGGCTTGAGTGTTACCTCTTGGGGAGGTTTTATATTGGTGGCGCCTTTTTTTTCCCCTTTTTTCTTTTCCCCTTTTTTCTTTTTTTCCCTTTTTTTTTTTTTTCTTTCCCTCCCTGCAAACCCTAAAATAAAGAATGCGAAGCCTTTCCCGGGGTTGATGGGGGGGAAGGATGTGAAAGAGCCGCGGTTATAAAGCGCTGCTTGACGCGGGCTCTCAATGCGTCTCTGAACTTGATCAGATTTTACGTTCCCCGCCGAGCGCCGGCGGCGAGCCCGGGCCCTGCCCAATGGCCGGACTCGGGGGCTCAGCACATCTCAGGATATTACAATCACAGCCATCTTTCTTTCTGCCTTTTATTTCCACTCTTGCTCCCCATAGTTCTTTGCAAATGCTTTCCAGAACAGAAAATGAGTGGATTTATAGCGCTGTCTGCAAGTGATAATTATTCCAAGGCAAAACGTTGCCTTTGCAAAATGAAATTAAAAAGAAAAGGGGAAGGAAAAAAAGGGGGGGGGGGAAATAAAGGAAAGAAAGAGAGAGACGGGAGGGGAATAAGATAAACGAGTGTAGGACAAACAGGGAGCGGGAAGCGCAGGATCTGGTGCTGCTCCACGGGCTGGAGCGGGGGGGGGGAGGGGGGGGGGCGGCTCACGTTGCGGACCCCCCGCCGGCTTCCCCACGGGGCCGAGGGGCAGGAGCGGTTGGGTCAATAAAGGAAAAAAAGAAAAAGAAATAGAAAAAGCGAAAATTAAAATAAATCGAGATTAATTTAATTGAAACGGAAAACCAACCCAGAAGCCGCCGGTTCGGCTTTTAACGGGGTTTCGGTTTTGAAGCACCGCAGCGCCCGTGCGCCTCCCCCCGCACCGCCCAGGGCGGGCGTCCCGCCTGGCGGGGGGCAAGGGGGGGGCAGCGGCTCGGCGGGACATTCAAGGAGGGGGTGATGATGGGGGGGTGGGTTCCCCGCTCACGACCCCGTAGTGGGGCACAGGGACATGATGTGTGCACTGGGATGTGTGTATCGGGGTGTGTGCATGGGGGTGCCAGCACCGCCGCCCCCCCTTCCGCCCCGTCGGGGTTCCCCCCGCAGTTTTACCTGCGAAGCTCCCGCGCCCAATCAGAGTCCCCGTCGGCGCGGGGCTCATGCCAATCAAGCTCCTCTCCTCCAATAAGACGGCGGGCGGTGGGTCAGGTGACGTGGCTGCCGGCGGCTCCCCATTGGCGCCGTGCGGCCTGGCCCCGGCGTTGGTTTATGTGCGAGGCGCGGGCGGGCGCCCCGTCAGTGCCCCGACGGCGCTGAGCGGCAGCGAGCGCAGCCGCGCTGCCCCTCGCCCTGCTGCGCCGCCCGGCCCGGCCCGGCCCAGAGCGGGGGGCGGGCGGCTTTTGGGGGGCGGGGGGAGCTGGTTTTGGGGGTGGTTGGTTTTTGTGTCGGACGGGGGGTGCTCGCTCCGCTGCCCGCAGCGGGGGGCGTGGGGGTGCGTTTTGGGGTGGTTTTGTACTTTTTTGGGGGCGGGCGGGAGGAGGAGGGGTAAGTGGAAGGAGGGGGATCAGGCTGCCGCCGCGCCGACGGCCCCGCGCCCATGACGATGCTGCTGGACGGAGGGCCGCAGTTCCCGGCGCTGGGGGTGGGCGGCTTTGCGGCGCCCCGCCACCACGAGATGCCGGGCCGCGACGCCGCCGCCGCCGCCGCCGGCATGGGGCTGGGCCCCTTCGGGGACTCCTCGCACGCTGCTGCCTTCAAGCTGAACGCAGCTCCTCACGACCTCGCCGCAGGGCAGAGCTCGGCGTTCACGCCGCAAGCGCCGGGCTACGCCAGCGCCTTGGGCCACCACCACCATCACCACCACCACGCCGGCCAGGTGCCCTCCTACGGCGGGGCCGCCGCCTTCAACTCCACCCGCGACTTTCTGTTCCGCAACCGAGGCTCCGGTATCGCGGACGCCGCCTCCGGCACGGCGCAGCACGGGCTTTTCGGCGGCTCCCCCGGCGGTTTGCACGGCCCCGGCGGCATCCCGGACACCCCGGGCTACCTGCTGTTCCCGGGGCTACACGAGCAGAGCCCGAGCCACACGTCCCCCAACGGGCATGTGGATAACGGGCAGATGCACCTCGGGCTGCGAGGAGACCTCTTCGGGAGACCGGACCCGTACCGGGCCGTCTCCAGCCCCCGAACGGACCCTTACAGCGGCGCCCAGTTCCACAACTACAACCACATGAACATGAATATGGGCATGAACGTGGCGGCCCACCACCATCACCACCACCACCACGGCCCCGGAGCTTTCTTTCGGTACATGCGCCAGCCCATCAAGCAAGAATTGTCCTGCAAGTGGCTCGACGAGAGCCAGCTCAGCCGGCCCAAGAAAAGCTGCGACAGGACTTTCAGCACCATGCACGAACTGGTGACCCATGTCACCATGGAGCATGTCGGGGGGCCGGAGCAGAACAACCACATCTGCTACTGGGACGAGTGTCCGCGGGAAGGCAAGTCCTTCAAGGCGAAATACAAACTGGTGAACCACATTCGGGTGCACACGGGGGAGAAGCCTTTCCCCTGTCCCTTCCCGGGATGCGGCAAGATCTTTGCCCGCTCCGAGAACCTCAAGATTCACAAGCGGACTCACACAGGTAAGGCCCGTGACCCCCGTGTGTGTCCCCCCAGAGTCCCCTCGGGGCTCGGCGGGGGCTGTGCGGATGGACCGGCTGCTGCCGAAGCGGGGGGTGCGCGGCACTGCGGAGGGAACCGTAGAAAGGCTCAACGCGATCGCATTTTCGGTGCCTTCCCTCCCTGTTATTTTACGTTTTAGGCCTCATTGGAGTCTCTCCGAATTAAATCAGCGAGACGTTTGTCAAAGTGGTTTGATTTTCAGCCCCGTCTTCCCTTCAGCCTTCTGAACGGGTGGAGGGAAGAGAAGGGGAAGGCAGGAAGCAAACCTATTTAGGCTGTATCCTTCAAATACATCTTGTAAAGTCATCGGAGCCTCTGAATTTATCCGGGGTCTTCTCCCTCCCCGGGCTCACACAGCCTCTGTCCCCAGTGCGGGTCTGTTGGGAGGTGAATTAAAAGTAATAAAGGCTGACCCGAATTTCTCCGACACATAACAAACCCCTCTGTCCGCCTTCCTCTTCTTCATCTGCCGTGGTGCTTGCGCATCCCCAAGGTGGGACGAGCAGGGCAGAGGCTCTCCTGAGAGGATGCAAGCGGTCATGGAGAGGGGAACATCCCTCCTTCACCCTCTCTGAATTTCGCAGGTGAGAAGCCCTTCAAGTGCGAGTTTGAGGGCTGCGACAGGCGCTTCGCCAACAGCAGCGACAGGAAGAAACACATGCACGTCCACACCTCGGACAAGCCCTACATCTGCAAGGTGTGCGACAAATCCTACACCCATCCCAGCTCACTTAGGAAACACATGAAGGTAATCACCCCTGCGCTCCAGCCCTTTCCTCCCTGAGCAGAGACGCTCAGTCGCTGGCGTGCTCAGGGCCGGTGCCTGCTGCACAGCTCCATGCTCCCTATGGAGCACGGCCTGAGCCGCTCCCGGTGTTTAGGCCGACGCTGGAGCACAGCTCAGGGAAATGGCGTAGTTTCTTTTTTGTGCTCCCACTGGTGCCCAGTTTACAGAGTGTGGCTGGGTGCTGCAGGGCTCTGTAAGTGCAGGTCCCCAACGCCGGGACGCTGCAGCCTCTCATACTGGGATGCTGCAGCAAAGTGGCCAGGAGCTGAGGCAGGCATTAGCTCCGCTGCTCGGGGTGGCCAGCAAGTCATGAACTACCTGCTTATGGGAACCAAGCAGCTGGACCCGTGTCCCTCTTGCATGGGGGAACATCCCAACCCAGCTCAGCGGGATGGAGGGGACCGCGAGCTTGCTCCCATCTCTGCCTCTTGGTTTTAGGTGCACGAATCCCAGGGGTCGGACTCTTCCCCTGCAGCCAGCTCGGGCTACGAGTCCTCCACCCCCCCCGCGGTGGGCTCTGCCGGCAGTAAGGACTCCACTAGAACGCCGCCGGCTGCCCTTCAGAGTAACCCCGGCCACAACCCTGGACTGCCCCCCAATTTTAACGAGTGGTACGTGTGAAGACAGCTGCTGCCCGGCCACAGACTGGACCAAACGCGTTGGGAACGAGGGGAAAACAAAACCCAGGACAAAACCAAGCCAACTGCAGCTCGCTCCCACGGAAATGGAGTTTCCACACCGATGACCGCATAGGGCTACACCTAGTTAATGCCAGGAGCCGGAGGGGGGGGGGGGGCTTTTATTATTATATTATAATTACTCCTATTTTTTGCAAGCCCAGACGCTGGACTAGCCATGTCCTTTTCTCAGGATTAGATTTCTCTTTTTTCCCTCTTTTTTGTTGTCATTTTTTGCAGTCTGACATTTTTTTCTCCCTCCTTTCCCAAATCCCTCTTCCTCTGATTCCCTGCTTTGATTTTTTTTTTTTCCCCTTCCCGATTTGTTTTGGGTTTTTCCTTCTTTCGGTGGGATGTTGACATGAGGATGAAAATTCTCCTTCGCCTTAGTGGTGATTGTTGAAACTTACAGTCTTAAACCGTGCCAAAGTCCTGTTATGTCTTGAACTTTCCTCTCTAGCTCTCCTGCTGCTTCTTTCTCTGCTCTCCTCTTTCTCTCCTTCTCTCTCTCTCCAAGCATTACACTTGTGAATGTATTCTTGTCTGATGGGGTCGGTCAGTATTTTTCAGGATGAGGATGTGGTGTTTATTCTACCCAGATTGTGACGTTTAGTATTAAACAGTTGCCTTTTTGTAAGAACTTTTTTTATGTAAATACATACCCATGATGCCATATTTATCATTCGTAATTTAATTATTGATACAAAAGTGCCGGGAACTGAACAATATTTATGGGGGAAGGAAAAAAAAAATAATTGTTTTCTAACAAAAAAAAAATTACAAACAGCAAAAAAAGAAAAAAATTAATTCCAACTCTGTACAGCTTTTGGTTATAATTGCTTTAGCATTAAAAGTTTATTGTTTTGGAAAGAGCCGTTTCTGACCTCCTCCGGGGGCCGCGGGGCCGTCGCGGGGCCGGTTGGGCGCTGCCGCCGGGGCAGGGCCGTTGTTTCAGCGCTGGCCCCGCCGGGGGAAGCCGCCTCCTCGCCGCCGCTTCTTCTTCTGCTTCTTCTCCTTCTTCTCCTGTCCTTTGTCCCCCCCGCAAGCGCTTCGCTCCCGCCACCTTCCAGAGCGGACCGAGCCCGGGGAGAGGGGCAACGGGGAGCCTCGGTGGGGAGACCCCGACGGTGAGTACCGGGGGTGTGGGACCGGCCCCCTCCTGGTCTTCGGCGGGGACCCCGGGACGGCTTCGCGGCGCGCTGGGTTTTCTCCGGTATTGTCAGCTTTTGCGTTGGGTTTGTTTGGGGCTTTTTTTGTTCTTTATTTCCAGGATGCGGACAAACCTCGGGAGTGGAAAAGCGGCATCGCTGTGAGAAGCATCTCCGGAAGCCCCCGGCAGCCAGAGCGACGGTGAACCGCCCCCCCTCCGCCTCAGACCACCGGCCCCGGCGAGGATGCAGACGGGCTCCTGCCCCTCGGACCGTGGCCGCGTCCTGAGCCCGGCCCCAGGGAAGAGGCAGGACCCGCACCGCGGGCTCCGCACCTCCGCTGACCGGGAGAGACCCCAGACGGCCCCGTCTTGAACTTGACTTTTGGGGCACTGCGGGAGGACGGGGCCACCCGTCCCCTCTAGCCGGGGCCGCTCTGATGAGCAGCCCCTGAAACCTTTGCATGCTTTAATAATTGGGTTTGAACAATTGTACCCTTTTCCTACCTCCGAAACAAACAAGTTTTCGGACAGAAAAACCGGGAAAAGTGGGTCACAGCCTCTAGAAAAAAACGTATTAATATATAATTGAACAACCTGCTCTAGTGGAAGGTGTCCCTGCCAGTGGAACGGGTTTAGAACTAGATGAGCTTTAAGGCCCCTTCCAACCAAAACCAGTCTGTGATTCTGTATTATACACCCCAACCCCAGAGCGTGTTTTTCGTTCCTCACTACCCAGCCTGGCCTCTTAAACCAGTGCCCCTGCAGACACGGATCTCCGCTGCTTTCCTGCCGCGAAGTTTCTCGAACGGTGCACACAGCCGAGCCCCCAGGGCTGGGCGCAGAGCGCTGCCGGGCCCTTCCCCATGGGGCGAATGGGGCCGTTCCGTGCAGAGGCGGAGAGAGGAGGAGCGGAGCCGCCTGGGGCCGTCAGGTTTTCATCGGACACCCAACCTGGGCCGTGTTTGCATTGCTCCGGACCGCGCCAGGCTTGGAAATGTGCCGGTAGGTTCGGTTTCGTTACTGATTTGCTCGGAACGAGGGGGATGCAATGGCGCGGGGCAGGGATCTGCTGCTGCCAGTCCCTGAAACGCCATTCCAGAGCGGGAGGCTCTGCTGTGGCCGGAGCTGCCTGGCCGGGGGACCCCGGTCCTGGTTGCATCCGGAGGATGCAACACCCCCGACCTCGGAAGAGCAAGGCTGTGGATGCACATCCTGGCCCCACTGTGTCTGCTCCCCGGGACCCTCGGGCCGTGCCGGTGCTCCTGCCCTCCCGCCTGCTTCCTTGGGCTGGCAGTGCAGCCCTGGCCATTTTTATAGCTAGGAGTTAAAACCAGCATCCTGAGCATTTGGCTTCCCCTGGTAGCAAGGTGGTACCTCTGCCGGGGGCCTCCCCAGACAGTGCGGGAAAGGGGGGGTAAACTGCTGTGTGCACCCCACTGAGCTCAGGGACTCCACTTTCCAGCACCCCTCCCCCCAAAAAACCCAAGTGGGGCATGGATGGGGCAGTGTGTGTCCCTTGGGATGGAAGAATGGGTGCAGGAGAGGCTGTGAAACACTTAAAAGCAGGGGCTCAGCACCAGCGCCGCGAGGTGAGGCAGAGGGCCCGTGCCCCCCTGATCACGGCACATTGTCCTGTGGGAGCTACTGCCCCTGCAGAGCCTCTTCCCCACTGCTGCTGCTGCCCTCAGACCTCAGGGGGTGGCCAGAGAGGAGCTGTAGCACCCTGCAGCTCACATGGGCAAGTAAGAAGGGGTTTTCTGTAGAAAGAAGCATCTCTGGCCCATTGCAGGGAGATCCTAGAGCAGGAAAAATCCCTTTCCCCAGCATTCTTGGGCTAGTTTTGTGAGTCGGGGTGAGACAGCTCATGATGTTCAATGCCAGGGCCTGGCAGCAGGGATCTGAGGCCATCCCCTGTGCTCACAGCTGGGGTGGAAGCGTGAGAGTGCCGACCAGGGCAGGACAGAGCAGGTGCCATGTTAGCTCAGCTTTTCATGTGTCGTCAGTAACGGGTCTCATGGCACAGCCTACAAGAGTCCCAGGACTGCTCCCAGCAAGGGGCTGTGTTCTGCTGTCCTCTCCCAAGCCTGGCAGCTCCCTTGGAGCTGCTGTGCTCGCTTGTGTAAGCAAAATTAGATGGATTTGTCCCCAGATAAACACAACTCGGGATGGTTTTCTAAAAGGGGTAATGTTGATTCATTGTGCTATAAAGAATCTAAGCAGAGGCAGGCGATGAGCTGGAGCCATTCCTCCCCTACTACAATGAGGCATGAGTATTTTGATGTGTTTGGAGTCACTGTTTTTGTGTATCGGTCTGGGTGTCTGCTGTAACCCTCTGCAAATAATAGTAGTGTTTTTGAAGCTCAGTACATGCTATTAGCAGCCAGTGCCTGCACACGGTGTGAAGGCAGTGTCCTGAAGGTTGTGTTCAAGTGTCTCGGTGCTATGGCATCAGGAATTAAGTTCTATAGGAACTCTGCCGTCTGTAACGCTCCAAAGCAGTGGGTAGGGTGTAGCATGGTGTGCTTGCAGTTCTGGTTTAGTCATATAATGGTGCCAAATTAAAAGCACCAACCACTGACACTTTTAGCTGAGCCTAACTTTCATGGCTGTTTGAGAAACCATCCCTGCTATTTATGCCAATAGTAGAAGCAAACCGTATGGAAAATCTCACTGCAGAGATGCAGCCTTATTTTGGAGAGGTAAAATTCCAGAGAAAGCATTGAATATCTCATGTTATTATGGACTGTGCTGAAGGAAACTGTGTCGTGCTGACTAATCTGTACATCCCCTGAGCTAAGACGTTTTGTTAACCTCACTAGGCTGTTTGTGTGGGTTTAAAAGATGATTTATGTCTTGCGAGTGCCTGCTCACCTGAACATAACTGCAGGCAGTAAATTGCTTGTGTAAGGGCTTGTGCTGCTGAGTGAGGATGGCAAAGCAAGGACCTGGCCTGCGCTGTGATGGGAGATGGTTTAGGGTGGCTTTGAAGGTATCTATTCTGTGCTAGAGGGAAAAACCCTTTGCTGAAAGCAGGGAGACCGCTGTCTAGGGAGGCACAGGTATACTTTAATATAAGATGCTGATTTTTATCCTCAGTGATGCAGGTTACGCACTGCTTAGGCTTTCTTTTAGCTGATGCTTCGGTTGTGTTTCTCCATTTCAAATGTTTGCGTGAAAAGAGACTTTGATGGAAAAAGGAGAAAAAAAGAATTTAGCTGAATGAATTTGTTTTGGCAACTTGTTCAATAGTGGCAGCTTTGAAATTGCCTTTGAATGGGTGATATGTGAAGTTCCTTTCGAGGGAGACCCAGCCTGCATGTTGGGGATTCGTTCTTATGTGTGCAGAGCAAGGCAGACTGGGACAGTGGGAAACTTGGAGAGGGGGAAATCCATCCGCTGGAATGGGACTTGGGAAGCTGGACAGGCTTTATGGCTGAGGAGCATAAAGGATAAGTGCAGAACAGGGCTATTCCCATGGTTTGTCCTTTTTCATAGCATCGTATAATCCCAGTTTGGGCCTGCAATAGTCCCGCACATACAACATGGATCTGAGGCAGTGATTTGGGGCACTTGGTACAGCAGAGCAAGGGGCCGGGTTGAGATCCAAAAGCTATTGAGGCGGTTGTGCCCTTCTTGGCTTCCAGCATCACTGTGCTCAGAGAGAAACTAGTCTGTGGGCAGGAAAAAGGTGGAACGTCGGCAGGGTTGGTTTGGTATGAGGGGAATAACGTGGTTTGCTCTGCAGTGGGGCAGGTGCAGGGTTGTCATTGCTCTCCTGCTTTGGAGAGAGCAGAGTGGGGTTTGGAGCAGGAATGAGTGTTGTGCTTTATTCACAGGCCAGGACATGGCCTTTAGCTGGCAGGGTCACAGCAGGGAGGAAGCAGTCAGGCTTTTAGCCATGGGCTTGCTGCATTTGTGTGCCACCAGGAATATCCACTTGGGAAAAAAGAGCTACAGCCAGAAAGGCTAAAGAGGTGCTGCATGGGCACGTACTTTTGCTTTAAATAAAATTGCCTACTTAAGTGTCTCTAAATCCATCCATCCATCCATCCATCCCCCCCCCCCCCCCCCAGTTTCACTAAGACATTATTACAATGCAAAATCTTGTGTTGCTTTATTTATTTCTAATTTTAAGTCTTTTTTTACCACTTTCCATGGGTTACACAGCTTAATTCTATCACTGGTTTGGGCAAGAAGATGATGTTGTTCTTTTTGTATGCCTTTTTCTAGTATTCCTTTGCTTTGTGCTTGTTTTCTTACCTGTGTTAGTAAAACACAGTTGAATTTAAGGTTTCCACCACTTCGCTGTATTCTTACTGTCAAAAAGGCAATTTTTATCCTGTTTGCATTTAACACCCTCTTAACCCATGGACTTGAGTTTCTCAGTTACTGTTGATACCCTCAGATAAAAGTGTTGAGGTTGGTCAGAAGAACTCAGTCTATAGGAGAAAGTCTGTATTTGGACTCAAATCTTATCTTTAATTAAGAGAAGAATCTCTGTGCAGCAGCCGCTGTGCATTAAGTTCCTCTGATGGAAGTTTGCAAGGGCTGGGCTCTGGCTGCCCACTGCTGTGAGGGCTGAGGAAGGCAAATGTTCCCCAAAATACTGATTTTTTTCCCCCATAATATTTATCAATTTTCCCATCATACTTTTACCAGAAAGAAGATGCTGCAGTAGCTTGCTGAAGCTGTCAATCTTCAAGTATTTAAGATCGCGTTCCAGGCACCCCCAAAACTTGCTCAGTTTGGCAAGATTTGGGAAGAAAAAGAAAATGGATAAATATATTTTCCCCCTTTTTCTCTTTTTTTGTTTTCTTTGTCAGTGCTGTGACCCTCAGAGCCCAGTTTCTATTTTGCCTTTTTTCCTGGTGGCAGGCCATATCCCTGTGATTCAAAGTGGAGCTTGAGCTCAAGTTTTCACGCAATAACCTAATTCTGTGGATTGACTTACGTTTTAAAGAATGATGCTATTGATAATATTGTGAGAATTTGCAATGCTGCAGCAGAAAAGTATGTATTTAATTGTTAACCATGGCCTGCAGAAGCACTGTAAAATAATGCAGTGAAAGGGGAGTGATTTACATCAAGGGCTTTGCACCACCCTGTTCTGAAGCCACGATACTGATGTGACATTGCAATCTGCTCCTTTTCTTTCTGTTTCCTTCCCCTTCTTTGCTGATGTGGAGGGAGAAGGCAGGCAAAGGACCAAAGGAGTTGAAACTGTGCCTTGAAGATACTCCCTATACCTTCAGGAGGATGCTTGGCTGAGACTGAAATACAAATGGTCTGTTGGGGCTCGCTTTATGTTGCTGAGGACTTGATTTCCGAGGAGTTTCCCGACCCTTTCGAAAATCTCAGGTCAGAGATACCTTTTATTTTTTAATAGGAAAATAAAATGAAAAAAAAGCCTGCACGAAGTAATACCCATTAATTCCTCTTGAAATTACAATAGGACATATTAAGAATTATAATTTGTTAAAGAACTTACTGGTTCCCCGTGCTGTAGGGCTGAGCTCTGCAAGCCTTGCCTTGCAGCCATGGCTCCTCTGTAAGCTTAATACACCAGAACGGCCCATGTAAGCTGTATCAAGATGTCTGTAATCAGAAGAGAGAGAATACAGTGGGCGCATATCTGAGCCTGCAAAATCTAATAGTCCCAATTTCAGGCTGTGGCCACTTGCTCTGCTTTTAGGAAATGTATAACCCAAACTGGAGCAGCCGAGGTGTTAAAGCAAAATTCTTTGTAGCCATTGAATTTTAATCCAAGCTAGGGGAAGGGGGAAAAAAAGTATTCTAGAGAGAACAATAATAAGCATCTTAGTTTTATCGCACTTGTGTTTCTAGCTTTCATTGTTTTGCCGTAGGATAAGAAATAGTTTCCTTCCAGATTGACAATAAATCACAGCGAAGGAATTAAGCCAGCATAAATGCCCCCTACAAAGTTTCAAATCGCATCTGCATCAGCGCAGCATTAATACCCTGAAAAATACGTTTTCTTCTTGTCAGTAATTTTCTGTTCTTAATCTTGGATAGTCTTTTACATAAAAGCTAGTGGCGAGTAAATCGCGCCCGGCGGCAAAGCTGACGCAAGGAAGGGGCATCGGAGAAATACTGCGTTTCATAACCACAATCATTGGAGCATTAGGAGAGCAAACATGTGGTTTTATGAACATAGTTATAAATATTTAAACATGCAAAATGAAAATGTTGCTAAATGTCTGGTTTCCATTATCTTTCGATGAACGTTTTCGTTCTTGGAAGCCTTGCTTAGCTGTCTGCAGGGGCGGATCACCACCCCCTGCCCCAGCATGAATGATGCGTAATGCGAAAACGTGTTAAAATGCACAGTTGTTTGTAATGTCTTCTACCAATGTGGAAGACATTCTACCAAATTTGGTATTCTACTGACTCGCAAAGTATTCTTGCCCAACAAACAGGCCAACCACTCTGCTTCTGTCAGCAGCTTGCTTTGCTAGACAGTATAAGGAATCTAAGGATGGTTTGGAAAACAGAAGATGTCACTCAGCGAGCTTGGAGTTGTGTCCTGCCACCCTTCCTCAAGCAAAATGCCTACAGAAGTCAATGGAAGATGTGGCTGCTGATTTTATCATTGCTGACGTGTTAGTTTGAAGTGTCGACAAGTGTTGGAGCATTCTGTGTTCCTCCTTGGAAGGGTTGGGAGGTTGCAGTAAGGAGTTTTGGGGCGGGAAGCCTGGGGTCTGCTCTTTGGCCAGGCTCTTGTGGTGGGTGTAGGGCTGTGCCTCTAAACCAGGATGGTAGCAGGCAGCGGCGGGTACAGGTTGTGCAATTTCAGTTGCATGAGCGGAGGCCTGTGGGAAAGCAGAGGCCATGCTGTGCATCACTGTTCATAATAAGGCAGGTGTCTGATTCCTGGGATCCAGCGGAGTCAGCCGCCTCTCTTGGCTTTGGTTCTCCCCCATCAGTGCATCCCCACAAGGCTCCGACTGTGCCGCGTATGTCATGGGAGAGAGATGCCAAATGATTTATTTCTTTATTTTAATACACCAGGAAACCCATTTTAGATTTAGTCACATATTGAATCCTGACTGCCGTGAGATTGTGCCGCGCTTGGCATCCCGTGCTGGCACATTGGCACGCACGCGCCTCCTGTTTACTATTCCTCCTGCAGTTGCTCCCACCAATAAATCTGCACTTGCTGTAGCCAGGATGGAAATCCTTAAGACAAAGGGCTTGAATGAGAACGGGTTTTTTTATTGCTGTGATAGAGTAGAAGGCCCCAAGCTGGGGGCTAGTGCATGCGTGAATGCTGACCCCCTTGGCTTGGTGCTGTCTCCTGCTAGCACTGTATCAGAGACTGTAAAAGGGCCCCCAAGGCTGGTATTGCCCCATTTTGATTCTTGCTCCTGCTACTGCAGCAAATCCCAAAGAAATGATGGCTGAGAAGTGAACTTGGAGAGGAGTGTGGAAGGGCAGGCTGTTGGGTAGAGCAGGTGATGCCTGGGGGGGCAGCACAGAAACGTGGGAATGAGGAAAGGAGGAACAAAAGAGATGTGGGTTGGCGAAGGAGGAATAGGGGAGTGAAAGGCGGCTGGGCTGGTGCAGCAGTGAGGAGCTGCTCCTTGTTCCTGTGTGTGAATACATCCAGCTGAGCCTTTTGCATTGGCAGGCTGTTCAGAGAAAGCCCCCACAACAGTGTGTGTCTCCAGAGACGTGCACAGGATTTGCCCTGTGGGAAGCAGTGTGTGGTGCTCAGGGTGAGGGACCCTTCACGCTACCCAAGTTTTGGTTCCTGTGATGAAGCTGTGCGTGGCATTGGCAGCACCGGTCCCATGCCTGAACTTTGGGATGTGGCTGGTGATGGGGCCTGTTGGCAATCCAGACCTGAGTTGTGAAGGGGAAGGAGAGGGCTGGCTTCCTGCAGGCAACTTTGTGCCCACTGGGCTCGGGACCAGAGTGATCCTCAGGGAGCTGTTGTTGCTCTCCTACTCTCCTCCATTCCTGGAGGGATTTGGGCTGGTTTCTCAGCAGCAGGCACGATGGTGCTGCTCTGTATCCACTTACGTCAATGCAGACCTTTCCACGGACTCCAGTCTGTGTTGGATCAAGGCTCGCATGATTGCAGCCCTTGTGCATTTCAAAACTGTGTTAATCTATATCTGGATCCCAATGGGGGCACTCGGGATGAGCCGAGCTCAAACAATCCTTGGCAGGAGGGACGGACTGAGTTGGCAAGGATTTTTGTCCCATTATTGGTTACTTGGAAGAAGGAATGTACGCACCATTTTAATATATGACAACTTGAGGTCTGTCATCTACAGTGTATTAGAAAAGCCTTGTTTTTAACAAATCCCAGAGCCTTTGCAGCTGGATTGAGGCTGCACTCTGGGCGTGGGCAAAGGCATGGAGCCTTCTCTCCATCTTGTTAGGCTCTGAAAGACTTCTCCCACTGTTGGGAGACCCCCAGGCTGCCCACCTCTCACTCCTGCCTGCCTCCTTTGGCAGTGGAGATGGAAATATCAGGGCAGAAAAAAGCAGTAGCAGTGCAGCCCATAGAGCAAACCACACTGAAGGCTCTTCCCAACTGGAGAAATCCGCCTGCATGTTCCCAGCGAGTTTAGCCAGGGCGCTCTTTAGCTCAGAGGAGACTTGCCTTTCTGCAGTAAAATCCTCAAAACATGTCCCAAAGGCCTCAAAGGAGATTTTGCTTTCCCTCAAGCCACTCTGCTGTTTCTTCTAGTGAAAAATCCAGATGGGTACCTCAGTTGAAAGCTGCCTTGTATCAAGTCACCCCTTTTTGCTTTCTCTCTGGGTTTCCAAAGTGTAGAAATTCATCCTCATAGAGACATTTCAGCAAGATCTTTCAGGCTTCTTGTATCAAGCCCAAGAAATTCTGTCCGGGTGACTTAGAAATGGTGAGGAAGGATGGAGGATATTTGGGTTGTGTTGGTTTTGGAGGGGGGAAGTTTTAAAACCAAGCATTGTTTGTATTTTTACACCTTTAGTCCTTAGCAGAGTGTTCCCTCCAACAACATCCCCATAAAGAGAAAGCTGAAATCATCAGTGTCAGCGTTAGACAGATGACTGTGTTTCTGGGTAATTGAATGCCATTTTAATATCTTGCTTTTAATGCAGCTCAGAGGAGGGTTTGATGGACAAGGCACTGATGCTCGCGAGCTGGAGTTCAGTTGTTAGGGTTATGTCAGATATTGCTTTTCACAGACAACTGTAGTTGGAGCATCAGCTCCCATTAAGTGTGTTAGGGCCTCTGAGGTTCAGGGCTAGTAAGCACCATATTTTTAGCCTTTGGTTTTGCTTCTGTGGTGACAAAACCAGAAGGTCTTTGGTTAACTTCTGACCACTGACATATTAAATGAAGATGAGCTTTTGAGCAACATGAGTGATTTCAATTGACTCATCAATTGCCGTTGCATAGCAGTCCTCATGTTTCACTTTGGTAACAAGCTGATCTGCCACATCTGATGCCAGCAATTCAGTCCTTCAAACAAATGACATGTTTGATAAAGAAATCTTTTAAAATTCATTATGCACTTTGGCTTTTGTCTTTCCTTTTAATACAGCATCTGTTGCAGCCGGGATACATTCCTTGATCGTTCCTGAGACTGCAATTATTTCTCTGCCTGCCCAGTGTCCCGGAGATGTGAAACGAAGCTGCCATGCTCTGCTGCTGAGCCCTGAAACTCCACTCAGACATTCAATTTAATCTCTTGGAACAGACTGCATTAAAGTCGTGTCATCAGTGCACACTTGTGTTAAAAAGACAACATGAAGAAAGGCAGTGAACTGAAAGGCTCTGCTTTGCTTTTCTGGGAAGAAAATAGGATATCTGTCCCTTCATTTGTTTCATGGATTCCTTGCATTTAAATTCAGCAGAAGGCTTCAAATGTCTAAACTTTATCCTGAGCATTTTTTATCTGTGCTGGAAAGGAATAAGTGTTCCAGGGGGAGTCTGACAGGAAAAGCTATGTGCAGTGTTAATGAGTTGGGATGGGGTCATCCATTTTTCCATATACAGCCAGAAACAAATACAGGACAAGAGGAGAAATGGTCTGCAGGGATCCACTGATCTGTTGTATGGAGTGATCCTGAACTTCCACAGCCCCTCCGAAGACTGTCAGGAGGATCACGGGGGCTTTCAGCTTAAAGTGCTCCTGTGTACTTCAATCCTGCTCCATGCCAGGGCTCCATGGACAGCTGGTGCTGGAAGAAGTGACAAACGTCTTGGGTGCCACAAGAGAGTGCATCAGCGTTACTGATCCTCACTCGGCTGGTTACTGAAAATGCATCAAGCAGCTTGATGGGTCAGACTGCTAAATTTGTAGACACGGAGTGTCAGGAAGCCTTTTTGTCATCTTAGTACCGTTTAGTATATTTGTCCTCAAGTTCAAAGCAATCCTGGCCTCAGACTTGTGATATTTGCTGCCCTTTCCCCTTTCTGTTGGCTCAGACCTCTTCCCTTTGAGGTCAACATCAAAATAAAGATGTATGTTTCCTCAGCCTGGCCATGGCTCTGACTCTTTAGATCAGCAATCCTATAGTCCATATGTCTTCCCATCTGTCAACTGGCATTTGAAGCCAGCTTGCTCCTCTATTCTTTCAGACAAGTGTGAGAATCAGGAGTTTCTTTAATGACAGTTCCAGGCCTTAAAGGGTTTGCTAAGATACTACCTATTAAGATCCCTTGATGGCACCTTGAATAGAGATCAAAAGCAACTTAGTTCACTCCACAAATCCAAAGCCATCAGTCAGTTTAGGGCATTCAGAGAGGGGTGGGGAGGGCTTGAGAGGGCACTGCGCTCCCGCAGTTAGGAGACAGGCATGGGAAGTCCGAGCCCTGGTGTCGGATGTGATGTGAGCCAGCAAACAAGAGCTCTGTGAAATCCCTCCTGTGGTGGCTGGGGCTCCTTGTCAGTGCCAAGTGGGCTGGGGGCTTTGCTTGCCCTATGTGACGGTGGCAGCCTTTAGGATCTGATCTGCACCTGGCTTTTTGGTGCTGCATCAATACCTGTGTCTCTGCTTCTCTGACTGGGAGATGATTCTGAATCCTCTTGCAAACAGAAATCTCAGAGCACAAAATGCTCTTCTCGTTAATGATTATTACCAGGCAATAATTTATCTCTTGCACTTTGGAGAGCTGCTAATAATGGGAATCTGTGTCCTGCTTCACCACTGGGACTGCATGAAAGGCAGTATGAAGAGATGCTGCCTGCGCGGTGTTACCGCAGTAAACCGCCCCTCTTTCTGAGGGCACAATTTGACTTTCAAGCTTCCCTATTTCAAATGCTTGTCAGGAGATGTTGCAAAACCCTTGGAATATTTGGGGGGAAGTGTTTGCTCCAGTGGTGCATTTCCTCAGGTGACTGTGGTAGGAGAATAAGTGGGAAGTTGTGGCCCTTGATTCAAGCCTGAAACCCAAGGGCTGTTGGCTGTGGGAGCCTGAAACTGCAGGGTCCCCATGGTGGGAAGGGTGGCAGAGAGCGTTCTCCAGGGAGGCTCCAGCCAGTGCTAACCAACATTGCTGTTTATGGGACCCAAATGTCTTGAGAAGAGCTGAAAAGACCCAGAGCATGGCTGAGTGCCAGGCGATGGTGTCACACCACTGACCGTTGAGTAAAACTTGACTCATTGGAGTCACGGACACCATATGTGTTAACAGATTTGTGTTAACAGAAACCTGTTAGAGTGGGAGCATGATCCTGACGTCCAGATGCAGGCTTTGTTTGTCTTTAACTCCAGCCATAGTCACTTCTGCTCCCTGAGGGAAAAGCACTGAAGCTTCGAAATCAAGTGCTTAGTCAATATTTGGGGTGTTCAGATTGTGTGCTTGTAAGAGGGAAAGCAGAAATAACTTCATGTGATTCTACATCTTCGCCAAAGAGATGCATCAGCTCCTGGATGCTGCAGTAAGAAAAACATCAAGAGTCAGTTTTGGTTTCCTCTCCAAGTGTCTTTCCGCCATCCCATGCCCCAAAGCAATCTCTATCTGATAGCCATTGGGTTTATTTAAATGGCTTTGGCTCTCTGCTCTTATTCTGTGCCTGTATTCCTGGTCACCCACTGTTTTTCTTTTACAACCTTCACTTGATCTATTCTGTCTCTCTTTCGCACAATGATCCTCAGCCAAGTTTGTATTCATTACAGTCATTTTTAGTGTGAATCCATATCTGCCTTTTTAGGGGGTAGTGGTGGTGGTGACGTATACTTGTGGTTGAAGGAGAAGCTGCTATTGAGTTGGACAAAATAGGATGAATGCTGTATAAAAGCCTTCAGAGAGCTGTGAAATCTCCGTCCTCTCTTCCTTGTTCTCCTGGGAACTCTTGCACAAAGAGTATTTTTAATGTGAAGCAAAAAGGGCTCTGACGAATACTCATTAACATTTTGTTTCTGCAGATACATACATGATTATCGCAAGGCTGCAAGGGACACATACTCAGTAAAGCTCTTAGATGTATGCTTAGTTTTAAGTATATGCTTAAATCTTCCTGTATGGATGTATTAACCGAGACAAAACCAGGTGTTTGATGGAGCTTATTTGTACTGCTTGGGTATGATGCAGTGTGTTGTGATATAGGTCTCCAAACTCACAGCGTAATAGTGCTCTGTGCACAATGAGCCCTCACAGATGATTGTTGCACCGGACTGGCTGAATTACACACCCACAAATCATTTGTATCATAACTGCTACCAACAAACCAGAAGAGCAGGATTTAACCAGAGGTTGCAAAGGGAAACAACACCCCAGCCATCATATGCTATAGCTTGTTTTCATCATGCACTTTTGAGTGTAAGCCCATGTGATATCAGGCAAAGATATTGCTTCCCTGTTGCCTCTTTGGAAGCTCCAGTCCCATGGGTGCAGATCTAGTATGGATTGCAGTTGGGTATATCCCCCAGGGCACGTGCATGCAGCCCCATTTCCTGCTGCCTGTTCTGAGCTGGATAAACCCAGGAAGGCCTTGGTCAGGAAGAGTTAACTCTCAGCTAGTTATCTTGTTTAAGGGGCAAGAGAAAGTGTGTCTTGTCTGTGCCTCTTCCTGCAGACTGATGTGTTCATCTGTTGCTCTGAATGCCCTGTGGAAGTCGGAGTGCTGGGCTTGCTTGGCTGTGTCACTAGGTACTGCCCTAGATGCATTTAGGAGTAAAGATATCCCATTTACACTAAAGAAGAACTTGTTTTGGGGGTCATACTACGTGGCAAAAGAACCAGATATGACAGAAGGGTCATTTCCAGGCTTTGCTGGTGTTCTCAAATCTTGTCAGAGAGGCAACCATATGTCCATTTTTCATGAGGTCCCCATTCTTCTGATAGTTGCTACCCACTTTCTTTGCTGCTCTTGCCATATGAAACCTTGGGTTTCTTTCAGCAGCTATTTTGGGTGGAATAACAAAGTCTAATAGTTGGCAACAAAACAAAGGCTGTATGGTTCTAGCTATTTCTATTATGACTATCCAGAAATGTTCTGAGTATGCCTGGTTTTTGTATGTCTGAGTGTCATTTGGACTCCCTTGAGGGATAGTGAAGCTGTCACAAGATGCCACTGGGGACTGGAGTTACTGTCACCATGCAATGGATGGTTTGCTAAGAAGTTCATTAGTGTAATGCCTCTAAATATTACTGGAACCTCAGAGTGTGATCCCGTGTGGACTCAGAAGCCCAGGCTTGTCTCCTGCGAAGAGGAAGCTCCAGGTCCTGGTCCTTAATTGCAGGAGTTTCTATTCTACATGCAGAGTTTAAAAGCAGAGGCTTGGCTGAAGGACATCCATGACTACAATGTCAAGGTGCTGCAACCAAATGAGCTCATCAGGGTGGTGATTTGGTCCTGGTTCTGTACCACAGGACAGGAGGGCAACAGAGACAGGTTTCAACTGCTTGGACACAGATAGTAATCCAGGCAGCCTTCTTGTCCCTGGAGGGCAGGGTGAGCAGCTTCAGAATATGACAGCTACTTAGGAATAGGCACTAAAAATCAGTCACCCAAGAAGTGTGCTAACTCCCTTAGTTGCACGGCCAAAAGCATCTTGGTTTGACTTTAGGAGAGCCAGGGCATTGCACTGGTTTTACACCACCATTCATTTTGGCCAAACTGCAAGAAGACGTTCCTTAGCATGTGTATGTAATTGGGGGTATTTTTTCGTAGCTGATGGAAAGATAGCTGTGTAATTAATGGACTGGGTAATTTGTTCTAACAACAGGACATATCTTGACATTGATTATTAAACGGAATTCTCCCTTAGCAGAAAAAACATTTGCGTTGAAGTCTGTGAGCATAATAGAGCTCAGTATTCATAAGAAGGCTCTCTTTGACCTTTGGTAAAGACTAAAGATGGTAGCACCTGTTTCCAGTGAAGCAAATGAAGATGGTGTGTTGCTTCTATTACGGTGGCAGCCACCAAGCATTGTAAACGCACTGCTTCTTGCATTAGCACATCCTCGAAGTACACAGAGCTCATCTACAACACATGGAAATACAACTGGTTAAAATCATAGTCATCATTTGACATGAGCACTATCCTTCAGCACGTAAGTAATGTGAATGGTATGTTGCACAGATATTTAGACCTTCATTTACCTTCCTCTTCTTTTCATTATTTGCAGGAGGTCTGTTCTCTGATGGTGTCCTGAAAAAGACAAACTGGATATTATGCTTATCTCTGCTGCTGATATTTACTGCTGATAAACAGACTCAGTTAAATAGGAACAAATGCTTGTTTCATAATCCTCTTGCAACTGCAGACTTCATGATACGTGAAGAGTGCAGAGATTAATTCTGCCATTTGCCGACAGCATGTTTCCAGTTTCCTAGTATATAGCACTCACATGCAACTGAATGGTAATGTTAACCTGTACCTGGGCTCAAATATTGGGGTTTTTTCCCTCCTTGGGTAAGATGCAAGGATTAATTATTGATGTACTTACTTTAGGCTTTCAACCTAGCAGGTATTGCATATGCTTCAGCGTCTAACATATTTCTCCTCCTCAGTGGAGGTGAGACTGTTTAGTATTGCAGTGAATTGGTCTTTACTTTGCCTCCTTCAAAGGTTTCTGGGCTTTGTTATTTCCTTTAATGTTTCCTGAGCGCACAGTTGAAGTCCCGTTTCCAAAAATGGGTTTCTTTTAGCCACAGATGCTATCCTACCGCATCTCAAGAGTTAAAGTTTTATCAGCGGCAGATTCTATTTTCAGATAGCGTCGTGTGGAGACGATGTTTTCAAAAGCATTAACTCAAACCACACAGATGCACAACTGCTTTAGAATATGAGAATCCACATATGCTTTATATTATAACGCACATAAAACTGAAGTATAATACAGTAGGCTTTGGCAATGAAACAAAGTAGTTGATATATAAATTTTATGCCTAGTTCTTTAGATTAATGAACCACTTTTCTTGATGAATTGAGCATGAATGAGTAAAACCACATGATCTGATTAGATACTAAATCAATGGGTTTCTGGCAATTCGAAGTTGTGTGTCTAGTTCAGAGTTCACTTTTTTCCTTCACTGGGACAACTTGATAACCTCCTTCTACTAGCCAAACCGCTATAGAGGCATTGTCAGGCTCTTCAAGTTCACTATTGTTCTCAGAAAATCACTTCCTTAAGAATTATCCATATGTTGAGGGGCTCGGTTGTAGTTTGTGGGAAACAAAATTATGGGTCCAACTGATTTATTTTGTGATTCCATTGAAGCTGGATTCAGCTGGCAGAACTATCTCCTAATGCCATTACAGCAAGGATGAATGTGGCTTCACCTTCTCTCTGCTGGCACAAGGAGCTGGGGGAGGTCTGCAGTCAACAGGGACAGTTGCAGGTGGGGGAGATTCCTCAGGGCTAAAATTTCAAGTTGAACCACTCCATACTTTCGGAAGCTCAGGTTTGCATTTAGAAATAGAAGTAAGGGCAATGATTTCCAAAAGGAAGTGACCAGCCAGATGACCTTCTTCTGTAGAGAGGGCCTCATATGTGTTTCTGGCAGGGAGAGACCTTTTTCATCTTAGAGGTATTGGGAAAAAAATACAGATGAGGGAGCTGTCATAAGCTAGACAGCTGGGGCTGGCAAGGAAGGAGTTAATCAGCCCCGTGGTCCCAACTAGAGGAAGGTTTGTGCAGCAGGTAGTGATTTGTAGGAGGGGAGAGGTGGGCCAGCTGGGAGAAGTGAACTGATTGCTTTGGGGTGGGGGCCGTATAAAAGACTGCCTTAGAAGAAAGCTCTGTTGGAGAGGTAGTTTTGCTGCTTGGTGGTTTTGGATGCAAGGATTTGTGTCTCAAGCTGTTGCTACAGGCTTGGGTGAGACGAAACATACTTTGCACTTGTCTTTGGAGTCCTGGTGGTGCTTCTAAAAGGGGCTGAGATGTTGTTTTGCAATGAAGGGCTCTTCTCTTCAAGGTGAGAGTGAAGTGGTTATGGTTCTCAGGTGCTTCTAAATGCTGCAGTTCCCAACTAAGCTGGTCAGCTTAGTGACGGAGCCGTGCAAATGGAGCCACACCAGAATCTGGCTGAGATAAGCTTTCATGGGAAAAGATGCTGGGCCTGATTCTCTGACTTCTTCCAATCTTCTGTAGTTGCTGGTCCAGTGCAAAAGTGATGTGAAATACCGAGCAAATGAATGGTTCCCAGAGAGGCAGAGGAATAACGGCATTCTCCTGCATCCAGAGGGAAGCTCTGGTGAGAGGTACAGTCCCTCCAAATGAAGGACGAGTGCTGTTGGGAATGGGAATACCATTACAAGGGGTAAATGTGACAAAGGTGATGAAACCTCCAAGGTGGAAAGAGCTATTAGAGGTGGTTGGCAAACGTAGAGTGTATTCCACGAGTCTTTTGCCTGGTCTGTGGGAGGGTCAGGTTCTTGTGGCTGACAGAAAGAGTAGGGCAAATGGGGTATTTCAGTGTTTGCAGCTGAGTCCTGGCTCCCATGAGAGAGGTTTGGAATGGAGTGAGAGAGAAAACTGGTGGGATTGAAGAAGGTGGCAGCACTGACACCGTGGTGTGTGTGAGCTGCAGGGGTGTCTCTGGTGGACTGGAAGGAGAGGAGACGTGTGGTATCCGATAAGAAATCAACTAAGAATCCAAGCTAAACCTGAAAACCAGCTCAGCTGGAGAGGTCAGGTCTTGAAACGAACCTGCCAGCGATGGGGGTTCTGTCCTGGGGATCCTTTACATCCAGGATCTGCCATGGCGTGGCATTCACCGACCTCTGTCTGGTCCCTTTTCTTCCTCTGGAGTGTTTTCCCCATTCCCCTCATCCTTCTCCTTTGTCAGGCAACTCGTTAACACTTATTAGCAAGCATCTTCAAAAGGCTTTGGGGGGGGGGGAGGGGGAAGGATGGAATGGGAGCTGAGATGGCTAAAGGAAATGATTAGGAGATTCCTTTTCCTTTCTGCCTATTCAAGCTTTAATGACCAGCCCTTGTTCTGGCTGCGCCCTGCATTGTTATCCAGCCTTACCCCAGGACTGCAGCACTCCTGCTATCCCAGGCACTGATCCGCTCTGACAACTGGGGCACTGCAAGTGCCCACAGCATCTAACCTTTGTCATGCTGGGGCAGTTCATGGAGCTTAGTTTTCCTGCTGCACTTGGCACTGGTGCCAGTGTCCTGCCAGCACTGTTTTAGTCTCCTCTTGGTTCATTCCTCCAAGTATACCTTCTTAGTCGGTGTCATCAGTGCTGGGCTGCCCTTGTGCGATCCTGCTTAGAGGCTGGGCTCTATTCATGCCTAAACATGGCTTGTATATCATAGGTATCCAGCGCCAAGGACCAAGAATCTGCCCAGCAGCAAAAGGGATGTTTTAGTGGCCAAAATTTGTGCTTGCCTGAGGTAGAAGAAGGAGGGTTGATTGAATAAAGGTGACAGAATTTACCCCTTGGCATTCTATTTCTGCCTTTTAGTTCCAGTTGCAGCGTGTGTTCTGTGGTTTCCACTTGAGCTAGTTATCAAGAGTTGAGCCCTAATTCCAGCCAAGCGGATGGCAGAGCTCCTGTTGGCATTGGGAGGAGCAGGCTTGGATCAGCAGAGGCCATTTTGGGCAGTTCTGTAGTGGAATGTGGGTTATATATGTTTTGTTTTGTTCTGTCCATCAGAATCTACAGATTGGGTTTTTTTCGCCCTTTCCAAGCAACGGACTGTACCAAAATTACCGTTTCTGTACATTGGGGAACTTCCCAAAGGATTTTTCTACCAAAAGGCCCCCTTGCAGAGGGGAGAAGCCTGCATGGATTTTCTGCCCCTACTCAGTGCTCTTTAACCTGGGGCTAATGTGGACTTGTATGTAGAGGACAAAGTCTTGGTCCCAGGAATAGGTGCTTAGAGACAGTCTTGAAATGAAAATAACTTTATTGGACTACCTGTGTGGATCATGGGCTTGATAATCAAGGTCTAGGATGCTTCCTGAAGTCACATCTGGCTCTGAAAGGCAGCACTGCTCTGGGCCTTGATCACTGGCCTTGAACACTGCCAGGGATGGGGCAGCCACAGCTTCTCTGGGCACCCCCTGACAGCGCCTCAGCACCCTCACAGGGAAGAGCTTCTGCCTAAGAGCTCATCTCAGTCTCCCCTCTGGCAGGTTGAAGCCATTCCCCCTGTCCTGTCCCTACAGGCCCTTGTCCAAAGCCCCTCTCCAGGTTTCCTGCAGCCCCTTTAGGCACTGGAGCTGCTCTAAGGTCTCCCCTTCAGGAGCCTTCTCTTTTCCAGGCTGAATCAGCCGAGCTCTCTCAGCCTGGTTCCAGAGCAGAGCTGCTTCAGCCCTGACAACATTGACAGGGCTTGGTTCTGCAGAGAATAGATGTGACTCTTCTTAATATAAAGTTATTTGCTCCAGAAGTTGATGCTCTGAGGGCTCTGGCTCAGTCTCTTTGGATGTGAACTTTGTGGAGCAGCCACTCCATGGGGAGAAATAGGAACTTGCTAGAATCAGGGATGTTTTACTACTGAGCCCAGGCTGTTGTGGTTTGGGGCAGCAGCATGCGTGATTTACCCAGGTAATTGGATGCCTTTTTGTCAGCATTAAAGATGAGTATGAGTTTGAAATGAAAGGGGGGAAAAAATGATTTAGCTTGTTTTGTCTTTTAGCTTGAGAACCTTGGATAACGTAGAGGAAAATCAGACCAAGAGGCAGTGGTGGCCGGCTGGAGTGCTGCTGTTCATGCGCAGACAGTGCAATGCCTGCCCCAGGAGCTGGGTGCCTTCGTTCCCACCAGCTCTACAAGGTCCTTTCTTTCAACAACTTGTTATTACAGTCTGCTGAGAGTGTGGGAGGGTCTCCTCTGTGTCACTAACCGAGGTTTTCATTTAGAAAAGAAGGGGGGAAAAGTGGATTTTGAGATGAGTACTGGAAAATTGGAACTACGCTTGGAAAAAACCCCAGGGAAGAATTGGTGAGCTGGAAGAAATAGACAAATATTATTATTTTTTGAGTGTTTCACAGAGTTTAAGTTCTTTATCTATTACTTATTCCATGCAACTTTTTGGAAAGTATTTGGCAAATGCATAAAGCAATCTGTAGGATGCTTCGTAGATTCCATAACCTAGAGTAATGTGATTGCCTTCACAGCAATAGCTGCGAAAGAAGTACACTGATTTATGTGTCAGTTTAAAACTTGTTTGGGGAAATGGTTATAGCTGTAGAATACAGAAAATATTTAGGGCAGGCAGTGCAAAAGTTTTATAGCTTCTCAGTCTGAAAAGGGGTAAATTTCAATTATGTGTTTTATTAACACAGCCTTCTTAGCTCTATAAAATGGTAACAATATTAAAATCCCCTCCTGGGAAATACTGTCACATATCATTGTGAGAGAGAACTTGAGATTGTTATGAAATGCCAGTGGAGTTAACCAGTTGTTAATCAGTTGTTCATTTGCAGCTCAGTCCTGGTCCGGCTGGACCTGGTCCTGGCGTAAGGATGCTGTGGCTCCTCTCCTGACAGAATACTCCTTCAGAAGTGGGCAAGTCCCACTGGATTTGCCGTGAAACTTACTGGGTGCTGACTTCAGGCTGAATAACAACCGGCTTGTCCTGGTTCATTATCATCCTCTCTTCTGCTGTTCTGGTGGAGCCATCCAATGGTGCTTCCCTGTGTCCCTTTCTTCTCCAAGCATGAACTCCGCCTTAGAGCTGGCATCTGCCCTGACTAGCTCCTTATCTCCCTGTAAGTGCTAGTTTTTCCCCAGTGGAAAAGGAAGTGTTTTGGTAATATAATCCTGACGAATGGAGGGGTTTTCTTAATTAAAGTAATAATCTGGAAGTTGTCATTGATAAGTGTGTAAACAAGCTGATTGCAGTGGGCGCATGAATAGCTCTAATGAGCGCGTGTGGGTATTAAATTAACCATGGTTCACAAGCCATGCATAGCTATATGGTTGTTTAGAAATAACCACTTTCCCCTTGTGCTCCACTTTGCCCATCACCCCCAAGATCTTGTCTTTTCAGCGTTGCACAACACAAAGAAATCTGCTCCTCTCACAGACTGAGGGCTTTAAAGGAAATCGCTGCTCCTAAGGTGGCTGGGAATGCAGACTGTGATTAGTGAAGTGCAGCTAATGGGTAGATCATGGGTGTTCAGCATCAGCTTCTCCTTGCTGGTGGGTTGTTCTAGGGCCCGTGGAGGAGGCTCTTGAATGTGGTGGGATGTTCTATCTGTGAGAGGGGAGAACAATGGCTTTTGTGAGGCTGTTGTGCTACTAACGAGCTCCTTGGAGAAGGGTCCTACAGAAGTGCAAATCATCTTCTTACTTGCTGTTAATTATTGACATATTTATTCATTGCAATAAGCAGGATGGAAATAGTTGGGTGATGGTAGGCCTAGCTGATCTGTGGGTGGGTGAAGTACAGTGACTTCTTGTGACTGTCCCAAGAAGGCGACCACTGGACCTGCAGCTCTGCTCTGTTGGTGCTGGTGGGACTCTGGAGGAGTCTTACCTTTCCAGGCCCAGGAACATTCTCCATGATTGGATTAGGAAGGGCTTGTGTAACTTCTATCTATTGGAAGGGAAACAAAACAGTGTCTGAGTGCTAAATGCATTCTGGCTGGCTTTCCTGGCTGATTCTGTCTGCAACCTCAAGTGGCAAAGGAGGACACAACTTCAGAGAATTAAGTACAGCTTCTTCACTGATCCAGACAGGATCAGGGTTCACGTGTTGTGTACTGGAGGCAACTGGACCTGACCTCCTGTTTTAGTAGCAACTCATTCTTCTTTGCTGTCATCTCAGGATATCATGTTGTGAAGTGGAAATTCAGCCTCCTGTTAACTACTCTGTTGCTGTAAATAGCATCCTTCCTTTTGAGAACCCAGATCCAGCACAGAATTAAGGTGGAGGGGAGATGCTGCATTAGTAACACTACTAAAGACAGATGTTTTCTGCTTAAACTGCGACTTTCATCATGAAAGAGACAAATAGGATGTTTATTGCATGTTTGTCTCCACCCTCAAATTGTGACTTCATGTTTCCCTGTTGGGATAAAGTGGGTAGCCTAAGGGGTTGGTCTAGGAGATCACTTCTGAGGTAACTGCTACCGTTTGCTGTGTATCTATCCCTCTGCACATTCGTACGTGTCGTGTTACTGTCATGGGATTTATGCTCTTCTGGGCTTTTGTGATCATTAAACAGACATGAACAACAACAGTAACCTTGAGGCAGAGGGTCAGGCAGGGTTTGCTTGCAAGGGTAGCAATGCATGGGTGTAAAACTCAGTGCTTTGCCTCCTTTGACAAAGCCAGCTCCATGCAAAAGGTTGTGACTGTACTGCCCCGAAGTAGAAAACCTGACAAACAGAAGGGAAGAGATATGCCTTCTCATCCAGTAGGTCATTTATCCCTAAGCTCTTGCATTTCTTATTCTTTTTGAGTACTGTTAAGTAGCTGGAACATGTAGAGAGGGGCTCGATGACAAGTTAGAGCTGATACAGGCCACAAACACCCCCTGCTCTTTCTGTGCCATAGTTATTGGCTCCCAGTATCCCGGGATGCCCTCTTGCGTAAAGCAACACTGTGGTGTTGCTGGAGATCTTGTTACAGTGGGTCCTGCTCTTCCCAAGAGGCTTGGTACGGAAAAACTCTCTCTTGAAGGAAAAAAACCCAAAACAATGGCAGCAAACCCAAATTTGTGTGGGGCTGCTCTAGCAGAGCAGGGTGTGCACGGATGCACAGCCACTTCCTTGAGTGTTTCAGCTAAAATAGGAACCCCAGGTGGAATTTCTTCACTGGTGTGAGATCTGTCTGGTTCACTTCCCTTTCCTGACAAAGGAAAGGCAGTGTTGCCCTGCTCTTTGTGAAGCTTTCTCCTGGCAGCATCGTGCCTCTTCAATTGACATAAGGTCAAATCAGCTGTAGGAATCGAGAAGTATGCTAAGCCTGCTGTCCACTGCCCTATAGTGAGGACAGGATTTGGACTTCAGGAAGTTACAACCTTCTTCTCTCAAGCAGCCCAGTGTTTGCTGGAGATCCCTAGTTTCAAGGTTTGGCAGGAATTGCCATTTCACGTTGCTAGCAAAGAGCCTGCATATATGCCACCTAATTAACACCAGGAAATTCTGACTCCTGAGGCTATAGGGTTAAACAAATATATGTCCCCATTAAACTTGAATAATAAGAGGTTAACTCATTAGGCAAAGAACACTCTTGATGCGGTTAATGGAGGGAGAGTGCATTAACTCTTAGAATTCTTGCAAGCCCTTATATCCGCTTAACTTTCCTTTTTTGAGTGTTAATTTTTCTCCTAAATGATACTTCACACCCTCAACACCCCCCCCACCCCAGTTGATCTCCTGTGTATTCTGTATGAGTCTTTTTTTGATTCCTGGATTCCAAACCCGGTTGATTCCCAACAGTTGTATCTCTCTTGTAAACCTCTGCTTGGAGCTGCTCTGGACCAGGGGCTTGCTGGATGTGCTCATATCTTGCTGGTCAGGGGGTTTAAGGCTCACTGGCACTTATTACTGTAGAATGGGCTGCTGGGGACAGGTGAAAGATGCCAAATTTCGGAGGGAAACAGAAGTGTACATAGATGAGTATAGCCAAGGCAAAAGCTTGGAAGCCTAGTGATTTCATACAATCATGGAATGGTTTGGATTGGACGGGGCCTTAAAGATGATACAATTCCAACCTCCAATATAGTTCTCTGGTTGTGGGAAGAGCAAACCTTATTCCAGTGGCTGTTGCTCTGGAGTGCCTTTGGTGTTCCTCAAATGCTGTTGTCCTTTAAAGAGAGTGTACGGTTGTGCCTGAAATTATAATTCTAGCAGAGCTGATTATTCCTTCATCCTAGATAGTGATGCCAATGTCTCCTCCAGCTCCTCTTTGCTGAGTGCTGACCATGCACTCCAGGGTGCTGTTGCTGGGTGGAAGTGTATCTGGAAGCAAGAGATACATCACTTCCATGCTTGGGAGAGTCTTCTGGAGAACTTTTCCTGTCTTTGGGAATCCTTAAGTGTTGCTCTTTTGAATGGGGTGAGTCTTGGTCCTTGGGAACTTCTGGCTCTGTGATGACAATCATCCTATTGCTGGTCATGCATCTGTCAGAGTAATTAATTCAAGCATTGGCTCCATGTAATATAACGTACAGGTCGGGTCAACCAAGGAGAGAATGGATGGTTCTTTGCACAGGTTTTCTAGAACTGAGACTGATTTTTCTTCCTGAGGTTATTATTCTAGACAACAAGAACAGATTTAACTAAATAATTGACTTCTGTTAAATGGAGTGCAGAGATCATCTGATCCTGCTGTAAGCAAATGAGCTTTCCTGCATTGTGGCTTGCATTCTGGATCTTTCATAGCAAACATCTGGATGTCTCTGGCAATGGATTCCTTAGACTTGGCAGTTAAAAAAATCCTAGGGAGGATTTGAAGTTAGAGGCCCATGGAATGGGAAAGGGAACCCAAAGTATTCCTGACCTTTGATGACCCACTTAAATGAGATTCTGCTATGGAACAGCTCCAGGTTTGAAGCAGCTCAAGTTGGGAACGGTTCTAGCCATGAAAAAGACAAAGTGTCGCCTCAGACTGTTTAATAATGCTTGTCAGGCAGAAATAATACTAATTTATAATGCATGCAGCTGTATAAGCTCTCAGCAGAATCAATTATGGAGCGTTCTCTTTTGTGGATCACCTGAGAATAGCCCATCTTCCCCAGGCTTGCAGGGAAGAGAGGGAAGAAGTCTGGGAAATGCTTCCAAGCAAGGAGGTTTCCAATAGCAAATAGTAAACCAGTGATGTCAGCCAAAGACAGGAAATCAGCATTTTGGCTCCAGCATCCTCCGTGGATGGATGTGCGAGTGTGCATGTATGTGGCATGGTATAAATAATCACATACCAACATGTTTTGTATGGTGTAGAGGCTGCCTTGGAGTGAATGGCTTCTGGGATGTGTAGGTGCCCAGCATAAACACTTGTGTGTTCTTAGAAAGGCTGAGGAACTTGTTTGCAACGGTGTCCTGTGGAATGAGCCTGATGCCCAAGCTCTTCCACATGCTGTTTCGAATGGTAAAGGAAATAGCACCAATTTCTTGTTTTAAGTAACACATTTTTGATGATTTTACTGTCTGTTTTATGGGCAAATTAATCTGTGTTTTTGTCAGGTGTTTCATACAAGATTTCTGTAGCAGCAGCCCAAGCATTTAGATGTTTGTCTTTATTTTCATTGGCCTGGTTTCCACTTTAGCAAATTCACAGCTTGCGAGCTAGTGCTGGGAGATTCAAATGTGCAAAACATTAAGAAAGCACTAAGCACAGCAGTCCTCTTCATTTGTGCCCTGTCTTCACTACTAATAGTGTGTAACATCTGAGTACAGTAATGCCTACAGCATCAGCTCTTGTCGAGCCTGTTGTGGTGGGTACCACAAGGGTGGGAGGTGGAATTCCTGCCTTGTGGGGTCTTGAGTGGGAACTAAATGAGAGAGGAGCTGGAGGAAAGAGAGGAAGTGACTTGGTCACCAGCAGAACAGGGACTAGAATTAGGTCTCTGCAAGGATGTTTAGTGCCAACTAAACTCATTTTTCACGGTGCCTCGAGGCAGATGAAGTGACTTCTTACAGTTCTCTTTTGCCCCATTTTATTACGAGCCAATGGATGAATTAGCTGATGCCTGCTAATTAGTGAATGCAGGCAAGGACAAATCATGCTCAGACTCACCTCAGCTTGCCTGGGATAAACTTACTGCTGACCATGAGTTCTCCTTGTTTCCAATGGCCGGTTAGATGCTGTGCCAATCTTGATTAACTTGGTAGCTTTAAAAAAATGAATTCAATTAATTTAATCATAGAGACAAGTCCTCTGGCCATGCGAGTTTGCAGGGAGAGGCACAGGAAATAGGCTTGGATTTCTCTATTTCTGTGGAGTCGTTGAAATCATACCCATTAATTCCTAACCTGAATGTACAAATAGAAAGCTGATAGATAGGACAAAAGAAACCACATTACTGTGTTTCATAGTATTCTGTGATAGAGAAGCTATGCTGTAAGTGGAAATGCTGAGTTCTTGGTATGAAAGAGAAAGCTTCTTCCACAGAGCCAACACATTAGTAATGATAAACTGATCTTCCAATGAAAATTGATTTAGGAAAGATAAGATGGATTAATACAGGCATTCATCATCATTGTCACTTTAATATCAAGATAATTTTATTTGATAGCTCAATGTAATAAACTCCCCTTTTCCTTAATACATATTTGGGAAAAGTAGGCAATATTGTAATACAGTAATTAGCCATATTTGCCTTTACTATGTGTGAATAAGATTAATATACTTGAGTGTTCAACCTAATTGATCTATTATGTGATAGGGACTCGCAACCAGACTGCAAATTACAGTTTAACCCCCCAAAGGGCTAGACTTGTTTAGAAAATGTGTGAGTCTTTAAGAGATAAAATTAATAGAACTGACGTTGACCTAAATATTCAGTGTTATTAATTGTATCAGTGGCTTGTGCCGCTTTTGTGTGCAACTGGGAAGGCAGCGTCTTTAGAAAGGAGAGGGTTTATGACAGCACTGGGAAGGGTGGCTAAGAGAAAACATGACAATTATTGCCAACCAGGTTCCCTGGTTAAAAAAGTGATTGTCACAGGCCCTTAAAATTGCTATTCCATGTGGTTGTGATTAAACAAATCATCCGTGCAGTGCGTTTGGAACATAATGGCTCTGTGGGAAAAAAAAATGTAAATCAGGTTTTTGTATTAATGAAAACAGTTTAATATGGTTTTAATGACCCATTTTTCAGTCTTCACCAGAAAGTAATTACCAGTTAGATAGTTAGTGCTCTGGGCTTTGTTCTGGCTCTCAGAACTCCTTCAGCCACACACCCAGGGGAGTCCTGCTGTGCTCCATGGGCAGCCATGGGCTGGTGACACCACAACCATGGGGCCCTCTGCTTCCTTGTGTGTAAGGGATGAGTGGGGCTGTGCCTCCAAGTTCCCCGTTTCTTGCTGATAAGGCCAAGTGGAAGCCCATAATGAGAGAGCAGCTGCCTTTGGAAACAAAATGGGATTGCTGGATGTGATTGATTCATAACTTATCTCTGGGAGCATGCCAAGGACTGGCAGCTGCAGGAGGGAACATCTGGGAATGGTGACAGAATGGGGAGCAGCACATAGACCTCAGTGCAGGCAGTGTGGCTCCTGAGTGTGATGCCCAGAGGTGTTCTGTAAGCATGGACAGCCAACAAGTTCCGCCTCCAGCAGAAATGAGATATAGTACAGAAGCCAGTCACAAGGGAAACTGAGACCAGGACCCAGGATCTGAGTGTTCCTGCCCACCCAGTCAACCCCATTGCCTCTCTGCTCTTGTGTATGGAAGCAAAGTTCTAAATGACTGAGGTGTTTGCATGGATTTAATGCTTGAGAAAGGCTACCAGCCAGTGGCTCTTTATTCAGAATGGGATTTCTGGATTAGTTTCTGCTGCAGTATTTCCCAGTGCTTCCAAGAAGGGTACTGCAGTGGGATCAGAGCAAGTAGGGCACTGACAGACATCTTTGAATCAAGGGCATTAAGACTGTTGGATGCCTGTTGTTTGCACCTGCTTACATGGGGGCAGACATTTCATAATAGAGGGATCTTTGATCCTGTGGAGAAAGGCACAACACAGCCCAGTTCCTCAAGGTAGGAATACATAGGGTCAAAAAGGTACATCTTTCACTTTAGGACTGAGTAACATTGGAACCCCTTGCTGATCAATATGGTGAATTAATTGTCACTGGAAATGTTAATATCAAGGCAGGATGTTTTTCATTTAGAAACCTGCTGCAGAGGCTTAGAATGTGCTCATCCTGTTTGTATTGGATTTGGAGCACGATGGGGTTTGGAAAGCCCTGTGTACTGCACTAGGGTGAAGGCCAGGCTCTTGTGTGATGGTCTGTGGCTTGGTCTGTGTATTCAGAGCTCCTCTTTCAGAGCCTTCTGATGGAGAGAGGAGCAACGCTACCTCATACTCACATAGAGACAAACATAAGAAAGCTGAAGGTCCAGGTTAAATCTAGAAGCTGCAGAATTCCTGATCTCTGGATGCTGGGCTCACTGCACTAGGTTAGTGGAGTTGTGTGCTGCTTGCTGGAGCTTAAACACATCTGCAACGTCTCTCGCTTGGAAGCGAAGGTGGGAATTTCCTCATCACTGGCTCCGCTGTTCGCAGTGAAAGCGGGTAGGTTCATTGTGTAGTGTCTAGTACCCTATCTGAGGTTATTCAGGCTGTTGAAGAGCTGAATATCTTGGCTTATGCAGAGCTTTGTGCAGCAATAACTGCGTTGGCTGCAGGTCAGTGTGGGGAGACATTGCAGCATGCAGTGTGCAAGTTGTTGCTTTGGGTGGCTGGGCAGGAGATACCAAAGCTGGCCTTTAAGCTTGTATGTTAGACCTACTGAGCCCTCTTAATGCCTGGGTGAAGGATAGCTTTGGCTTGATGTTGCTAGCACTCATTTTGACTAGGAAACATCACAATACATGTGTGAGACCAGTCGATATAGAGGGAGACTGTACTCAACGTTCCTGATGCTACTGAGAAATAAAGTAGTTTGAGAGCAGTGAGAACAGAGGGAGATTTGGAGGGAGGGGAGGATCCTTCAGGGTTTTATTTATCCTTTGCAAAGAAACATATGAAAGTAAACAGGAATCCATTTCCTAACCCCCCTCCCAGGTCAGCTGCGAGGGAAATGATGTGACACGGCTCAGTGCCACACACCACAGATTGTGTTGAGAACAGAAGGAAACCCAGTGCTTTATCTTCATTTTTGAAGTGGAAGTGGTTCACAAGGTGTACCAGGGAGATGATTCGGTGCTTACAGTTGCGACATGTCACAGTCTCGTAAGCTCAAAGACGACAGTCTTTACTGTGTTTTCCTTTTCATCTTCCAAACTTTGAGCCCCGGTGTTCCTATCATTCCTCCCTTTCCCAGGGAAGATAAGGAGCATATTCTAAACAATGGTTCTCTTTTGATATATGCCATAATAAAGCAACACTGACTTGGAGAACAGCAGATGGTAGCGGTCCACGAAGAAGCACAGAGAGGTGCTGATCCTTTTGGCATGGTGCTGCAGCAACAGCCAACAATTATTTTTCTCTTCTAACATACCAAGGACAAAGGAGCTTCCCTCAGCAGCCCTTCTCAGCCCTAATTTATGTTGTAGCTTTTCAGGGAAGGGAGCAAAAGTCATTTTGGGAGCTATTGAAGGACATCATCTTTTAAAGCTCCTGTATGGTTTTGGTGAGCGATGTAGAATACATTTGTGGGGCACATCAACGGCAGCAGCCTGCAAAGGGCTCAGGAATGGCCTAATGGCCTCCTTGGTGGTGGCAGAGCTGCTCTGAGACCCTGACAAATAGGGAAGGTAGCACCTTGGGGACCTGAGGGAGGCTTTGTGATGGGATTGTCCTCTGCCGAAGGGAGGTGACAGGGCTGGGTGAGGAAGCCAGAGCCCAGGGTTTGTGTTGGATTGTGCTTTGTGGGAGGCTATTCCTAAGACATCACTGTTCTCTGCTGCTGTATTGACCTTAGGGATAATGCCATGGGGAGCTGGTGATGATGTTGCTCTGGAGGCTATCACCCTTGCTCCTGTAGATAGGTAGGTGTGACTCCTAAAGGGCTCCTATGCCCTGTCTCACCCCGGGAGCTGCTGCAGGGTTTGTCTTTGGAAGTGCTTTGTGGTTCAGACTCTCTTTTTCTGCCTCAAGCAGAACGAATTTTGCTGTCCTGTTCTGTGAGGGAGATGACAGCTCCCTGCTGAAGGCTGTGCTGAGCTGGGGCTTTAAGGTGTGTGACCATGTGAAGCAGAAGCTGTTAAAAAAAGGCTTGTGGGGATCTTTCACGTGGTTAATAAGAGTATGTGGTCAGGTCCAAGCTGACTGACTGTGACTGGATAGCAGTACTGCCAGGTGGGACTCCTTGTGGAATCATAGACTCATGGAATGGTTTGTGCTGGGAGGGGCCTCAAAGCTCCTCCAGCTCCACCCCCTGCCATGGGCAGGGACACCTTCCACTGGAGCAGCTTGCTCCAAGCCCCTGTGTCCAACCTGGCCTTGAGCACTGCCAGGGATGGGGCAGCCACAGCTTCTCTGGGCACCCCCTGACAGCGCCTCAGCACCCTCACAGGGAAGAGCTTCTGCCTAAGAGCTCATCTCAGTCTCCCCTCTGGCAGGTTGAAGCCATTCCCTTTGGCCTGTCCCTACATCCCTTGTCCAAAGCCCCTCTCCAGAGGGACAAAGTTTATCAAGTGTAGAAAATTCACTTACTCTTTCTCCTGTGCATGGCTGGGGATGAAGCAAGGAGACTCCAACAAATGTTCCTCAGTGTAATACATGGGAAATGAGGGGCTGGAGCCCAGAGGTGGCACAGTGTTGTTCTGAGCACTTACAGGGTGAAGAAATCCTCCCAGTGCCCAACTGGCAAACATTGCTTAACACTGGATTGAACTGTGAGGCCATTCTGATCGGGAGAAAATAGCTAAGAGTTGGCTCCTGTGTTATTACCGCTTGTGCTGCCTGTGTATTTATCTATGAAATCATCTTGTCTCCTGTGTTCTCCCTGAGGAATCTCTGGGCTTCGAGAAGGGTTTTTGTGACTCTCTCTGTGGCTGTCTCATATTAGGGAGGCAAATGCTGAGGTCGAGGGCTGCCTTTTTCCAATGTGAAAGCAAGAGTATTTAGTGTATAATGGCTCCGGTTCCTGACTGAAGCCTCTCTTAGGCTTTACTGCGCCATGAGTAAAATGTAATGAGATTGGCCAGGGATAACAAAGCCCCAGGAATTCTGATTTCTCTACCAGACTGAGCTGCACAGAGCCCCCATCCCTTGAAGGCTGGTGTGGGTGGGAGCATTTCCATAGCCAGTGGGGTGGCTGAGCATGAAGCACATAGCAAGCCTGTACACAATGAGGTTTAACTCCTCCATGACCTGCCAGCTAACACAGTGTTTGGCACTTGGACACGCTGACCAGTGCTGTAACCAGCGCGGTGTTCATTGGCATTGAACCAAATGTGACACTGCTGTCCCAGGCTCGGGTTGTGCTGATGGTGCTGTGCCCATGATGCCCTGAGCATTCACACCACTGGGACTGCCGCATTTTGTCAGAGGAACCTAAAATGAACATGCCAAAACCCACGGATGGTTGATGGATATTGGTATTTGTAAGCCCCCAGTCTGAAAACCTCCCTCGACTTCTTAATTCCTTTCTATTTCCAATCACAGTGATGCTTCCTTCTCAGGAGGCTGCAATCATCCTTCTATTTGCCCTATAAAATGCTGCTTTGTTGCTTTCTGACGTCTACCCTTCTGTTAGGCTGTTTCTGTGTTGTCTGTGTGTTCAAGGGCAAGATGGTTGGGATTAGTTCTGTATCTGAAAGACACTTGGGGACACCAAAGTGCAGGGTTCTCAATTTCTGCCTGGACAGTACTTGATTTAGCTTGTTTCTGTCACTGCAGTTTTGTTTTGTCTGTTTTTAATGTCTGTTTCCTTTAAAAACAAATGTTGTGGAGGATCAGGCTCTGAGTTATATCCCTGTGCTGTGAATTCATGGGACTGTTGCAGCACCAGGTCCTTTGCTGTGCTCCATACCCTGGGCCATGTTTGTGCAGCTCTATAGCCCTGCCTACGCCATTACTGTGCTTCCTGGTGTGGGAAAAGCAAGGAGGAGCAAGCTGCCATGGGCAGTGACATGCCGAGCTTGAGGGGAAGGGCTATGCTCATGGTGGGGGGGTATGTTCTCAATGTAAAGATTGGTACAGATTGGCTTGGGAGATGGTCTGGAGAGGCGGGGTCTCCTGCCAGCAAAGCTCTGTGTCTTCCCAAGGCTGTCTTAGAGGAGCTCTGGGATTCTCAGAGCAACTGTGTGGGAGGAGAACAGGGATTTGTGGTTGAGCTGCTGGGAATTAAAAGGAGTTGAAATTTTGCCAGCCAAAAATGAGATCCCTTTCAAACTGGTGTGAAATTCAGGCACCACTGAAGCTGGTGGCAGTTTTGCTCTGGACTTTGGTAGTACCGAGGTCTTACCCATGCTGTGTAGGGAAAGATTTGGAGTGATGTCCACTACTTTTGTTCCACTACTTTTGTTCCACTACATTTGGAGTGATGTTTGCTACTAAAGCTCTATAGCATGAACATCTTCATAGAAAATAAGTGTTATATCTGCAGTGCACTCCAAGTTATATGTGCATTTTCAGTCAACAGGGCAGAAACCTGTGTGAGTGATTGTAGGGTTAAACTCCCTATGCTTTTGTAGCCAGGAGAGAGTGGAGTGCTCCAGCATGGACCATCCCTCGACTTCAAATGCGGCTTTTCCTCTGGAGGGAAGAATCTATTTTATCTCTCCAGAACTGTGTGACCTGCCTCATCTGTTGATGCGGTGAATGGTATTGTAAATACCTCTCACCCATACAGGGAAATCAGATAACAAAAGGAACAAGCTCTAAAGGCATTAATGAATTCTATTAAAATAACAAGTGCAGAAACCTCTCTGTGGGGTTGATAGGTGAGTACAGGCCAAAAAAAGGTAAAATGATTTAATTGCTATTTTTTCCCCTGTAATCTCTGATTTTTAATTGGAGACTTTGGTCAGGAGATGGTGCTGTAAATATGTCCAGTTGTCTGTCACACTTCTCTGAGCATCACACTTCTCTAAGCATCCCTAGTGCTATGCAGTATTGAACTCTAAGCAGATTGCCTTGAAGATCTGTTCTGCTGTGAGATCTGCCCTGTGTAGCTCTGAGAAGAGGAATGAATTACAGGGTTGAGGAGCTGTCAAGCAGCTCTTGTACCTCAGCTGTGGTCTCCTGATGATTTGCTATCACCTGATCTTCCCCAGCAATGAGGGTCTGTCCTTTGCCCTTACCCCCCACCCCCCAAAAGCTGTCTTACTTAGGCAAAACCCAGGCAATTGGTATCAAGCCTCAAGCACCAAGTTGTACCATCTGAAACAGAGCTATAGCAAAGCTCCTTTTAGTAACGTGAATTCCTGCTGACCTTGGCAGTAGTATCTCATGTCTTGCATGCTTGAGGTGGCTTGGATAAGTACCCAGTAGGGATAAGTCTTTACAAAGCTTTTTGTCTCAAATCTGAGACCCAAATACAGAATCTAATAGGATTTGGTGTGTCCACTTGTGATTTCTGGACAATTGATAAGAGATAGGAAGCCATTAACAGGTTATTCTTGATCGTGTCTAATTTGTATGGTCTTCACTTAATAGACATCTTATATGTGCTTAAAGGTAAAAAACCCACCCCATAATATTATGCAATTGAAATGTCAAGGGAGAAAAATAAGCTCCAAAAGAAACTGCAGCTAAATGGCAATGCGTATGTGAATGGTGATAAAATACATATGCTATAGAGGACTGCCAGGCCAGGCTTTATAATGCCAAGAAATAGATAATGGCTTTGAGGTAAAGCTTCTGACTGTTTCTTCAGGTTGCTAAAGCCAAGCATGGCCAGGGTCTGACTTCTGTTATCTCGCCATACAGTGCTAACTGCATCAGCTAAATTGGTGCAATGTTATCCTAATGACTGGAAAACCTCTCCTGACTTCACTGCCTGGCCTGTTTACAGTGTGAGAGTGCTTCTTGTGTGCTGTTGTATGTGGGCTGAATGCACAAACATGCTTCTTGTTGGCTTGGGCCGCCATGATCACAGTGTACTGCCATCAGCAGTGCTGGAGCTCAGCTTTTGGTGGCACATTTAAAAGCATCGTTTTCTGGGCTTCTGTAGAAAGGATCTTTTTGCTTAACAGTTGCGGTGGTGCCTTTCTGCAGCTGAAGAGTTAATGACTGGAGTGGCAAATACTTTAAATTCTTTTTGATAACTTCAAAACTGTTTTCGGTAGCAGCTGAGTTGTCAGAAAATATTTACATAAGTGCATCTGTGAACCTCTCTCGGATATCTTCAGATCTGCAGCAGCTTTGTCACTTCCTTACAAATAGCTGTGAGCGATCTATTATGTAAAAAGGTTCAGTTTAATTTACAGGAAGCCTTACAGTTTTTTCTCCAAGTACTGTGTTTAGTTGGTTTTAAAGAAATCAAACCCAAACTGCTGTGGCTTTTTTAATGTGTCTCTACAGAAGTCTTGAATGATTTGTAAGGAAATGTACTGCCTTTTCATCAGGCTGGCTGACATTGGGGGGGAAGGAGAGAAGAGAGCAATGCTTGCGTAGGTGAGCTGTGTGCAAAGCCTCCCTTGGCCCAACACTGAGGTGATGCTGGCAGTTGGTTAACCCAAAGTTCCAGTTTCTCCTGTTGATGAGCTCCTGTTGATACCAGCATGGGCAATGGCCAGAGGAATGCGTGTTTCACCCACCCTCAGTGGAAGCCTTTGGGGCTGCTGCTGGATCTGCTCAGTGCTTGGTATAGGCACTTCTGGCTTCTCCACTGGAAAGAGCAGCAAGCCGACACATTCCTGCTAACACCAGTGCGGCTTTTGGAGGTTTATTTTATCCCAGAAAGTTTCAAGTCTTTGTGCAGTGACTGTTGAATAAAGAAATAGGCAGTATCTTTGTTCAGAGGCCTGAGGATCATGCCAGCTTTATGCTGTTTTCTGAAACTGCTGTTACTACTTGAAGCCTGTGTGTGTTTTGATTCCGAAACAAATGGCTGACGTTAATGCAAATCGGCTATTTACATTAGCTAAGTTGACTTTTAATCTCTCCCCTGCTCTTTTAACTTGAAAGATAAAGTTGCCCCTTGGTTGAACTGCTCCCAAACAACCAAATTGCCTTAAACTTGCGCCTTACATTATTCTGAATGTGAGTTTAATACAGACCCAAGCTCTTCGATATCTTTAATTGTGTTAATGTAAATGCGACCTACCCAAGTTGCAAAGCTTCCCTGAACAACTAGAGGCTTGTTGGCATATGTCCTTAATCAGCCGAAAACAATCAGGGGCACTTCCTGAGGTTGCTTTGTTCTTCTCCACTGTAATGTGTATTGTGTGTGGTCACGTTCTCTAAGTGTGTGAAGACTTGCTCGCACTGTGGGAATTTCTTCTCTATCTGCATTGCTGATGTAACCAGCTATTCAGACATATTTCTCCCTTAAGTGTGAAGCTAGAGACAATGATAATAATGGGACCAATTATTTTTTCCTAGAGTGGTGTCCCAGATCTGATTGCTCCTGAGAGAATACCATGTTTCTCTCATGTTTGATATTTTTCCTCCCAAACACTGGAAGTGATATTACCAAGAAGAAGATTGAGAGAGATGAGTTATCTGTCAACCTTACTATTGAAAGAATTACACGTTGTTACGCAGACAATAGCTGAAGTAGCGCGGTGATGAAGACAGACTTTGAGTTGGTGCAGCTTTCCCTGGAGAAAGGGAATGTACAGGCAGAAATGTCTGTTAATTTTCATGTGGATTCGTTCAGTGGAGGATTCAGATCACTATATGGGGATGCTGATAGAAGTTTGCATTGGAAAAGTGAGGTTTCCAGACCTACTCTCTAGAGTTACTTGAAATCTCGCAGAAAAAACTGTTTGCTAGTCTTTGGAGCCTTTTAACAAGAAAATGCTTTATTCTTTGAGGAGGAGAAACCAAACTATATGAGTTTGGGTGGGTTTATATTGAAAAAGAGGCCTGTCTGAAGTCAAAACTTCTGCAAACTTAATTTTCTTGAGATAGCGTTTGAAAATACTTGGTTTAGGGTTTCTCGTTGAAAAGCCAGAAAGCTGTCAGATCTGACCGCGTTGGTGTCAAACATTAACAGAAGTTTTCCTTTGCAGCTTCAGTAATCCAAAATAGTTTTACTCCTCCCAATTTGCCAAATCGTGCATAGCAGCATTATGAAGCCCTATGTGTTCTTTTGTTTCTTCCTGAAAATGAGGAAATAAATGCACTTTCAAGACAGAGAAGGCCTTAGGAGCAAATAGAGCTCAGTGATTTAAGACTTGGTGATTGCAACTGGGCTAGGAGCATGGCTGAGTGCCACCAGTGAAAAGAGCACTCCACTTCCATGCACTTTGAAAACCTTCAGTGTATTCTCAGTTTCTGATGTTGATTTATTTGGCTTTTAATCCACCAGGTCCCAAGAGGTGCAGTGGGAGGCACTTCCCAGTCTCTGCTCCAGAGGGATGAATAAAAAGCAGTCCTCCAAAGAGCTGAATGTGGTGTTTTCTCAAACATGGTTAGCGTTTTGCTCTGATCCCTGTGGTTACTGCAGTAGCAGCCTGGTCTGCTGGGAGAGCCGTGCTCCCTCCTCCTATACTTCTGACCTTTTATGACTAGTTCTCTTAAAACATGGCCAAAACCAAACCTCTGATTGCATATTGAGAACAAATCGTATTTGACTGCTGCCTCATGAAGGTATCCAAAGCCCATTGGATGGGATCAGAATTCAGTCTGCAAGTATTCTCTTAAAGATCATTGGAAGGGCTTACTGCAACTCTTGGACTGTGAGAGAAGCTGTTTTCCAGCCTAGAAGAGCCATCCAGCTTGGCAAGACTATATCGCTCTTCCCCTGTCCCAAAATGTTTGAACTTCATTATGAGTTTTCATTTTCTTTGTCCTGCACAAACTTCATGATTCCCCAGGGTGCAGCTTCCTGTCTAGCCTTGTTGCTGTGCGAATGTCTTCTTCTTTCTATTAGGCTCAGGGTTAATTCTTCTAAAGGTCACAGTTTCACAGTGCACATCCCTTCAGCTGCTCTGCATTAGTGAGGTTTGCTCTCACATTGGTTTTAGGTTTAGAAGTTTTAATGCTGTTCTGTGCACTTCCACATAGCTTGTATCCGTGCTCTCTCTGCTTTAAGTCTTAGAGTACTTTTGCCTTAAACACTTTCAGGGCTCTTGAAATATTGATTTGAGCTAAGATACTAAATGAACAAATGTTTAGGTAGCTTGTTCAGTGGGTGATTTCACAGCTTACTTCATACCGGGAAGTGAAGCAGGAGTTTGAAGCTACTGGCTGGGACAGCCACTAGGTTTTGGGGGTTTTTAGGTACCCAACTTGTACAACTTTGGTCTTTCAGAAGATGCTGAGCAACTTAGTTCTTGATGTCATGCTTCTGAGCAACATAATTGCTCCTGTGCTATTCCGAGTGGTCATACTGTATTTTTCCAAGTTGTGACCACCTCTGAAGCTGTAATACTGATGCTGCGTGCACTTGTATGTAATGTCGTGGGATTCTTTTGCTAAAGTGCCTGTTGTAAAGATGGATGTCAGTGCTCTCTGGTGCTTTTGAGCTCTCCTGCCTTAAGTAACATTTCAAATAGTAACACAGAAGCAGAATTCTTTGTATTCCCTCTTCAGGGCTGCCCCAAGACACCCGTTCCCATTGTTGCCTGTTTTTCTTTACAATTTAGCCTTTTGTTTGGACTCTTTTGGAGAGGGATTCTTTCCCCATTTGGCAGTAATTACATTGTAATACACAATTAAACTTGGACTTATGGAATATAAATTATCATCAAGACATTTAAGTACTTGTGTCCTCTCTTCCCATGCCCTAAGCAGCTCAGCCCAGGCCTGCTCTGCTCTCCTCTGCCTCCTGTTGCTGTAACATAAGTTGCTGTTGACTGAATTTTTGGTGGTCTTTCCATCTTCTTTCTCCTTTGCCTTTGTACCTCCTGCAGCAACTTCCCTTCCTTCACCTATCAAACATCTTCAGGTTGCTGTCTTACCTTATTTTTTAACCTGTGACATCTTTGAGCTTTCTCTCTTCTGTGTTCCAACAGCTAGAAGCTGTTGCAGCAGCTTATAACCATGTCCCATGTTTAGAAGCAGCATAAATCTCTTCAAATTAATCCTTTGCACTGGCTACAAAATAAAATACAAAGGTAAGTCTAAAGTATGCCACTCCTGAGGGGACTCAATGTGCCATAGGAATTGACTGTGAAGTGAATTAAAGGATTTCTCTGTGGCTGCGTGGCAACTCTTGGATATATGCTTCAATATGAGCCTTACAGGAATCTAAAATGATGGGAGGAATGATCAATAGGTCAAGTATTTGTCATTAAATAAGTAGAAATAATCCTGGATACCAACTTAAAGTTTAGATGTTGCTGCTTAACCAAAAGAGATTTTGAGCAATCATGTGGGATCAAATCATGGGATTGGAGATTTGAATCTGGCTTCAATTCCTATTTTATTAAGGAGCTTGTTCGAGTTGCTGAATCTTCTGGTGTCCCACTTCCCTTTTATAAAAAGGGGAACACAATGCTGCTTTTATCTTAGGCTATGAGGCCTCTGGGGCAGGAACTGCCTGTTATTTTGAGCCTGTGTAGTACTGAGCACAATGGGGTCCTCCTCTTGGAGATAATAATAACAACATGTGCACCCTTCATATAACACGATTTATCTTTCATCTTCTAGTGCACTGGAGTTCCCAGATTGCCATAGCATTTTCTTTTACAGATGTGAGAGTTCTCTTCTTTGTCTTATAAGAACGCAGACATGCTTTTTGTGTCCCTGTCTTGCCATGTGAGAGGAGGGAGGTGTGTGGCATATACGTGGCGGTAGAGTCCTCATCCTTCCAACAGGTCTCCTTGAGTAGGTTGTCAAGGTGAGTTACCAATTTCAACAAATCCATCCCAGTAAGAGAAAGCATTTGTGATAGACAGAGAGGAATTATTCTGGATTTCATGTCCTATGAGGCACCCCATGCTGAAGAGCAAGCCAGAAAGGGTATCTTCAGCATTGCTGTACTCTGAGGTAAACTACTCGCATTAGATGTTACTTTTCTTCCAGTGTTAGAAGCAGCCTCAGAAAATAAAAGGCTTTGCGATAGGGGAAAAGAAATGATTGCCAAAAATCAAACCCATGAAGCTAATATCACAGATTAATATGGCTGTGTAAGATGCAAAGGAAGAAATGCCCATTTGTTGTAAATGGCATTGGGTAGAATGTCAGGAACAAAGAGTCTTCAATGGCAAAAAGCTGTTCTGGCTGTTATGCTATGAGGCATAGCTGACTTAACAATAAATACTTGGGTTTGTGAGTATCTCAGAGTAGGAAGAAGAACCGAGCTAGAGGGGTCACATCATTACAGACTGGGAAATTCAGCTGATCTGTAGAAGTACAACATCTTTCTACATCCAAATCGTAGACCAGCGCATCTAAAGGGTGCAGATGAGCAAAGCTCCCTTTCATCAGATCTCTTCCTTGTGCTATACAGACTTGTGCTTTGAAACTGAACTCGGCAGACTCGGGAAACATCAATGGTTTTGTTCTGCATCTCTGCAGGACAATGCAAAATCATTACTTCTTGAAGCTGAAAAGCTGCTCTGAGAATAAGCAAGAGAAGCTTTTGTAAACCCCATGTTTTGAACCGATTTAGCAACTTATTCCAACTAGTCATAACACAAGACACTTGGCTTCTTTTGAAACAGAGGTTTATCAAGAGTCATAGGATGACTTCAAATAAGAAAAATGCCAATTGTGTCAAGGAAAGATTATTCTTAAAGATCTTTCATATAGGATCAAATAGGAAATGTTTAATTGTTGTGCTAAACCAGGCCTAAGCTGCCAATAGACAAATGCCTTGTTTCTAGCACTGTCGAGAATGCTTCTTAAGCACTATCCATTACCAAATGCTTCTAAAGCAGATGTGAGAGCCTCCTGCAAGATGAGACTTCCTAGTTTTTCAGATTACTTGTGTATATATGGGTAGAACTGCTTAACATACGTATGTTGATCTGCCCCGGAAAACCAGAAGTCTCCATTCTGTAGAATGAGAGAATATTGTTAAATATAGTCCATAGAGGAATCTCTCAGATGTATTGCACAGAGAAGTTTACTTTGTCTAACTTCTCTGAGTGTTCTCAGAAATTCCTTTGAATATTCTTACCAGCTCTTCTAAGCTATCCTCTGTTGTACCCTGACTGCTCCCAAGCAGTGCTACAGGACTCTTAACCTCAGGAGCAGTGTGTACAAATGGAGATGCCATGCATGCATCCTCTTGGAAAACGTAGCTGGCAGCTGTGATTTCAGCCAGTGACAAGCCATATGCCACTGCTTAGGCACAACTGCCCTAAGAGATGTGCCTTTATGGAATATTACTGGAAAAGGCTGCTGTAAATACAGGCTGTGATAAAGCAGCATGGTGTTTTCATGCAGAAAGCCAGATTCCATCACAGCCCCAGACCACAGTCAGGGAGCATGAGACAGTGTGCTGCTATCGGGTAGAGTCGTTCTAGCCAAGATGCGAGATTTAGCAGATGTTTAGCAAAAGGTTCCATTCTTCTTGCCACAGACACATGTGGAGCTGTCAAGAGTCTAGTAAGGATTTTACAGGTTTTATAAGTCACAGTTTATAGAGCTTGGGAAAGAATTTAATATGGCATTGTGATCTTGGAAGCTGCTTTTTGTCGGAGAGAATATACTTCTGTTTATTATTTCTTAAGGGTAGCCTCTGTTTTTGTGATAACTAATAAAAGAGAGCCTAGGTGGATTGCTTAATTGTTGCTTCTCCTCCTTTTGGAGTGTCCTCCTGTAACATCTGAAGTTACACAACCATGTTTTCCTCTGCGTGATCAACTACCAGCAAGCTGAGTCAGCACTTTGAAGCAGTTTAGATGTGGCTTAACTTTACTCTGGAGAAAGTTCTTAATGACTATGGAATGGTACAAATAAAGGGAATGCAATTTATCAGCCCTTGTTGGCCATGGAAAGTGATTAGCAGTTTATGTAAGTGGAGAACTTCTTAGGACATGAAGCAATGCTGCACATCACAGGAGGCATGGAAGGAGGGATCCAGTTTGGGCAGGAAGATGCAGCTATGGAAGCCATGCTTGTTCCTGTGCTGTTCCTGTCTACTGTGCACAGAGCCTTCTAATAAAAGTGAATAGCATGATAATTATTACAATAGCTTGTGAGGTTCAGGCTGTAACTTTTGGTACTGCTTAAAGCATGGTAACTGCAGGGTCTCATTTCCCATTGGAATTCTGCTGATTTGGTTAAGTGCTATGAAGTTTACCATTGCACTTGCTTGCTGGGGAGAAAGTGCTCTCCATCACCCTCACTGCTGTGAGCTGGAGCTGTGGGTATGAAATCAAAACAAGGGACTGGAGAGGCATTGTAAGGGATGTGGGAAAATGCCTATTGTAGACATACAAGGATAACATGCACTTCTGCTTTTTAAATGCCCTTTACAAAGTCTGGTTACCTTCTCAGAACTCCTCAAAGGGACTGAGTAGTTCAGTCACTGTTCTGGAGTTTGAAAGACCATAGAAAAGGTTTTCTTTCCAAGAGGAAAACTAGGTGTAGAGCTCAAAGCCCTGGGTACCCACTCCTCTGCTCCAAGAGTGGCACTTCCCTCTTCCTCTTTTTGGAGCTCCTGCTGAATTATAAGCAGGAAGGAGGCTTGTGTAGCACATGGAAATGAATTTCCTTCCCTGGAATGTTCACTACTCTACAGTTGTGACAGGGCTGAAGAGGAAGAAAAGGAAGGATTAAGATTAAGATCCTGCTAATGCTGTCCCAGTGTGATGTGGCTGCCACACTTGTGTGGAAAGCATTAGCACTTCTGCTCTCCTTTGCATATGTCATTTCTGAAGACACTAATACCGCAGAGGATGGATGATGCTGGTTGACATAACCCCAGCAGAAACTGCTGGCACAAACAGCTACCTTTAATGCTATATTTGCTGGTGGACACAAGTTTGGAAAGGGCCACAATAAAAACCACAGTCTGAAAATCTGGATCTGATCCACTAATTGGAACTGGAGAAACAGGATCCCCAGTAAGGGATTCTCACTCCCTCCAAATGTGGAGGGAATGTGGGTTTATCTGGTTTAACCTGAAGCAAGGTCAGCTCCAGGGTGAGTTGGAGACAGGGATACCCTGTTCAGGAGCATGATGATTAGTGCCACATCAGTGTTTCATGGGGAGTTTGGGGGAGCAATAAGTGATGAGGAATACTGAAAGTCAGTTCAGTGGCTGAATCCTCCTTGATTTAGGGTCTGCCTTTGTTACGTTTCCATTGTTCCCCCAGACAATGTGCAACTAATGCAGAGATTCTCAAGGTATCTGCTGTCCATCCTGTACATGTAAGTTTAGTGTTCGTGGGAGTTGCATGTGCTCAAAAAGTGAAGGGTCCCTTGTGATGCCTTGAGAAGGAAGAGTAATGTCTAATAGACGTGTGTAGTGTGTGATGTCTTTGGTGCTCAGAGAGTTGTCCTGCTAACATTCTTCTTTAGGAAGATGAGCACACATTAAAAATAACAGGTTATATTAATTTGTTTTGTTTTACCTGAACTCTGTGTGCCCCTTTCCTGTTTTCCAAACAAAAATCAGTGTTCCTGTAGTTCCCCTTCCCTGGAAAAGTGGCTTTGAAAATGAATGGTTATTAGAGAAGAGTGAAGTATCTATGTCCTGAACTGCTGGCCTTCAGGGTCAGTGTTGTCTACTTGGGCATTGACTTTAAAGGGTAAGATTAGTACTTTTTTCTTACCTGAGCACTGCAAGTCAGTGGGAGCTGGGAAGGTTCAGGATCATGATTATACTTCTTCCAGCCGGTGGAAGGAACAACTTGTTTGTAACCCATCATGTTAGTGGGAAGAGGGAAGGGTCTCCTGACATTGCTCAGCACAGTGGTGCTCTGCATATAGCCTGTGGCACAATGGGCTTTGTGAGAGCATGAATGATAAGTAATTGCTGTTAACATCGGTGTAAATTGGGAAAACAACTTTGGGAAGTTGTATCTTGTTTATGTACCAGACTGCTGCAGACTTATGATGTCTTCTAAAACTCAGCCTTGACTCTTGTTTCTTGCTTGGATCAGTGATGAGTCTCTGCATGGCTAACAGCTCTGCAATGCTCTTCACCCTGCAACCAGGTGAAACAGCAATGTAAATGAAAAAGAACAAAATTGCCCTCTTTTGGCAGTGGCACTTCTGATTCTGCATGAAGCTGATCTTTGCTGATGTTTCACTCGGTGTTGTTAGGTGTGTGCTGGTTAGTTGAAGCATCAGATGAGTGTGACCAGAAGGTAAATAGAATCACAGAATGGTTTAGGTTGGAAGGGATCTTAATGATCTCATTCCAAACCCCTGTCACAGGCAAGTACAGCAGACTTTGCAAGGAAGAAACTTCTTGGCTGCAGTGTAGCTGTTTGAGGATGGTGCAGGGTGTGGGAGGGCTTCTGACCCTTATCCCTGGGGATATAAGAAGCAAAAATGGCATTCAGGATGGTAGGGTGGGAGCTTGCTTGGCCAGCGGGTTCCTGGCGCCTGCACATTCAATCCTGATTAGTTTCGGGATGGGATGCTAAGCAAACCTAATATGGGGGATGGCAAATCCTAGACCCTTTGCCAAAGCAGGCAAGGCAAATGAAGCTGTCATGCTTTGCCTTTTCTCCTTTCTCCTCCATGAGGTAGATGTGCCTTTAGGGGAGCTGCCTTTCCTCTCTGCAGTGGTTTCAGCTGCTGTTGTTAGACTTACAGCTGATGCCCCTTGGCCAATCATGCATTGCTGATCACTATTCAAGGTAAGAGACAAAGGAGAGAGCTTAGCAGTCAAGAGGATACTGATGAGAGGGGAAATTGCTTATTTGAAAGGCTTTTTAAGCACTCTTCTCTTTCTTGACAACAACAGAGTTTATCACTCTCCTTTTATCCCTCTGTATAGAGTCAGACACTGTCCATTATGAAGAGCTCTTGAGAAACCTCACTCTCCTCTTTGTTAATCTCTCTCCTAGCTTGTGTGTGCCAAGGAGAAGGGGCTGGGGCATCTGCATGCTTGGGTGCTGTGTTTGCAGAGTGGTGAGTAGTGGCCAGCACAGACCTTGTCCCTGGAAATGATGTCAATGGTGTGGGTTTTAAATGCTAATAAAGGGGAGATGAGGGTGGAGGGAGGAGAAAAAATGCCAAAGAAAGTGCATCACTGTGCTTTGAAGTATGTTGACTATGGTATTGGCTTGTTCTTGTATAAACCGGCCTGGGCTCTACAGTTTTACGGCTGCAGTTAGCTGGAAAATCACAGAATTCCATGGAAAGCAGCTCAGTTGTTCTGTGCCTCCACTTCTGGCTGTCCAGTGGTGAAGTCTGATGCACAGCTGTGCTAACCTCTAGCTTTTATAGACACCCATGAGTTACCTATAAAATTTCTGGGTATCACTGAATCAGATCCCAAAGGTTTAAGTGGCAATGCTTGGATTTGGTACTTTGGCGTTCACTGCCAGCCGTGCCAGTTGCTGTTCTTCTGAAAAGCCATGACTCTCTGGAGCCACAGTAAGTTATTTTGAAGGCTGAAATGTTTCATTACGCTTTTCTAAGTCAACCTGAAACGTTTTGTTTCTAGGCAGCTCAGCCATTAGATGCTGCTTTCTGTGGTACATTATGCTCAAGGGACAGTTTGTTGGGAGACAGCTGTCCTTTGTTGAATGGTGGGGCCCTGGGCCAGAATGTCTCCCATTAAGCACCACAGATCAGCTGGCGGCTGGGTGATTACCAAATATTTGGCCACGGGCAAGAGCAGGGCTTGGATTTGCCTACATTTCTTGAATTGCAGTGGTGAGATTGGTAGGAGAAATGCCCTTAACATACGGATGGTGCCTGAGGTAGCTCGCATTTTCCAAACATCATCGTCTTTTAGTGATCTCCAACAGAAACCACGTTTTTCACTGGAAATTATTCTCTGTACTTCTGCATGGTCCCTACAGGGTTATGGGGATTTGTCCCTGGTCGAAGGAAAGGTCCTTCCCTATTTTGAAAGGAGGATACCAATATGTTATAATTGAAATTGTGGCATGGATGTGTTAAGTGCAAAAAAGTCTTCGGTCAGTAAATGTAGGTTCGGAACTATAACACTCAAACTGCTCCTTGCTGTGCACAGAAAGGATGCGGAATGGTATGTTTATCAGCTTACTTTAATTGGCTCCAGTCAAGTTTCTGTATTGTTCTGTGTAATCTGAATTAAACATTGGCTTGACTACGTATGTGGCTTTATCTTCCTTGAAGACACAGGGCGCTCAGTCAGACGGTGGCATCAGCTTTGAAGTTAAGTTATTCATAGCTCAAGGATTGATTCTGACATTAACACTGTTTTCCCTACACTCCTTGGAAATGCATCTTGCCACCCCATTCTTTCAGTTCCTGCTTTAGTATTAATTTTGAATATCTGCAGTTTCCTACTAAAGAAAGAAAAATGCTTCCCTTCCTCTTTACAAAGAGAAGATTGAAAAAGAGGGATTAACAGGGAATGCTGCTTTTTGCATGCTCCTGTTTTAAGCTACCAGCTCTCATATGCTTCAGTATAGAATTGTTTTCCCTTTGCTCTCTGTGAACAGGTTCTGTCACCCGACGAGACCCAAGCACTGCATATACTGAAGGCTTAACCTTACCAAAACAAATATTTTGCCTGGACCTTGCAAAGCCATTCTTATTGATGACACACATGCCAAAGAGCTTGGAGTCACTCACTTAAGTAGCCTTTGCCTTTAGCTGGCAGGTACAATTGAGTTAAGTGAAATTTCCTTCTCTTTTCTTTCTGCCTTTTATTTTTGAGGGACAAGTGGGGGAGGAAGCATGACTTCATTCTGAACTTTCTTCTTGTTTCTTCAGGGAACTTTTTGTGTGAGAAAGACTTGATGTCAGTGCACAAAAAAATGACTGAAGATTTGCATTCTTTTGCCACTGGAATAAATGAACAAAGTTTGCAACTGAAAAGGCATTTTTACACCTTTTGTTGTTTAGGAACATAGAAATCCCATTATGCTTCATGCATAGCCCTAAGGAATGTGCAAACAAGTATTAGATCAATGGCATGTCTCTGCAGCTTCTTTTATCATGAGTATTTAAAACTGAATATTCAAACATTCATTCATTTTTCAAACATCTGTCTCAAATAGTGCATTTGTGCTGGAGTGTGTTTTATTGCCGATAGATAGGTTAAATGTAAGGCCTTTAAATGTTTTATAACTTGCAGATGCTTAGCTACAGTCTGTAACAGTGTTTGCAGGGCTTTTATTTTAATGCAATAGTGGAAAATCAGCAATAAGCTTTAAAAGTAGCCAGGCCAAAAAAAGAAAGTTCCCACCTGAAAGAAGGTATGTGGCAAAGTTGGTGTGTAATTCAGAGAACCCAGCTCAGCTTCAGTCACTAGGAGTGGAGTCTGCATCCTTGACGGATGCTGTTAAACTATCTTTCTTCCCTGTGTAATCCACACAAGAATCATGCTTCCACTTACAGTAATCACTCCCCACGATTTACCTTATCAGTGCTAAGCTTGGTGGTTGTCCAAGATGGATAACCAAGGTCTGATACCATACGGGCTCATCCTTCCCGTCCCATCCATTCCTGTTGTTTTGGAGGAGGATTTCTGGGCAGGCTTGGTGGCCCAGCAGAACACTGATGTTCAGTTTGTGCTCTTGTGTGTGTATCACTATCACTGCTGTTCCCGCCACCAACAGTGGCACCTGTGGAACTTGTATGAAGCTGTCCTTCCCAGTTCAGTATATCACTTTCTTTTGTCTCTGTGCTTAGAAAGTCCTTTAGAAAGGACATGGAAACCAGATGTGTTTCACCCTGTCTTGTGCTGAACATAGTCATAAATGTCATGTTAGGGGAAGGTTGCATGAAGCAGTTGCTTCCCTGTCTGAGTGAATCAAATTCAAACATTTCATTTTCTTTGTGCAAAGACCATCCCTGAGTTCTGAGCTCTGCTGCCTGCAGTACCTAAGTCGGATCAAATCCCAGTCCTGAGAGCCCCTGGTGCAAACTCACTGCATTGCTGTAAGATGAAGCTCCCTTGGTGGTGTTTCCCCAGTGCTTGAGCGGATGGGGTCACTGTGTGAGCAGTGCCTCTGTGGTGAGGGCTGACTCGGAGGCAAGCACCCCCATGTTGAAGAGGTTCTCAACATTATAATTAAAAATACATGACTTTTTGTGGTGAAAATCTTTTTCAATGACAAGAAGGCTTTTATTTATTATTAAAGCATTCCTGGTTTTGGGGAGATATTTGCTGTCTCTCTCGTGTATAGACTATAGACTCTAACAGGAAGCCTTCGGTCCTTTAAAGACTTTTTCATATGTTCATGCTGTGAATTCTGGCTTTCAGACATGAAAAAAACCCCTAACTTTTGTGGAACTGTGGCTTTAAAAGCAAATTAATATCCAAACAGACCTAATAAAAAGCAAAGATAACGCGTCCCTTAAAAAAAGGAACCTCTCCTTTCAGTTGAGCACAATGTATCTGGAATTATTACACTGAATAATTAATAGTTCATTTTGCAAAGTTAACAAATGAGCAATGTCTTAACAAGGCCTCTCTTCTGGCACTGATCGCCTGGGAATCAGATCTCTTGCTTTGTCAGGACACTAATAACTCTTTTTGCACCTCCTTATGTTGTCCGCATCTTGTTTGCAGCTAAACTTTAGAAGCTGACTCCCATTTTTGTGGTCACAAGTACTTCAGCATCTGGCCTTCTTTACTGAGCTATGCTGGCAAAACCCCTCTTGCTTGGGGATTGCCTACATGTGTATTTTCACTTTTAAGCCAGGAGACAGTGTGGAATGGTCCAGCAAACTTAACCTGTTCTTAATCTGTTTAAGATAGGCAAGAGTAAGACTTGCTTTAAACAGAACCAGTCTTTGTTTAGGCTTTTGCTTTTGTTGGCTGAACCGATTTCAGATTGCATATTGTGTTAAGCCAGTAAAACTGCGTGTAAACAAGCCGTACATGTGGTCCTCATTGCCCTGTCCCCTTTGCCTGGCTGGTTGTTCAGTCTAGCAGTGGGTGCATTGTAGGTGGGTGTATTCATTTGTGGAGCTAATGGCCACCAGAGCTGGATGGAAGTGAACCCTGATAAGGTCTGGCTATTGAATGAAGCACAGATTAGTTAAAGAACATTGCAAAGTCCACTGTTATTGGTATGGAAGTGAAGAAATGCCCCATCCCTGGCAGTGTTCAAGGCCAGGTTGCACGGGGCTTGGAGCAGCCCACTCTAGTGGATGGTGTCCCTGGCACTGGCAGAGGGCTGGAACTGGATGAGCTTTAAGGTCCCTTCCAACATAAACCAGTTTATGTTCTGTGTCATGTCAGTATTACACAGACCTCTATGCAAGACACTGCGGTAGCTTTTCAGGTGATAAGGCTTTTTTCCTCCAAAAGTCCACTCTTTGATACATCTGCATCGAAGTGCTGCAACTTCATAGTAACCAGGACTTCAGTATCCTGATGAATTTTGTACGTGTTTCCTGTAATTGAAATAAAACAAACAGAAACACATGCAAGCGCTTTCATGTGTGAACTGGTTGAGGAAGATTGAAGCCTTTTAGGAATACAATCTATTTTGTTGATGGAGGAATCTCTGGTTCCATTTCAGTCTCTGCATAGAGTCATCTCATTGCATTCCCTGTCCCTTTGAGCATGACATGTTCCCGGTTTCTTCCAGTTCTTCCCTGTGGCAGTCGTGTCCCATGTTTCTTCCTTATATCAGTACCAAGCCCTGCACTTGCTGCTTCTGTCCCTGTTGTCAATCACCTTCAGGGATTTCACCACATGATGGTGGCTCTTCCAGCCACTGTCTCCCTGCTTCTGTGTCATGAATGACATGTCCTCCTCAGGTCATGCTCTCATGTCCTAGCCCCAGCATTAGTCCCTCATCTGCAGTTACCAGCCTCCACCTTCTTTCACTCAGTGTTTCTCCCTGGTTTGTTCTGTCCCAGATGTGGGTCTCACTGCCTATGGTTTCTGCAGCCTGTCCATGTGCTGATACCAGAAACAGCAGGATCTTGAGAGTGGCAACATCCTGAGCCTTGGCTCTTCCTCCTGCTGCTCTGGGGAGCAGGGGAAGAGCAAATCCAGCTCAGCCCCTGTTGAGCCAAGCTGGAGACTGCTCTGTGCATATGGTGTTTTAAGAGAACTATGCTGAGTCTTCCCCAAAGATTTACAACCTGGCCAAATGTGATTTTGTTTTTCTTCTTTTTCTTTTAAATTAGCAAAAGGCGCAGCAAAAATCCCACTGCTGAAGTATAAGGGACTATTCTGTTGGGAAACCATCTGTGCCTTGAGGTGGCCAGCAAGTATTTCTTATAATGTTTATGGAATGATGTGTATTCCTTGAGCCATTCTCATCAACATTTCTTGAAGAAACTGTCAAAAGGGAATGTAAAACTTCAGTCCAAGCAAGATACCTGGTGTGAAACTTTCAATCCAGACTTTTGCAAAGCTGTAAGTAATGGCAAACGGGGCTTGTAACCCGTGTCATTGCTAGCTTTGTCTTTAGTAATAGCTAATGCAAACAGAGACTGCTGCAGTGATTTTGGAAAGATGCTCAACCTTCTGCTTCACGTTTTAAGGGATTAGGAAAACACCCATGGTGGGAGGCAGATTATCTCACATCTGTCTACTCCAAGGCTTCTTATGTCTTTCTCTAAAACATCTGGTAGAGACTGTTGTCAGAAGAACAACATCAACTAATTTATATGTGCATGTGGCTTTTATAGCTCCTTAGCATGGGTGGGAACTTTGATTTTTGGTGAATTGGCAATTTTCAGGTGAATCAAAAGCAATGGCTTGGAGCAGCCCACAACACTTAAAGTATGTTCCTAACTTCAAAACGGTTTATCCAAGTATCTGATTGTATTTGTCCCTTTGGCAGTTATTTGGCATCTGAAACAAGTCATATTTTTTTCAAGATGACCTAAATCAAGAGGAATTTGTCATAGCAAGGAGCTGAAACCATTTCACTTTGGAAGAAATAAGTGTTTTTACTGGGACAAAAGGGTTTAATTTTGCTCTTGAACATATTTGAAGCATGAAAATTGTAATAGAAGGGAACTTCAAGAAATGCAATATATTGGTTTGTGAGCAAGATCCTGAGATTCTTTGTTGCTGGAAAAACTGATAGTGGGATGACAGCAGTTGTGTTAGCATTTAGGTATTTCTGGAAACCTCTTGGCTTTAATTTTGGATGTCCCATGGCCTTTAGCACTCCCCATTAAAGATGGACCTCCTGGATGGCGATAAGCCTTTTGCCATGCTGAATTGGAATCCACTGTCTCCTAAATGAAGGGCCTAATCAGGTAAGGCACAAGGGGCAGCTTCAAGAGGCAGAGGTGGCTCAGGCTCTGCAGGGCAGGGTCTAGTTGGGTGTTTCAGCTCTAGAAACACCTGGAATTAAAAATACCATCAATAGACAGGACTCATTGGAGCCAGATTTGGAGTCTGCTGCTCCTGAGCCCCGTGCAACCAAAGGGCAGCTCTGCAAATGTGGAGAAAAACAAGCTCGAGTGAAGACAGTTTTCACCTGGAGAGCTTTGTTGCAGGGTATAGTGAAAGCACAATAAAGGCACTAGTAGGTGGTTTTGAAAACCGCCTTAATGCAGACCACATCTGGCCCAGAGGCTTTAAACATTGGTGCTCTTTTCCTTAAGCAGGGGAAAACAGAACCCCAAAGCCTCAAACGTTTGAGTATCTTTAAGTATCTTTACCAGTAGGCTATGATTAAATGTACTGACCGAATATAACCAGTGAAGTGACTTTCCCACTCTTCCTTTGTGTAGAGAGATGATAAAGATAAATATGAAAGTAAAATTGAATTTAATAGCAAGGGGTACTTCTGTAGCAATAAAGGTCTGCTCATAGGGCTTTTCTTTCTTCAGGCTTTAGTCTTCTATCTAAAAGGCTGACCTCTATTTGGAATCAAACTGTAATGTAAAAGGATGAGCTGAATTTGAAAGCAATTGAGGGAAGGGATGGAACACCTAAAGGCTACGTCGTCATTAGTTTTATTTGAGTTAAAATAATTGTACATGTTTAGTTTAAAATGGGGGGGATAAAGTACTTTGAAATATAATTACTTTTAACAGCCTTGTAACTTTGTGCTAGAAATTGTGTTCCCAGCTGTTTTTCATCTCCTGTAATTTAAATAAGTAAACCTTTTGTTCTTAAACTCACTTAGTTCCTTCTAATTCTGTTGACGGACATCCATTTCTACTGCTTTATTTTATGTTAATATTTAACAATGGCATGCAGTTACCCCCCTGCCGACCGCCGCTCCACCTCCTTTGTTTTCTGGAAGGCTTCTTTTTTGCCTTGGTCTTTAGTTGGATAGAAGAATCCAAACTTCCTGTCCCTGCATCTAGCCAGGAGTAAGGTTTCTGCATAAGCGGACACAAAATCCCTCGGGAAGGGCGCTAGCCCCCAAGCCGGGAAGGTGGTGCTGGGCTGTCAGCCTCTTTTGTTCCTGGCTCAGATGGAAGTATGAAGTGGACGGTGCTTTGTGGGCCTGAGTAAAGCTGTGCCAAGGGAATGCAAATGCACTAGGTGTGCCCAGGTAATTTAAAATGCTCACGCTGGCAGCTTTTCTGCATGAGTAAAGCTGTTTAATGAATGCGTTTTCCCCCACTTTCTTTCCTTGACAAGTTGATTCGGATTGAAACGGTCGGTAATAAGCTTGTCATGGGGCTTGGGGACAAATAAACCCTCTCCTGGAGGTGGAAAATAGAGTCCGTGCATTCTGTGCTTCTCTCTGACCAGAATGGCTGGAGGCAGGTTTGGCAGAGTGACTGACAGCGTTGGTTGGACTGCAGCATCCACTTACAGCCCAGGCTTGGCGTCACACTGGTGCCTCAGGAGTCAGTGCAGATCAAGTAGGAGAACTTGTATCTGTTGTGGTTTTAATGCTTCCCCTGCTTTAACACAAGGAATTCGAGTGGTGTGAATGCAGTGGGTGCTGTGTGTAGGCTCAGGTTCCTGTCTACCCCCTCTTCCACCCCTTCAGAGAAAGCTCATTCTTCATGTGCTCAGCCTTGCAGTTTGACAGAAGCGCAACATGGAGGAGACCTGAGTCCAGGACCAACAAAGGCGGCGCTGGGCATTTCAGCCACTGTGTTTGCAATAGGCCTTGACAATAATGGAGTTGGGAAGCCCCACTGTTCAGCCTTCTTTATAGTGTTAATAACTGCCCAGAAAGAAGAGAAGCAAGAAATTGCTCAGATTTCATCTCTCAGATTTCATCTTGCATCTAGGGTGCCGCAACAAATCAAACTGAAATGGGCCCCTTCGTGGCTTCTGCACTACCATGCCGAGCTGCCCTGGGCCCCTCTCCCCCTGCTTTGCTGAAGGTTATAATGCTGAGCGAGTGTTTGGAGCAGGCTGGCTGGGGGCAAACACATGTGCTTTTTGTACTGCACAAGTGTCCTGTTGAGGATGGGCTCTGAAATGAACTGGTTTATAGTGTTTTGAATTGGAGGTTGGGGCAGGTAGTGGATGGTCGCTGGTACAGAAGAGATACCTGCTCTGCCTGGTCACCCAACCGTGTCCAGGACCCAGCCTGCTTCCCTTGAATGTGCAGGGGCAATTTTTGCTGAAGGATCAATGGGAAAATTAGAGGTGGGCTTGAGGAAGGCAGAATTCATGGCTGGCTGTGTCTCCATGTCATGGGCTTTGGGGGAACAGGACTACCAGTGCCAACAATATTTAGTTAGTGCTGCTAGCAAGAAAATACTGCTTATTGTTTAACATAACATGTAAAACTCTTCAACAACCTTAACAAATAAGGCTATTACTTTTTTATCCCTTATAATATTAGTGGAGTTCAGAGTTGCATCGCTCATCCTCAGGGATGCACTGGGAAGAGTGTTGAAAGTCCAGGAGGGCAAATGCAGGAATCGAGTTATGCTTTAATAACTGATCAGAGTTATATACAAATTTTGTATATATATATTTAACTTCAGGAGGAAAAAAACCTCAACGACCCAACAGTGACATGCACAAAGGAGCTCATCAATTTAAAGCAGGACAATGATAATCAAAAGAAGTTGCATCTTTTCAGGTTCGTTCATCTCAGGTCTGCATAGAAGAAACCTTTCTAGCACCTGCATTAATTTAAAGGCTGCTTGTGTTGATAATCTCCACTCCCTCAGTACATGGAAGCAGCTGGAGTGCATTCTCATGCTGCAATACGCAGTGCGTGGTCTTCAGCAATTTCCTTATTATTTTTGATAATTAGCAGATCAAGTTTTTGTCTTTAATCCTTATGCAACCAGGGATATTTCATGCTCGGAAGGCTGGGAAGTATGCGCTAGCAGATTGTCTTGCCAGTTGGAATTCCCTTAGGGCACTGGGGGAAATGCTGAGGAACAGGGGCTTCTGGATCAGGTCTGCCACTAGTTTTGCTGGTTGTCTGAGTATTTGGAGCTGCAGCCTTACAGCATCGTTTCCCAAGTGCAGTGCAGAGGAGAGCAGAACATGTGCGAGTGTGTTCACATCTGGCATTAACATATAAATTGGAGGCATATAAAGTTCCTTCCCATACAACTAAATTAAAAACCTGTGGCAGAAGGTAAACTGACAAGTGCAAAACTGCTTGGGTGGGAAATTCTAAATGGTTACAAACGGCTCCTGAAAGCTGCTTCTGGAGTAACGTTGCTGAGCACGGCTGGCCCCATGCACGCTGCCCAACAGTGTCACGGTGCCATGACTGATACCACTTCTTAGAGGTAATGCCCTGTTCTGGTCATAAGGACAACACTACAGAGCATGGGGCAGAGTTGAGGCTGCAGGGCTGAGTACAACATGCATGTACAATTCCATGTGCAATAAGCGCATCTCAGCTGTTGTTGGAGATGAGGTCTGGAGAGCCAGAGTTCAGCCCTGTTCTGCCTGGTAAAGTGATGCATGCTGATAGCTATTGACTTGCAGACACATTATCTCTGTGTTGGTAACGTGTTTCTGATTTGAATCTGTAGCGCATGGGATGTCTCAGCGGGGGTAATGCACTAGGCTCTCCTCTCTGGAGACCTTGTTCTGACTTTATTTGATGTACTTATATTTCTACTGGAACAGGACTTGGCCTATATTACACAGCTTCTTCTGTGTGAGCCAGGTCCACAGTAAGGCTGATGGTTATCTGAGCTGCTGTGCTGCCTGCCCTTAGGTCAGTTGGGACTATGAACTCTTATGTTTGTGGTCGTACAGATTGTGAAGGAACATGGAAAAAGAAGTAGAGAGGAGGTTGACTTCCAAGGCACTACCTGCTAACAGCACTGCTTCAAAGCAATAGGAGCTGGAGTGCACACACTTCTGCAATACTAGGTCTCCCATGAGGTGTAAACACATCTCTTGCTCCAGATCCCATGGGGGACAGCAACACTGATTGCTCATACAGTAAATGAGAAGTACGTGCAGGATGTTGTGAACTACAGATAAACTCAAAGTAGAACCTTGTGCTGGGCTGCATCAAAATGAGTGTGTCCAGAAGGTTGAGGGAGGGGATTCTCCCCCTCTGCTCTCCTAAGACATCCCTTATGTCCTGCGTCCAGCTCTTGAGCCCTGCAGAAGGGATGAGGAACTGTTAGGTAAGTCTAGAGGAGGGCAGTAAAGATGCTGCAAGGGCTGGAGCAGCTCTGCTCTGGAGCCAGGCTGAGAGAGCTGGGCTGGGTCAGCCTGGAGAAGAGAAGGCTCCTTAAGGGGAGACCTGAGAGCAGCTCCAGTGCCTGAAGGGGCTGCAGGAAACCTGGAGAGGGGCTTTGGACAAGGGATGTAGGGACAGGACAAGGGGAATGGCTTTAACCTGCCAGAGGGGAGACTGAGATGAGCTCTTACGCAGAAGTTCTTCCCTGTGTGGGTGCTGAGGTGCTGTCAGGGGGTGCCCGGAGAAGCTGTGGCTGCCCCATCCCTGGCAGTGTTCAAGGCCAGGTTGGACACAGGGGCTTGGAGCAAGCTGCTCTAGTGGAAGGTGTTCCCTGTCTGTGGGGCAGGGGTTGGAGCTGGAGGAGCTCTGAGGTCCCTTCCAACCCAAAACAGGCTGTGATTCTGTAACTGCTGTAGCAGTATGAGACCATCATGGGCTCTCAAGCACTGACACTTCTCTGCTTGGGCAGGGGGAAGTTCAACCAGTCTGTGTCCAGGTTTAGGTTCCTGTTTACACTGAAATTTGGTTGCAACTTCTCTGGTGTTCAAAGAGAAATGCAACCTCTGTCATAATGACCACACTTGTTCCTTCTTGATTCTGGCCTCTATTGGCCCTTGTCCATGCTGTGTTACTACTCGAGTGTTACGTCTCTATTAATACCTTCTCCGATTGCATTAGCAACCCTGCCGTTTATAGTACGTATGTTGCAAATATAGTCCTACATAGAGGCACTTAGAAAGATGTGTTATGGCTGCAGAGACCCAAGTGATCAATAGCTTTTAGATTACCATGTCACTAAACAGCAGGCTGAGACATGGAGAGGCACAGTTACTTTAGGGATGAGAGAGTTTCAGAAAATAAATCAATAGTGGATACAGGCTGATTGATTTCCAGTTCAAATGATTCCAAGAAACATGGAGCCCAGGGGAAAGCATGCCATTCATACTTGGAAATAAACAACACATGCTAGCTTTCATTTATGTATTTGGGTCAGTACTCTTGGAAATGGAGAGGGAGCCATTGGGCAGGGTATTAGACTGGAAAGGGGGACTTGGGTGCTGCTCTGAGTGCTCCCAGAGAGCCCTTCTCCGTGTCTTCTCCAGGTCCCCTTCGGAGCCTTTGCTCTGGCTCTGCACACACAAACCCCTCAGTGCGCAGGGTGCGATTCCCAGTTGGAGCCCTTCTGGGGCTAACAGAAATGTAAGCAATAACAAACAGGAAGGTGATTTTGCTTTCCAAGTGCCTTCCTTCTGAATGCTCAAGTGGCCGTGGGCTAAATGATGATTAGTAGCTGTCAGCATGCTGGATGGCTTATAGGCCAGTACGACATGAAGCCTCTAGGGAAGCAAATGCAGCCACTTCTCCAGGAGGTTGCTGTGACCTCTTGCATGTGCAGGGGTATTTGTTGATGTTAAGAGCTTGGTGACAATGCACTGTTACCTGCTGCCTCTGGGACACTGTGGACGCTGAAGGAAAACATTTTGCTCGAGTGCTGGTTTTATACAGACTGGCCTACTAAAGCCCTGTTTTTATCTTGGGATAGGCTGCCAAGCTTGGAAGTCTTGGGATGCTGCCACTGGAGAGGTACAAGTTGTGCAGGTTTCCCAGAACTGAGTAGCACAGCTCAGCAGCAGAGGGCTGACTCCTGTTCATGCAGTGGTGGCTGAGAAGGGCCTGCAACATCCTACCTTGAGGGGCCGCTTGGAAGCACTTATTTGAAGGAAGAAGTGAGAGGTACTTATTTTGTCTTCTTGGATGGTTTTGCTCCTTCTTGTCCAAACAGAATGAAGCTGGCTGCTCCAATCTGACTTGTGTCTCCACTTAGAGAAGGTGGTTTCATGATGTTGAGGGATATTACTTGGGTCTGATGTTTGGGAGACCTGGAGTTAAGTCCTTTGCTTGGCCTGGATCTGTGTGTGATATCCAGCTATGTCACCTGGCTTGGCTGTGCTCTGTGTGCAAACCAGAGAAAATAGTGTTTCCCTGCCTCAAAAGAATGAAAGATAACTATTTTGAGGCACTTTGAGATAAGGGAAGCTGTATAACTATCTCAGACAAATAGACATGCTCCCATTGAATTCAGTGGCAGAACTTTTAATGGGAGCAAGATCCGGGCCTCATCTGATAAAGAATTTCATCTGGATTGCATATGGGGGCAGGCATTAAAGGACCCATCTAAGGATCTCCCCTCTGGAGTACATCTATAAAAGACCCTCTGTAGTTGTGTTCAAAGCTCACAGTAATGCTAGTCTTCTCAGGACAATTCACTTAGATCACTCAGAAACTCTTTCTTGTCTAAGCCCTGATGCTCTCCCCCAGTGGAAGAATGTGGTTGAAACTCCCATGCAGGGAAGACTGGAGATTTGTTTTCTATTTGAACCCCAAACATTAACAAATTGGACACACGTGCTTTGAGACTGGAGCCTGCTCTTATTTAAGCCAATGAAAAACTCTCCTTGATCCCAGCAGGATCAAGCTCTTGAATATTGCTTGTACCTTTTTAGACTATCTGCCTCTAAATGAACCAGACAGTGACAAACTCATTCTGGATTTATCCTCCTTGACTGGTTTCAGACCCTCCCTCTTGGAACAGGAGAGTTTCTAGTCTAATTGCTGAATGAAAGACTGAAGGCAGGTATCACTGTGCCTTCTCTTTCATTGTTTAGCATGTGCAAGTTGATGCTGTGAGTTGGCATTTTGTAGTATTTACGCATCTTTAATGCTCTTATGAGACTTGTTCCAGCCAGTGTAGTGCTTCTGCTCACATATGCAATTTTCTCCCTCTTCATGCTGAAGCACTGACAGGTGAGTATTATATGTGTAGAAAGCTATTCAGCAGAAACATATGCCTTGAATATGTTAAGATTCCTTGTAAGTCACTTGATCAATGTGCAGTATTTGTGCCCTCTCTGTAACTTTGCCCTGAATTCATATTCATCAACAGAGGTTGCTCGGTGCTTAATGGGACACTCTGGCACTGAGTGAAGGGAAGGGACAATACGCAACCAGGGTGAAGAATGAGGACAAATGTAGATGAACTTCCTCAAACAGGCACAAAATGCTCATTCCTGAATAAAAAATGTGAAAAGGTCAAGTGCCCCCAGAGGTTTCTATTGTGACAGGCACTTAACCCCTTCACTCCTGGTTATCTGCTTCAGCTGCTGGGCCACTCACTGCACAAGTGCCATTAGCATCAGCGGAATGCGGTGCAGGATATGCCTGGGTGAGACCAACCTCCCGTCCAGGCCCTGTGTTCGCAGGAAATAATCCTTGTGGACACTGACCCTGTCAGTAGCTGTGTCTAGAGATAATTATTTCCTAACCTGTAACCTTTTCATGGTCAATTGCTCCAGTATATTAGACAGAAATGTGATTTCCTTCTGTCTTCAGACGCACACAAGTTCTTGTCCTTCCCGCTTTCAGGGCTTAACTTAGCAAATGCACAGACAACCCAGAGCTCTCCAACACACATTGTTTTGATTTTGCTTAAAAGAAAAATAGGTTTGCTGCTCTTCCTTGCTATTGAGCAGAAGGGATGTGGGGTATATGCCTACTCCTACCTGTTTTGGCAGACAGACATATTTCCCTTTAGGAACCTAATCCTAATCAGGCAACTGTCAGTGTTTAGCCATCTTCTACTCCACCACATTTCTTGCTTGTTGACTGATTTTGGTTTACCTTTTCCCTAGCTTGTGATGCTTCAGTGTGTGCCCCTTGACACATCACCAAGGCATCTGAAGAGAAAAGATCAGCAGAGTATATCAGCACAGCTGCTCGGAAGGCATCAGGTTTGATATCGGCAGGGATGTCATACTGAGCAGACGAGGGTGAAGACAGTTCTCTTGCGTGAGCTCAGCCTACTCCTGCCTGCAGTACACCCCACAGAGGCAGCTTTGGTGGTTGGGATTGGCCTGAAGAGCATGAGGGAGGACAGTGTTCTTTCTTCTGCACTGCAAATACTGCTCCTCACTTTTCTGTGTTGCAGCTTCTTCAGCAAAGACTTGGGCACAGAACCCAGAATCCTTGTGTTTGAGACTGTCCCTTTTGGGAATGACATAAGCAGAGTTCCTCACCTCACCCCTAGGAAGCAGCCGGTGTGGACTGTGCTGAGCCAAACAATGGCGCATAACCAGTGAGCACTGCTGAGCATGATTCACAGCCAGTGCTTTTACAACCTGCTTCTTGTTTTGGAACAGCATCTAATTGGTTTTAAAGCACTGCAAAACTAGGTCAATTTGCCACTGGGCTTTGTAAGAGTCTTTAGCTAATTCTCCAGACTTAGCTAGATGTTAATTTGAGCCAGACTTAGGAAAAATATACATTAATATACCCACAGTCTCACGTGAGAAACTTGTAGGCAACGATTTGGGATTCAGAGCCATCCTTCTATTCCTAAGACTAAATTCAAAGCCACTGTTTAAAAGCAAGCTTGCACATGCGGATGTCCTGATCTTTAATTAGGCGAAACTCCCACTGACATCAATAGGAGGTTGACTTGAATAAGAACTGCAGGATCAGGTCCATAATTTGATACCTGGGATTTGATTAAGCAGCTAAATTACTAGAACACTTTCCCCAGGAGTATAATTGCCTAATTAATTTTGAAAATAGCTAAAGTTCAGCACTGACTATGGTGTACCTCTTCCCACATGAAATGGATGCTGTTTAAGCCAAGCCAATGGAGCTATTTGCAAGAGTCCGTAGAGTTTATTTTACAGTTAAGTAGTCCTGTTTATTTAAAGTTCAAAAATAGCCACCGTTGTGTTAGAACATGGTGTTTCAGAAAATATGTTCTTGTAATAGACTTCTCTTGTAGTCTGGTTTGACTGTTAGCATTTCAAGTGTATTTTAAACAGTAGTGCTCTACTGTGTCCTCAGTCTTGAGTTCTGGCTGCTGTGATTTATTTGGCAGGTGGGAAAACCCTGGAGGCTGCGGAAGAACTTCCTCTTGAACAGAAGCAGCTTTGAAAAGTATGTTGTCTTATCAATGGTCTTATTTCTTTCTGTTTCTGGTGTCCTAACATGCCTCTGGTAGATTATATGTATTAAAATTAGTGTATATTGTTTGCTTTTCCCCGAAATTTCAGTCTAATGCTGTGGGCTGTAGTTGGTACAGTTGCTGCAGAAGAACTTGCTGTTCACAACCAAAAGACTCTTTGCTTTGTTTTCGTGTGTTTTGGTGGTGTTTTTCTTTATTAACAGAGATCTTATTATGTGAATGGAATAGAGAGATCATACATGGGCTTCCTAAGTGGAAGGAAATTGCTGAAGGAATTGAAATGCCGAGAAGTAGAAGCTGTTCTCCATAAATACACGTGTATGCTTTATGTGCGTGTCTGTGTATATAGACATAAATAATTAGATTTGTAGTTTGCATAATGCGAAGTGCCTACTCATGCTGTCAACAGTTACCTAATAATGCACGTTCTCCCATTCTCTCTGGCTGAATTCTTAAGGCATTAGCATGGGAATTTTCCCTTTCTGGGGGTTGTAACAGAGCTCTAGGACAAGCTGGTTTTGTGACGTGCTTCTTGAGTGGCTGGAGTGGCCCTTATTCAGGAACTCCATCCAAGCATCTCCTGCAAAGAATGAAACCATCAGCTGTCCTCAGAGAAGTTTCCACACTGCAGCAACGCATAATGGTGAGTCTTGTGTCTTTGAGCCTTGCAGGGTGACGGGATCTTGGATTTTAACACGTGTAAAGCACGGATAGGAGCATAAATTCCAGCATATCACCATATGAAGTGGAATACAGTCAAATTACTCTTCAGAGAGGTAGGCTTGAAGCCTTTAGCAACCATTCTGCTCTTTTTTAAGGCTGTAAGAAGACTTGAGAGGTAAAGGACATGTTTCACAAGTAAGCAAGATGAAACTGCAGCTGCAGTCTGAAATAAGCTGAGGTCTGCAGTCTTGCTGTCTTTCAAAATGATAGCTTTTTGTTCTGTTCTGACAATGTCAGAGCCTTACTCACAAAAGGGTACAAGTCCTATACCCTCGAAAATGAGCAATCGGGTCTACCCAAAATAATGAGATGGTTTTAAAAATTGGAAGGCTGTCTTTAACGTTGAAATTGGGTCCTTTTGAAGGCAGTTCTGTCTTCATTTGCCAACTTTAATTCGGTGTTCAGCTCATGTTTCAATGATTTTCCACGAGGATTATAGAAAGGAATAGAAACTGTATCTTCCAACTACTCTAAATGAAAGGGAAATCAGAGACAAATGAAGCCAACCGTATCCTGGGCTGCATCAAAAGGAGCATGACCAGCAGGTCGAAGGAGGTGATCCTGCCCCTCTGCTCTCGTGAGACCTCACTTGGAGTATTGTGTGCAGTTCTGGTGTCCTCAACATAAAAAGGACATGGAACTGTTAGAACAAGTGCAGAGGAGGGCCACGAGGACGATCAGGGGACTGGAGCACCTCCCATATGGAGATAGGCTGAGAAAGTTGAGGCTGTTCAGCCTGGAGAAGAGAAGGCTGCGTGGAGACCTCCTAGCAGCCTTCCAATACCTGAAGGGGGCCTATAGGGATGCTGGGGAGGGACTCTTCATGAGGGACTGTAGTGAGAGGACAAGGGGTAATGGGTTTAAACTTAAACAGGGGAAGTTTAAATTGGATCTGAGGAAGAAATCCTTTACTGTAAGGGTGATGAGGCACTGGAATGGTTTGCCCAGGGAAGCTGTAAATGCTCCATCCCTGTCAGTGTTGAAGGCTAGGTTGGACATAGCCTTGGATGGCATGGTTTAGTGGGAGGTGTCCCTGCCCATGGCAGGGGGGTTGGAACTAGATGATCTTGAGGTCCTCTCCAACCCGAACTACTCTATGATTCTAAACTTTCAGCTTTTGTTTCAAAAAGCAAATAGATAACTGTCTGTCCTGCAGCCTCTTCATTTCTGCAGCTGAAATTATTAGAAGCATCGTGATTTGGTGTCATTAGTGATGACTATTGGTTAGAAGTGATTTGATTTGGCATCCTCTGGATTTTAAGTCGGGTTTGGAGGTCTCTTGGGTTGTTCCCCTCCCCAACTAGTATTGAATCTCAGTAAGATTGAGTTATGAAAACGTGAAAGGTAAGAAGAGAGTGCAAAGTCTGTTTATGATCATTTAGGCTGTAATTTGTCTCCTGGTACTTTGGGAAGCATCACACCCCTTCCCTTTGTGGCACTCTGCCCTCCTCTAGTGGTGGTTGGGCCACAGAGAGCCTCTCACAGTTCCTGGCAGTGAGTCTCTGGCTTGGGGAGATGTGACTGGCTCTGGGACCTGGAGGTAAAGAGTGGGATCTCTCAGTTCCCACTGATTCAGCCGAGTTCCTCACCTTCTGCCTTGTTTTCTCCTTTGGACAATGTCAGAAGCTCCTTATCTGTGTGTAGAACTCCAAGGAGCCAGAGAAGATGTGATGGTGGAAGTCTGACAGCTCCTATTAGCCCTACTTTTAGTCTGGGTTTCTAAAATAGGAAATCAGCAAAGAACAAATATCAAAAGTTTGGGTTTTAATTTCTTCCTTCTCTATTTTTTTAAATACGAACATAGGGAAAAGAGCCAAGTTTCGATTTCTCCTCAAATTTACACTCTTCTTTCTGTATCTGTGGATGCTTGAATAATCAAGAGTAGCACCACAAAGGGGGGATCTCTGTGCATCTCATTCTCCTTATTGTCTTGGCTCACTTGACCCTGTTGGGGATGTGCCCTTTCATTGTATGCTGTTGTTGGGCCTGGGAGGGCAAACAAAGGGAAATGAGCTCTCTGTAAGTCCATGGCTTGATCAGGGACCACCTGAATTAGCTGGACCAGCCCTTGACTCAGCATGGCTGCGTAATGATGCAGCTGTCATGTGCCAGGGTCCTTTGCTTGCCTTCAGTATGCGTGTTGTATGGAGGTTGCCAGTGGTGGGGGTGCTTTCCTGAGTGACTGAGGGATGGGAGCACTGGCTGGTCTTGAGGGGAGAGGAAAACTGAACTAGAACTTATGAGAGCTACTGAATCACATCCCACTACAGCAAGAGGGCAAGAGCTGTTTTCTCCTGTGGTCCTTTTCACTGAGCAGAAAGCAGAAAGGTGCAGTGCAGTGGTCCTCACAACAGGCTCTGCTGTGCTGTTATCCCTGGTTTACATTCAAGGAAGTAAAGATGGGTTTAATCTAAACTGTGCAGAGCAGGAATGGCAGCTCTGGATCTAGGGGTCTCTGCCTCCCAGTGCACTGGACTCTTACTTTCGACACGAGTAAGGAAAGATCAGCTCCAAGAGGGGGGCACACAGCATCTTTCTCTCTTAAATCCCTAATGCCCTGGAGTGATTTGTTTGTCAAAGACCTCCTTTCTAGCTGGCAGTCCTTTCTCCTGCCTCCTTGTAAAACCTCAGTGCTTTCCCGAGCCAGTGAAGACACTGTAGTTCTAACACCATAAATGTCTCTTGAGGCTTCAGCAAATGTATATTTTATTATTTTATTCTGTAACTGTATGTATTATTATTTATTTTAGGTGAAATACTTAATTTGCTACGTTTTATAAAGTAAGGGGAGCTGCTGGATTTCGCTATTGTGCTTTCTTCTGCTTCAGCATCAGTCAGGCCAAAACTGTCTGGGTTATCCAGTTCCTAAACTACCCCATCAGCCTCTTTGGATGTGTGGGAAGTTTGGCTTTGCAGCATCAGTCTCTCTGAGGAAAGCAAAAGGGAAGATGAATGCTCCTAAAGAAGCTTCCTCTGTTTGAATCTATCAATTTCAGTGAGTTCAGATCTCTCTCCTTTTCTTGGGAGAGTGGAGGGAATGTTTCAACTGAAGACTTCTAGAGCTGGGAAGTTTCCTAAGCCCCAGGCAAAACCTTAACCTGTGTATATTCCAAACTGCTTCTCTGGAATATGTGAGGAACTTCATTTTTATCTTAAAGCAGTTTAAGCCCCTGGAGGGAAATAACCAATCTCATCCTTCTCCCTGTGAAATAAACAGGAGCAAATACGTATCGTAGCTGCATTCTAGTACTTTTTATGCTGCCCTTTACTCTGCTATTAAACAGCTTTCAGTTTGATTAATCCCTGGAGTGCACAGAAAGTTGTGTTTAATTCTCTTGTGATCCCCCCTCCAAACCAGGCAGTAGGATTGTCCCAAAAGGAATTAATTTATTGCAACAGGGATTCTTTTCTAAACAATTTGCTTTGCCTTCACTGAAAACCTCTAGTGATGTATCTGCGCCTCTGTTATCTGTGGTGAATGACTGACTTCCAGCCTAGTCAGGCTGTGTTTAGCTTTAGTTTCTGTTAGGCCTTTGCTAGACTTGGGGAACTCTTATCACAGTTTGGTTCCCACATAGGTGTGTATGAAGCGAGGCTTTGATAAGCTAATTCTTCCAGCGGTCTGTCACTAAAATGCATCTCCACATCCTTTATTCATCTGTGTGACTCTGCTCTCAGCTGGCCCAAACAGCCCTCTGCCAGTTCCCTCTCCCACACTGTGCTCTGTGGTTTGCCTTTAAGTATCTTCAGGTGAAACTGTCTGCAAGTTTGTACATCATTGAGGGCTTGGGAGGGCCCCTGGGTACTGCCTTAATAAACCTGCTAAATAATACAGCCCAGAAGGATGCTGCTTTAACAGTATCTTGGTGCACAAAGTGAAGTAATTGAGGGCAGATCCCGTTAGTCTCTCCCCTTGCATTGCCAGCTGGGGGCACAGGAGTTGCTTTTGCGCTGTAGCAAAATCATCGCTATATTTCCTTCATAAACAGATAGACGGTTAAAATCCGTGCCCCTTCCTTGTTGTTTTATCCCCCCGAAAAATGCTGCTGCTGCCTTCTTGCAGGGTGTGAGAGATCCCCAAAGCTTGCCAGGCAGCAAAGCTCAGGGAGCTCTCCAAGGAGGTTGCTGCTTTTCCCTCTAACCTCTTACAGTCTCTACCTTTCCTCTGTTCTTTTTAGTTTCTTCGCCAGCAAGGTGCTGTGTGCACTCTTCTGTGAACCTTTGTGGGCCAGGTTTCCCCCAGGTTCCTTTTTTCCTCCTCAGTAGCTGCAGGAGAGGCAGTGGATCTGAAGGGGGGAGATGTGCTTTATGATTTCTGACACTTTATGAAGTGCATTTTGCTGCAGGATTGACAGATCTGGAGACTGAAGGCTCCCAAGGCCAGGGATGCAGGGGCAGGTAGAGGATCAATCTGCCCTCAGTGACTACCCCTATGCCTTGGAGCCACTCATGGGCTGAGTGGGGACGCCTCCAGTCCTTGCTTCCCTGCTCAAACTGCAGCAAGAGGAGGGGTTAGTGTCAGGTAAGCCCAGGACCTAGCTATGCTAAGAGCTGCTTGCAGTGCAGCAGTTCATTATCTCTCCAGAAGCCATGGGAGGGCTTCTGCATGTGAGCGGGCTCCATTATCCAGCTGTTGATCTAAAGCCAGGCTTATTTTGACAACCCCACCTCTTCCTCCACCGGCTCGCTCCTGATGGCAGGGTGTCAGCACTTTTCCCAGTGTGAGGGAGCTGGGCTTTATTACACATTCCCTTTGCACTCCCGGGCTCTGTTAGATACTTCAAATGACTCTTTCCCACGGTTCTGCATTAGTCTCTGCCCCTTTCTTGCCTGTAGCCTCAGGGCTGCAGCTCTCCAGCCATCTATTTATATGGCCCTCATTTGTCTTAGTCTCTTTGGCACTTATATGGCTCCCATTGGCCCAGGGCCTCAATGCCTCCCAATCTTTAATATATTAATCTTCACACATGCAGAGACACAGGCATACCTGTGAGGTTGGGAAGTACCATTGCTCCTATTGTACAGATGGAGGACATTACATGGTAATTGGTTAAACTGGGAGCAGGTGGTGGTGGAGATGGAAAAGGGCTGCTTACGCATGGTACTGAAAATGGCATCACATCATCAGCCACAGTGCAGTGCTGGGCATGAAGGTCTCCCTGCTTGTATGTGAGTCTTGTAGTCAGTGGGATTTGAGGTCCAGTTCATGCTCTGTCCCTGTTCTGGCCTCTTCAATCTTGAATCCTTTTGGACCCAGTGATACAATTTCAGAGGTAAAAGCTTCTGTCAAATTACCCAGCTAGGATGGAGATGGAGGTTGGAATCCCCTTGGTCTGATAGTGAAAGCAAAGGATCTTTAAATGGCAGGATCCTTCCCTCTTGCTCACTGAGTTTGCAGCTCTTAGAGGGGGTTTGTCCCCTTCTTCTTGATGACTCCAAGGTGGGGATGGAGCCCAGCAGTCCAAAACACAGCCACCACCAGCTCAGGGTTTGCTTTGTTTTGCTCTCTGAACAGACTCTCTGGGGCAGGAATTTTGGCAGCTCATACACAGCGATGCTATTCCTTGGCAATCACTTTCTGTTACCATTTCCCAAAGACAGCAGTGCTGCCAAACGTATCTCCACATACTTGCCAAACCTGAGCAATGAGCAGTGCCTTCAGTACAGAGACAACCCTTGGTGCACTTAAGGAACTGAATCAAAACCCATTCGGGTCAGTGGTAATCCCATTCTTTCGAAGCCAGTGGTGTCTTCTCCTGTGCTTTAAGTTGAGTGAGAGTGAGGATGAGCCGGAGCAACATTGGGAATGTGGGAGTTGTGAGGAGAGAAGTCAGGTGGCTGGCTCCTGGGCCCATGCCTGGCTGATAGACCACAGTGCCTGATTAGTGCAGCAGATGTTCTCTGTTAGCAAGGCTTTCCTTAGGCGCCTGCACTAATGTTCTTGATAGCAGCTAAGGAGAAAAGGGAGGAGGAAATTGCATCTATATTTAATTACTACTGCATTCATATTTTATGGGGGAGAGCCCTTAGGTGCAGGAAGATTCCGAGTGAGGACAATAGCTTTGGAGTGCTGGAGCCATTGTGAGGTGTGGAGGAAGCGAACTTTGGGTTTAAAACCAAACTCACATTCCTTCCAGAATAACCTGGGAAAGCCCAGGAATTCTCTGCCACTCACCTCCCAGCCTCAGGCTGAAAAGCAAGTGCCAGACTTGCTGATAATGCTTATTTGGTTGGCTTTAATATTGTCTAATATTGTGAATGGAGAGGCTTGGTGGGCTGCAGACAAATACTGCACTGGTTATGCTTTCCTTTTGATAAGCTGCCAGACTTGGAGAGGTTTCCTCTTTGATTCTCTGAGCTTACTCCCCTTTCCCAGCTGTATGCTGTGGTCCTTCTCTTCTGCCTCTGAATCCTGGGCACGGAGATCTAACATGCTATTACAATGGCCATCACGTCTCCGTCCTGCCCGGTTGGGTTGCTGTGGGTGATGGTGTGTCTGAGGTGGACTGAAGGTTGGCTGCGGCATCCAGTAGAGATAAAAGCGTGTGAGAGGTGGCCATTTGCTGGAGTGGTCTTTGCTACTCTTGAGGACACCTCAAGGCATCACTTGCTGGGCATCCAGGCGCAATGCTGCCCCGAGTGATGCTGCACCAAGTGGAACTGAGGATGCTGATGGTGTTTTGAGGTTGAGCAGGAGGTGCAGTGGTGAGGCCAACATGTATCCTCCTCCCTGGAGGCTCCGATCCTGCATGTGGATGGGTCATCACTGCTGCTGTAAGGCAGAGGCTGAGCTCACTGCCCTGCTGTCAGCGTTCACTGCTCTGTCCTCATTAGGAGCAGACTTGGGCCAAGAAGGAGACATTTTGGAGTTCGGTCAGAGAAACATGAAAAATAGCTTTCTGAAAGCCTGTTTGTTGTAAGTCTCTTAAAAAATGATGTACACACCCTTCATGCTCTATTAAATACCATTGTTTCATTTAGTTAGCATGTGGTACAGTGCTGCTTGTGCTTTGCAAAACACATTACGTCTCATTCTCCGGGATGTTGTTAGACTCTGTGGTTTGCATTGTAATAAAAACATGCAAACAATTACTACCCAAACAAAACCAACTATGATTTATTCTTTTGTAGATCCCCCTCTTCTCCTTTCACTGATTCCACAGTTTTTCCTTGGCGGTATCCAAAATCCAGAGAGAAAGGGAAGCTGGAAGTCAGAAGTGTTTACAGACCAGAGGGTTTCTGCCTTCCTCCAACTACAAAAGGAACATTTGTTGCCTCTTAACTCCTCAGCAAACTGCCGTCAAAACAATTAGTGTTATTTTTCTATTATCCTCCTATTCGAGAGTAAATAGCCATTTCATGAATATGTTAATTAGCTGGTAGGTGCAGAAGATAAGTGGATGGGGTATCTCCACAAATGATGATAAAGCTTCTATTGTATACAGCAAGGATATTTTCCAAGTCCTTGGGGGTCAGGCGGTTGCAGTTCAGCTGCTCACAACTGGACCCGTTCTGCTTTGATAACTTAAAGATTTAACCAAAGTAACACGGTTGTGCAAATGGAGATTTATTTCCCCCCTTTTTTAAAGGAAAAAGCAGCCAGAACCGAGTACCTACGAAGCTGAACAATTAAACCCCGGTGTAGTAAGTTTTAAAGGCGAGCAGAGAGGGTCTGAAAAAACGAATGTAATTGCTGCAGGGCTCTGCGTCTGCGGGCTGTTATATACGTGGTATTTTTAGAGGTAAAGTAATACTGGGTTATTCTATTTCAATTGGGCTGTCTGCAGGGCAGGAATTACTTGTGAATTCATCTGTCAGTAGGAGCTGCAGGTTACTAGATAGATATGCTGGCTGATTCCTTTTAAAATCATCCAAATATTTATTTTAGGGAGAATGTGCTGCTTTCGGCTCTGGAGAAGCAGGAAAAATGCTGGTTTCCCTTGTGGCGATGTGTACATTGAGGACACAAATTCCATATTCTGCAAAGTTGAATACACCATTGTGCCAGATAATTAAAATGTAAATTTAAGTATCTATGCCCGCTTTGTGATTTCTTTTTTTTTTTTTAATACTTTTAAGTTAGTTGTCTTTTAAAACATGTGGTCAGCTGTTGTATTCACATATGGTCAAATGATCAAAGTCTGAACTCCTCTCTAATTGTCCCCTGCTGCTTGTCTGCTCTGTCCATGATCAAGGCCTCAGCAGGTGATAAGAAAGGCATGAGAACAGGCTGGAAGGAGAATGAACTACTGAGGGGCCCAAGCTGAAAGAAATAAAGACTTCCAGTACATCACTCTGACAGTAAAGAACCAAGAAAAAGTGAAGTCTGGTTAGTTCTTATTTTCTTTCTTTCTTTCTTGCCTTTTTTCCCCCCTTTTTACTCCCCAATCTGCATATATTTTTTTAAAGGCAGAATGCAAATGGGAGTAGTCTCTGTGTGTTCTCAGCTCATATAAAAGACAGCACCAAACAGCTTGCTGCAGACATGTTTATTTACTTGCTAGGAGGAGGAAGCTGCTAAGTCACACAGTTTATAGTATTTCACATGTTTGTGGAAATCATTGCAATTCTTTTCGCTTGTGCTCGTCATTGTTTGCCTGGAGTTCACTTTGCCAGATGGTTCTTTATTGTCACTGGTGTCCACACCTCGCTCTTGCATCACTTCAAGACCAAATGGTGCGAAGGGCTTTAATACTTAGAGGATTTAGTAAAAGTAAATCCACACTTTGTGGAAGGTTCATTCTGAAGCTATTCAAGCAGGTCTAGCACTGATTCAGAGAGGAGGGAGTAGCTGACCCAAGGAATGAAGAAAGAGGGAAATAAATGGATTGCCTTTGCCATTCCTGTTTGTCCCCTGCTCTCTTGCAGCCGAAATGCCAATGGAAAATTAAGGCTCTATGTTAGATTAAGGACGACGAGTTAACAGTTAAAGGAAGGTGCCTCGTCGGACGTCCCCCACTCGCCCCATCAGTGTAGATGCATTTCTCCAGCTAAATTTCTTAGCCTTGCAGTAATGTATTTGTATGCATCATGTTTGTGGGACCACGTGAGGATTAATTTTTTACATGAATTTGCATGCAAATAGAGCACTCCCTTTTGGCTGCTGTTCGAGTCGTTTCTTGCCTGTTTGCAAACACTGTCACTCAGATGGGAGAAGTGCGATTGCCCCATTTTACAGCTGAGGAGGCAGTGGCTGGCTGAGAAGGAAGTAATGCGCAGACTGTCACTCAGAGACGGAGGGCTGTGGGACAATTTATATTTCATTATAAAAGTGAGGTTTGAGTGCTTATTTCTTTAATCTCGCAGGTAGCTGAAGACTATTTGTCCAAATGACTACAGCAATAAGAGCGGGCAGAGAGAGTGTGTGCCTCTGCATGGATAGGGAGTACTTTAGCAGGAGGCAGGTGGGAGAGGATTTAGAGGTTATTATAGGAAAATCCTTCTGGTGATCAGACTGTTGGATGGCTGCTGGAAAATAGGCAAACAGGTTAATGGGGTATCTCTGCAGAGGGAACCGCGCACATCGCATCTCTGCTGTAGTCCCTCCAAATAGGCAGAGCTGTGTTTAGTGTCATATGTTTCTTCTGGGGACAGTATGGCCGTCTCCAAAGGGTTTTCCTTGTGGGCTGTGTGGGGTTTACGTTTAGGAGTGGGTTCATGGTAGAAGGGGAGGCTTCTCATAACTTTGATGGTGGAAAAAGAGGAATGCGATCATGTCTCTGCGCAGGGCAAAGTGTGAGAGGGGCTTGAAACAAAGAGTAGGGAGCATTTTGACTGTGAAGATTTGTGGAAGACAGGGCCCCAGTCCTGCCGGGAGCTCTGCTGGAGAGTGTCTGCCTCAGCACTGACCCACAGAACTGAAGTGCCCCATGGAAATCTCACCGCTTCCCTTCCCTCCCTCCTGGGTTCCCTTCTGGGGTGGGAGCTGGTTCCACTTGGTCATGCTCAAGTGACTTCCTGAGCTGGGGTCGCTGGAAGTGCACTGCTGAGGAGGTGAAGTTCCCACCACAAGCTACGTCTAACAGGAGAATAGGCAGAGCTGTTCACTGCTGAGTGCAGTGAACAGGGAGGCTGCCAAGTGAGGGCAGTGAAGCAAGGTGTGTAAAGGAGCTTGAGAGACAGCTAGAGGATTTGTGAGGGGTCGGGTGAGGATGTGGAAGGATGTGGTGACAGTAGGGAGAGGAGGGGATGAGTGGAGCAGGCAGGCTTGTTAGGCAGAGTGGGCTTTTTCTACTGCTTCTTCTTCATAGCAAGCACAGGGAAGTATATTCCTAATGATTCCCTTGAGCATTCAGGCTCTGCTTTTATCACACAGGCAATGCCAGGCTATCAGCCTATCAAAGTTCCTCTCACTTGTCCAACCCATCCATTCCCAGTGCAAATGGAACCTGAAAGGGTAATGCTGCATTTCTTGCTATTCGCTTTACAGCCCACAGTGACTCCAGAGTAGGCTGTGGAAGGAGCCCAGACCTGGCTGCTGCATTTCTCCCACTCCACCTTGATCACTGCTGAGTTATTGCAGCTTCTGATCTGTGGCACAAATGATTTTTACGGGGGATTGTTGTGTTTTCTTCACTTCTCTCCACCGTCCTGCCGCATACATTCAGTTCCTTTTAAATACCTTGCCCAGTGAAGGCTGCAGGATACTGTTTGGCTTGTGAGCTCTTTCTAGGCATCCGAGAAGTGGGGTTTTGTCAGCTGGAATAGCTCCTTCATGGTGACTTTGGGGTTTTCTCTCAAGTGGGTTTGACTCAGCTGCTTCTCTCTCCTCCCTTTTGAGCCCAGTTTCGGAAAGGTATGGTGAGCACATGGCTTATGTGCCTTTGTGCTGGCATCTAAAGCAATCAGTACAGTAGGCGTGACTTAACAGACCTGTGCGTAGGGAGTTTGCCCTTGCTTCACACATCCTGTGCACTACTAGATCCATCCCTCTGTGGGGTGCTGCTGGCTGAGGGATGATCTATAACCCTTCTGTCAAGCTTTGCCATGCCCTCGTGACCTTCCTGTAAACATTTATTGTCCAGAACATCTAGAAGTAGGAAAGAAGACCTACCATGATGGTGGACATAAATGGGAGCAGAGGCAGCCAGATTTAACCAGCTTACAAATGGTATCTTCTCTCTTTTAGTCCTCTGTTTCCTTGGGAATAAAACTGGTAGTGTCCAAAGAGAGCTGTTGAGAGTCACCTTTACATCTGGAACTTTCTAAGCTGGTGTGACCTGTCTACCTTCAACACAGCTGAGAGGTTTATTTATCATAGAGAAAACACAGCCTCGATTGTAGACACTAGTGGTGAGATAGAAGTGAATTCTGCTTCTTTAATGGTAGTTTTTGTAGTACACATCGATTTGTTATTTATAACAATAGCATAGAGCAATGCACTGAAAATCCCCAAACTGGTGGGAATGTTGAGAAGCAACAGATGTAAGAAGCTGCTGTGTAATACTGCATTAGCCCTGCAGACTTAAATGGCTCAGAGTAACTGTGAATAAGCTCATATATCTTTATATTGGTTCTGGTTCCTTTACTGGCAGAAGTTGGTCTTTGTCAGCTGTGGAAAGTTCCTGAGCAAAGAGCCCTCCAACCTGCTGCTGATGGCAGGTGCTGTCATGCTGTTTTCTTGGACTGTGTTTGCTATTTTCTAGGATAAACAAGTGAAAAGTGGTCAGCAGATAAAATAGATTCCTCCCACTTCCGCTCTTCCCCCATATGTCCATAAGAAGTGGCCGGGGGGGGCGTGGGGAAGGAATAAAAGTGGTTTCTTGACCTGGAAATGGTCAAGAAAATTACAGAGCCAAAAAAATCAATTTCCAGCTCTAATAGTCCCCAAGCCCAAGGAGTTGTGCACAGGGCTCCCTGGGGCCAAAGTAGGCGTTTAATCTCTGAACTCCTATGCAGGGGAGGCGTGCTGAAAACAAGGAGGTTTTGGTGGAGTCACGTGCCTCGGGAGGTTTGGGATCAACAGGAGGGATGTGGTTTGTTTTCTCTCGTAGTGGTTTCGGGTGGGAGCTGTGAGCGGTGCGGTGGGAGGAGGCGAGGTGCTACTGGGGCTGGTTTCATCATAGAATCAGAGAATGGCTTGGGTTGGAAAGGACCTTAGGATCGTCCAGTTCCAACCCCCTGCCATGGGCAGGGACACTTCACGCTAAACCATGTCACCCAAGGCTCTGTCCAACCTGGCCTTGAACACTGCCAGGGATGGAGCATTTATGCTGCTTTATGGGTATGAAGGGGGCAGGTCCCAGCCCCACGTCTTGGCATTCTTGTATAGGAAGCAGAGTTTGCTTTATTACTTTGCCAACCTTGCAAGGGCTACTGTGAGAGCTCTTTGCAGTAACAGATTGGTGAGGGAGATCCTTGGGCTGAGCCCTGTGTGCTGTGGGGCTTGTTTCTTGTAGGACCTGATTCTGTAAGATGTTCCTTCTGGCTGGGCTTGGATGGGAGACAGAATGAGCCCACTCTGTCCATGCGTGGGGCCTCCAACTGACTGAAACGAAAGGGATGAACGGAGTGGTCAATGCTTTAGACTGCATTATGTGGCAAAAGGAAGGCAGGAGGCTTCAGCAGGGAGGATTTTGGCTGGTGGAGGGGAAAGGTTCTTGCTCTGTGCTGCAGGTCAGTTGGCAGGCTAATGAAGAGAATAGCAGTAATGTGCATAAATGCTGCCTGTCAAAGTGACTCTTCCTCCTCTGCAAATCTACTTAAACATAACAGCCTCTGTGGCACCCTGAAACGCATCCAGCAATTAAATGATAAGGTTAATAAGTTATGTGCATGGAGGCCAGGAAATGTATAAGCAGCGTTGTTGCGGTAACCATAACCCTGCCCTTGGGGGCATCGGCATTCCTATGGGGTCGGTGGGGGTGGGAAGTGCTGCTGGCGTGGTAGCGGAGGGGTGGGAAAAGTCATAAACATGTAAAAATAAAGCCAGCGCTTTCATCTCCTTCTGTGGTGTCAGTGGAGGAGCAGTAAAAGGTGAAGCTCCTCTGCGCAGGGTGTGTTGGAGGGAGCCTTCAGGAGGGCAGAGCTAACCTTGCTGGGTTTAGCCTCTACTGAGTTCAGCACTGGGGATGCTGCATTAGGTGGAGAAAGGATGACTTTGAAATCACACTGGTATCCTTCTTTGGCTCCTACAGCTAAAATCCTAGTCTATAAAGGAGGCCTTATAACAGCCTTCCAACACTTAAAGGGGATGACAAGAAGCTTGGAGAGGGGCTTTGGACAAGGGGCTGTAGGGACAGACCAAGGGGAATGGCTTTAACCTGCCAGAGGGGAGACTGAAATGAGCTCTTGGGTAGAAGCTGTTCCCTGTGAGGGTGCTGAGGCGCTGTCAGGGGGTGCCCAGAGAAGCTGTGGCTGCCCCATCCCTGGCAGTGTTCAAGGCCAGGTTGGACACAGGGGCTTGGAGCAAGCTGCTCTATGGAAGGTGTCCCTGCCCATGGCAGGGGTTGGAGCTGATGAGTTTTAAGGTCCCTTCCAACACAAACCAGGCTGGAATACTATGATGTCTCCAAAGAACTGTGCTTCTGAAATTGCTGCTCAGGCCTGGCCTGCTGGTTCCTTCCTTGCTGTGCTGGTGGCTGAAGCTCTGCCTTCACCTCTGGGAACGTTGTGCCTGTGACTAGAAGGGATGAGGTGCCATCCCTCTTCCTGCTGAGGAGAACCCCTTCCTCGTGTCTGCAATATCACTGCCCATGATTCTACCACTGCTAGGTTTTGTTAGTGCAGATGATTTTGGGCTAACAGAAACTGCAGTGGTGAATGTGGTGGCTTCTCTTACCTACGAAACATAAAAGGAATTTGGTGTAGAAATCAGAAATGATGGCTTGATGTTCTCTGTGTTACTGAACTGAGCACTTAAACCTCAGTAGTTTTGCAGATAAGATGATTCTTGGTTCATTTTCCAGGTCTCATTCCTCAGTCTCTGCATCTCTTGTTTTGCCTTTGTGTAAAGGTTTGAGTTTTCTGTTGCTGTCTTCTCGGAATAGATCTGTGCTTGGGTATCACTGCAAGAAACAGGTAATTCCTTCAAATGAAAAATCCTCAGCTGGTTGCTGGCAGATACCTCTCATCTGGAAAAGACTCTTGGCTCATATGCTGCTTATCCCTGCTGAGATAAAGCGAGCAACTGAAGCAAATGAAGCACTTGTGAAGTGTGCTACAGCTTCCTCCTGTAGTATGCAAACGAAGTGCAAATCGTCTGTGTTCCTGCAGGAAGTTCTTTATGAAAAGCAATGGGATAGAGGGAAATGGAGGGCCTGAGTGCTGGCGAGATTATTTTCAGTGGAGGGCAATGTGCATTTGCTGTATGGTTGGGGTGTGATAATAGAAGTCTGTTTCCATGGAATGCTGTGGCTTTCAGAGGCAGGAGATGAAAGACATAGAGTGATAAAGTGGTACATCTCAGGGCATTTGATTTTGTATTAAAACATCGTATTTTGTAGCAAATGCATACCAAATGTGGGAGAGAAAGCCTGTTGTGTTACTGAACTTTATAACATGCACAGAGATCATGCAGTTGTTTTCATCACACTGAGGTCTCATCCTAATAGCACTTTGGGTTATTTGAATAAATTACGTGTATTTGGCAATCGTGTGGTAGGAATTCGACCCGAGAAAGTGAGCAAAGGTACATGATGACAATGCCATGAAAGGCAATGTTTATGGAGAAGGTCTTTTCTATACACCATTGTTCAATGTTGAAACATGTTTCTTCAATTTACATTCCTTGTTTTCTGTCTTTTCTAAGGGTGCATAATAACTTCGTGTAGCTTTGGGAACTTGGGACAGATAGAACTTAAGCAGATTTATCTAACTACACACAGTACTTTGTTGCTCAACACACAAGCAGCTGCCATAGCAACTGCAAGATCACAAACTGTTATGATACCTCCGAGAAATGGGTTGTCTTTTAAAAGCAGCACAAGTGTGTAAATTTGCATGTCAACTTTAGTCGACAGTAGCCATGGCTTTTGGGGGAGAAATGAGAGCTGCAAATGCACGTTCCTGTCCCTGTGGGGCCTTCGTGGTTTATTCTGATGATTGTATTTTCTCACTGTGCCATAATTTATCTCATTATCATATACTTCAGTGTTGAGCTGACGGAATAGAATGTATTTTAAACTGCTCATTGTTATTTCAATATACCATGAGAGTGTCTAATGGCTTTGAGATCTTCCTGCCTCCAGGTGAAAGGAGAGAGAAGCAAGTCCTGTCCTAAATAGTTGAGGGCTGAAAAAGGTGCAAATGGAGCTGGTGGCACAGAGTAGGTAAATTGCCACCAACCCACTCTGTGGTTGGGACAAACAGAGCTGGCAGAGAGCCTCCTGAGAGCATACATAGCTGAGGCTGCTAACTGGGCATAAAGGAGACAGTGCTGAGGGCTTGTTCCACACATCCAGCATGGCACTTCCAGAATGCAGCTAAATATGTGATGGTAGTAGATGGGAGAATAGCAAGACAAAAAAAACAACACCCTAGAAAAGAGGGAGAAGGTTTGTGGCAAGGTTTTCCCCTCCTATTCTGTCATCGAATAATATATCCCAAATGCAGGTGAACTTCCCTTCCTAACAGCTATGACTGAGGTGTCATCCCTACCTCATAGGTAGATGAGCTGCTTCACTGAGTTAACAGCCTCCTTGTGAGCCCTAGGCTGAATTAATTGAGAGGTAGGAGTAGGCCTCATGAGTGGTTAGGAAAATAGTGACTGAAGCCCCTGCAAGCACAATTTCCTATGCTAGGTGCCAAAATAAAAGATGGAGTATTTTGCATCCATGCCCTGGTCTTGTAGACAAACTGGTATCAAAGCCCAGCTGTGTGGGTGATTGTTCACTTGTGTACAGCACTTGGCCCATTAGGCTCCCAAATGGTTTAACTTCGTGGCTCCAGATTTATTCTCTTGTGTTTGCTTTGTGAAGGCCATGGTGGTGTGTCCCAGTTCATGTTATATACCAGTTGGGAAACTACCATGTGCCTCTGAAAATAAGAGCAAATGAAGAGAGTTTCCCAGTTTTTATTACTAACATATGCAATGGGTCTGCAGACATTCATAGATCACTCTGAATGGGTGCATTTTACTGGAATTTGGTTATTGCTTCATGAGGCCAAAGAGTTTTAGTCATAGTCCAGGATGTCAGGGAATGCATTGAAACAGAACAAAATGGTCCTGTCTTCAGGCCACTTCCAAAGCAAGCCCAAAGCAAGAGGTAACAGAAATAGCCAGATGGGGATGTGTAAGGAGTTGATGAGAATGTTGCTCTATGGACCTCTCTCAGGAAAACAGCTATTTAAGTGACGACAAGCTGTTTGTTTGCATGACGATTTGAGAGACTTTGAAGGCTGGTTTGAAGGCAAACAATGAAGTCACTTTGTAGATGGCTGTTGGGAGCTATTCCTAGCAGGAGGAAAAAGCACAAAAGGCAGTTCTGGTGTCCTCAACATAAAAAGGACATGGAACTGTTAGAACAAGTCCAGAGGAGGGCCACGAAGATGATCAGGGGACTGGAGCACCTCTCGTATGAAGATAGGCTGAGAAAATTGGGGTTGTTCAGCCTGGAGAAGAGAAGGCTGCGTGGAGACCTCATAGCAGCCTTCCAATACCTCAAGGGGGCCTATAGGGATGCTGGGGAGGGACTCTTCATTAGGGACTGTGGTGAGAGGACAAGGGGTAATGGGTTTAAACTTAAACAGGGGAGGTTTAGATTGGATCTGAGGAAGAAGTTCTATACTGTGAGGGTGGTGGGGCCCTGGAATGGGTTGCCCAGGGAAGTTGTGAATGCTTCATCCCTGGCGGCGTTCAAGGTGGGGTTGGACATAGCCTTGGATGGCATGGTTTAGTGGGAGGTGTCCCTGCCCATGGCGGGGGGGTTGGAACTCGATGATCTTGAGGTCCTTTCCAGCCCTTACTATTCTGTGATTCTGTGATTCTGTGATTTTGTAGGAAAAAAATAAGATATAGCCTGTGGACATGCTGGGGAGCAGGACACAATGCTGCAGATATAGCACGCTGTGTGTAAAGCAAACCTTTGTCAACTGTTCCTCTTGTTTGTCCAACTTGCTATGAGTAGGAATCAATGGGCCTCTCCCAAAAGTGGCTGCATTTTGAAATAGTCAGGAATATGGTATTGATGACTTCATGTCCCAGTCTTGCTCCCTGGGTAAATCCCTGTTGTCTTATGTGAACAGCCAGCTCCTTTCCTTCTCCAGGAAAAGGGCTGTGATACGTGTTATGGAGAACTGCCATATCCCTGCTGGGGGTGCATCAACTAGGGACCTGTATCAGGGCTTACACCAGACCTTGGCAGAAGTGGGAATGAGTTGTGGAAAGAAGCATGCGGAAAAGCAACTGTTTCTGGTTGTTGGAGCCCAAGTGGTGCCTATGACTTGGGAATTCTGAGGTCTCCTTGCTGTGCATCTTTACAAGGAGTTTGTACACCTTTGGCAGCTTTAAATGCTCAACATTCAGGAGTCACGCCTCAGAAAGCTCATGAGGATGGGTTATTTTTCTGCTGGCTTGTTTGTTGGTTTTGGTTTTTAAGTGGTTGGATGTGTTGTGTTTATGGGCTCTCAGGTCCATGCGCGTTGCCTATTTCAAGGTTTTCTTTGCAACTGAGAATTAGGAACTTATTTTTATGGTGCGTATTCTTTTTTTATAGGGAACCTAGATTCGGGTGAGTCACCTGCCTGCAGGTTCTGAGGCTTCCTGAAAAGCACCAGATGTTACAAGATCTGGGATGAAGCCGCGAGGGTGTGTGGTGCTGCTGGTGCGACCAGGCCTTTTTATACACATCTTTTTGGGATGACTTGGATAGGAAATGTGGTTGACTTATTTATTTATTTATTTATTCTCTTTGCCTTATGTTTGATTGATTTCTGATAGGTTTTAATATGGCATTTGGTAATGGGATTTTCTCTGAACTTCTTTATTACTAGGGTTTTTTCCTCTTGTGGCTGTAGCAGGCTCAGCGTAGATGTCTTCAGGATACACTTAATATTGATGGTGGGAAACGAGTTGTTTGCAAGCTAGGAACAAATTATAATAGTTACTTTTCTTTCCACTGGAATTGCTGATCTGAAGCTCTGACTGCCACAGAATTCCCGTGTGAAGCCACACAGATCTTCAGCTGCGTTTGTTGGATCTATTTAGATTCCTGGTTGGTTTCTAAAAGTGGCAATAACGTCTGTGAGCATCTCTAGCCACTTCCTCCCACACATCGCCTGGTGTGAGCTATTGTCTGCTTGGGTATCTATATCCAGCGTAACTGTAGGTGTGACTTGGTGTGGTTTGACCAGTTTCCGTAAGTTGAAGTTGCTCAAGATGACCGCAATGGTAATTCAATACTAAATGTTGTAGGGGAATGCTGAGCCAGTGGTGGACTTTCTAGAAAGATGTGCAAGGAAAATATCAAGCATTTGAAAATTCAGCAGGAAAGAAGATGCGTTTTGAGGATTTGAGAGGAAAACCAGTTTATAAATTGGTGCTAATCTTGGTCAGTGTTGTAGAAATAGAAGTTTAATCATGATCAAAAGGTTTGTGGTAATGTGAAAATGCTTTGAAGCAATTCAGCACAAAATCAGGGACCTTCACTCTGACTTCCTTGGTTTTGCTTCAGTTCTACAGAAATCATAGCTTTATTTCTCTATACTGGATAGCGTTTTAACACACTCAGAAAATCACAGTTTAATTAAGCTGTTTTGGTGGTTTTGAAATGCACTTTTGATTAAGGCTTTTAGACTTACGGACAAAGAAGTGTAATTAACTGCATTTGTACAAACCGGAATAAGATGGTTGATTAAACAGCAGAAGGACAGGGACTTGGATCAGGTCTAAAGCAACTCAGATGGACTTAATTGTTTTCCTCTATGCAGCACTGAATCAGTAGGCATTAACTGCAGCAAGACTTTGTCTAAATGTCCTCAGATGGCAAGGAGCTTATACCCATCTTCCTTTGGTACCCACCTAGATGGAACTGGTGGAAAAGACATTAAGTGTGATATCCACTAGGAGGAAGAACGTGGCAGCAAAGGGAGGGAAAAGAGAATGCTGTGAGGAAAGCCATGTTGTCCTGCAGCCTCCTTCATCCCTGGCATGCTTTGGCTGAGGTTAAGCAAGTTGCAAGAACTGTATGAGAGGGGGCAGTTGCTCACACAAACATATTACCAGATGGGGCTTGGAGCAACCTGCTCTGGTGGAAGGCATCCCTGCCTGAGGCAGGCGGTTGGAACCGGATGAGCTTTAAGGTCCCTTCCAACTCAAGCCATTCTATGATACTGTGCCAGGGGTTTTCACACCTCCCTCTGTATTTACATCTGTTAGCAGGAGAAACAGTTGAGAGGATGGAGATCTTGAGCTCCTGTGAGCCAGTACAAAGGAGTCATGGGGGCGGGGATGCTCTGGTATCGGTTACAGCCAGAGTCAACCTTGGAGCAAAGCAAACAGTGGGAATAGAGGTCACAGAGGAAAGTGAGGGTATCATCTTAAAGAAAGCCTCTGCTGCACAGGATTGCCATGTGCAGTGCTGCCGAGCATGTCAGAAAGCAAACCAATAGCATCAGGGTGGGAATTCCCACTGCATCCCCCACCTCTAGCCCCCTCACCTCTGCCTCAGGATCAAAAAGGCAGCAGCAATGCAGCCTTCTGTCTGTGTGAGAACAGAGCTGCGGCATGGGAAAGCTGCTCTGGGAAGATGCTTGGAAAACAAACAATGGAACATCGGCACAGTGTGAGGCAGCTACCTGGCACTCCCAGGGAAGGAGGAAAGGAGAAACCACTTGTGCTTGGGATACACAGGCTTTCCCCTCTCCTTTGAATAGCACAATCTTTGTTTCCATGTACTTCCCAGCCCAGGGCGGTGTTTACAGGGGAGGCAGTTTGGTTTGGTGGATGCTGCAGGCAGTACCATGCTTGGGGGAATACATTTTGTCAGGTTTTGCCTTCTGCTTACTGAAGGCTTAACCCTAGCACAAACCAGCTTGCAGTTTGCACTGGGGAGCAGGACATTAATGGGGTGTGCCAGCAGTGTTTCTTCATCTTGAACATTATTATGGAAAAGACTGGGAGAATTCAAGGTTTTTCTCTCCCAAAATTCTTGGCATTAACCTGACACAATCTTTCCCAGTGCTATGGTTTTAATGTACCAAGGTGATAGTTAAGGAGAAGACCTAAGTGGCAAACTGTTCCTGAGAGACATGTATGTTGGGTGCCTTTAAAGGTGTGCATGGGGCTATTTTCCCCTCTTTCTCCATCTTGTTTTCCCGGGGAGCTGTTTTGCTGCACGTCTGGTATTCCTGACCCACCGCATGGGAAGCCTTGAGTAATCCCACACTGCACTGAGCATGTTTGAGAAGCTCTGTATGACAAGATCGCTATGTGTCCTGCCCTTTGCTCTGCCCCCTCTCGTGTTTGTCACATCTAATAATGGGCAGAAATGTGGTGTGTGCCGCTGAGCACAGGGAATTTGTTTGTGTTCTGTGTGTGCCACAGCCTTTTAATTTGAAGAGGGAGCGTGGGAGCAGGGAATAGCTAAAAACACTTCTCTTTGGTCCCTCTCTATCGTAGGCCACATACAGCTCTTAGGGAATGATGTGAACTTCAGCTGCGGGCTTTAGGATGGCAGTCATGTCTCAAGGGGTAGTTTTAAGTGCTATAAAATGCTGTTATCTATTTCAGTGGATGGCGAAGCATGCATAAGATACACTGCTCTCTGTGCTCTGTTGTCTGCAGAAGGGATATTGGGCACTGCCATTTCTAATGAGGGTGCCATCATGTCTTATGCTTTAAGGGAGCTCCTGTAGAAAGATAAGGCAGGTTGTCTTCAGCCGTTAGCCTATATGAGGTGCTCCTACACTACTTGTGATTGTGTTACTGCTGCAGCTAAAGTGGGTTTTTGTCTTCAGTCTCAATGTAGGCACATTTGGAGCCCATTTCTTCGACAGACCCCACCTAGTCAGGTTATAGTAATAAGGTGTAAGAGAGGAAGAGAACCCTGACTTGTAAACTCCTGATGACTTTGCCATTCTTGTATATTCCACTGGTTGTTGAATGTGTGTATCTGAGAGGACAGCCATCCCGAGGGCTTTCCTGGTCTCTGATACACTTGTTCTCTACTCCTACATGTAGCAGGTTCACTTGTTTCCACAGCTGTTTCCCATCTTTTCTCCCTCCTTTTTATTTCCTCTTTGTGTGTTCAAAACATGGCGAGGGAAGAAAAGCAGTGCAGAAAGTCTTCTGGGAATGGGGCTATTCGAGGCCTCTTTCCTCTAGATGTGAGGCAAAAACTAAACTGAAAGAGGCTTTAAGCTAGTTCTGAAGTCACAGAGGGAAAAGTATTGATGGAGTTGTTATGAGGAGAAGGGGAGGACTTAAGACCTACTTGGAAAGGTGGAATAGATATGGCAGGAGAGGATTTGTAGCCAGCTTCAATATTGGTCATTTTGGGCCGGTTAGATCAGGATTAGGTTGTACATTTCAAATGCCTTTGTTGCCTAGTCCAAAGGAAAATGGGGCTGGTTTAGCTGGGACATTGGCAGGAAATGAAGGCGTATATAAGAAATTATTCCTCATGCAAGGCCTTCATTCCCTCCTTAGTCAGTATAAATGGGGACAAGGTCTACTTTTGGATACGTACGAGCATTCAGCAGTCAGCAGGGAAGCTTCCCCAAGGCACATAAAGTCCCTGACAAATCAGAAAGGCATCTGCCTTGTTCTGTTGACTATGGAATAAACGTGGAATCTTAAATGAGACATGGAAATGAGGTGGATTGCGCCAGTAGGATACCATTTTTGGGAAGCATCTGCTTCAGGATTGTACAATGTCTAGCATGGGTGCTTTCTGGGACAATTCCCCATCCAGGGCTCGGTTCCATTCACTTTATGTCTGGCCCCATCCAGGAGCGTATTGTGGAGATTTCTGAAACGACGGCAGTCAAACATCTTCAGAGTGGCATTCTGGAGCACGAGTGCTTTGTCAGAGGGATATAGCACCCAAGTGAGGGAAGCCCTGCTGTTACTGTGATTTCACTGCTTCTGGGACCTGGCTAGCATTTCTAAAGGATGTTTCATGTATGAGCTGGCTCTGTGCATAGGAGGAGTGTCCTCGGAGATGGCTGAAGGCAGGAGACGTGCCAGGATTAGTGCTGCTCTTGGGTAAAACATGATGGTTGCCTATTATCCAGAATATTTTAATCATGTCTTCAGGGTATTTCCTCTGAGACACAGGGTTTTGGATGGCTGTTCTTATCTTTATGTTTTCCTGAGCTTTCTCAAGATCTTTTCCACTTCCAGCTGTGAAATTCAAATACAACATTCTTCTCCTTTGCCTTATGCAGTTGTTGAGGGCTTAACTTTGTTATCTCAGCTGCATTTTGTGTGGCAATGACTTTTGCTATCAAGCAGTTCAATTGCAATAAATGCAGAAATAAGAAAACACCAGACAAAACGACCAAAGCCATAGGACAAACCCAATTTTGTTGTGCTTATGCACACATTGTAATGCAGCAAGGACAGCATTTGCCAAATGGGTGGGAAAATTGTCAGGGAAAGGAACGTTGTTTTGTGGTCCAGGCTAGGTATTACGAATAGCTTCCCTTTCAACTGTATACACCTTTCATCATCAGAACTGCTAGGCTTCACTTGCTATGAGCTTCTGCAGCGGGCCAACCTCACTCATGGGCAAACTGGCTTCATATCAAACTGAGATTCTCTCTTTGTTTTTTCTGGATGATGCAAACCTTTTCCTTACAAATTGGATCGTTATTTTGGAATTTGAGGACTTTCAGGAAAGGAGGAGGGAAGGGAAAGCTTAAAAGCTATTAAATGCTTCATAAAATTAAGCAAATCAACCTTGGCACATGGGCAGAAAGTATTAGTGCTCTCTGTTGGAGCCTGGGAGAAGGTTTCATTCTGAACTGGCAATACTCTATATCATGGACCAGATCGCTGAAGTTGGCTGCATCCCTGTGAAGTTGAAGCTCTGCTGGCAGCCACCAGCTGAGGGTCTGGTGCACCAAGTGCTTGTTATAGGAGAGTGATGAAGACAAGGTGCACAGACAGCAGAAAGGTTGCATCAGTGCACTTAGATCAGAGGAAAAAAACTGCTTTTAACCCAAAATGAATGCATTTTGCTCAGGTATTTAGAAGATTTCAGTGGCAGTTTTTTGCTGGAGGGTTTCTGCTGTGACTTAAACGTGAACGGAGCTGAACCCCAAGCAACACAGGTCAGTTTGGAGAGGAGGGGAAAGCTGGTGCCAGTTCTGCTGTCTGATTTGTGTGTTGTCCAGTACTTATAATAACATCTGATGAGTCTTCTTCATTTTCATGTTATCAGCAAAGTGTCAGATGTTTTGTGGTAAAACACTTACAGTGAGATCATAGAATCATGGAATGATTCCATGGGTTGGAAGGGACCTTAAAGCTCTTCCAGGTCCAACCCCTGCCACAGGCAGGGACACCTTCCATAGAGCAGCTTGCTCCAAGCCCCTGTGTCCAACCTGGCCTTGAACACTGCCAGGGATGGGGCAGCCACAGCTTCTCTGGGCACCCCCTGACAGCGCCTCAGCACCCTCACAGGGAAGAGCTTCTGCCTAAGAGCTCATCTCAGTCTCCCCTCTGGCAGGTTAAAGCCATTCCCCCCAGTCCTGGCACTATTAAGTGGCTAATTCTAATGGTGCTGATTTGGACTGCACTGGTAATTGGGGTGCAAGAATGGGGAAGCCTTTCCCAGGGAGCTGTGTGTGAGACCTTAGTGCACAACTACATCATTTTTTATAACACGCTTCATCCTTTTGAGAAGTACTTCTATTTTTTGGAGAGGAAGTACAGGTTTTTGGTTTGCATTTTCTAACCTGTCATCTCATCCAAAGGAAAACTTGGCGCTCTGAACTTGCTAACTCCAGCAGGCATCCGGCACGTGCTTTGGAGGTGATTATTCTCTGTCACTGGGGCAGGTTTCTTTCCCTGTGAAGATTTCTGCTGTGTTAAGGAGTGATGCCCTAAAGGGGGTTGTATTTTTAGCAGCTGTGATTTATGTCCTGTGGGCTCTGTCTTTAAACCATGCCTCAAAGAGGGGTAGGTTATTTTACAGAGAAACCCATAAAGTAATATATGCTTCTGGTGTGACTTGCTTTAAAGGTGTGCATTAATTCCTGAGAACTGAGGTCAGGCTGCCAGTGCTGAGATCTGCACAATGACATTTCCATACTGTCACTCCTTTCATGCTGATGTAAGAAGCAGGAAGTAATATTTACCATATGAAGATCCTTAGTGCTATTAATAATAATAACAACTTATACTAATGCAGTGTATGTTTAAAATCATTCTTTTAATCCTGAAGTCTCAAAGCACTTAATAGGACTTTCCCCAATTTACATGTATTGGGAATGCTAATGAGAAGTCAGCTTTTGTAGGAATCAGTATCAAACTCTGGTACAGATGCAAACCTGTGGTTGCAGCATGGTGAAAAGCTGCTGTATTACTTTGGAGTTCGAGCTTTTGAGCTGGAAACGTGCTTGTTCTGCTGGTCTGGAGACACCTCCTCTTCAGGATGGGAGGGCTTTCCCCCTCCCTCCTGCTTCTGTAAGTAGTAATGCAGATTAAAACTGAAATAGGCAACTGGAGTTAGACTATTGCTAACTCCAGTTAGCAAATGGTGTTGGTTTAGAGAAAGCCTGGACCAGGCTTTTGGTGCAAGCTGAAATCATCATCACAATTCAATAAGCATCTTGGACTGCTGTAACCCAAGTACTTTGGATTTGCCAACACAAGGGAGAGAACTCCTATTCCTAACTTACCCTGTCTTGAATTTCCAGGAATTTCATATACCTCCTGAAGTCTCATCATTAAAAAGCAGGAGCCAGAAATATTCAGAGTCGTCGAAGGTGATGATAAGTTCCAGGCATAGGAAAGTGTTGTCTTTGCTCGGTGTTGGGCTTTAGACAAATTTGTCGTAACTCATCTACCTTCACATGAAGAAGCAGCAGGAGGCAGAAAATGTGACTTTGTCCATTTCACATATGGAGGGAGAATTCTTCTTGGGAAGCCATAGTCTCTCCTCCAGGGTGGACAAAGTAGAAATCAGTGAAGACCACAACAAGAGCAAATACACTTCATCCAAATACCTTAAAGCCCCTAAATAGTCTTATGTATAATAGTCCACCTGAGAAAGAGGTATTATTACTGCTGATACTGATTACAGCGCTGTAATATTTCCTCCACTCCCCCATGCTCCATGCCATAAGTCATAATTTACAGCTCTTCATACTCTAACCAGGACATAAACTTCATTCTGTTGAGAAGTTTATAGGTAAGTTGTGGATACCAAAGCTTAGTGCTGGGTTCTTTCTAATGACATTACACTGGTGGTAATGACACAACAAATAGAACTTGGCTCGTTATGGGTTTAGGAAAATGGTGATGTATCTCTGATGGGTTAGACATATATGGAGGAATATAAGGCAGCTGTAAGTGTTTTTTCATATGTAACTATGGAGTCATGCTTTGATATCAGAGAATTACTTTATAAATGAAATAGTAAGAAGCATTTAAATGTCAAGTATCCTTCATCTCATTCATCCAAACACAGAATATTTATGAGGCTACTCATGCAATTAAAGCATCTTTGCCTCTCTGACAAAGACGGACTTAGCAGAGGGTTTAATAGCAGAAGGGACTAAAAAAGTGAGAAAAGAATATTTTCAGTGAATTGCTGTAAATTTCGCTTGCATGGCCTTCTCTTTTAAGGGTTTTGTGAATTGCTGTGGCCATTTGCTAGGTATTAAAGGGAACATGTGAGCAGGACCCTCTTTTTTGCAAGACAAAAAACTTAATGTTCTAAGATTTTCCAGATTGATTCAGAAATAGCTTGGTGAAGATGGATGTTGTAGCAAATGAAATACATAACTAGAGTGACCCTCACTGAAGTGATGTCAAGGGCAGTAAGACAGTGGTCACGCTGCATGTAATCACTCCTCTAAGTCCTCTAATCAACTCAGTCTAAGTTGATTTTACTTCAGAAAAGATTATAGAGAGGTTTCATTTCTGAATGGCACTCCTGAGACTTGGCTGAAGCGTTTGTGATCTGCAGTAGCTGCAAAACTGCTATAAGAAATGTGATTCCAGAAAAAGCTTCTGAATTACCCAGGCATCCAGGAAACAGTTTTAGGTCCTGAGCTGCTCCTGCTGATGCAGGTAGCAAATACTGTAGCCCTTGTCCTGCAGTGGCAGCAGTGTCTTCTGCGTGGCCCATGGGTTCTTGCCACTGCCAGTGATATGTCAGGGAAAAGCTCAAGCAGATGCCACATGAATGTTCAGTGCAGGCAGAGCTTGCTGTAGGAGTCACTGAGATGATGCTCATGTTATGGTCTCCCTATGTTTCGTTTCTTCTTTGTCGGCTGTGTTGTCTGTAGGTTCTTTGGATGGGATTTCCAGAAGCTGGGCAGAAACGCATCTTCTCAGAACTCTGGGTTTCCCTTTTTGTGTGGCTGCCCAAATCCTTGTCTTTAGTGCCCTTACCTGGTGTTCCACTGGATTAGTTTGTTCCTGCCTCTGGAAAGCTTTTTCTCTATCAAACATGTACAAAAGCATTGGAGAAAGCGCCATGCACTGTCAAGGCTATTGATGCTTGTAGCTTGCTGCCAGAGGTGCAGCGCAACTGTTTTAGATGTATCAAGGAACATGCCCCACTGCCAGTTAAGTTTCTCCTTAGATGATCAAATCCTTTTGTGTTCTTTCAGCATAAGATAAAGAACATTGCTCTTAAATATTCTAAAGCTTTGCTTTGAAGCTGTTCCTACCCTTTGGAATCAAGCTATTTAGAAGTAACTCATTTAGCACATATTCTGGAGGGGAAACTAGTACGACGGTTTTCAAGATACCAGAGGAAGTGGCTAACAGCCATTCATGTCACCAAGCCCTGGAAAATCAGGCACTGAGCAGTGTTTTGGCATTGATCTAGTGCCCAGTGTCAATAACTGTGAAATGGCCTGAAAACCCTTACCATAAATTCCCTGAATATATATCCCCAGTGAGTTGGAAAACAGTGTTGCCTCACAGATGGATTTACCATGGACTAACTCAGCATCCTCCCTTTGGCAGCAGGAATCAGAACTTTGGCCTTTGGCTGTAGAAGAAAGAAACCCACTGCCTGAACTTGAAACAAGGCAAAATCTTAGCAACAACCTTCATAGCGTTAGATAGTTTCTTTTCTCAGAGGCCCCATCACCAGTAGAGGGGTGCAGTAACAGTCTACAATGCGAGCTCTGTTATCACACTAGAGTACCTTGATGTAATACTGGGAACTCCATCTGAAGGAAGGACAGAGCTTCCCCAATGACTCAATAGAAGAGATTTTCACTTTAAAAAATCACGGGGAATGTGTGGACCAGCAGCTATCCCTGAACCTTTGCCCTTGACTCATTCATAGCTCAAGAAGACCTTTAGTGATTCCTGTTTTCAAGTTAGCAGGAAATGTGCTGAGAACACTGCATATCAGCTGGAAAGTCTCTTCTCTGATGAGGAGAGCTGCCAGCTTCTGAGCTTCCAGTATCAAGAGCAAAGTTGATGTTGAATGTCCGAACTTGGAGTGCGTCCTCTTTACCTGCACATTGCCACTGCCTTTGAAAGCGCACACAGAAGAGATGACACAGGCTACAAAGGCCAGTGCCTGACCTTGGTCAGCTTAACATACCCAGATCCTCTGGTGTCTTAGCGTGACCCCGAGCTAGCAGGGCCCTTCTAAGCTCTGCCAGCCTGAGCCTTGCAATGCCCTAACTAATCAGATTAATCTGAAAACCTGAAGCATGTTCTTTCTCCCAGGTAAAGAATACCATTTTTCCTGAGATACATTATTTCTGAATACCAGTCAGGAACATGAGTTGAATAACTCAAATCATTCCTATTCTCATCAGAGAGATGAGCTATTAAGATGAAAATTGCTAGATAGAAGCATCATTTGATTGCAGGGCAATACATGCTGCTTGGATCTGAGATTTTTCCAAAGAAGTTCAAAACATGTCTGATCTCAGCCTGAATCCTTATTTGTCCAGAAGGAAGCCTCAACCCTATGTTACCAAAGCTTTTGCAAGCTTTTCTCACCAGCTTATTAAACCCTGGTGTTGCCATATTTCATATGGCAATAATGATGTCCTTTGCTTCTGTTCTGGATAACATTTAACTTTATTATCATTATTATTACTTGCTACTGTTCTGCTGGGAGCACTAGTTTGCATTTAATTATGGCTCACTTGCAAATAACCTTTATGGCCCTGATTTAGCAAACATTTCTAGCAGGTGTGTGATTTTAAAGCATGTGAATGAGCCCATTGAGGTCTGCGTGGCTCAGATTCTCAGTCATATTTTGTGCCTGGTATCCATTGATTTCATGAACCCTTCATCTGAAAAGCACCTGCATGCCGGTTGGAACTGTGCATATTCTTCTGGCTCCATGACCTGCTTAAGTAGGTGTGACACTGAGGCCCCAAATTGGTAAACATGTCACATCTTAAGACAGCACCTTCAATGAAATTGAAGCTGCACCTGGCAGTCCATGTGCACCTTCATAGACTGGTTTGTGTTGGAAAGGACCTTAAAGCTCATCCAGTTCTAGCCCCCTGCCACGGGCAGGGACACCTTCCGCTAGAGCAGCTTGCTCCAAGCCTCTGTGTCCAACCTGGCCTTGAACACTGCCAGGGATGGGGCAGCCACAGCTTCTCTGGGCACCCCCTGACAGCGCCTCAGCGCCTTCAAGGACTTGAGACTCTCAGACAGAACCACTATGTTTTTTGTCAGGTTGTCACCAAGTGAGCCTCCCTGTCTTGCATCCTTTCCTTGGCTCAATATAGATTTTCAGTAAGCAGCATCTATACCGGAAGTAGAACTTGGCTAAATGACATGCCATGGAGCAGGATGTGCCAGGCACATTCAGAATACTGCATTCTTTAATTGGCTGGTTGGAAATGCGAAATAAAATACAGGGTGTCTGAGTTATTCGTTAGCTGCCTATGTAATTACTGCTGTTTAGTATTTTATTGTGTTGATCTTTCTGTCTTTTCTTTGTTCCATGCAGAAAACAGATCCTTCTTTTTGTCTACTCGCAGGCATTGGGCTATTGGGTAAGCGGGCTACTGGGTAAGTGGGCTTTGTGGCCAATCTTTCTGATTGTTCAAATGTCACCATAAAATATTTAGCATCTTGATAACTCTAAAGCTATCACAACAGATTGGATGGTAACAATTAAAATGATGCTAACATCACTAAAACAGATAACGGAGTGATGCTTGTTAAGCACTTAATGATCCCTTTCTCCAAGGAATTCCATTTCAGTTTCTTTATGCTGCCTGATTGCTTTACTGCGTCCTGCAGGTTTTTGTGCGCTACTGCTCTGTGTAATACATATTCAAGCCCTTCTCAGCAGCTCTCATCGTGCCAATCAAGGATGCAGATGGAGGGCTGGATGGCTGTGTGATCAGAATTCCTTGCTTGTTTGCAAGCCTGTAAATAATGGAGTGAATAAGGATCTGATGTGTAACAGTCTGAAAGTAATCAGACCTTATATCTGGCTTCTAGTATGGCCCTGGTCCAACTGCTACTGTAATCAATAGGAGGTTTTATTGACTTTAATAGGAGTTGAATTAGGGCTAGTCTGTGGTTTGGAAATTCAGCTGCAGATATTGGGTTTGGTGTAACCTGGCTGTGTGCTCCTGGCTGTCAGACTTACCCTGCTGAGGATGGGGCAGGCAGCACCCCATCCTCACCTCCGGTTCTCATCCTAAACTGCAGCAGTGCTTCTATTCAGGGGAGAGCTCTGGGTTCTGCTCCATTCAGCTATTCACTCAGGAGCTTAAATTGCTCCGTGAACAGTGTTTAAATGTATAATTATCTTTGGAAGAAAAGAATATTTCCCTTGAAAGGGGTTCTAATAATCATTATTTTGAACTTTGGTAGTTTGACACTTCCGTTGTTTATAAAGGAACAATATCTTTCACTTTATTTTGGCTGCCAAGGGAAAAATGAGCCTAATGAGGAAGAATAAAAATAAACTAAGTTAGTAGAAAAAGCAGCTCTTACAGATTTGCAGACCTTTTCCTGCTGATAGGAGGAACTATAAAGGTTTTATGAAGTGTCTTTGCTTTGGTTTTTTTTTGGGGGATGAATGGGCATGAGAAGATAGTAACTCTATGTGGATGAAAGGCGTTTTGGATGTAATTTTGTGGATCATCTACATTAGAGCTGTGATACCTTTCCTGTTTCCTAAGTACTACAATGAGTATAAAATACCCTGTAAAATTCTTTGAGCTGAGACTTATTCTGGTTTCTCTGCTTCGAAAGGATATAGAAAATGCATCCTTTGAGAAGTCTTCTGGCCAGCAGAGCTCTCCAAGGACAGGCTTGAAAGCACGTGCTAGATTGATGTGCTGGGGCAGCTCCAAGGATGCTTTGGCCAGTGTGCAGTGGCAACTCTACCTACCCTGGAAATCAGCGAGGTAAATATGTACCTACTTCTGAATTGTGTGGTTTTTTACAGGCTTACTCCACACAGTGAAAACCAGCATTGTACTGTTTCTTTCAACATGGTGATGCTGATTTATGCCAGCCGGAAACCTGAGTCTCCACCTCCTTAGCTGTGTACAGGCACCAATGGTTGGGTTTTACTTCCTGATTGGGTTTTTTCCTCCCTTCAGTGTTACTTCCAACAAAGACAGTGGAAGCAAGTTGGATGCAGTTATTTCAGTGAGAAATCTATCCTGCGTGTTGGGAATTTCCTGGCTTTGTTGGGAAGAAGGATACAGCGACATTGTCATCTCCTAGCAGACTGAGTAGGAGCAGTACCATGGCTTGGCTCTCAGCACATAGTTATTTTGCTCATCCTGGGACTCTGCTGGGATGAGTTCTTGGCCAGGTAAATGTCTGTCAGCAGGAGGACATCTGTGCTCTGCATCCCATATATCTCCAGTGCATCCTGTTATCTTTTGCCCCACTTCCATCTGATTGCCTCTGCATAGGATGGAGCAACTGATGATGTTTGGGTGCATTTATGGGTCCTGCTTTGTTCATGGCAGTTCTGGTACTGACTTGTTTAGGAGTCATATTCTTCCAGAAGGTCTAAAAATGCTTCAGAGCTCTAAGATTCATGTGAGAAAACCCCCTTTGATCTGGCCATTGAGTGTTGCTATAAATCTGCTGCACCAGTTTTCAACAGGAAAGCTTGTTTGCTTGGCACTACCAAGCTTATTCTGCTTTTTGGACCTAAGCTCGGAAACAAGAGGCTCTGCTGGGCTTTACAGGGGACTTTTATTTCTCTTTTGTTCTTTAAGGTCTTGTCTTTGGAGATAAGTCCATGAGGCTGATGATAACCCCCTTATGACAATGGTGTTTGCCACTTGGTTGTTTTCTAAGTTCTGGCATGCTTTATTTATAGCAAATTAAAGGAAGATGGTAAAGTGTGTTTTATTTTACTACTCTACTGTGTTCTGCATTCAAAGGCTTTAACATCTGCCCTCCATCTCTTTCCTGTGTTCATTCAATATCAAACCATGCAGCAATAGGCATGGGCCTTGTGGCTCATGTTCCTACCATGGTATGCTCAGCTTGACTTGAAAGTCATTGTTTATAGGTGAAATTATCTCTGCTCTTTCTTTTCTATTGTGATGACTTTAGAATTGCACCTTTTCTCTTGTGTTTAAGGATTTTGATTCATGGTCATAATTGGATGAGCTGAAGAAATAAAGCCAAATTCAGCCAAAACACAGAGGAGGATTGAAGAGGCCCAGAGAACAGTCATCAGAGAGACTACAGCCTCACAGGTCTGCAGAGCAAGTGAGGTGATAGATATGTTACCTTACTTCAACTAACCATCCGTGCATTCTCACCCGCTCCTGTTCTGCTATGATGCTGTGAGTAGAAAGATTCCGTCAGCAGTGCTCTTTACTTTTGTTCATTAGGATTTGAGCTTATGAACTGTTTGAAATCAATTTTTCACATTGAAGTTTCATGCAGGTGGAGACTTCTCTGCTCTTGGGGAAAATGTGAACAGAATTCACATTGCAAGGTTGATTTTGAAGTCCTGAAGTGTGGAAGCCTCCAGAAATACCTATTGCTAAAGTGTGAGAAGTTCGTCTACCTTTTTATCTCCTCCTTTTCCACATTGCTTTTATTAGCAGTCAGATATTTTGTTGGCTTCCTGAGGAAGAGTTTGTTCTCTTTCCCATCAGCTCCCAGTGTCTGTTGGTCTTTCATATCCTTATGGATCTCTGCTCAGTCCCTCTCCCTGCCCCAGTCTGTTTGGTCTTACTCTGTCACTGTTAAAAGTTCAGGCCACAGAGACTGTGCCCTTGTCATCTTCATGTGCAATTAGCACAGTCTGCTATACAGTGAACATAAATCCTGCTGCTGCTCAGGGCACTGGGAGCCTGGCCATTGAATTCAGTGGGGTTAACATTTGGGCACATTAGAGCCCCTCAGTGCAGTGTAGCTTACAAGTAATTTAGAATATTAGATGGACAAACATGTCGAGATCAAGCCCTTAGAAGCCTTTAAGAAGTGGTTTTTACACAACTTTTCCTGGTGCGTTGAGATTAAATGTCCTGTCAAGCTGGCCATGTGTACACTTCAGGCATGAGCTGACCTCCCCAGCAGCTGCAATTAGAAGGAATTTTCAGATTCATATGATGAGTTTTGTTTGATAGTGTGCACATGCACACAACCCACCCAGAGAAGAAAACCCCCCTGTTCTCATATACAACTACTTCTCCTTATACACAACTACTTGAATACAACTGCTTCTCCAGCTGTCTTCAGAGCACTCTGCAGTATCTGTAAGAGCCATAAAACAACTGTGAGCTTATAAATTCACCTTTTTCAGTTATTAAATGTGCTTTACTCATTCCAGCCTGTTGCTGTGGAGAGCGGTACAATACAGGAACCTTGGCAGAGTGACAGGCAATTAAAATACCAAGATGTTTAGCCATGTATGAGTATTTTCACACAGTGAGACCTCTAAGCTTAGTCTGCTACTGACATTGTTAGTTATTGAATCAATTGCATGAGATGAGGTTGACAGGTGTAATTATGTATTTCTATGGTGATTACGTATGGCCTGTCATAGAGACCAAAGTGCCTGTAACTTTGCACTCATTTAGTAGCCATTTATTGAGTGAAGTATTGAAGTTGGCATGCCATTTACAAGGGAAGGAGATGTAAAACAAAACAGAAGTCCATTTGGAGGTATAATTGATTCATTAAAACATTGACCATTACTTGCTTTTAGTACATTGAAATATGTCTTTCCATATTTCCTGCAGATCTCTCAGTTATTTAAGCATGTTCTTGCACCCTGACTTTAAGAAAATAAAACTGATGGAATGAGTTAATGGGAACTTGGGTCAGGTCTGTAGCTGCCATATACTGGAGAAGTTATGGAGCTGGCTGGAACCAGCTGCTTATGTGGCCATTTTAATATATCTGGCTTATCTGTTAAAACAGCTTTTGTTCTGCCTCAAAATCTTGACATATACATATATATTTATATAAATACATAGTCTTCTGTACCATCTTCTTTATAAAAAGTGTTCTTCAAAATGTGCTTATAATTATACGAGTATTTTTGGAATACATTGAGATGAGCCATGGGCTATAGCTGAAATGCCTCATTCACTTTTCCAGGTAAAAATCAATCTGTGTAGTGATATCACCTGAAATTTTGCTGTATTATTTCCCATATAGTTCTCCCTGGCCTTTTGTGCCACCCTGATGATAGGAATGAACTTTGTTTCTCAAAGTGAGAGGAGGCAGAGAGAAAGTAAATGTTGGTCTCAGTTTATTAAGAGGTCCTCTAACTTGGCTGAGGTCAAGCAATCCACCGCACTCATTTACCTTGGCCTTATCTCTCTGCAATATGGTACCTTATTCACAGCAGTGCTGATGTCTGAGATAGAGATGAGATGTGGGTTTTGTTTGTTTTATAAGTCGAAGAGGAGCTGTTTTCAATCAACAAGGATTGCCTGTTGTCTCTTGTGAGAACCAGGATCTGGATTTTCCCTGGTCATGTAGGATGGGCTGAAAAATTCAGTAAGACTTGTTGGAAATAAGAAAGATTCTGCCCCATTTATAGGATGCGAAAAGAACCTTTTCTGTACGTTCAGCACAGAATTTCCATGATGTTCTTAATTAAACATTATGATTTTAAAGCTTTAACTGTAAAACTGTTTTTCAGTGAGTGTGTGGAACATTCCTTGGAGAGAAAAAAGAACCCAAAACTTTTGGGAAACATTTTCAGTGTGTTTCAAAATTAAAAAAAATAATAATTTATTAAAAAGAATAATAAGTAATATAATATTTTTTATCACAACGTTTAATTTTGAAGTAAAATTCTGCTCTGAAATGCAAAGGGAACAATTTGATGCGCTCCTTATTTCAGGTCAGAGAGCAAGTCCTGAAGCAATCACCGTTAATCCACAACAATTACTACAATATCACGCTTTACAAAACCTCTTTTTACAGACCATCCCAGTGATGCACATCAATCCACTGCCATCATCGAAAAGAAGATAAAATGTAAGTTTTATCATTAGGAAGGAAAAAAAGTGGGTTTGTGTAATTTAAGTCCTCACCTCATTTGGATGGCATTCTTGCTGGCTCTTCAGCTATCCAGCTGATGAAAGAATACACAGAGGTCATGCTGGAAGGTGGCTCCCAGAAAGGGAATTTTCTGGATAGCTAACCAGTTCCAAAGGCCCTAAATCTTCTTTGGAAGGAGGAGAGGTTCACTTGTCACTTAGAGGTAAGTCAGGTGAGACGTGGGGATACGGCTGGGGTTATTTTTGTGCTAAAGGTCTGAAAGTTGGGAAGAGTACAGTGTGTGAAAGAACACGGACAATCCAAACCACCACGTGTCAGTTTGGTTTTAAACTGAAAACCACTCAACCAACAAGAAAAAAGAGTCTTCTGAACCTCAGGAATATTTCTTTACTTTGTACCAAGGCCCAGCTCTATCCCTTTCCATTTCAGGGTTATGGGGCTTTTTTGTTCTCTTTCTTTCTGACAGTGTTCCCCTCCCGCTGGCCCTTTGGCCAACATCACATCTTGGAAGCTGGCATTGTAATAATAAATCTGGGTTAACACATGCTTTTGCCTCATTTTAAGGAGCATTTTTTTTTTAGCAATAGCAATAGGTATGAGAATAGCTCTTGCTGCAAGGTGGGAGCCTCATTTTCTTCATTATTGTTAGTTTCTGGAGTGAACTTAGTCAAATGATGGACACTCAGAAAACCACCCCTTGGAATCGGTAGCTAAAGGCTCAAGCTCCAAAAAGTGCACAGATCTGACTTTGGAAAAGTTTACAGTAGGTTTTCCAGTAGGAAGCATTTGGGTTAATATCTGGCTTTCTAATCACGTGCTTGGAAAAGCAGCTTTTGTTGCTGTTCCGGAAAACTTCCCAAGCGTGCAGTAAAAGGCCTGAAGTCCCAAAAAAGGTATCCTGAGTAAAGTGATGGCTCATGAATTGCATTTTTCTCTTCTATAGCTGAGATTGAATTTGGGGCTTTTTTTCAGTCTTGCAACTGCAGTTGTATTCGAGTAGCATGCAAGAATCACAGAGTACTTGATGTTGGAAGAGCCCTAAGGAGGGTAAACTGGGGCAGGTTGCTCAGTGTCATGTCCAATTGTCTTAAATGTCAAAATGTCTTAAAGGATGGGGAGAGTCCACAGCTTCTCTAGATACCCTATTCCAGTGTTCAATCACCCTTACATGAAAGTCTCCTATGTCTAAATGGAATTTCCTGTATTTCAGTTTGTGCCCATTGCCTCTCTTCACTGAACACCACTGAGAAGAGTCTGGCTCTGTCATCTTTGCTCCCCCCATCCATTTGCAAACACCTGTCTAAACAAGATCTATCCCCTTCTCTTTCCCAGGTTGAACAATCCCAGCTCTCTCAGCCTCTTCTATGTGAGATGCTCCCTCAAGCACCTCTAGACTCAGCACTCCAAATGCAATCTCGCCAGTGCTGGTCAGGGGAGAAGGGCCAGCTTCCTCCACCTCTTCCTCATGCAGCCCAGGAGGCCGTGGACCACTTTGTCACAAGGGTGTGCTGCTCTTTTCCTTTCAGATCTTGCCATCCTACTAGAAGTTCTTCCAAACAGTAGAAGGAAATGGGATTACTTGGAGGAGTTTGTGCTTTGCAACACAAGGAGTCTCTGTGTTTCTTCTCATTGCCTTATCCTCCTGGCCACGCTGCTAGCTCTGTGGCTTATTGCCCCTGAAGCTGATGTTTCCCTTCCAAGGTTGTTTCAATACTGCAGTCCCTAGGTGTCCTGGCATCCTTGTCTTGAGTTAGCTGATGGTACAAATAGTGCAGCAAATACATATTTTGGGTCACCATAAGACAGCCAGATGGTTGGCTTCTGGAGCAGCAGTTGCAGGAGGAGACTTACAGTGCTTGGAAACAATTGGAATGAGCTTTCCTTTGCGTGGTGACTTGTTCTGGTTTCTTTCCTATCTTTGCCTTCTGCTTCATTTTTACCCTCTGAAGTTTTAACTGTGTGATTCCTCTTTTCAAATTAGGTCCGGAGAGTTTAACATGTAATAGACTGCACATCCATCAAATGCAGTGAACTTATATCAGGGCTGAATGTAGTTCAATGTATACCCTTTTCCAAGGATCCACCTAGCAAAAGAGCTTTGCAAATCTGGGAAGAGAGATTCCATCGTAATCAGTCTGAGTTTTGTCTCCTACATACAGGATTTGCTTGCAGGAACCACTGCTGTTTCCCTGTCTGACGCCAGGCTGCAGCATGGGTCCTTCATGTGTTGTTCTGAGGTTATGCTCAGCGACAGGAATTGCAAACTTGTGGTAGTTTTCTTTAAAATCAAGAAGTGTGTTAATTCTTTCATCTTACTGTTAAATATGACCCAAATCAGCTGTGGCAACATGAGTTTAGGGTCCTGTCATGCTCGGCAGCAGGGGACTGCATCCTCATCTTTAGAATGCAGCAGGCTTGGAAGCAGCAGTGAAATGTAAGTGGGATAGAATAGGAGCAAAGGGCAGAATTTGCCTTTCCCATATTTTTTTGGTTTTGTATAGTATTTACGTCTAACTTTAAAACATCTCCCTGTGTTTTGTTCCAGTCTTGACCATGTGGCTGCAACAGCTCCCGTAACTCCTGTTGCTGATGCTCTAACATGATGTAGCCATAAACTGAATCTTTGTTTTCCCTTTAATGCACCCTTTTTAACTGGTCTAAAGGCTGAACTTCTGAATGCCATTGCTCATTTGTACACTGAACTTGATGGCAGAAAGCAAGCTTGCTTTTTTAATATTTGCTTTGATTCGGTGATTAGCCATTGCTCTTAATTATTTTTTACCATTTCCACATGAGTGATCAGGAAATGAGCTGCGTCTCACATTTTCAGCGAGTTAAAAAGAGCCTAACTCTGGTATTTCCTTATTGACTTTTTACTTGCCCCTGTGCAGAACAGTTTAAGATGTTGCTCCTCTTGAGTTGCCCACCTCACAGCTTGAGCAATGCCACAGCTTTTAAAAGTGTTTCCCTTCTGACTTGCTGAGGTGATGAAGACAAGGAAAGTCATCCAGCATAAAAGGTAGACATGAACAAAACATGAATTGAAGGTGCAGGTCAAGTTACAATCCAAACAAGAACAATATTAGAACCAGTTTTGGAGGCTGAGGAGACCAGGCTTGTGATGCACATCTGCAATGAGCAATAATACGATCCCGGGATCCTGTGTGATGTTTACACGCTGGCAGCAAATCCTATTAGAAAAAGTAAAAATAAATGGCTTCCTCTGCTCCTTTTTCTGCTGCTGTTTTCCTTTCATCTTTTCATTCCTTTTCAAATCAGTAATGATTGTAAATCGCTCCTTGCCACAGAAAGTGCTGTTTTCAAAGAGCAGCGATTAGATTCTTGTAATCTTATTTATTAGGTTTATGCAATAAGTGCTCAACCTATGCTTTAAACACCTTTTAAAAATACACTAATAAACAGACCTTGATTGCTCTTTGATTGAATTGCAGATAACTCACTGATGGTATAAATATCATTAAGTTAATCAACCTTCCTACAGAGGCGCTTCCAGCGCAGACACCAAGCTCCATAGTGCTATCTGTCTTCTTGCAGATGCTAGATAAGATGAAGATGAGCTGGATGATGGCCTTCTCCATGCTCCTGCAAACTTGGGCTTTCTGGGCTTTAACTGATTGGCTGCTTTCCCTGCAATTATGTGACTGATATGAGAGTGTTGGGAAAGAGACTTATTTGTGCATGTAGCAAGGTTTGCCTCTGTTGGACCAGAAACTGCTAGGGCTGGCTTAAAATGTGATGCTGAGCGAAGAAAAATGGTATTCAGCTTTTTTTCCCTTAATGTAACATTTCTGCATGTTTTTAGATGTGAATCCTGGTTTCTTTGAAGTCGTGGGCATTTTGTCTGTAAGGGTTTAATTGAAACCTTCAATCGGTTTCTCAGCACTGCAAAGCTGACTCGGAGTCATCGCTAGGTAAAATGTGGCTGATCTTGCAGTATCTATGTGTGTACTTTCTTTTTGAGGGGTTTGAAGAGATGTTACTAAACTGAATGGATTTATGACACTCCTGGCAGGGTTAGGAAAATGCCTAAGGAGCATCCTTCAGGACCTTTTGTGAAGCCAGCTGTAGAGCGACACAGCAAGAGAGAGAACGCAGTCATTCTTCTGCTTTATACCAGCATGTTTTAAAAGGCTCCTGCGTCTTCTGCAAGGCACAAGGCAGTGTTTTCTATTTGGATGACACAATAGCCACAGAATTCACCAGAAAGTGACATCTTTTGACCAGGGCTGGAGGTCAAAGCGAACGTTAGCAGGGGCAGACCACATTCCTCAAAGGTGATAATGGCTGGGTTTCTCTGCATGGGGCACGCTAATAGGAAAACAACTGCAATGTTGTGTGGATTTCTGAATCTTACAGCTCTTGAAAGATTCCATCAGTTCTAAAGGAGAAATAAAAACAAAGTACCTCGCAAACATTGCTGGGGGCAGATTGGCTCTTAATAGCCAAACCTAGATGATGTCTTGCATTTGTTGTGTTAAGTCTGTATTAATGGCATGATATGGCTTATAAAAACTGTTCCTAGTCAGGCTGCCTTAGTTGAATCAAGAGTTTTCAGTAGTTTAAAATCAAAGGGAGCCCTTGTTTACCTGGCAAACAACAGAAGGATGAACTCTTAACATCCCCCTGTTACATCCCAACTTGAAGTGGAAAGGCAGCTTACAAGCTGCATGGGCCTCTGAGATGTGAGCAGGCTGGAGTGGTAACTGTGTCCCACTGGTAATACCTGTTAATCCACCTCTTGAACTGAGACTTCTCTGGTGATGCTTCAAACCCTGTGAAATCTATAAGTGACATAGCATTATCCTTGCAATTTGTGCTTCCCCTCAAAGGTGACCCCCAGGTAAGCCCAAACTTCTTAGTTTTAAGGCTGAAGTTTTAGCTGCATCTTTGACTTGTTGAAAACTGCAAGTGCTGCCTTCCTGCTTCTGATTTAAGGGCTGGTGACTTCCACTTCAGATGGTTTGGATGTGATAGCAAAAGGCTAACACATCCTCACAGCTGCCTTGTCTTGCTGCTGAGCTGGGGTGTAATTGGTCTGGTTTCGCAGTGGTTCAGATGTCAGGAAGGTGTGGGCTGAAGTTCACTGCTGTGATTTATTTCAAAGGTTCTCAGAGCTGGGCTTCCAGGCCTTATTTAGGTACTGAAGTCACTGCAGTGATTTCTTGTTTTTCAGTATTTCCCTGCTGCATTCACAGTTGACTCAAAGATCCAGGGAGAACTACTGGGAGATGTGTGACCTCTGAAGCCTTGATTCTGCGTGCCCCGTGTAGCAGAGCTGGAAGGATTTGTTCTAATGGTTGGGAAGAGCATTTCTCAGGGTCAGGAGAATGCTTCATGCTCCTCTCAGCTTCTTGCTGGTCGAAAATGAGGAACTATGTGCAGTTTTATTTCTATTGTGTGTCTTTCTTTGACTTGAAAATATTATGGTGGATGTGTTGACCAACTACTCTTTCTTTTTTCTTTCCCTAAAGGAAATGAGAGCTTTGAACATTCTCTCTTGTCACTCTCGTTTACACTACATTTAATTGAGACTGACATGATTCTAATCTACTGCTGTGCTCCTCCCAGGGTCTCTTCTGCAGATGTGGCAGGGGAAGATCTGGTGACTCTTTCTGGCTGAGGAAAGCAATGAATGGCAGCAGAGGTGCTTGTGATGTGCCAGCATACTCAGAAAGGCAGTGGTTTGTTCATTCTTATTGAACAATCATCTTTACAACCATCATCATTGCAAAATACTGTTTTTAACGGAGAAACGAGTGTCCAAGAGACAAATAGTCTAATGTGAAACAAAAATACACATAAAAAATATCTGTCAGATTAAAACTGTGCTTTTTACTTTAAAATTCTTTTGAAACAGGGAAATCCATATGCCAGGCTCAATATGATCCAAGAGGCACCCAACACTGGGGCTTCCTCCTCATAGTTACACCCTCCACCTCTTAGTTAAGTCTGGAACCAGGCTCCATGACTTCCCCCAGGATAACTCAACTTGGACCTTCTCTGGCCAATTTGTAAGCGAATCAGGTGGCAGACAAACAGCTAAAACTTCAGAGACTTCTATGAAGGTTGTGTGAATTGAATATTTTTCACAGTATTGCTTTCAGTGTGAGAAACGCCCCCAAAATCAGATAACACAGAGTTTGTTTTTCTTCTTTCTCTTTTAAAATACTTAAATAGTTGCAGGAATGGTTGAAAGAATACAGATGAATGGGAACAATCTCTATATATCGCATGAGGCTTAATGTACCTATAGGCTCATTTGCAAGGAGTAAAAGCTAAATAAAGTCTGTGTAAAATAGCAAGTGGAGAAGCCTTCCATGCTCCATTTGGGATTGCCCATCTGTAATAAAACTGCCTCCTGTACTGCTCAGTGAGGTGACTGATGCAGGAGTCCTGGGGGCAGGGAAGTGCTATTGCCGGTGTAGCCAATGTCCTGTCTTCCCTCACCTTTCCTCGTGTTAACCCAACAGCTCTGGGCTCCAGTCCAGCACCACAAGTGGGTGGTTTTGCCTTGCCCTAATCCTGACTTACCCTAAATGAGCTTGGTGACATCAGCAGAGCAATCAGCAAGGAAAGAACTGTGTTATCCAGTAGCTCGGGTGTTGTCCTTGTGACTGTGGAAGCTGCGCTGTGTGACCTGGGTAAGGTGTTGGGCTGCTTTGATTTTTATTGAAGTGAAAGAGAATTGCCTTTGAAATGCCTGGGGTTTTCTGAAGCAGACTGAAATACAGCACTATCTCTGTGTGATCAGCAGCAGCAGTAGCTTTGGTACCAACGTTATGATGAAAACCAGATTCCATTGCAACTGATCCACTACTAGAAATATGAAACATATCTCTTTCTACCAGTGGGGTTTTTTTCATACCCTTTCTGGCTCTGCAGAGTATTATCTTGTTTGACAAATACCCTGATATTGTATAAAATGAATGCTTTATGGAATTTGTGGTACAGCTCTTAGGAAATAAAAAGCATATTTATGAAGCCTCCTTTTGCACATGCAAAGTACGTGCCTAGATATGGACGGAGGAGCACGTAACATTTGCACGTGTTTGAAACATGCACACTAAACTTGATTAAAGATTAATTATCTGCCTTGAGCATGGTGCAGGCTGTGTTTTCACTGCACAGTGTGGAGGGGTCTGTAAGGAGGGTGCTGTTGCTGAATCTGGAGCTCCCTCTGCTCTCCTCATTGCTCTGGAAAGGAGTCTGTGTTGATTGCAGTCCCACCAGCACGCTGTTAGGGCCAAGTCCTGCTCATCCTCTGCTTCTTTTTGCCCATTTCTGGTCTCCAGATGAAGATTGTGGTGCATTCTTTTGCTTCCCTGCTGTGATATGGGCAGATGACATGAATTCATGGACAAGGTTTGTGCACAGCCATGGTCTAAGTGACTTGGTGGCTTTTTTCACATGGAGAGGTTCTGGTGATGTCCAGGCTAGTTAGTTGGTTTTACTGATTCCCTTTGGATCTAGTGGTCTCGTGCAATTCATTTTTATCCATGGTAGCTGTGTGTCTGACTGGGCTGTGATGTTGCTGTCTATATTCTATATTGATTAGCTCTGACAACCTTAGAGAGGTTTCTGATCTGGATTTCTCCAAACTTCTTCAGCAGTCACCTTCACATTCCCATGCATGATGACCTGTATCCCCAAACTGACTTGCCTGAATACAGTTTTGGCCGATAATTATAGTGAGGGTTCTTGGCACTCATATCCTGAGGAACACCAAGCAGAAAATGGGAAACCAGCCACACTGAATGGAACTTCCAAGCGAATGAGAGTTGTGAATGCTCGCTAGGTCTGTGCTTTGCTCAGCATTTAGAAGACCTGTGAGGCATTCAGCTGACAGATGATGCTGGCACTGAAGGACAGGTTTGTGCTTTAGAGTTAAATCTACAGTTAATTTTACTTCCATGCACTTAAAGCTTTATGGCGTTATCGAAACCTGGCAGTGTGTTTATCATGTTGTGATGATATTACAATGACTTAAGGCAGGTTGTATTTCTGTATTCCCATCTTATCCTGTGTACCTCATTTGGTAATTCTTAGTAACAGTTCAAGGGCCTTCAAGTTTTAAATCTCCCCAATTTCAAAGTAACTGTAAGAGCATTTACAAATAGAAAACTATTATTGCTCTATCACTTGACTTGTGAGTTCTTGGAAGATCTTTCTGTGGTACAGCACAGTACCAGCATCTCCCACCTTACTGCAGACAGGACCACATTAGTTCTGTGCAATATTCCTGCACTACAAGTACAAGTTACAGCAAAACATAGATCATTGTACCGAGCAAATGAGAACCTGGTTTGGAGAATTTCATCCGATAAATCTGTTGATCTCATTCTATGTTATTTTTATGCCAAAGATCATTTTGTGTTATCAGCTGTGCTTGAGGAGCCTAAAAGTAGTCTTGTAATTACAGGATGTAGTGGATGCAAACTTCGGAATATGTTAGTTAACCTGCCTGGCTTTCAGTGTTTTGCAATCAAAGAGAAGACCAGGAAATCTCTGGGGGTGACTGGAGCTTATCCAGGCTTTTTATAGCTCCCTGAAAACAGAGGTAAAAATATCCCTGATTTTCATTTTCATGTTTATTTTATATTATGTATTTTTATTTATTCTCCATATGCATCTCCCTTCACTTACCTCAGTTGTAAGAACCAGCATTTTTGGAGGGGTTGCTTGTGTTCTAAAAAGAGCGGTCTTTTAAAATACCTTATGAGCCCAAGAATCTTATATGACTTTGTGACCTGGGTGCAATTTAAAGTGAATGATGATATTCTGTGACTCCTTAGATTTTGCCTTATGGTCTTTAGATGCTTTCATTCCTGCACCTGTCATCCATTAGGGGACCTCCTTCTGTGATCTTTCATCATTCAGAATATATGATGATTTTCTTAAACACTTTGGCTAATTGGGAATGACTCTTGCTTTAAAATATATGAAAGTATTTGTAAATGCCAGACGTTGGGGAAGCTTTAAAGAAATACATACAATTTGGCAGGAATTGTTAGTGTAAAGCCACTATAAATTTAAATGACTAACATAAGGGCTCTGCTGCATACAGGACAGACGAAACACATTGTGTTCTTCAAATAAGCTTGCCGGGTCAAAGAGTGTCAAATGCTCTTCGTTACAAGGGAAAGAGCTGTTGGTGACAATCCTTGTGCTTCAACATGCTACTTGTCTTTACACTTTAATGAAAAATTGCAGTGATTATAGTGTTGAACAGTTTGGTGAAAAGAGCACCATTTAAATTTAATGTAAATTAATCCCTTCTAAGGCAAGATCCCAATTACTGTGCATACTGCTCTGCATAGCAGCATAGAATCCCAGGCTGGTTTGGGTTGGAAAGGACCTTAAGACCACCTAGTTCCACCCCCCTGCCATGGGCAGGGACACCTTCCACTTGAGCAGGTTGCTCCAAGCCCCTGTGTCCAACCTGGCCTTGAGCACTGCCAGGGATGGGGCCGCCACAGCTTCTCTGGGCACCCTGTGCCAGGGCCTCGCCACCCTCATTATGTCCAATATAAACCTACCCTCTTTCAGTTTAAAACAATTTCCCCTTATCCTGTCACTACAAACCTTGGTAAAACATAAAAAGATGGAAATGGTTTTGTGTCCTTCAAAGTCAGTGCAGTTATGAGAATACCTGAGTCCTGCAGATGTTTTTATGAGTTGAAATAGCAGCACATGCCCTCTCCTTATCTTTCTTGTCAGAAGCCAAGCTCAGTGCTTGTTGTTTGCATACTTTCTAATACTTTAACTTGAATTTCCATATTCACATTAAAAGGAAGTTCCTTTAGAACCATGAGCAGCTAGTTAGAAACCCAGAAATAAATAGAAGGGTATCGTTTTGTTTAGAGTAGTAATATCTCACACAGTGTGAACTCACCCATCGCTTAGAAATAACCCCATGAAGTGTCCAACCACATCTGTCATAGGTAGAAAACCCTGAGTCAGTCGCTGACTTGCATCCTTAAATCTCATATGGTCTTAGGCCAGAGTTTCAATCTCCAATGGGCTATATTACTTTGTAGGTGTGACCTTTTCAAATACCGCAGGACACCAGCATAGCTGAGAATGTCACCATTCCCTGGTGGATTTTCTTTGGAGAGTTTTAGTGTTAGCTGTAAGGAATAAGATCTCACTTGAACTTTGTGAATGTTCAGGCCGATCTAAGATAGAGCTGTGAAGAGGATCAAGTAGCTCCTAAGAGTTACTCTAAGAGTATAAATTCAATCCACCAAGCACAAAGGCAGCAAACTTTCTGGAAGGTGATTTTTGACCTAGTAATTATTATGGTCTCGCTTGTGAAAGAGTATTTATGGGCTATTAAATGCTTGTATCCTTTGGCTGCCATACACCCGAACTGATTCTGCGCGCTAAAAAGTCCTTCCTTGAATAATCTTCCTGGTTGAAGTGCTGTTCCTCCATTAGATGCTCCTTCAGCCCCCATGCACATGGAGTTCCCTTTAAGAAGTCATAAATACATTTATCATTGCTGTCTTCTTTATGAGAAGAGTCATTAACTTGATTCCTAATGAGGCCAAAACATGCAACATGTTTCCAATTGGTTGAACCAATACTGAAAGCTTCGCAAATAACCAGCATTTCTTGCTCAGATGAAAAAGAAGCTGAAGGCTGAAACCACAGGGCAAAAGCAGTGTTATTGGGGAAAAAAATAGCTGATATTGCAAAAGAGCTTATTGGGAAAAATTGCTCAAGTGGTGATTTGTCGAGGTGGAATGTCTGGAATTTATGGAATTAGGAAGTGAAATTGGTGAAGTGAAAAAAACTGTGAAAAACTGATGAGATCCCAGAGGTATTTGCTGCACTATAGCTGATGGCCACAGGAGGTTTCTCTCCTGTGACTCCAGCTATGTAAAGCGTCTTCCACTAAAACACATGGTGCTTTCTAGCAGCAATGGAGTTAAATCCATTTCATGTGCTGCTAATAATGAAGTGCAGTGATAACTCTGTGAGAGAAAAAGACTTAAAAGCTTGGGTGATAAATAGTGATAAATGTGTGGTTTTAGCAGAAGCAATTTGATTTTTTTAATAGTTATTTTGATACTTTTTGATATTTTTGATACATGTCTTATTGCGGTGTTGGTTTTGACAGTCCCTTGGTAGCATAGGTGACTATATATGCCACAGATGAGATGGTATTCAGGGGAAGGTAACATCCCTGACCAAAATCCAAACCAAATCAGCATCCTGAAGGCTCTCCAGGACAATCCTGTAATTCCAGGCCTGGACAGCAAAGCTTGGGTGTCCTGTGAATGCAGCTGGGATAGCTTGAGGGTGCTTCCTGTTTACAAGGTAGTAACCTTGTTCTGGGCTAAATAAACACTTCAGCTTTTCAGTTTATGTAGCATGTGTTACAGTTGTTAACAAGAGGCACCCTCGAGCTATATAGTAGCTTTATACTGAGATTTCCCATCATCAGATCTTTTATTGTTGTTTACAGAGTTACACAAAGAAGTGAGATGGCCCTATAGGTAAGGAGCATGGACCTGAGCATGGATTGAGCTGTGCCCAAATAGCTGTAGGCATTTTGGTACGTGATTTCATGAGTTGCTCAGTGCACTCATGCTGTCTTCTAGCCTTTCTGTGCCACAGCGCTGTATGAGGAGAAGGAATGTGAAGAGGGGAGCAGCATACCGCTGCTTTCAAGGGCTGAAAGAAGATAAATATGGTAAAAAATGAGGGGCTGTCTCAGCTTCAGTTGGTGTAGCTGAGGTACTTGGATGGCTGGTTTCATTATATTGTGAGATCTGACAAGTTTGCCAGAAGATGGTGTAATTCAAAATGCAACACAAAGTCACTCAATACATAGCAGAGGATGAGTTGGTGTTGAGTTGATCATGAAGATCTCTTCTGGTTCTTGCTCGGGTCAGCAGCTGATGCAAGCTTTGTATGAACTCATAGCACAGACTGCGTTTAGGAGCGCTGAGCTCCAGAAGGCAGGGAACATCATGGGCAAGGGGACTTACATCTCATTGAGGAGCAGCACTTCAGCCGGGAAGAACTTTAAATCTGCTCTCAAAATTTATGTTCATTTTCAGATCAACTTCAGTCTTCTTATAGGAGCTGCTTGGCCTCCAGAGGACAAAGGCTGGAATGGGATGTGGACACAGAAGAACCAAGCAGCTAGGAGGGGTTGGAATAGTGTTTTTCCAAAGGCTGATTCTGCAGTCAGGGGAAATGGAGGTGCCAAATCTGTAAGCTTTTATGTCATTAGGATGAACTGTCATGAGTTAAGTCCCTTTCATAGCAGGGCAGCTCTGTCTTTGGTGTCTGGCCGCTGCTGGATATGAAAGCCTTTAAGACAGCAGCTGACAAATCATCCTGGTAGTGCAATGGGATAATAGGAGAGTCTTACTAGGTTTGAAGCTCAAGTGATCACATCTGAAACACTTCCTGCATAGCTAAAACATCTTCTCAGAGCCATGACATGGTCACTTTGAGCTTGGTACTGCACCAGCAAATCAGCTGCTCCATAGTTTGGTGGTACTTCTTTGGCACATGCTTGGGACAGATCTTAGCAAGTGCTGTACCTGGCTTTCTTTGCACTGCTTTACTTCACTTGCTACTGTTGAGTTCTTTCATCTCCTGTGTGCTCAACATTCTTAAAACAAGGCAGGAAAAGGAGACATCTTCTGCTTTTGCTTGGGCATCACTTTTCCAGCATGATGCTGATCAAATGCTCTTCATTCTGGAACATGCTGAGAGCTGCATGAGGTGATAGGCACTATAGCTCAGGACACCAGGGAAATGACAAAGCTTTGACTGCCTAGATAACACTAATCCTCTTTGAGAGGAGCCCACTGACATTGGTGACTGTGCTCTGAGTCTAAACAAAACCCATGATGCTTTCCCTCTCCCTTCCTCCTTCCTGGCACACTTAAGTAATTGGTAATAGTTTAAACCACGTTTTTAGCCAAAGCTTTTAAGACCTGCAAACAGAGTTACTGGCAGGTTTTTAAACTCTTTTCCTGCAATCAAAAGCAGCTGATGCATGTTTGGAAATCTCCTTGCAGGCTGCCAGAACTTGGGACTCAATTAATGCAACAAATGTGCCTATGAACTGCAGCGGAGCCCTTTTGACCTTAATAAAATCCTAAATCTTTAGTGAATCTGTTTCAGGAGTTCAAATCTACTTGCAGCTTATATTTGCACAGTCTTGCTAGGGAGCTTATTGCCTTGCCATGCCACTAGTGTGCTCTTTGCTAAACAGATGACCCTTGCAGGCACACAGCCTTTCCAGATGACCGGCAATTCGGAAAGCCTCACCAGAGAGAAGGTTACGTTTCTGTGCTCTGCTGCTTGATATAACTTCTGTCTGACTAATTGCTACTTGGGACAGGGCAAACTGCTCCTACTCCTTTCACAGCACAACCACTGGTGATGTGGAAGGATTTGCCACTTCTGTGCTGCCCTGTGGGCAGGATCAGCTTCCTTCTCATTCTCTCTCATGTGGAAGAGAGAGCAGCATCCCATCACCCATCCTTGCAGGCTGGCAGAGCGGCAGGAGGCATCTGGTACTCTCTTAAGATCAGTATGTTTGAGCCCCAGGTTTGGAGGCTCCTCTGGAGCAAGGTGACCCCAATATTTTAAGGCAGTGTGGGAATATTCCTTGCCAATTGTGTGATGTTGGTGAGTTTGAAGCCCAATCTCCAGACAATTGCTCTTTGGCTCATGGAGAGATGGGTGTTTAACCATGGAGCTGACTAATGCTGGCTTGTGCTTCTGTGTTTCTATGCCATTGGTCTTGTGGCTGCGCTGAAGAGTGCATTGCAGGCATTAAAAAAGGGGTTCTTGGCGTTTTAAGTGGGTACAGAAATGCTACCGGTTGGAAAGACACTTCCAAGGTTTTGAGTCATGAATGGGCTTTTGTTATTTGCTAAAAGATCAAAAGGAAGATACAGCCCTTTGAGAGATCCTGCCATCCTCTTTCGCTCTTTAAAACCTCATTCTGGCCAACAGTGCTCAGCATAAAAAAGATGAGGAACATCACTGATGTTGTTCTTTGCTCTGAACTCAAGTCCTGAAGCCATGGCAGTGCAAAGCGCAGAGGAAGGGCGGTTGGTGGAGCTGTTTCTTGAGATCCAGATGAGCCTCCAGCACAAGAGGGTCCAGGGGTTTGCTCATCCCCAGCTGCAGCTCCACTTTTCTCTCCTTCCATTGCAGAGCAATGACCGCAGTTTCCCTAGAGACACTGCTGCCAGTTCCCAAGGTGACAGGGGGCTCTGAAGGGGAACACTGATGTGTTTGCTCCACAGCCTCTTCAGGTGGAGGGTTTGGCTGAACTTCTGGAAGACAGCTTAATAACTGAGCAGTCAACATCAACGCAGACTATTATAACCTGTACTGAGGAGTATCCATTCTCTCAAGGACTTTAATACATGGAAAAGCATCACTCCCCTGATGAGCTGGTAAGCTGCAACAGAAAATTAAATGTAACACCACTGCTGTCCGCACTTCCCTTTCTGCTCATGGTAAGTGCTCTCCTTGTGAATCTTCCACCCTTTTATGCAAATACATAACATGGTTCAGCTTGCCAGGGATACTTACAGTCTTGAATATGTCACCACGATCAGATAATTCACTGGTCTTAGTATATAGTTTTCTCCTTTACCTGTTATCTTGGTTAAAGCTGCTTTTCCAAATATGAGTTAGCTTTTGTAGTTGGATCATAAGAACATTTTAAAGCCTTATCAGAGGGGAAGAAAGGTGAGTATTGAAGTAGGAACCTGAATGAGTTGCAGTACTGTGAGTTGTTTCACTGTTTTGATTTAAATCTCATTCTTTGCTTCATTTTCTGCATGGGTTGAGTTGGGAGTACAGCCCTCATAGTTTTACATTGGCCTGGGGAGGTCGGTTGGGTTTGGCTTGGATTTAGTCATCCAGGCTGGCTAATAGCAACCTCTTGCAACCTCCCTCTCTCGTTTTGCTAAGGAAGAAGATGCTGGACAGTTTGCCATGGGTATTTCTCCATTGCGTTCTTCCTGATCATGATATTGCTTCTGCCAGGAGGCTGCATTTGTGCCCCTGTGAATGACATACCAGGCAAAAGAAACTTCTTCCTTGGCTATTACTCATTCCTCACTACTTCTTCTGACCAGATTGCAAGGGGTGAACTCAAGAATTGCTCAGTTTGGCTGATAAGGATGGAGCAAGGGTTGCAGTTACTGGCTGAGGGCAGCAAACATCCCAGGAGAGCTTCTGAAGGGGTCTTCTCTGGGGCTTTCCAGGTGTGGCTGGGGAAAGGCAATGAAGAGCGGATGCACTCCTCATCCTCCCCACCTGAGCATTTAAGGGTATACCTGGTTTGAGGAGAGAAATGGAGGCGTTCAAGCTGGCAAGTAACAAAAGGGCCACGAGACCTATGGGAATCTGTGGCTCTGCAGGATTTTCTCAGGTCATTGTAAAACCTGTATAAGCAGCAGTGATGGGCTCAGCACCCCGTAAAGTGAAGGGAATAAGCGGTCAGCTCAGAGTCTGTGAAGAGTTTGCCACTTTCTGAACAAAGTGGGGCAAAACGGAAAAATGGGAAGTTTTGGCAACATCAAAGTTCTATTTAATTTTACTGAAAGAACAGTCTGATTTGGAGACAGGAAGAGAGGGGTTTGCGAGGCAACACATGAAGGCAAACTCACTCTTTTAGCTTGTTTCCTAGGCAAATGGGAGGTTTGGTTATCCAGTACATATATAAGATCATGCTACAGATCAGAACTCATATGTGGGTACAGACCCCACTAATTCCCTATTCTCCTCCTCAATATATTTTGAGTGAGAACACCAAATTCAGCTGCATTTTGACATGACAGGAGTGGTTTCACAGACACCAGATTTCATAAAAAGAAGCATTTTGTATAATGTATTTTATTACTTTTTAAAATTTAAAACACAGTCTAGGCAAAGTTAACTTCCATGCAAGTTCTGAGCCAAAACGCCTCAGCCAAATCCCCATGGGGACTTCCCTGGGGATGTAGGGACACTTGGGTGCCGCCTCCCCCTGTAAGAAGCAGCTACCTTATGCAAATAGACGGGTGCCGTAAGCAATGCTGCCCTCTCGTGCTGACATTAGGAGCCCATCACCGTGCCAGCGTGTTCCTCGCACTACTTACTGCAAGGAATCGTATCCATGCGGATAAAGCCCTGCTGATGGGGTTGCCATCTCCATGTAGGATAGTTTTGCTCTAAATACACTGTTAAATAACGGCTGAAGTGGACAGAACAGGATGCTGGATGCGCATTGCATAGTCCAGCTCGTTCTTACTCGAGGGAGATCTCAGCTTTAAAGCAGGGACAATAACCGTTATCTGTTCTCTTTTAGCTCCTTTGCTGCTTTGACTGTAAGTATGTTGGATCTCCTAACTAGATTTACAGCACCAGGCACAACGCATGGCAATTCTGACTGGGGACTCCTTGCACTCTTGTAATTAAAACAGAAATATTCACAGTGCAATGGATTGATTATATGGTCTTAAAACCTTGAGGTTGCTTAAAGAGAAGGAGTGGAGTATAAGAGAGCTGCTTTTCAGTTACAATAATTCAAATCAGTGCTACCATAGGTGCCTGCCTGGAAACACCCTGAGCAACTCACTGATTTATTATACCAAGTTGTGGTTTCCAGCCATCCTGAACTCTTCTTAAGAGCAGGTTTGCAATACTTTATGTATGTCAATGGGGCTGAGAATTAGCAAAATAATGTGATATTTTACAAACTGAACAACTGCTTAAAGAATCCCCTGAACTCTTTATTTATATAAAGAAAAAGTAAAGAGTCAAGTTTGATCCATAAGCTGACAGTAGTAAGGAAATTCAGACATGAGCAGGGAAGTGTTCCATATGTTCTCCAATACCTAGGCACAACTGGGTGCCTCTTTAATGATGAGCTGAATGCTCCCTGTTGTTCCTAGGTACTGCAGAACATATGGCATGTTTTCCCCCTTAACTGTGAATTTCCCTGCCTTTGTCAGTAGGTGTCTTAACTGGATTGTGTTTTAATACAGTGTTTGTGCCTCTGAGCAGAGTCCAAATTTGATTTTAGGCAAATAGGAGGGTAGATGCAGCTGCTGATTATCTCATATTCTTCTTGAAACTGTATTTCAATACATAATCTATATCTATACAGACACACCTTGTAATTGCTTATAAGGGCCCTCTGAGAGCCCAGAAATCATTTCGCTGCACTCCAAACTTAGCATGGATGATAAATGACCATTTAGTTGCCAATATAGCACAATATTTCAATTTCCTGCCTTCACAGAAGTATTCCAAAGGTTGACTGGAGTTCATACTCACAGTATGTGTTGTCTAGAACTCTATGATCTCTTGCTGGCAAACTTCAACCAAACCCGTTTCAATTAACTAAACACATTCCTCGTGGAAGGCAGCCAACCTAGTGCTGGACAAATAAGAGTTTCAGATGGGGTTTGCAGTAACCTTCCCCTGCTCCTGACTCTGGCTAAGTGTACCTGGAGTGAGTGTATTAGTTGGTGTGTAAGCTAGGTGATTGAGAAGGAGATTAATGTAAATGTAAAGAGTGATTAACGTAACAAATTAGGTTTTGCTTTATGGCAGTGATGTAAGTCCAGCGTTGTTTCCTTCAGTTGGGCTGGCATCCTGATGTACATGCTGTAACAGTGATTAAAGCCTACAATAAACAGAGCGGAGATACTGGGGTATTTAATTAGACCAGGTCAGACTTTGAGGTTTGGTTCTGCTCATATTCGGTAATATCCATGTCAGGGGTTTGTTTTAGTAACTACGGCTGGAAATGTAGGCAGTAAAGGGGGCCGAGGAATGCCTGTTCTCTTACAAAAAGGTGGGAGAAAACCCTTCCCAGGGCTTTTTAAATGAAAGACATGGCCTCTGGCACTGGAATTCCCCGAGAATTGCCTTGGAAGAGTATTCTGCATGAATAAATCCTGTATGTGTGCTTGTGCTATGCGTGTCCTCTTATGTAGCACATCACCACTCTTGGAGACAAGTAACTGGGCTGGAGGGACCTTTAGTCTGAGCTGCTGCGATGTTCTTGTGCTCAGTATTTACTGCAGTGGTAACAAGGAATATTTGGTGAAACAGAGTTTGCTCTAGAAACACACTCTGAACTTCAGGTTTCTTCATGCACACCGTTATTACATTCATTTGCATCAATATGAAGATATCAGCCCAAACAGCTCTTTATTCAGACAGCACCTCTGAATATTTGTCAGTGGAAAAGGATAAGAGGATATTAAATGTCATGTACTGATGGAGGACATGTCTCTGCCTCCCAAATAAACTGTTCATCATTTCTGCTCTGTCTTTTAGTGTCATAACCTGGACCTACCATGGCTGATGGACTCAGAGTCAGATGATTGATCTGCTCAAACTGGAGCTGGACAGGTAACCTGCAGCTATCTCTAGAGGATTACCAAGCAGTCAGGTTTTCTGCCCTCAAAGCAAATAGGTCTCGTTGTCTTTATACTGAGACACATTGTCATTATCTATTAATAGACAGTATGATTCCTTTTTCTTGTGTCCACATGCATGCACATAGAAAAAAATAGTTTTCATGGAAGGCAACCATTTGAGGCATGAAACACAGCAACTGCTTAACTGTGTGTAGCCACCCCATGCAACCCTTTGTAGAATTACATCCCATCCCAACTGATTAACAATGTCCTGACTAGCCGGTTTATCCGACCCAACCACAATGATGCTCCTGCATCTTGGGCCTGAGGATGTTATCTGTGCTGGCTGCTGCAGGACCCTAAATGCTGCAGCAAGCGCTGACATCATCTTCTTGGCCTGCAGGCACCAGGGTGTCCCCTCGGCTAGTGACCGCTATGTGTTCTACTCCCTTCTTTCTTGTTTCTTTGACTGCATGTGCCTTTTGAAAAGCAGAAATCACCACAGAAATTAGCCATATGCTGCTGCTGGACACACCATGAGTCAATCCTTCAGTGTGTGCAGAAATCAATATGTAACACATACATACACACCCCAAAATGGCCCTTGTTTTGTCCATGAAATGATAATTTGCTTGGTTTCACCTGGGATCTGTATGAGGGGTCTGTATGAGCACTCTAATGAGCCTTGGCCACCTCCAATTTTGTGACTGGGTCAGCAAATACATTGCATAAAGAAAGTTACCCAAAACTGACTGGGGTTTGCTGCAGTACCCTCATTCCCGTTTTGTTGAGGGTTGTTTTTGTGGTCTAAAAGAACCTTCTTGCGTAGCTCAAAAATGGAAGAGAAAAGAGAAACATTTGCTCATTGCTCTACAGTGGGGCAGCTGGCTCCCAAACCAGTGAGCTGTGCCTTTAAGACCCAGTAATCCAGTCAGTGCTGGGCTCTGTCCTTGAATAATGCAATGGATAATTACTGAAAAGACCACACAAATGACTGAAGCCCAGAGGAGTGTGTTCTGTGCTGCAGGTTGGATACAGCTGGGGACAGGGTGCTGTGCTGCAGCCCAGCTAAATTAAAGTGAGGAAGGCTCCACGTCACCTGGCTCATTTAGAAGTGATGCTTCATGCTGTTCATAGTCTGGAGTGGTCAAGAGCCATTCCCAGGAATTTCAGGTCTCCTCATATACTCAGAGGTCACTCTGGGCTGTGTAAGACGTCAAGAGGCTGTTGGTGCAGCAGGTAAGAGATTGGGACGAGTGTCTCAGCGCAGCAGTTTAGTTACTTTCCATATGGGCTCACTGTAAAATCACAACTTGAGAGCAGTGTCCAGCCACACCATCCCACGGAGCAGCTGCCTGCCCCAGCTGGCTCCAGGGATCTCCTGGATTTTAGTTTACTTATTTTTCCCACTCCTTGATTTTATCCTTTCTATTTCTCCTAAACTCCTTCACTCCAGGCAACTTGTATCCCCGCAGTGTCCTGATACTGATAAGAACTAGCTTATTTTCTCAGCAATCACCTTACTCACTGTTACTGCCCAATGAAATCTGTGTATCTGTGTTTCCAGTTACTGATTTTTTCCTTCCTTAGCTATTTTCCCCTTACCTTTCACCCCTCAGCCTAGCTCATTTCTCAGTCATCGCAACTTTGGAACGTATCTGCGTGATGGGGACAACCTTCCATGGGTTCCATTGCCTTCCCTTAAGATAGGTTTTTACTTCTTCTTTTGAATACTACCTGTTTGGCTCAAATAACCCCTTGAACCTTACTGTTTTCCCATGCTAGTTTTATTTTCCTTACCTTCCCGTCTCTTTGAAAAGCTGTGCATTCCTTCTGGGACTCTATTATGGTTGCTTAAGTAGCCTTCATGCTGAGTTGAAGGATTTTAATTTCCTTACTTCTGACTTCAGGGCCTTTTTGACTAGCTTCCTCATTTTTTTCTTTCCCTTTAAATCCCTTTTCTAAAGCTTAATGTCACAGTGCAAGGTTTTGTTGCATTCCCTCCCACAAGGACACTGAACTTAATTACACTATGCCCCTTTGTACTTCATGATTCGGCTATAGTTAGTTCTTCAACTCACTTCTGCATGTCATTTTCACCGCTAACTGAGTACCTTGTTGGGCTTTTTTAAGCAAGAAAGATAACTTTCAACTGTTATCTTGGTTTTCAGTCAGTTGGGACAAAGAGCCCTACAGCCCAATGAATGTCGTCCTCATCCAGTACACCTCTCTAGAGCTGATTACCTTGTCATGGCCAGGGTTGCTGCAGGAGGGCTGATGCTGCAGGTAGTGACCTGGGGGTTTGGCTTCATAGAGAAGACCAAGGACTTGGAATTATTAAGTAGAATGGCTATGGAAAAGACTGTCTCTTCCTCAGTTCCGTATCTTAGTGGTACCTGTAGGTACAGATCCTTCCCATGGATCTCTTTGCTCCTGGAGGTAGGACATCTACATTTGTTCTGTGGGCTTCTTGGGGTTTAAAGCCATTGCCATTACTCTAAGGATAAAGTCTGGTGTCATGGGAATGCCTGCCCTGTCACAGTGTGAATGTGAGACTTATGGGACTAACTTCTCATTGAATTCCTACACAACCAGTCCCAAACCTTCTCCTCTGTGAGTGCTTGTGACAGAATCAGAGATGGGCAGAGTCCCCAAGGCGATGGTTCCTAAATATTTGGCCTGCACATCTCAGAAACACCCTTCCATCCTATCTCATCAGTCTGTCATACTGAAGTCCCTGGCCTCTTGAGCAGACTGTTCTATTCTAGCTACCCTTCCCTCTGTACCCCCAGCAAAGTGCCCCCTCTGTTTTTATTGGGGATGTCCAGTCCCTCCTGGAGTTCAGCTAAATGGCAGTGTAAGGAAGAGCCATTGCTGACATTTGTTTGACCACTGCACTCTGTTTTATTGACCACCTTTTGTGATGCTGAGTTGCATTGCTGGAATGTCCCCCTCGAGAGGGCTGCCTGCCTATCGCAGGGCTCAGCTATGATTTTGGCCCTCTCCTTTACAATCAGATGTCTTGTTGCCTACCCATAACTGACAGTCTGTCTCTGTCTGTCTTTCATGCCCACTTTTTGCCTGTTTATAAGTTAGAATAACACCCTTCAGGGTTCTTGTAACAAAGTTCTGACCCTATTAAGCTTTTTCCTACCTTAGACATCACCCAATATGTGATATGGGGAAACCCTCTTCCTGCAAAGTGCATTACCTTCACACACACTTAAAGATCCTCATGTTCCTCTGCTCTAGCTGGCCTTAGGAGGACTTTGAGAAGTCTGTTGAGGTGTCATCTTCCCATTTACTTCACCAGTAACTCTCAGAGATCTTTGTACAATCATTTTAGCAAATAGCTTTTTGAAGAGGAAGGTCAATCTAGAGCAATTGCAATGTACCCCAGGCTTTAATGAAGCTTTGTGCTTATTCAGGTTGGAAACGAGGCAGAGTTGCCTTATACATCAGGCAGAGGAATGAAAGCCAGCAAAAAACTGTTGGTGTATGAGGTGACTCAATGATCCCACAATAGGTACTTTGAAAGCAGCCTCAAGTTGCTGAATTACTTCGCTATATCCATTTTCTACAACCGATAATGAGCATGAGGGAAATTACTTTAGCGTGTCTCAACGTCTTTCAGATTCGCCCCTGGGATGTGGAGCATGGTCAAAGTAGCCAGGTTGTAACTTCATCTTCGTTTTAAAGAATCTGCTGCCACAAAGAGATTTTCTGTAGGGAAAAACGCAAAATTTGGGGATGAACGATAGGAGCAGAAAGTTTTGTTTTGTGAAAAACATTCTTTTGGTAAAGACTTAGGCTTGCAAGGTAATAATTGAATCAATTTGGTAGTGAAAGTGAGGAAAGCTTTAAAAATAGAAGACGAATGGAGCTTAGAATCACATTCTGACCCCGTTTTCATGCCACTTGTCTCCCAGAATGTTCAAGATAGCAGCAAACACTTCCAAACTAGTTCAGTACACCAGACATTACCTGCTTTTGGAAGGGGGAAAAAATGCACTTAGCAGGGGCAAACCTTTATTTAATTAGCCACAGTGTAAAGGTTTCTTGTCTTCCTTTGCAGTTACACGGCCATGAGAGACTGTGGAGTACCTGAAGGGTAACTCCTACTGGGACTAATTCAGTCCAGACAGCTCCAAGTATGTTCATTAAGCTCTGGCTGGGTTTCACACAGGTGGGGAAAGTTAGAAGGCAACAGATAGAGAATGGTCCTGATTGTGTTAAGCATAAAACACCATCTGTTTCGCAAGTAAGGAGGGAACAGAATCAGCACGTCTTGAGGGATCCTACCCCGCTGCTGCAAGTCAGCTCTCCTTTTCTATTTATTTAGTTTTTATTTTCTTGCTCCATTTTTCGAGCTTCAGTGTAAAAAGTGCGAATGTTGAAACCGCTAGCTCATAAATCAGGGCACTGCTGAAAAGATGCTGAAGTTTAAACTGCCACAGGGCTTTCGGCCCTGTAACACGTCAGGAAAAGAGGGAGTTTTAAAGAAGTGTTATGGTTGGCATGGGAGAGGGTAGAATGAGGTTGAATTCCCATGGTTTTAAAATAGAGCAGTGTAGGCTTAAAAATCTATTGGGGTAACAGTAAAAATGCTCGTCCTTGACTATGGCTTTTTCTTCACTTTCTAGTGACCAAGTGAAACAAAAGCGTGTTTGGAATGGCACAGTAAATGTGTCAACGTATTAACTGCTTTATTGTTGAATTAGAACTCTTTCTTGAGGGAGAAACCTTATGAGCAGATGGAAGTGGCTGAGTGCAGCTGTGTCTGAGTGCTACAGAGCTTTGTGGACATCGGGAGCCCCAACTGTGGCCACATGGGGGAAAGAGGTAACTTTCCTCCTTGCTGTGATTGAGAAAAGCCGTGGGTGAGAGGGTGCAGCTGCAGGGCTGCAAACTGATGCCTTGGAGCGTCAAAGTGCAAGAGCAAGATTTCTGCAGACCCTGAAGGTCATGCTGTGCTCATCCCTCCATGCGAAGGGCTTCACTGTGAAGCCAGGGGCTGAACTTGTAAGTGCCCTGTTTTATCATATAGGCTTACTTACATGTAATCCCCGAACTCTGCATTAGTGGGAGTACGTAAGTAAATTATAAGTCTTAACCATCACAGCTGCATCAAAGGCTTAGTGGTATTTGGTATTTTTGCTAAAACCTCAAGTCCTCAAATCACATGGAACGGGAAATCTCCCTCTTTTTCTGCCTCTTTCTTCCCCTTAATCCTTCCTGTCTTGTTTTCTGTGGGTTTAGCTGTTCAAGTAATGGAACTATATTAATTTCCTGACACATCAGATCAATAATGGTTCTTTAGCTGTTAAATGCTGACCTCATCTTGACTTGTACCAATGAATTGTTCACATTAGAAATAGGATTTCCAGGTTGTGAGCCAGAGCTTTTATAGAAGAGACTTAAGACGAATGTGGACACGTCTCCTGTACCCAGCAGAGCATTTGTAGGGATGGAAGACACGTGCCTGCCTTGATGTTGCACTGACACACAGGTAATGCGCAGTGGTAGAAAAAAATCCCTAAACAAATGCTGACTGGTTGCTTCAGCTTTGCTTTCCTGAGGAGAAGCATCATGGATATTCACCCCACAACCTTTGCAAAAGCCTGTGCTCTTCACCTTTCAACATTTGACTTGCAAGACTATGAAAACCTAGCAGGTTTGGATGCTTTATATTTTATGTTTAGGAAAGTTTAGCTTTCATCCAAGGCAGAGGACCCCAAAGAAGCGTGCGATGACATCAGTCGACCTGGTGTGTGGTTTTTGGAAAGTTGTCTTTGAAACAAGAGCTTTTGTTTTGTTGGATTTCCTTCTCATTGTAAATTGCAGTATTTAAATGGAGAAGGTGCAGTGGAAAACTTGAGTGTAAAACACATGGGAGCCCAGAGAAAAATGGTGGGTAAAACCCTCATGTCCATTCCAGGTCCTGACTTTGTGCTAGGGGGATGTTTTCTTCTCTAATGCAATTTCAGATCTCAGTCATCTTTGGACCACCTTGAACCACCCTCCTGCATCAACTAGAGCATTCCTAAACCTATCATGGTTATGTTTTTGCTTAAAAAACGTTTAGAACTCATGATTTTTTGGTTTACAGAGCATTTTAACCACCTGTGATTCCCCTCATTGGTCTGCACCTGAACACCCTTTATCATTTGAAAGGATCTGATGAAGGACTCTTGAAGCATGACACATAAGGTAGGACCCTATGTCCTCAACTGTGGGGTGGAGCAAGTGGCTGTTTGCTTAGCATGACTGAAGGTGAACCTGCTGAGGAGGAGTGCCATGGTAGGATCTGTAAGGGACATTTGGGTTTGGGGTTGCTTGTGTGTAGCAAGACAGGTCAGCAGCTTTTCAGCCACTTAAGAGAATTCTAAAGCAGAAAGTTTGTGCTGACCTTTCCAAGAAGAAGCTCATTTTATACTTGGTGTGAAACCAATGTCCTAATGTCTCTTCTCCTCCTTACTGACTGTCCTGGGTGATTTTCATGGGGGTTTAAGGCACATGAAACTAGACTGAGAGCTGCTGGTGCTTTTGGACCTCCTGACTTCCTGTTCAGCATCAGGTTCCCCACACTCTTCAGCACCTTCTGTTTTTCAGCCCAGATGTGCCTCTATATAATCACTAGCAGAGGTGGATCAAAGCACCTCAGTGTCTTCACTGAAGTGGCATGAAGCTTTGGTCATATTTGAAGAGTGGTTAGGCATCATCTTTAGCAGTGCTTTCATGTCTCCAGTCACATTTGTTAAGTCACTGTTCAGTTGTGGACATGGTTACTAGGGGCTGAGAGGAGGCTGGCATAGAGACTGGCACACAGGTGGGAAATGCCAACCAGTACTAAAAGCCTGGACTATGCTACAAAAAGTTCCAGTCAGTTTTGCAGCAGTTTTAGTTTGTGAAAGTCCTATTTCATCGCCCAGTCAAGAAATCATTTTGTGCCCTAACCTAGTTTATCGCATAAAGTACAAGATATTAGGTTCATTACTGACTCTAAGGATTTTGATCAAACAATAATTAGCAGCACTTAAAAGCTATTCTGTAGCCTAAACCACTAAATCCATCGGTATATAACATCCAGCCGTGGAACATATGTGTGTGTAATAGTATCAATATTGAAAGCCCCTACTGTGACGAGCCATAGCTAAGCATTTTTAGCCGACATACTTCTGGGATCACTAATGATTAATTAGTGTGTATCATAATGTAAAGCAAATGTCACCCCTGCTACCTGAGGCTGCTGTCATTTGAGAGGGGAAACTCTTTCCAATCGAACACTGGCTGGGAAACGCAAACAGCATCATAGCCTGCCATCTCGTGGGCAGGGTCCCGCAGATCCCAGGGGATTGGCAGACGGCTTTCTCCACTGCTGCTTGCCTGGCCCCGCTCTTGGCGCTGCTTGGAAATGGCCGACAGGTCTCCCCATGCTGCCAAAGGGTTTAAAAGGAGAGAAGTCCGCAACAGCAAATGTTTTGTCCCCCATTCCTCCCGGGAGGCGGCTGCCTGCAAGGGAGCGACCTCGAAGGGATGCTGATAACTATGCGGAGATGTCTGACGGCGCATGGCTGAGTCGCGTAAATACAGAGGAAGGATTAGCTTCCCAGGAACTGTACTATTTACATATAATTTCTCCCATAACTATCCTCTTTATTTTACAGTCGCAGCTGAAGCAGTTTGTAAGATACCCACGTAGCAAATGTTCTGCTTTTTGTTGAGGGAAGTCCAGGAATTTTCTCGCCATGTGTGAAAATGCCTACATTTGTGTTAATTCAGAGTGTTGTTTTATCCCACCCCCTCTTCCTTTTTATTCCTGAGGTTTTCAATAGAAACAGTACTGTATTTATATTATTTATTTACAAATATTTGTTGCTCCATTTTTAAAGTAAAAGCATTTTCCAATCTGGGAAATAGTTACTGATCAACAGGAAATACTGCAGGTTTGGTCCCGCAGTGTGATCTATAAAATAGCTATAAAATCAGATTCTTCTCTCTGCAATGGGCCCCTTTTAATCAAATGGGGCTCCACACAGATCCATGGGGCTGGCAGGGTCTGTCTCATCGCAGGCTCAGCCTGAAAGTGCTTGCTTACTGATTTTTGCTGGAAACATTGAGCTCTCCAGGAGGGGTGTCACAGATGAACTAAGAGAGGAGTTTCCTCTCCAACACCATTTTAAGCAAATGGCGAGCTCAATGCATTCAGCATTTGTCTTCCCAATGGCAGCATCTCATTTGGTAACGCTACTGGCAAGTCTTAAAAACCCCATTAGAGCTGTGGATCCCTAAATGCTGCAATCCGATCTCACTAATCTGGACAATTGTGTGAAGTTAATACAGTTACAGTTCAACTTCCATTTGCAAAGGGGAAGATTTGTTTGCCTCGCAGCATCTTTCTGTGCGTGCAAGTTGAAAAGCACGCTTGATTTCCGCTATAAATTGTATCCATGCCTCATCACGCTGTATTTTTAGAGTTATGCTGACATCCGAAGCACAGTAGGATCTAGACTTGACATTTTAAAGGAGCTTTTGTAATTTATGTGGATGTTTAATAGAACATGTTTTTTCAATCTGGGACGTGGGAGGGTTACAAGTCAAAAGTGAATCTGAACTTTCATTCTGGGTGTATTCTCGGAGCAGCTAATTTAAAATGTAAGCTGTATAACTTGAATATCTTTCACAATTCTCTGCCTGAACGATATGATTATAATTTATGATGTAAATAGGAAATTATTATGCAGTTAAAAATAGCTGTAGTGGACAGAACTTAGTTATGAGAGTGACACCTCACTGATTGCCAGCATGGTTTTGATTAGTTTTGGTTTCTTACTCTTATTGTAACAGATTTTAAAGCTTATTCTCTTTTCATGTCGTTATTTCTAAGCAAATAAAATGAATGGAAATAGTCCATTACATATCAAACAATACCGTAGCTCCCTGGTAAATAAGTGATGCTTAAAATTACAGGCTTTGTACTGAGAGAAACATGGAGATTGGGAAGGGAAGAAGTGTGGGAATTAGCGCAGTCAAGTTACAACCATCTCTTCTGTGATGATCCTGACCATAAACAGTGAAATTACACAATTTTTAGGTAGACTTTTTGTGAGCTGGGAGGATTTTATTGTGGTTTTTTGGTCTTTGCTGCCTTGTGCCAAATGGTGTTTCTGCCTCAGACTGTCCCGAGGGGTGATTTTTACTGCCTATTTACTAGGGCTAGAAATTTCCCCCATGGGGAAGGCAAAGAAATTGAGTCCTGACCTAATATTTCCTTGCTGGAGCAGACCCATGCCTTGGGAAGCAAACAGGCGAGCAGTGCCTGGTGTGCCCTGGGAGCCCTGCTGTCCCATGGGATGCAGAGGTGTGATGGCACAGGGATGGACAGTCCTGGGAGGCAGAGGTACCTTGCTGGGTACCCGCAGGCCTACAGCTCCAGCAGTGCTGGGTGTGATTGCCTCCACACACACTTGCTCCTGCAGCATCATGACAGCTGGAATACAACTTTTTCACTTAAATATCCATTTCAATTTATTAACCTGTCCAGAGAGAAAAGCAACTACTGAAACAGCTCATTTTCTTCACAGTTTTTTCATTTTATTCACAATTCTATTTGTGTTCTGCTTTTATGTTCTTATTTTAGCAAGAACTTGGCAACCTAGAAACTGTAAAGTCCAACGCATCCTTCCTTTTCCCCAGTTTCTTTTTAAAGCCTTTATGGAAGGACAGTGTGTGGCTTGCTTATGGTGTTGTTCCACAATGTAGATTTTTTTCTCTTTGTGAAAAGATCTGCACTATCTCGTCTATTAAAATCTCTCAGAAAGACTGCAAAGGGAAGTTCAGGAAAATTCATAACAGTTCTGGACTTTCCAGTTATTCTAACTTCACATTATTGTCTCTGTCTACTCTGTAATTTAGGGACGTTTTTCACAGTGAGACCCAGGGGTTCAGAAATGCCTTTGAAACCACAGCAGCCTGGAAGGTGTCCCTGCCCCTGGCAGCAAGTTGGAACGAGATGATTATTAAGGTCCCTTTCAACCCAAAGTATTCTGTGGTTCTATGACATCAAACTGTTCCCCAATTCTCCTCTAGACTGACTTAGATAGTGCGGGAGATGCTTTTGTGTTACATACAGCAGGGATGTGGGGTTCTTGGTGGATCCCAGGGCAGCGTAGTCTGTGGGAGATGATCTGTGATGTTCTCTTCAGGCTCTGTGTGTCAGCAGCGGGACAGATGCAGGACCTGGCAGAAGGGCTTGCTGTGTTGGTGATCCATAGGCACAACCCAGTCCAGATACACATTTTAATGGGAGTACTTGCTCTCAGAGCTGAACTTTGCTGAACTGTGGCCTGGGGGATGCATGTTTTGGAGAGCAAAGCTCAGCGTCTGATGGTACAATTACAGTTCTAAGGATGGTGCTCAGCAGGGAAGGGTGGGACAGCATGGTGAGGTCTGCCTCTCGAGCCCACAGCACTTCTGCTCTTGCAATGGCCTCATCAGCCTTCAGCCCATGTGTGTGGGCTGGATGCATGGAGACGCAGATGTATGTGTTTGTAACATAATGTAACGCATATCTTGTGAGAATAAAACAGAAGTACTGCTTATATGCACGCAGACATACACAGGCTGTGATATGTATCTGTTCAGAGTTATTCGGCACATTCTATTAATATTTAAGGTGTAATTATATTATTAATGAACTACATAAAGAGACTGCAGCGTTAGCTTGTGTTAGCTGGATGTATTCTCCTCTTGTGCATTCAATCTTCCTGGGACCTGCCATACTCTGAACACGAAATAATACAGATTTCTCACTCGAAAGGCCAGCTTTACAGAGCAAGTGTATATGTTTAATACAGCGCATTCGCTGATTTTGTGAAGACACAACACAAGGCTGAATGCTGAGTTTCATAGACATATAGTGCTAAAATTGCCTTGCCTATTCTAAAGATAAAAATATCTTTTTGTTCAAATGTTCTGCTTGCTTCTTTACAAATGAAGGAGTTAAATACTGAAAGGCAGGTGGATGCTGTAACTACTTTAGAAAAAGATGAATAGGGCTGATGGCTAAAGCTACAGGGAATCTATTGAAGGTCCAGATGCAGACATGGCTCTTACTCTACACACAGTTCAAAGTGGGGTGAAGCTGCCTGGGTAATTGACTATGAAATAACTAACCTCTGGGAGAAAATTGCCCTCGTACTTAATTGCTTGTGTTCAGGGTAACATGTAGCCACCTGGCTGATTAGTGCCCTTACCTATATTTACACCCACCCGAGTTTAAATGCAAGTGCTATTGTTGCTCTGGCCATATGCATTCATCGAGTGGCCCTCGTGGATTAAAGGAAATACGACCACCAAGGTCAGTTTTTCTTTTCAGTCTTCTTTTATCTCCTTCTGAATCCCCCATTTCTCACATAAGAAGAGCAAATTCAATCCTAAAATAAATCTGCTGGCTTTAACAGGACAGTAGTGGAATGAATTTCATCCCAATTGTTTACTTAGGTTGTATTAAATACTTCAAGTGAGGAAGTAAAATCTAACAGCCTAATGGAAGTCAGGAGAGAAGGCAGGTGGATGAGGAGTGGAAGGAAAGTGAAGGACTGAAACAGAGACAGGAGGTTGTGGTGGTTTTGTCATGGAAATACCTTTGGGAAGAGGTTGGATAAGCACCTCTCAAAGATGACATTGAGCTTTCTTGAGGTGGAGAGATGGAGAAGGCGGGTCTTCTGGCGTGCCCATTATGTAGTAAGATTTATGTCCAATATTTCATTCTCTTAAAATGGAAGAAAACCATTTCTGAGTGTAAGGGAAACATTGGAACTGGTTGTCCAGAGGAGTTATGGAGCCTCAGCCCTTGGAAATATTCAAAACCTGACTGGACACAGTCCTGGGCAACCTGCTTTATCTGACCTTGTGTTAAGCAGAGGAGCCGGAGTAGAGAATCTAGTGTCATCAGTCAGTGCTAAGGCTGCACCAGCACTGCTCGCTGTGGCTCCTGTTTCAGTCTAGAGTGCATCAATCACTGTAGCTGCTCCAGAAGGGTGTTAGGACAAGAGATTAGAACCTTGTTTTGGGTTACTTTTGCTACTGCTGATACACATCATGCATGAACTCTGATCAGGAGTCTATTGCCAATGAACTTTGGGTCTGAAATTCTGAACTAGAGCATGGAGGAGGCATCAGCAACCACTTTATGTGGCTAATACTTACAGATTTTTAGAGGAAAAAGGGAAAACTGGCAAAGATAAAAGATGCCACTTTTCGCAGTCAAGAAATGCCTGCATTTTCCAGAATTAGACTTGGCTTTTGTCCGTCACCTTTAAGTGTGTTTAAGAAAATACATACTTGGGTGTTTTCTTTTGTTATTTTGAATATAGAGGTGAGGATCCCAGAACAGGAAATATTCAACCTATTCTAAATTCCAGGGAAAAACCTGAAGGCTTTCCAGTGGCCATATGAATGTGGGAGAATTACTGCACCATCCAATGGTTTCCATGCACTTCAGCTCCTGGAGTCATGCTGTTGAGCAGAGTCTTTGTTCTCCTACTTAGAAGAAAAAAGCTTTGCAAACTTGCAGAGGAGTTTCATCTCAGAAATGCTCAACCTGAAGACCAGTAGGAAGGGTAAAGTGAGTTAAGTAAGTTGCATGTATGAATCCTGTGGTTTTGTGCTGTTTTGGTCAGTTGTATTTGTCATTGCATCTGGGGGACCTAGACCTCTTTTAAGCAGTTATGCTAAGCACCTTCAGTGCCTGTTAACTTTGGTGTTGGCTGATTAGCATCCATTGAAATCTGGTCCTCTGCTGATAAGATGTTCAATTTGGAGGAAGGGGAAGAGTTTATGGTGGGAAGGTGTCAAAGGATAGTTTCTTCAGGCACTACTTTCCTTGTCAGTGTTTTGACAGCCCTATTTTTGCTATTGCCTTGTTAGTGTTTTCCCTTCCTGTCTGTCATAAAAATGCTGATTTCCTACTTTTAAAACAGAGAAGCTGCAATTCACCATCTTTCCTGAGATATGGAACTCATGGCAACTCTGAGTCCAGAGGACAACCTGAGCAGGAATGTTACACATATCCGAACAGAGAGATTTCTGTGTGGATTTACGGTTCCTAACTGTGCAGAGTTTAAGGCTGTTCCTTTGCTCTCAAGAGGCACTGTATTTATAAAGGAATAGGTGGATGTATATATGCCAAACAGGGGGTCACAAGGAAGAAGTGATGGAGTTGTTGATGGAAGCAAACCCACAGGACAGGTTTTTCCTGCTTTGCTTATCCAGCTTAAAGCCTGGCACTTTGTCTAAGCCTGGCATCCAGGGTCCTTCAACTGTCAGCCCTCTACCTCCAGAGGGGAATTCATCCCACCTGCTTTAGATGGGAGACCTGCTGTCTGTCTCCATTAACTATGGAGAGGGCATAGTCAAACAGTTTAACTCAGACATCTGTGCTTTAGCAGCCCAGTGTTCAGTGAGATTAACTCGAATAATTTGTCTGTCCTGCAGCTCTCTGTACTGGTAGAGACATCTCCTTTTCAGTATGATACAGAAGGCCTTACAGTCCTGGTTAAATTGACAGTTTCTAAGCAGTCTGGGAGATCAGAAGGTCTAGGTGAGTGTTTCTACCTTGTGGAATCTAAATCTCTGCTGCTCTACATACTGTAAAACAAACTTCAGTTTAAAATCGAACCTCTTTTTAATACTTCTCTGTTTGCTTTCTGTGTGAATGACTGTTATTTTACTCTTTCATTTATATAGTTGAGAGCAATGTAGGCCATTTCTTGTATCAGTAAAGATTGTGATACATTTAAAGGTATAGAGAACCTAAATGGAAGGATTATTGCAATAAAATGCAGCCGATCTGCAAGAATTGCGACAGGAGAGTAGGATTAACACATCATAGCTCTGAGTGATAAGGACCTGACAAGGGTAATTTCCTTTACAAGTTCATAGAAGGTTATCTATATACAAAACTTGAACTTGAGAGATAACACAGACAAAAATATACATAAAAATGGTGTGACAGGAAAAGATTATGTTAACAACTATTTCCCAGTCTGTAAAACCTGGGCAAAGTGCATAAATTCATGGGCTGGAATGAGAAATTGTCTCCCTTAACTCTATTGTGTTATAATGAGGACCTTCCACTTGTATTAAAAATGAAGCCTTTAGAACCAAGCCACAAAAAGAGTTCATTTGTATTAAAGATTTGTTTAAGGATGGCTGTTTTAAATCGTTTGACCAATTTGGAGAAGATGTTAATATTCCTGGAGCTCAGTTTTCCCATTTCCTTTGGATAGGACATGCTGTTCTTTGTGAATTAAAGAAAGGTATAGAAATGCAAATGTCACAGATTGAAAAATTGTTGTACAAAGAGACTGTCTCACTAAATTGATTTCAAGGCTATATAGGACATTGCCAGTACCCTTAGACAAAGACAAATTGGAAGTTAAAGAGAAAAAGGGAAGAGATTTAGGTAAAAGAACTTAATGTGTAAGAATGGAAACAGACAGTTTAATAAAATGGTTTTCTATGAAAATAAGATATTGGGTTGTTCAATTTAATTCTGCCCTATTTAGAGAACATATTTGTGTCCTCTTAAATTGCAGAAATACAGAAAGAGATTGTTGCTATAGTGTAAGAAGAGCAAGATACTGCATAGGGGTAAGTATACATATACTTAGGTCTTACATGGATAAGGGTTTCAGACATTCTGCTGTGCAAAATGAGATCTTTGGGTAGGTTTAGACTGAATTATAAAGACTTGTTGATGGCACTAGTGGGAGAGGGAGATTTCTCTATGTGTTTCAAGTGTTTTTAGCAATTTCTCCCTGTGTTTAAACAGCAAGACATTAGAAGGCCAGAGGAGAAAGATACATTCTCTTTGAATATTGAATTTATCTTATGCCTCAGCATTTTATGATTAAGTATTCCATAAGGGTGAAATATTTAATAATAAATATTATTATTTATATTTAATAAGACAGTGGGACAGAATAAATAAATTAAGCTTGTGAGGCATATAGGTCAGGTGGAAGGGAAGGCCATATAAACATGCAGACAATGGAGATGCTGGGGTATGGCCAAGACATAGCACGTACTATATAAGAAGAAGTAAGAATCTCTCAGAGTACTGCAGTGCTGTTATGGTGCAAATTCTCAGGGGTTTAGTCCAATAAAGTACTAAATAAACACTGAAATAATCACTAAAAAGGCCTACAGAGGTTTGAAACTGTTTCCTGATGGCTGACTTGAGAATGTCTGGACTCCGCAAAGTCAGGAATGGGAGGGAGCTGATGCTGTGATTGCTGCAGAATGTTTCACCTTCGTGAGAGCTGGTGGGTGTCTGGCTCACAAGAACAGAACAGGGCCTTCCCTATTGCTGAGGAAGATGAGATGAGGGTTCTATTGGGGATTCTCCTATGACAATGTTTTAGAGTCTCAGAAAGTCTGATGCAGTGATATGTTCCCAGTTCAGCAGATGAGAGTACCGCTTCATAAACCCTCATAAAATTAAGAGAGGTATTTTTCATGCTTTATAAAATCTGCTATTTTTCGGCTGGGATTGACTCGTTCTTCCCAGTCCTAAATAAATGTATTTTCTTCCTCAAATAAATGGAAGAACAGCAGTTTATAGAAGGAAATGAAAGGGAGGACTTCAAATGTAGATTTACTAATGAGTTAATCAGCATGTTTGAATGATAATAAGTGCAAGTTGATAACTGGATCATCTCCTTTTTATTGTCCACTGGGAAGCTGCATTTAGGAAATTAATTCCAAATTCATATTTAACTCACTTTTCTTATGAATTAATGTGCACAATCTACCATGCAACAGTATCGTTGGCATCTGTGGTTTTTTCTACTTCCTTATTCCATTAAGAATTGCCATTCTCTAATAAAAATTAGAGGATGGGGGAAATAATACTTATCATGAATTCTAGCACAGTCGTGCAAAGATTGTCATTAGAGCCTGCAATCACATGTTGTTGTTTAAACAAATGCCTGTAATTCTTGCCTTTGCATCTGGAGTAGCTGCTTTCACTCTGACATTAGTGAAGTCTTTCCCTACTCACTTGTGTGTCTCTGTTGCCAAAGGACTGGCCTTTGTTTCTGAGGAGGAGCATCAGTGTTGCTGAGCTAAAGCAAGACAGGGGAACCCAACTGCTGTCAGGTATGTTCACAGCCTTTGGAAATGTGAGGCCAGTCGTTCGTTTGATAGCTGTTTCTTCATGTCTGCTGTGCAGGATTGCTCAGGAGAACTTGGCAGAGTGGTCATAGGCAACAGCTTTTGAAAGCCAGAGGCTGCATCTGCATGGCTGCTTTCAGCCCTTGCGTTCCCTGCTTTGGGGCACCGAGATGGTCTTTTCAATGGCATAGATACCTGTGAGCAGAACGAGAGACATGGATCTGAGAAACAGCTCATGTACTACAAGTGAGGTACCTTAGTACAAGAGATGAAGCAGAAGGAAGTGCTGTGTGTACAAACCCACAGAGTAGACTGATTTGCTGAGAGTGCGATCCCGCTAAGTGCGTGTCAGCCTGATGTGTCTCCTGGCTTGTTTGCAATAGAAAACAATTTGGCTTTTCCTATTAATTTCTGTAGTTGCCATTAAAGGCAGTACCACAACTAATGTTATATCAGGCCCAATTACACTAGTGCTCTGCTTCTATTTTTTTTTCTCTTTCATGCTGTGGCATTTCCTTTCCCTTGAAAACACTCTTTCACTCAGTCTAGCAATTAACTGCTTGAACAGTATAATAAGGAAGCAATTAAGAGGTGACAGAGAAAAATTAACACTCCATTTCACATTAAAGGCCAAGTGAGTATCCTGGCCATTGTGAGTAAAATGTGTCTTTGAAAACCTGTAGTTTGGATGTATTTTCCTTTTGAATAAGAAGCCAGCTCCATGTTTTTTTGTCTAGAGTCCCAATCTCAAAATGGATGATAACTAATTGGGTGCTGTCTGCTTAAACAGGCTGTATTAATTGCAGTTTGTTCTCCTGTAAGTGTCAAGGAAAACAAAATCTTTGTAATGTGGAGGCACAATGTAAGAAGCCTTAATTTGAATATGCATGTACCAGAGCAAATAAAGCAAACTCCTGCATGCAATGTTGCCATGGCAGGCAGTATTTGCATAATAAATAACAGCTACCATGAGACTTTCTTTATGAAGTTCTCTGCTGTGTTGTCAGCTAGAAGAGCCTGCAATAAAGGAGCCAATATTGAGAAAGTAAGAGTGTGTTTTGCTTGCAAATGCAACACAGTCATTGTTAAGCCTACATGATTCTGGTGTTGCTGACAAAACGTAGGGGGTTGCATTGCTTTGCACATGTGAGCGTGTGAACTGTGCAGGGAATCATAGAACGGTCTTTGGGTTGGAAGGGACCTGAAAGATCATCCAGTCCCACCACGCAAAATGATGCTCAAGAACTGCTTTGCGCAAAGCCAGATTTTCCAGGTCTGTGCTGTGGAGGCTGCAGGTTTGGTGGGAGATCTGCCATGTAACATGGACCCGAGGCCCTCCTCTGGGACAATCTAACAAGTGGGACACAGTGGAGAGGGTTCCAACAGTGCTGCTTTTATTCTGGAAGAAGCCTAATGCTCCAGACTTTCATGGAAGTTTTGATCGGGCTGCCAATGAGATCAAGAGGCAATGACAGAGCTCTAGGGCTGGGATGTAGCTGTGAAATCATGTGCATATTGCTACTAATTCCAGAGGAACTGGTGTTGGTCCCCAGAGTCAGGTTGAGTGTTTGTGCCATCTTGCAGAGCTCTGGCTTCAGAGCTCGTGGCTTCTGCTCTGCCTTTCTCCTACCAGGTCCCCTGCACCAGAACAGGAGACGAGGACTCTGGTCTGTGCCAGGGGATCTCCATCCTCCTTCGGATCAAGGCCTTTTTGAGGCTCTTGATGCTGTTCTGTCCTCACTACAGACCCTTCAAGTCGAGCTGGTTACATATATATGTTTTTAATGCCATCTTCAGCTGAAGGGTTTCAAACCTCAGAGCACAGCAAAACTTTCATGATCAAATCAGGGAGCTTTGTGAGGCTCCTTTGCTTTGGGGGTTCATTACGAATTGTAGGCACCGATTCACTGGGGAGTCACTGAATATTGATAGTCAGCTTGGGCCTGGTTTCAAGTGAATGTGTTGTGGAATTTGATATTGAAATCCGTGACTTTTATGCAATACCAGGTGGAAGGGAGAAGTTTCAGCTAGATTCTGCTTTGAGGTTTTGATTTTCCTTTCATTGAAATAAAGGGGAAATGGAGATGAAGTCAGTCACTGCTTCCGAAATATTAGGGAGGCCAAAGGGAAGGTCTGAGGTAGAACATAAGAAAAGACCTTAGGTTGGAATTAAAGGTAATAATAAGTCCGCAGCTGAAACTGCGTGCTTGGAGGGCTGTTTTGGCATGGCTTATTGACACGGGGAACATGATGGAAGGGAAGGAGAGAACCACTTTGAGAAGGCTTCTGCAAAGCTCACTGCATTTGAAGTGGATGCTGCTGTCAGTAACCAGCCTGTTCAGAGGTAGATTTGTTGAGCCATCCAGTTTGCCATTTACTTCTGAGAAATGGGGAGAGGATGGTGACTTATACACCAAAACAGTCACATTGTGACCAGGGGACCCCTTCTGTTCCTCTTCAGTTGTGAGTAACAGCCTTCCTATTCCTGTGTTCCTGTGCCAGAGAGCTACCCTTAGGCTTTCCAGCCTCATGGAAAGCAAAGCACCAAGTTCTGGACGATCTTCAATAAACCAGCAAACGCTATCAAGGTTTGTGTGCGTGGGTTTAGCAACCTTTGGTTAGGATTTGAATTGAGTTGGTAGATGTGACTTGGCTGAATGCTCTTTGGTGTGATTTTAATAAGGAATTAACTCTTTAATCCCATCCCAACCTTTTCTAGTAAAACGTTAATGATGAAGAGGCTGGGAGTACTGGTTATCAGGTAATACTGGTCTGGTGGATTAGCAGAGTGAGCAATGTTGCTGGTAACACCTTGACTTTTCCATAACTTACTGAAAAATAGAGCAATGCTGCAAGCTGAGGCTTTTCAGAGTGCACTGGTTACTAACATAAAGCAAACAGAACTGTGTCGCTGATTTAGTGTGAGTTCTGGAATCTGCATGCCCTTTTCAAGCTTTCTTTTTCTATATTAATTGTGTTTACTTACAGATGTAGCCTCTTCCCTCGACTTTCATTCTCTTTAATAAAAGGGAAGGAACAAGATGACTATGAGTAGATGTGTTAGAAGTCAGCCACCATTTTCAGGTTTCCTTTTGGTCTGAATATCAGAAATTATCCCTTGATCTGGGTGTATTTTTTAGCTAATGGATGGATCATGTAATGTCTAAAGCCCCTGATATCTTCTCCTAAATAGAAAAGAAAAAAGTCCCTTCAAACAAGCAAGCCTGGATCTCATACAACAGCTCAGCATGTGTCAATTCACACTGTGTCATGTGACATGAAACTACTTCATACAACCTGACTTGGAGTGACATTTGTATTGCCCATATCATAGAATACAAAAGTAACACTTACTTTCACAAGTGAGTAATTATCTTTTCCAGTTGATGGCATTTTGCTATTTGCAGGTCAAAATGAAAAACAGGTAAGGGTTAGTGAGCTACCTTGAAAAGAAATATTACAGTAGGGAAGAGATTTGATAAGGCCTTAATCATGCTGGTGATATGAGCAAAAGAGATGGTTCTGTTCATGAAAGGATGGCTCTATCTTTAGATGTGATTTCAACTGAAGCAGGGGGAAATCCAGAGAGGAAATCTCAGCTTTTGAACAACAGGCTTGTGAGCTAATTAAGACCAACATACAATTTTAAGGAAGGAAAAGGAAACATTCTGTATTCCCAAAGACCGAGGGCACATTCATGTTCTCCATTTAATCCCACACATCACAATAGATAGGTAATGTACAGACACCCCGAAGATGTGGAGGTCACTGGGCAAAAGGGAGCAATGCTGGATGCTCTCCTCTCTACCCTACCACTGTGCTGTGGCTGCTTACGCTACCTGGTGAGAGGACAGCTTTCAGGTGTGTTTTTACCTTGAAGACATGGAAATTTATGGTTTATTCATAAAGATCCTGATTTGATCCATAATTAAGAGCTGTGAGTCCTATGAATGCTGGATAGGGAAGCAGCTTGTGAGTAGTGAGAGTCATCCACAGCCTAAGTTACTTTCTCTGCCCCAGTCCTTCTGGATGTTTTTCTAGTTAGGCTGGATCTTCTTCACACCCACAGGAGACCCTTTGCAGTAGCATCTCATGGGGGCATGCATTTGTCCCCAGTTACAGTTCATCATGTTCCTGTTGCTCTTAAAGCATTTTTGCTTCCCAAAAAACATCTGTAATGCAGGTGTGTGCCAGCTTGCTGACCTTATCCGTCAACCTCCATCTGCATGTGATGCTGTAGGACATTTTGCATAAGCCCTTTCTCATAGCCCAGTAACTACAAGTGGATGTTACCTTCCAAAACTGCCTGTGGGAGCAAGCTGATAATTGGGAAGGCGCATGACAAAACTACCTTGTCATGGGTTGTTTCCCTGCAAGAATTCGTGTGGAGGGCAGTGAATGGCTCCATTCTGCACAACACTGGGTGGTTTCTGCCGGCTGCCTGGTGACAGTGTGTCTTGGAGGAACTTTTTTCCTCTTGTAGAATCCCTGAAAGGCAAGAAACACATAAGCGCTGTGATATGCAAGATCCTTTTGGACATAACTTTGTAACCTCATTGGTTTCTCTGAAGATACAGAGTTCAGAGCAAAATTGCAGCTTATCTGATGAGCTGATACTCGTGTTTTTTTTTTGACTCCAAAATACTGGGGCATTGGGAATATTAATTGTGAACTTATTTCAGCTATTGTCACAGGTTATTATGAAGCTATGAAAATAAGCTCGCAGTGAATATTTCTTGTTCTCCTGCCATGGCCCCATGCTGCCACTGCCATGGCAACCATGAAATATCCTCTTCTTCCCTGTCAGGTCTGCTTGGCTGGGGAGCCCCTGCCTGGTGATGCTGCATTCCTGGAAGTGCCTCTTTCCAGTACTGGGGCTACTTCTTCCTATTTCCTGACTGCCCACTGTAAGACCTCCCTACAGGAGTTGAGCTGGGCTCATGTCTCCCCTCTTTAGATGAGCTCTTGGGCAGAAGCTCTTCCCTGTGAGGGTGCTGAGGCACTGGCACAGGGTGCCCAGAGAAGCTGTGGCTGCCCCATCCCTGGCAGTGTTCAAGGCCACGTTGGACACGGGCTTGGAGCAAGCTGCTCCAGTGGAAGGTGTCCCTGCCCATGGCAGGGGTTGGAGCTGGATGAGTTTTAAGATCCCTTCAACCCAAACCCATCTGTGATTCTCTCCATCCCATTTTAGTCCAGGAGAATAGCCACATTGCTGCTGTGTCAAATCAGAGCAAGGGAAGAATGACAAGGTAGTTAAGGTGTCACACTAGTCAGGTCTTCTGCAAGCAATGCTTGGAGGATCTGGATGATGCTTTGTGGATGTGTTTACACATGTAACTGCTATGCATCATTTCTCATTGAAAAGGGACAGTTTCAATGTCGTTAATCAAATTGCGAAGGTTTAAAAATGTGATACACTGCATATATGGGATATGACTTATTCTTTACAAAGGGAGCAAAGGACATATCAATGAAAATAACAGGACAATTTTGAAAACCACCATGAAATAAGGATTTATTATGTTGTAGATCTCCCCCCAGGGACCTGAGTGCAATAAAAGCAGGAATTGTGCTGACTCGGGTGGAAGTGAGGAACATGCTCAACTTGAAGGCAAAGGGTTTGGCTGCAGAATTCAGGGCTATAGGCTGGATGAGCTCAGCTGTCACTCAGGCTGTTAATCCCTCAAATCTGTAGCGCTTGAGGATTAATTTCTCTAAATATTGTGCCAAATATAATAGTGTCTCTATCTCTCACTCTATTAGACGTGTATGAACTACAGGGAGCCTTTTGTCTCCCTAATAGGATTCAACTCTAATTCTAAAGTCATAAAGCAGGAGTTTAACATATAACTTAAAAAAGCCCTCAAACCTTTCGCACAGGTGGAAAGGTAACAGTTGTAAAGCCCTAAAGGCTCTGCTCCTGCCCTTTACGCCAGCCTTACAGCAGAAACAGGACAGATAACAGTTGTGCTTGCTTGCTTGCTTCTGCTTTATCCTGGTACAGGAGTTTTCCAGGGTGACAAAGAAGAAGCATCAGTGATGTTTTGCCCTTCCATTGCCATATCTTAATTTGGGGGGGGGCGGAGATGCTGGTGTTGGGTACTGAGGTATAATTAGAATGCTGAACAGGTGTGCATGTGTGAGTAAGAATAACTTCTGGGACTTGTAGACAGTTACATGACAGAGTGCCCACTGGTCCAGATAAGGTAATCCTGATGGTTTTAACAAAATAGCAGTAATTTCAGGTGAGATTTCATGTGTACAGTGCTATTAGGGCTCTCTGTTTTCTTGCGGACAGGCTGTTACAGTTGGGGAGTGCCATCGGAGGCTTGACCCTATTACTATTACACTACTGTACTAGTTCTAGTCACATATGGCAGGTTGTAAGGAATCAGGATCTTAGCACTTAGTTTTGAGCTCATAGGGCTGCAGGACTGAATGCTGAGAGACTTTCCTGCTGTGGTACTGCTGTCCTGGCTGGAAGTGAATAACAATACAATATCTCACTTCAGAATTGTCTCACTTGGCACTCATACCTTTATGAAGCAACTATTGTTATTTTTCCCTTCGTCTCCTGTATCCCTAACACCCGCAGATGACAAGTTGTAACCAATCACACTTTTGACCTGGGCTGCATTGATCACCTGGACTCTGCTCCAGGTAGGTCTGAGATACCTTGCTTCAAACTGTTCTTTCCTCTTGGCACTGAGAATCAGTGTGTGGTGCATTGAAATTTACTTGAATTAGCACAGTGTGTGATATGCTGAGTGACAGAGGACATTGCTTGCAGGGAAGCCAGCACTATTTGTGGTACACTGGGAGAAGATGCAGGGGCATGTGCCAGCAACCTTCCACTGAAGCTCCCTGCCAGAGACCTTGCTGTAGTTCCTAGCAAGCCATGAAGAAATGGGTATTTTTCTGTCAAACCGAGCTAATGAGATTTTGGAATAAAAAGGTCTTTTTCATCGGAACAGTAACTAGAATCTGAAAAAATAGGAAGCTGAAATTTTTGGCCTGTCAGCACCCTGGGAAAGATAGAAAACCTGTTCTATGTCTGTTAGAAGTATAACAACATCATGGAACTTGGAATGGAAGAAGTCAGCAGAAATTAGAACGCCAACCGGCCCTTTTGCAAGTGAGATTGTTTAACCACTGAAGTAGTTTCCCAAGGGGCATGGGGCCTTTTCTACCATTTAAAGTCCTTAAGTTAAGTTGGGAGTTTTCAAGGGAATTGTGTAACAGTGCATTGTTCAACTAGATCTTGGAGTTGTGGGGTGAAATGCTGTGTGATGAAGGGGTTCAGGTTAGAGAGGATTGCGATGTTCTCCTTTGGCCTTGGCACCTCTGGGTTCAGGCTTTATGGAAGAGGTAAAAGTCAGGTCTGAAGGTGGAATGTGGCTGCTCTGGGAAGCAGAGGCTTCAAACAAGGGACAGATGTCCGATGTATGGTGTGCAGCTCTGTGCAGATGGGGCACCATGCTCCATTGTGAGCTCCAGATGGAGTGAAACATGTCCAAGAAAGGTTGCAGGATGGGGCAGGTTTTGCCCTGTGGTTTACACTCATCTTGTTTTCCTTGTCCCTTCCCATTGCTTCCACTCCTTTGAGCAACTGCTGCTTGCAAACCTGCTGTTAAACTCTGCTGTTACTGAACCCGTATTAACCTGAAGGCATTAGAGAAATTGGTTGGAAAGCTCAAAACATTCTTGGAGGTCAGGGACAAGAGTCTTATGAATGACAAAGAAGAAAATAGGAGTCAGTGAGACACAATGGCAGAGGAAAAATATCCTCTTCTACAAAATCCGATGACTGAGGAAATTCCCCAGAGGAAGGAGAATAAGGTGCTTCCTATGTGACAGTGAATGACAGCTTTGTCGTGTACTGTGGCTTGACAGCTATGTTTCCCCCCTGAGAAGCAAGTGAGAAAGGAGAGGCTAACTCTTTTTTCAGAGCATTAATGCTCCCTCACATCCCAGCTCTTCTCCATTTCGATGCTCTCAATTTCAGGTCCAGATCTTGCTTGGCTTCCACTGAGCCCTGCGCTGGTCTTCATTGCACAGTACGATTTCAATGGATAAAAGACCAGGAACATCTTGTTCCCAGGACATCTTCTCACCAGCATGTGGGGGATGAAGCTGCTCTCAGCAGGAGGACAACGCAGTCTCCCCGTCATCACAACCCAGAGAGATGGAGCAGTGATGTGCCAGGGCCACCATAGCTCTTCATCTTCCTCTTTCAGGCACAAGGCACTGAAAAGCGAGGAGAATCATAGAATCATAGAATAGTAAGGGTTGGAAAGGACCTCAAGATCATCGAGTTCCAACCCCCCCGCCATGGGCAGGGACACCTCCCACTAAAGTCTGATCCTGGGAAGTCTGACCTCCTCTGTGTGTACACATTTGCAGGGTTCAGGCCTTTGTACAGTCTATGACCAGTTCTGCCTGTCCCTTTTGCTGTCACCCTATTCCATGCAAGTATGGGATTTATCCTGCCTAATACCTGTTGCAGTACGTTTCCCTCTGAGTCCTAAGGATGAAAAAGGTATCGAAGAGGAGACCGCATGCTAAATAGAATATGCATTATTTGAGAGCATGTGAAGCCCCTTAGGCAGCAATTATGTGACCTCAAAGCGAGGTTTGTGGTTTCTTGGGGGTTATAGCTTCTTAGCAGGGAAATCCCTAGATGCACTGCCTCTTTCCCTTGACTCTCTACTTGAACCTCTTGTTTGCTTTTGTCTTGTCTCATTTTTCTTCCCTTTCTTTCAGTGAGCCTTACTCACTGCTGACTTCCCTGGGGTTTTGATGCCTGATTCATGGCTGTGAGGTGCTGCAATGGGGAGGGTGGTGTAAGTCCATCTCTTGTTCTTCTCATTCTGTTCTCCAAATTCAGCTTCAGAGGGGAACAGATAAGGACCACCAGCCTTCCCTGCAGGTCGTGTGATGGCCTTGATCCTTGTGGTTTTTCAGCTCCAGCCCCATAAACTTGGAAGCTAACCTTGCAGCTGCATCCTGCTTGGCTCTCCCACACAGGGCAATCTCATTTCCAGTTTTGATTTAGAGTTTAGAGATAGAATTTCCCTTTCTTGCTTCACAGCATTCAAATTCTAATGAGATCCCTTCAATGTCCAGGAAGTTATCCCAGTTTACACATATCTGGTTTATTAACTCGGGCTCATTTCAAACCTTTTCTTTGATGCGGGCTAATGGAATTATTCTTTTAGAATCACTTTAAAAGGTGACTTCTCTTTCTTTCTCGCTGGATGGTGTTTCTCTGAAGCCTTTGGAAAGCATACCTGCTTTGCCATGGGCTGATGTTGAGCAATCCTGGACCTGCATGCAACAGATACACACTTGCTTTCTATTTGCAGCAACTTCTTCAAGTTTACACTTCTCTTTGCTGAAACCAGATTTTACCTCCCTTACCTACAGCTAATAAGACAGAGCAGACCAGGTTTGCACATCTACTGCCTAGAGAATATGATCTTGTGAGCTAGTGTTTGTTTCCAGCTGTTTTCTTGTCATTAGCTTTTAATTTCAACAACTACCTGCATGAGCTTCTCCTCTTTCTTCCCCCCACCTCAGGTATTTTGTGTTGTTATTGTGATTGTCAGTTCTGTTCTGCTTGAAATATTTCGGTGTATGTTGCCATGGTTACAGGTGCCAGAATTGGAAATAAATGAGAGGGGTATCACGGCACTGTGGTGACTCTGATGGAGGCTTAGCACCAGGGTGTTAGCTATTATTTTGCTGGATTCCATCTTATTTGATGACGGATCCATTTTAATAGAATATTTAAATGCTTGCCTGAATATAGATTACGCTGAAAATGAATTATGTAGAACTAGATTTAAAGTAAATGTATGTTTTTAACTTATTTTATTTAATGAGCACATACCCTTTGGGACAATTGGCAAGCAAGTGAACAGAGTGTCTAGAACATCTACTGTGTGAATAATAGGAACACGTGTGATTATATCTGCCACTGGAGTATGGATGAGAATTGAGAACGTTTCCTCACCAAAGTTCAAAGAGAGAAGACAGCAACTTTTTTAGGAACTAAAAGCTGCTTCAGGATGGTTTCTTATACCTAAATGAGGATACACTCAATTAGGTGCATGTTAGCTCTCTTTTATAGCCCATGTTGTAGTAGCACTTGCCTGTAAAGGCTTGTGGGAAGCTGGTGACGGAGATGATGTGAGAGTTTGTGCAAAACCAGAGTTCCTTCTTCTCGACATGGGCTAGTGGTGGCCTTGGCAGTCCTGAGGTAATGGTTGGACTTGATGATCTTGGAGGTCTTGTCCAACCTTGTTGATTCTGATTCTTCCATTTTTCATTGTATAGGCTTGAGACTTAATCCAAAGCTCAGCAAAATCAGTGGAGGAATTCCCAGGGACGACAATGAAATCTGAATTGAATCTCAGGTCAGCCTTTAACAACCTTTTCCCACATTGTTCAAAGTCATATTAGTCTGGTTTAAGTCTTCTTTTTTCTATCAGGTTGCTCAGTCAGTCAGGCCCTCTTGGTGTGCATCCATGAGTAATGTATTTCATGTCTTCTTTAACCAGGAGGATGAGCAAAATATGGGAGCCCTGTTCCATGTTTAAAATGGGTGGTAACATGTCACACTTGTCCCAGAGAAAGTTCCTGCTTTCCTTTCCCAGAGAAGCAATGGATTCTCCTTTATTGGTCCCAGAGAAATAAGCTGAAAAGCTGCTTCCTATGTGTATGCGTGAATATATGCATGCATATATTTATATGCTCATATGTAAGTGTAACTAAAATCTTCCTGGTTTACAAGTATCTTTAAAATCAAGCTGTGGCTTTCTAGTTTATGAAATGTTATTTTCATAGAATCTTAGAATCAACTATGTTGGAAAAGACCTTTAAGATCACCGAGTCCAACCTATTTTGAAGCCAATAGAAAGAGAGCAAACAGTATGGTATCCTGACAGTGCTGATTAGTGATTATAATTGCATGGTAATGGTAATATGACATTTTACTGAAGGCTGAGGTTTTTACTGTAACTCAATTTATCATCTGTAAAATGCAGGAAACTGGAATGGGTGAAGGCAGTTACTGTATTTATCCTTTCCCCTAATTTGTGTCTTCATGTCTTATTAAAGCTTCCTCTAGCAAAACTGCTCAATGAGAGTATTATACCTCTGACCCTTGGGATTAATCTTGTGGAACAGCTTTGATAACACTTCTAAATGTGGAACTTAGAAAATACATCCTCCGCAAAATGCAGAGCTTGTATTTACCCTCATTGGAGAGTTGCATTTCTTCTTGAAAGCTGTCCCTTGTCAGAGGGGAATTAGAAATAGTTCGGTATGTAACCTCAGTGGGGCAGATGGTGTCTGCGATGTGGTGCTTTAGTTGGAAAGCAGAGGTGCCTTTGGTGTGTCTTCTGGGTGACTCTGTACTGCCTAGGCATAAAGCAGGTAGCTGTGACTGTGTAGAGGAAGATTAGAAGATTGGAAGATCTGGAGGTAGCTGCAGAATGAATCAGGTAAAGGGAGAACAAGGCTTGGGGAAGGGAAGGAATGGAATTTATTTTTTCTTCATTAGTGGAGATCATAGAACCATAGAATGGTTCTCTGCACACATGGGATGGCTTTGGGTTGAAGGGACCTTAAAACTGATCCAGTCCCAATCCTCTGCATGGGCAGGGACACCTTCCATGAGAGCAGGTTGCTCCAAACCCTGTCCAAACCTTGCCTTGAACACTGCCAGGGATGGGGCAGCCACAGCTTCTCTGGGCACCCTGTGCCAGCACCTCAGCACCCTCACAGGGAAGAGCTTCTGCCTAAGAGCTCATCTCAGTCTCCCCTCTTTCAGCTTAAAGCCGCTCTCTCTTTTCCTATCACCCAAAAGAAACTGAGATCTAAAAATGATTCCAGAAGGAGTCTGAGAAATAACCCCCTCAAAATCACAGGTGCCTAAAAATAATTAAGCCAGAATTTAACAACAGAAGACTGTCACAGACCTATGGAAACTGTTCCTGCATCCAGATCATGTCAGAGTCCATCGGTACTGAGGTTTTCACCAGTGCAGTCAGTTAGAAATGTAAAGTTCAACTTACTCATTATGGCTCTGGTCACTTTCTGTATACCTCACGGCATTTATAGAAGGGCCAGCAGCTGCACTGTTTTCACTGCTTGAACCAGCTCATGTAGAGTAGCCGGGGTAACTCTACACATCACTGAAATATGCTTTACAGCCACCCCCTCAATGCCCTACTCATATCTCTGAATTCTGCTCCACCAGCTGGATACCTAAAAGCCTGTGTCCCTTTGTCAGTCTGGGTCTAAATGTTTAACACTATATGCTGCAGAGACATGGGAGGAAGCCAGGGAAAGCAGCATCTGCTTTGCTGGAGCACTTGCTTTGTAGAAGTGCTCAGCAAACAGGCAAAACTTGCACAAAACAGGGTGTCATATTTGCCTGTGATTTTGCAATTGCCTGTCAGTAGGTTGGGGGACATACATGTGCACAGGATAAAAGGAGCTGCATCAAAATCAGTGTTTACACAAGCTCCATAAACAAAGCAGCATCTGCTTGGCTAGCTGCAGCGCTTCCAATTCATTGCGATACCTAATTGTTGTCAAACTGTCGTGTTTTCCTTGACGCTGAATATAATTTACAAGAAGAGGTAAATGTAACACCCGTTCATCTCCTGATGAATGAGCAGACCTACAGGTTTATGCTTGACTTGGAAATGTTGACTGTGGCTTGTACCTGAGGAAAATAAACTCATGGAAATGCTTTGGCAAGATTCCCTGTGTGAGCTCCGGGAATTATTGCTGCGCAGGGCAACAACGACCACTAGTGGCTTAAGGTAGTTTTTCCAAAATTGCTCGAACTGGAAGGGAAAATCCATGGATTCAGTATATTAAGTTAATGCAACATACGCTATTGGATCGATTTGGGGCACTAAGACATAAATACATGCCAGTGTTTTCGTAAGATGCACATACTCTGTTCACAGCTGTGATTTATCTCCTTTTTCCAGGGCTGCTCAAAGGAATACTTGATTTGGCTGCTTCTCCTCTGGTCAGTATTAATGCAGACTGCCCCAAGTCCACTTTCCTTCCAAATCACTCAGGTTTGCCCTTACTCTATTCATTACTAGTTCAGCTGCTATATTCATGCAAGTGACAAGCACAACACAATGACTTCAGCAGCAAACAGCGGAGTGTCATCCAGCTATTGCCTGATAAGGAGAATCCAGGCCTTACCCCCCATTTAAGTACACTGCATCACCCCTTGTACTCCAGTTGTTGGTTAACATCTTCCATCACTTGTCTTTCAGGCACTTTTTAATTGTTTAATTACTTTATCCATATGCTAAGCATGCACTAGAGCACCAGTTTTTAGCAATACCCCATGTTCTGTTCACTCTCTATGTTTTGAAATACTGTATTTACACATTCCTTACTCTGCAGGTCTTCCAAGTACAATACCACAGGTGTCTCATCTAGGCCTTTTGTTAGCTCTTTAATGGGCTGAAGGCATCCTGCTTGTTAGTCTATTATCTAAATGCTCATTGCCCATGCTCACAGCCTCTCCGTGACTTGTGCAGCTACAATAATTATACATCATTTTTCCCTGGGTAAGGAAAGGCTGTACAGGTCTCTAGTGTTTTATGGGCAGGTGATACAGGCTGCAGGATGTTATGAAGATTGTCTCTGCATAGTCCATGCACTGTTTTACCCTCTGCCTGTTTTGCACTAACATTCGTTATTAATCTTAGTGCATCATAGCATCAAGTTGAGGCAAAGGGTACCACAGAGCATCCGATCCCTTTTGCCTTTGTTTAAAAGACTGTATGCAGTGCAGGGTGGTGGGAATTAGGCTTTTACACATCACCATCTCAAAATGTAATTCCTGCTGCCCCCTATGCCCCTTCTTAAACTCACTGTGCTCTCTTGCAGCCGCTGCAGTACCACATGGCAGAGGAAGGTGGCACAGGAGGAAGAAGAATCAGAGATGTGTTAAGGAGTAAAGATGATGGAGTTGGGCATGGGCACTGCTCTTCCTGAGCTGTCACTGTCCCCAGTGTAAACTCAGTCAAAGCAGAGCACAGGGGCACCATTCAAATGTAAAACAGTGATGGAAGAACAAAATACAGACTGTATAGAAGTGCACACAGGACCTGAGTTTTGTCTCTTTGTGGTTCCTGCTGTTAATCCAAACACCACTCTGCAAGCTGAGCGTTCCACTGGTTCAGCTGCTGTGCTGGGGGTCTCCAGTCAGGACCGGAAAGTCATTTGATCCACAGTGGAGTTCATTTCCCTTATCCACACAGATGTGTGTAAGTCACAATACTGTTAATGAGCTGCAGGCATGGTTGGAGGGGGAATATACTCTCAGCTTACTCTATAAGACATTGTGTGGAGTTATTCTGAATGGTGTGTGCAATGTGTAGATGAAACGACACATTTGAAGCTACAAACTTGGTAGTTGAAACCAAGCCAGGGGCATAGGGCCAAAAGAAAGGGGAAAAAATACTTAAGGCAGACAGCTTGCCAGTAGCTGAGCAGCTGTCAACTAGTTGTTCCAGGAAGATATAAATATTGAAGATTAATGATACCTGGCTGTAAGTCTCTCTCTGTGTATATAATATATAACATTATATGTGTTGCTGTGTGATGCATGTGTTGTATTTAAAAAGATATGATTCTTAATTTAAACTGCTCCACAGTGTGAACAAATAGAAGCAGATCGGCTGAACACCAAATGCGAAAGCTGTATCCTGTATTTACAAGAAGAGTTATTTCTTCCCAGCTGGCCCTGAGGAAAGGTAAGGGGGAGTTCTCTGGTCAGGGCATCCACTTGGGCTCTGCATGAAATTCTCCTGTGGGAAGCCTCTTTTCCAGGAAGCAATTCCCTTTTCCCAGGTCCCCTCTTTAGAACAATGCTTGTTCTTAGACACAAATGATGACTATGGAAGATGTTAACGTGTAGCTAGGTACTTAATATCTACTGGAAGAGAAGGAGCAAAGAGGAATTTCTTCCTCCTTAAGGGGGCTATTAGGATATATGATTTGAGCAACCTGCTCTTGTGGAAGGTGTCCCTGCCCATGGCAGGGGGCTGGAACTAGATGAGCTTTAAGCTCCCTTCTAACCCAAACCAGCCTATGATAAACAGATTCACTGGTTACACCCGAGGCTGCAGGCAGGGCTTGGGTCCCCATTGCATCAGTAAAACCTTTCTGTTTCCTTCTCCATTATGGCCTGGGAACAAGCAAGACCATAGGGCTTGGTACAGCTGAAGAGAAACTGCTTGAATGCCACAGTTGCTGTAGCACAGGTACTTCTCCCAAAGTGTCAAGCTATTTCAGATGGCCTCTTCTAGGAAACCACAGTGTGTGCGCTTGTGCTTCACATATGGAAAACAAAAGAAGAAATAATTAATAATCACTCGAGTCTGAATTAGGCGCTGAGAGCTATCAATTCAGCAAAGGAAAGGCGTCTGCACTCTATGGAAGCAGTGTGATCAGTCTTTGCATTATCATGTCCAGAAAAAATGAAAGATGCTTTTCATTTTAACTCATGTCACAAGTGCGATTCTTCCTGCTTGTGCTTCGGTTTTCTGTCAGGAAGCGTGGCACTGTTTGTGTCATTTCAGCTGTGTGTTGTTAGGTGGCAGTCTCGATCAAGTTTTGAAGCACTGTGAAGTTTCCCTCCCTCCTTCCAAGGCAGGCCCTGAGAGTGGTGCAAACCTTCTCCTGCTCGGGATGGGTTACATGGCATGGAAGGAGCCATGGTCTCAGCTGAACTGTGGCCTTAGCTCTCGGGTTGCTCTGAAAACTGAGTGCACAGAAGAACATTTGCCCCTTGGAAGAGACTTGAGGTAGGGAAGTGCTTGCCTGGGAGAGCAAGACCCACGGGGACAGTTCTGGTATTATTGTCCTGTTTAGCAGGGACTAAAACATTCACCTGTGAAACGTCCTGAAGTGTTTTTGGGGTTGGTGCTGCTGAGGGTCTCCAGGGAGAGGAGATATACACACATATAGGTGTGCTTGGGTCACCAGGGTAATAGACACAGAGTTCCCTAATCTGCCTTAGAGGCAGAGCTAAGTGCTGTGAGTAAAGAAGTGGGCAGGAAGAGCAGATGTGTGGTCTGGCAGGGATGCCACAAGCTATGAATTACATTATGCTGTCCTTGGCCGTGGAAGGGGAAAAGGAGGAATGGTGCTGTGCCCGCCCACACTTCCATGCAGGAGCCCTGACACTTATGGAGCATTCCAGCTTGCCTCTCACCCCCTTGGAGGCATTCAGCTGACTTGCTTCCCCATTCTGGCCTGTTTGACCTCCATCGCTGGAGACAGAAATGGGGGGGCTGACTGATGTGGGTTAAAAACCCTTTCGTGTTCCTCCTTGGACTCGTTCCCACTCTGATTTGTCTGTATGCATAGACAGGTCACCTTTCTTTGCTTTCAAAGTTGATGGCTTTATGTTTATCACTGCAATATGCCTCTCAAAAGTTAGCCAAGAGAGATGACTTGCATGAGAGTCTAGAAAGAGATTTAAAACATAATCATCTCCATTACAGATAAATGGAGTAGAAAGAGGGTGATGGATAGTACATTTCTTTCCGAGAAACTTCATGTAACTGGACTATCACTCCATTAAACTGTATTGAATGTTATAATAGTCATCTAGTGAGTTGGAGAGAAGCACTATTTTCAGCCCAGCATTAATCTAAATGGACACTTTCCCCAAGTTTTAAATTATTTATTCCTTTGCTGTCTTGCAAGTTCAAGATCACCGGGGTTTTAAGGACAGCTCTAATCCACTTCAGGAAGGAAAGGTTTCGTGTACGGAGAGATCAGTGGTGTACCTGTGGCACAGCAGAGATTTGTTAAGTGTGTGGTTCGTGGAAAAGCAGGCTGGAAGTCAGCTCAGACCTCACTTTCATTCCTCCTAATAACTTTTGCTTGAAGCTCTATGAGAAAAATGGGTTGAATCACATCTCTCTACACTCAGGTAGTTGCTATATTGCTGTTAATAAAGATTTCAAGCCATGAGGAGTATCTAGCCTGGCCTTTCCTACTTGGACAGCATGAGGCGGACTCTTGACCTGCTCCTAAAATCCCCCTTTCTTCATCTGGGGTAGCTGCTTTGTGAGTTTTGTCCTTAACCAGCTCCTGAGGAATTCTGTGCCATCCTCTGGCTGCTACACAAAGTGAAGTGGGGAATGTAGGGTAAAATAACACGGGGCAAATGAACAAAAGAGGAAGTTATGAATGCCTCCTCATTGGCTAAATGCACACTCATTTGTCAACGTTGCTCATGTGTGGTCTCATCTCGCATAGCACTGGAAACTCTTTATGCCACGAGGTTGCTGGGGCTTGCTGGATCTTGGAGTGGAGGCATGTTGCAGAGGTCCTCTGAGAAGGTGGCATCTGCTTCTGGAATACAAGCAGAAGACATGAGAGGAAGAAGGCCTCCACTGTTTGTTTATGCTTTGCTACCTTTGTCATGGGAAGGAGCTACAGGAAAGGATTCTAACAGGAACATTTGAATGGGAGCCTTCCTCGGCCATCAGCAGACATTATTTATTTATCCATTTATTTACCTATTTATTTGTGTGCGAGTTTCTTGTGAAGCATGAGTGTTGATAACTTTGAAAAGTGGGTAAAAACTGTTTTCAGGTGTTTCTTTCCCTAGCCCTGAGAATTTAACTTGGTGATAGAGTATAGTAGTGCTAAATAACCCTTTAGCAAAGCAATTGGGTTATTAGTCTGGCAGCACTGAGCAATTGGCTACTTTCTCAGCAGTGGTGCACATGTCCTGGGGGTACCAGAGAGGTGGTTGCTACCCCTGCTCTGAACGCTGTATGTGGATCTTTAAAATGATGAGATGGAGAGGTAGGAACAGAAAGGCTCTTTGTGCAGTTTGAGCTCATCAGCAGGACTAGGGAGGGGATTCTCACTCTCTGCTGCACTCTGGGGAGACCCCCACCTGCAGTCCTGATCCAACTCTGGGGCAGCAGCACAAGAGGGACATGGAGCTGTTGGAGCGAGTCCAGAGGAGGCCATGGAGATGCTGTGAGGGCTGGAGCAGCTCTGCTCTGGAGCCAGGCTGAGAGAGCTGGGCTGGGGCAGCCTGGAGAAGAGAAGGCTCCTGAAGGGGAGACCTTAGAGCAGCTCCAGTGCCTAAAGGGGCTGCAGGAAACCTGGAGAGGGGCTTCGGACAAGGGCCTGTAGGGACAGGCCAAGGAGAATGGCTTCAACCTGCCAGAGGGGAGACTGAGATGAGCTCTTAGGCAGAAGCTCTTCCCTGGGAGGGTGCTGAGGCGCTGTCAGGGGGTGCCCAGAGAAGCTGTGGCTGCCCCATCCCTGGCAGTGTTCAAGGCCAGGTTGGACACAGGGGCTTGGAGCAAGCTGCTCTATGGAAGGTGTCCCTGCCCGTGGCAGGGGTTGGAGCTGGAGGAGATTCAAGGTCATCTTCAAGGTGCAGAGGAGAAGCCGAGCAGCCATGGTGCTCCTGTGCTCCCCTGCCCTGCAGAGCAGCATGGACAGAGCCTCTGACATTGAACTGGGGCCTTTGGCCTTTGTGGCTGGAGCCAAACCTCTCATATCCCTGAAGGCAACCCCCAGCCCAGGTGTGGAGACAGTGACAGTGAGACTGCAGAGACAGTACATGGCAGCTTTTATTGATGAGACATGACGCCATTTGTATAAGAAATGTTTATTCAGAGCGGCCTCCAGTGTGTGAAGGGGCCTCCGAGGGTGCCAGAGAGGGATCCTTCATCAGGGACTGCAGCGACAGGACAAGGAGTGATGGGTTTGCACTGGAGCAGGGAAAGTTCAGTTGAGATGTGAGGCAGAAGCTCTTCCCTGTGAGGATGCCGAGGCGCTGGCACAGGGTGCCCAGGAAGTGGTAAATGCTGCATCCCTGGCAGGGTTCAAGGCCCAGTGAGACAGCGGCTTGGGAGACACGGTCTGGTGTGAAGTGTCTGTGCCCACGCAGGGAGCTTGGAGCTAGAAGCTCTTCAAATCCTTTCCAACCCTAACTATCCTACGACTAAACTATAACTATAACTATCCTATAATCCTATGAGTCTAAGAAAAGTTTATTCTAGAGAACAACAAAACCACACCTACTTACCCCTATACTAACCTATAACCTACTGAAACACCTACAACAACAGTTACTCCTACACTAACCTATAGCCTATTGAAACCCCAACAACAGTTACTTACTCTTACACTAACCTATAACCTACTGAAACCCCAACAACAGTGACTTATTCCTACACTAACCTATACCCTATCTCTACTCTATGTATGTCCTTATCTACCTACGCCTACGTTTTGGGGCAGACGGACCACAGGTGTCTGCAGCAGCCCCACGCCTGGTGCATGTGGAGCTGGTGAGTGCACAGGGCTGGGTGTTGTGCTGCCCCTCTGCAGCTCCTGCACCAGGCTCAGCCCCAGGCTGGCGTCTTCTCTTCCTGGTGCCCTTGACACGGGGGCCGGGGGGGGCTGCAGTGGCCACTCTCAGCTGCTCCATGGCCGTTTTGGCCATTGCCTCCACCTTGTGGAGGTTGGGGTAGTCCTCCTGGAAGTCCGGGTGGGAGTAGAAGAGCAGCTACAAAACACAAAGGTGGGGAGTTAATTACCCTCGGTGCGAGGAGAGAAACAGAGGTCCAATAACGTGGCATCTGCATCGGAAAAGGCAAACCGCGGTGTTCCAAAGGGCTTTGTGGGGCATCTTAAACCTCAGTTGTTTTGGCTGAATGCAATGTTAGAATGGAGTTTTGGTCAGTGATAACCACCCTTGTGTTTCCAGCTGCTGGGAGCAGAGAAGTGTAGGGTCTTCAAAGGCCTAAAGTCCAATGGGGAAACCAAATCGGTCTCGTTTGAGAGCACCTGAGTGTGGAATGGGCCTATTGGGAATGATGCTGGTGCTGCCGTGTATCTTGTCAGCATTCAGCAGCTGCCACAAGATGGTTGAGAGTTCTTTTGTGTGAGGAGGAGTCAACGTACCTGTCCCAGAGCAGGCCCTTCTGCTGCTAACGCCTGCAGCTCCCTGAAGGGGATGCCGACATCCACACCATCCGGCATCCTCCGGAAGCCGTGGAGGTGCAGCTGCTCAAGGAAGCTGCTCATGCTGTCAGCCGGGAGGGTCTCGAGTGCTTCCCTCTTGCGAAGCACTTCTCGCTGGAAGAGACCCTCCGCGACCACAAGGCAGCTTCCTTTGTTGCCCCACGAGATGGAGGTGAACTCCTCGCAGCTGACGAGCTGCCACAGCGCGTAGAGGAAGGAGCACGGTGGGGGCTTTCGGGGCCTGGCAGAGGCCTCTGAAACACAAAGTTGCATGGTCAGGGCCCAGGGTCCATGAGGCAAACCCTGAAGGGAGTTTTGTTTTGCGGGAGGTGCGGTGGCAGCACCCCAAGGTGCTCCCGTGTCACCTCTCCGACGCCGGGCCGACGCTGAGGATGCCTCTGCTGAAGCCATCTCGAGCCCCGCACAGATCCTCCCCTTGGCTCCCAGCGTATGCTGAGCAGCCACGCTGGGTCCTGCTGCTCAGCAGACTGAAGGGCTGTGGCTCCAGCAGCCCCTCAAGTTCTGCAGCATTGCCGGGACACCATTGTTCCGTGAGGGTTCCATGGGCGGTGCCCATCTCCTGGCAACAGGAAGGGAAGGCCGCAGAAGGTGCTAGAAAGCCGCGTTGTCTTCTCCTGGAGAGAGCTGTTTAGAGCTGAGGAGTGGCCCCAACTGTATTTGCCTTTGGCCTGTGCTGCAGGGGCCCTGCTGCCCCCCGTTGCCCCTGGGAGCTGGTCCCCAAGGCGGGATGGGGAAGGCTGCAGCGTTGGGCATCAGTGCCCAGACGTGAAGTTTGTCCCTTGGGCACCTTCCCCCTGTGCAGAAATGCCCCAACCCTCTTGTGTGGAGTGACCCCGCTGTGATCTCAGCAGCGCTGCTGCTGTCGCGGCTGTGCATGTGCTGGGCGATGCTCTGAGGTCCAAGCAGGGCTCCGTGCTGCTCTGTCGGATGAAGTACAAGTGAAACACTGCCTGCACTGATCCTGCCAATGAAATAAAGTGGTGCTCTGCACTCCTGTACCTTTTTTGGGATGGGTTCCTATGCTTTTCTGTGAGTCAGAACCATTAGACCCCAAACCAGGACACTCAGTGATGTTCTCTCAGCCTTTGACAAGCTGTCACCCCAGTCTTGAAGGAACATGGCTGCAGGAACAGTTGTGTCAGCTGCAAGTTCTGAATTCCTTTGGGCCTGACCTTAGAGCAGCTCCAGTGCCTAAAGGGGCTGCAGGAAGCCTGGAGAGGGGCTTTGGACAAGGGATGTAGGGACAGGGCAGAGGGAATGGCTTTAAGCTATCAGAGGGGAGACTGAGATGAGCTCTTGGGCAGTAATTCTTCCCTGTGAGGGTGCTGAGGCGCTGTCAGGGGGTGCCCTGAGAAGCTGTGGCCGTCTCATTCCCAATGATCCTCGGAAGCAGTGCAGGGGGAGGAGCTGATTTCTTGGTGGAGAGGTTTGCAAATCAGTTCTACTGCGCTGGACTGCGACACTGGCTCTGCATAACCTTGGGGTGTGAATACTCCACTTCTGCATGAGCAGCCTCTGCCTGATGTTACAGTCAGTGCCCAGTTTGTGCTGTCTGAGATAAAACACAGTCAGAATTTATGGCTGTGATGCAAGAACTGTGTGGTAAAAGTTTTATGGACATCTTGTGGGAGCCAGCGTAATGGGATCAGTATAAATCGTGACGGCAATGTCTGTAGTTTTCTAAAGGGAGAGCATGTCAGTGCTTTTAACAAAGTGATTTCTTTTAATAACAGTAACTATGCCTACAGCATACAAATCCATCCTCTGTCTGACTGACGCCTAAATCCTGTCCGTGGCCATGCTGAAGGTGTATGCTGTGCACTGGCTAAGAGTCCACAAGATGGCACTTGGTCCTCATGTTACTCCCAAACAGCTTTTTCCTCTGCTCCAGCTTGTTAGATGCTATAAATGGTGTCTGCATGTCTGGGTGTAGCTCTCTTCAGTCCGAGTTAATCCTTTGCTTTTTTAACTTGTTAAGTTGGAGATATGGTAATGTTAATGCAATCAATGGAATAGATTCTGTTGTGACCCTCACCTAGTGTTAGAGTTATTTGTAAATGAGAGCCCTTTGGGAAAACTTGCACCTGATGCATAAATATTTTAATGATACCTAATTGGATTTTGGAAGAAAACTTCCAGGCATTTTCACTTTGTGCTTTAGTATTCACTCTTATTAGATGTGAGTGATTACAGCAATGTACGAATCCAGAGCGATGGGGAATTATTCCAAGCCACTGAAAGCTCCATCAGGAAAACCTCAGCAGGGAGTTGCTGCTGACCCTGTTACAGTAGAGAGAGCACTCTGGGGTGATGGGGACTGTCCCCTGGGGTGTGAACCCTCAAAATGGATCCTAGCAGATGTGAGAAGCGAGACAAAGCATCAGTGGGTGTGGGTGTAAATGTGAAAGATTTCTGAGTTGGACTAGCTCCTGGGAAAGCTTTGAGACAGCTGAGGAATGTTGATGGGAAAGTTTTGGGAGTACTGTGGGCAAGATAAGAAGGAAGAGAGAAGCGAGAAGCAAGCAGCCAATCAAGGCAACCAGTGAGCAAGATATCCACCAATGAAGAAGTGAAGAGACCCACATGGGCGGTGCTAGTGAGCCAATTGTATTAGCCGCTCATACACGCGGGTACTTCGGAAAGCCTATATCAACCCTGGACCATCAGATAATAAACGATTTCGTTTCATCACCAGAAATGGGGTCCGTGCCTTAGTCTCCACAAGTGGGAACAACTAATACCAATCAGTGATAAAGTCAACAACGTGTTCATCTTCTCATGCTGCAACTCGTTGCTCTCCTTTGGAGGAACAGAGGCTGAGGGTGCCCATTTGCAGCTGAGACTTCAAAATCCATTTTCTTCACACTCACAGGGAAAAGCAGTTCTTCTTCTTGGCAATCTTAGCCTCTGCCAAGCCAACTTGCAGCCCAACATCTGGCTCCTGGCCCTTAATGCAATGTTCTAGCAGCATTTCCTTGCTGTTTGGTCCAACTGTTTGGCATCTGCTGCTTCTTGCTGAAAAGCAGCTGTAGCTGAGTCAGCCCTTGTCTTGCTGTTGCTTTGCACTGCGTGTTCCAGATTTACACAGCAAGTTCATTCACTGGTAGTGTCTCACTGCCCCGGTTGCTGCAGAAAGGTCTTTTTTTATCTTTTTCCTTGATTTAGTTTGGCTTTTGATGCAGTTCTCTAATTTCTGAATTTCTTTTTAGGAATTTTTAATACGATGCTACTGCAAAATGGACTGGAGAATGTTCCGTGGAATAAAAAATGGTGCTTAAACTGGGTAGATGTTTCTGGAGACAACTGTCTTCACTTTTCCAATTGGCTCTATCCATCCTGGAGCAGGCTTTTTTTCCCTTCCTGCAGGAGTATTACAGTCTGCTCATGTATTTCCCCACCCGATGAACATCTCAGCTGGAAATGACCCTCTTGGCTGTGGGAGATGGCAGTTCATCTCCCGTTCTTCATGATGTTTGTGTCTGTGAGAGGTTCCCCTTGACTGAAACCGAAGTTTTCTGTCTTACACAATAGCGGCTTTATTGAAACTGTAAATCTGCATCATGTTTCTGAGTTGACAAAATGCCTCGTGGTGGTTTTCATTGCAACACAGACCAACATACCCAACTGCCAGTTCCAACTGTCTTGAGCCAGTGTCTGACTGTCTTTCAACTTTGAACAGTTTCCTTCCATTTAAATTGGGGAATTTCATACCCTGGCTTTAAGAAGCCTTCACTTCATTTGAAATGTCATTAATTTCCTGAAACAAGCAATAAAACAATAAAACCCCAACAAGCCAAACCCAAACAACCAAAAACCTCCACTTTGTTCTGCCAGTCTTTCTCCTCCTTGGAGACTGCATTTGCTCTTCTCCATATAAAAACCCTGTACCCCTGCCTGGAATAAGTGTGCTGATTTGATCACAGCTCCAAAGTCGGCTCATTCTCCCATTTCTCCTTGAGGCTGGCATGAGCCAAGCCAGGATTTGGCTATTTTGCTCCCATAAGGTGGCTTCTGTGGTCAGCCTTGTTTGTTTAGCAGAGTGTTCATCCTAAATGGTACCAACAGTGTTAAGTAATGAACTTTGCAAATACATTTTGATGAATTCCAAAGACCAATTAAACTCAAGAACATCACAAAATAGTGTCATATAAATAATTGATGTAAACTTATGGATTGCATTGTTCTGGAGCCTGCTGTCAGAGGCACTTTGAAACCACATGTGACTCATGATAGCTAGACAGAGCCAGTTTCAGCCAGCGATGAGTTCAGACTCCTCCAATAAACACCGCTCCAGGGATCGCTTTGAAGTGGTTAAATTTTATGAGCAGCTAAAAAATCAGAGTTGTGCAACAGTGAGCACCGTTGTATTTCCTCTCTGCCCTAACGAAAAGGACAGAATTGGGTATTTTTAGTACCTTTCTTCTCTAAAACATAGGTTTTGAGCGAGGAATGACAAACAAAGCAAAGTGTTCATGAAGAAAGGGAGTCTTTGCACCTGGCATTGGTCTCCAGATGCTCTTAGAGCAATGGATTTGGAAGGAAGCTCTTTGTACCAGCTGCTGGTGGTGACGTGTGGCTGGGCTGGAGCAGCCACTGCTTGGCTCCACGTTACACAAACGGATCAATCCCTGTGTGTGCTGGGAGTACTGGAGAGAACAGCACGTTCTCTCCCTGGTTTTATGAGCCTGTGCTGCTGGCACAGCCCTGAAGCTCCCCCCAGCCCCTGCTGCTAAGCACGATAAGTGGCTGCCCATGTTTGCCCTTCCTCCCTGACTTCTTGCTTGCCTCTTCCCATTCTTGCGATGGGATGCAAAGTGAGCTCCAGTGGTCACCTTGATGGCTGTGCAAGGTGGGAACCACAGAGGTCATTTGTGGGCAGGAATTTCCCATAGATACAGGGGAGGCTGGTGGAATATTGCACAGAACAGAGTGTTCAAAGGGAGAGAGGATGAAGAACTATACACCCGCTAGAAGAGGGTCTGAGTGGCATATACACTTAACTAAAATCAGTGGTAGAGGCTGTTTGCAGCACTCACCACTTCGTCAGAGCTTCAGCAATGCAGGACTGCTGGAGCTGCCCATTCTGCAGGTGGGGATGCTGAGGCAGAGAAGAGTGGTAGCACCAGGGAAGCTGAAAGTACAGCTCCTGCCTGCTGACTTCTGTTGCATCCTCTGTTATCAGCCAGCGAACTCAGCCAAGAGCAGAAGTTTTCCTGCATGGAAGTCAGGGCTGTGTCTAATGTGGTTCCCTAATTGAACTTGGATTTATGCAACCAGGCAGAACACTTGGGGACAGCATCTCTGCATCTGTAAGCCCTCCTTCAATAAGTAAGGACCTCTTTAGGGTGCTAGTTCCCTCTCTGCATGAGGATGCCCCCCAAACCAACCTATATCACAAGTCTCCAGGTTCCCAAGCAGGTTCTCCTAGGTTAGCCTCACCAGTTCACAACCAGCAATGCTTTGCCTTGTTGAATGTGTGCTGTGCATCTTGTACAAACTTCTTCATCAAAAAGAAGCTAAAAGGGGCAATTTTCAGTTAAGCATTTTAAGCCATTGCAACAATGGCAACTTAGAACCTACCTTTCCAGAAAGTTTCATACTGCCAGCGACATCTGTGTTTTGTGCTGTACTGGCTTTTATTTTCAATCATTTTTCTCATTAAAAAGGAAAAATGTGGGTATCTCATGATGTCTTCACATCTGAGCCAGCATTTAATGCTCTGATTGCATATGGTCGGTACAGCATGTGCCATTACACCCACCAAAATAATGAAATGACAGTTCCCTTTGCAAAGTAGAAGACTAGAAATAACTTCCTGCTGAGAGATGCTATTAATTTTTCCTCTCTCTCCCCCCCCCCCCCCCAGTAAAGAGAATAGCTAAGTGGCCATGATTCAGATCTCAGAAAGTGTTTTCTGACTAGTCTGTGACTTGTCACATAAGGGCTGCACTGCAGCTTTGATATTTATGGTATATTATACCCACGTGACAGTTATTTTAAAAGGCTATGAGAAAATAGCTGCTTCTTGGTTTATGTATTATTTATTGGCCTCTTATTCTTTCCTTTATGCCACAGATTTTTTGTCTATCTTTCCACTTGATGTTACAAAGTAAGAGGCCAAATAACATAATTCACATTGGGCAGATGTTCCCACGCTTCCCTTTGCAGGCAACAGGGATCCGAGTGGGCTGAGCCCCCGCCACCAGCTCTGGCTGCTGCAGGGCCATGGAACATGAGCAGTAGATGGCTCTGTCAGCTCTTCCCTGGGAAATCACAGCATTATTAGAGCACCTGGATTTTTCCCAGTCTTTTTTCAGACTTCATCACTGCTCTTCATCTTGTGTTAATTTTCTCCCCGCTCTTAACATTTCTTCCCCCTTTGGAAAGCTGCTCTCTTTCTTACTCATCCAGAAATCTCCTGGCTGGTGAAAAGGACTTAAATGCAACGTGAAAGCAGTGAAAGGCAGCATCAGTTCTTCCCTGGCTGGACATGAGAGTGTGAAACAGCACTTCCGGCCCAGCAGCACCAGCTGTGAGGCCTGAAAGAGCTCCCACCAGCCCAGGGCAATAAATACCCATCTGCTGAACATTCTGTGAAACACATGTGCAGCCAGCTCCTGGTTATGCTGGAGTGCAACAGTCTCAGTCATCATAGAATCAGAGAATAGCTTGGGTTGGAAGGGACCTTCAAAGCTCATCCACTCCAACCCCCTGCAATGAGCAGGAACTCCTCAACTAGATCAGGTTGCCCGGAACCACATCCAGCCTGGCCTTGGATGTCTTTAGGGATGGTGCATCCACCACCTCTCTGGGCGACCTGTGCCATGATTTTACCATCCTCATTGTAAAGCATTTTCTCCTCACATCCAGCCTGAATCTCCCTCTTTTAGTTTAAAACAATCACCTCTCATCCTGTCAAAACAGGCCTTGCCAAAAAGGCACTCCCCATCTTTCTCATAGTGGTTTGTGGATGGGCAGTTTCCTGTGGAGAGCTATTTGGCTGGGAACAGGCATGTGAGCAATCCAGACAATTGCTTGACAATTGTAAGGTAGTGACCCACAGGCACTGAGGCCTCGCCTGAGGGTTACTAAAGTTCGTGTATGTGCAGAAGGCTTGGGAAAAGTTAGCACGGAAAACTACTGAGAGAGATACGCAGAGAAGGAATGTTAACTGTAACCTTGAAACATATGCTGTAATAGTTAACCAATCAGTAAACTTGCTAGCACTCGGCTAAGTGAAGTTAACCAACCAAGTGTTATCGAATGTTCTACTGTTCTGAAACTTTCCTATAAAAGGCATGATTGTGCACATTAAATTGTTCAGCGTGGATCATATTGATCTGTGTTTCGTTGTTCCCAAACCCCCGCGAAGGTTTCCCTTCACTTAGGATTGAAGAGGATTATTTAATAGAAATGCAGCAATAAGTTTCAAACATTTTTTAGCCTCTAATTTCTTCATTTCCCTTATTCATTATGTCTTCTGGCACACACCTGTAGGAGAAACTGATCTGTTGGCTCTTGCATCAGCTGCCTTGTGCCTGTCTGAATTCATGGATGATATTACTGTTGTTCATCCCAAACACGAGACAGCTCCTTTAGGGAAAGAGATGGTGCAGAAGAGCCACAGCACTACTGCCTTTGCTGGGGAGGCCCAGCAGTGCTCTGGGGCTTGTGGTGAGTGAATGGGGCGCAAGGGCTCACTTCTGCACATCGCTCTGCTCCCTGCACTTACACATTGATCAGTGTATTCCTCGAACTGTGACCTCTTTTGTTGCCATTATCTCCCTGCTGTGGTCTAAGCATGTTGCTGGGACTGTTGCTCCCAGAGATAATAAAGCAACAGTAGATATTCACCCCAAATGTATGTTACAGTTTCATAACATTTTTCCCTTATTGCCTTTTTCCCCCCCTTTCTACATGAACTCTGATGCCATCCCCTTGAGCTGCTATTTCCTTCCACTCCCATTTTATCAGATCCCCTGTTGCTTTAGAATGATTCTTCCCAAGCCCATTGGGCTGACCTGGGTCTGTGCAGTTTGGGCAGAGATTGGACTGTATTTTCCAACGGGAAGGCTCAGTCACAAGCATGAATCACATGGAAAAGACACGTGCCAACCAGCCCCAAAGTCATCGCAAGCCTCATCTCGGCAGCGTTGTTTGTTCCGATATACTTCAGTGAGTGGATCTCAACAAGACGTTCAACCCCAGGAAACGGGTGGGTGTTTGTTTCAAAGGAAAGCCAAAGCCAAATGTGCTTTTCAGCTGGGTTCACCTTTCAGGCTGTCAGTTGTTGTGACTGTCCCTGCTCTTTGAAGCTACAGTAGTATGTTTTCTTCCCCTGATGTCAACAATGCGCCTGGGAACATGGCCCCTCATCTATCACTTCTTGCATTCGTTACAGTCGGCAGTGACACATCCTTTTTACTTTTCCTAGCAGGTACTTTTTAAATACAAGCAAAGGCAGACTTCTTAGCAGCAGCTTGGTTATTCATCAATATTATTAGATTCTCCTTTCCCTCTCCTGAAGCTAGGAATAGAAACCTATGAAATTACTGTGGAGGATGCACTCTTAAAACAAAGCACTGAGTAAGGAGGAAGTGAAAAGCATGTACAGCTGAAATACAGAAGAGATCTTATGGGCCACTTTAGGGGGAATATTACAGTCAGTACTTGGTGTATGAGCTGGCAGGACCTTGGCAGAGGAGAAGCATGAGAGAGTCAGGGAGGCCTCTTGCCTCTCACCCCCATTAAGTCAGTCATGCAAGGGGAGTGTCTGGCTGGACCTGGCATAACAGGAGCTTTTGAGGAATAGATTGGATATTTTTCCTTGCTTCCAAAAGCTGAGACATGCACAAACCGAGAGAAAATGCTGTGCCTCCTTCAAATCTTGGGGAGGTATTTTTGTCACTCTGCAGTGACACAGACACCTTCTACCAGGATGCCTGTTTGCAGATAGAGCTGTGTTCTAGTTGTTTTGTCGAAAAGGAATTAGGGAGTGAAGGCAGCCACAGAAGTCACTGCATCAGCAGCACCCTGGCACTAGCAGCCCACCCAGGCAGAGGTAGCATGGAGCATCCTTCCAGCTTTGATCCTAGAGTGGTTGCCTGCTGGTCCAGCCTTCAGAAAGAGCTTTGCCCTGGGAAGTGATTTTACAGTGCATTTATTACTAGTCCCTCCTCATCAGGTTCACACTCTTTTTCAGTGGGTGAAAGTAAATCTGCAAGCAGCGATTGCTGGGACCTTGAGCAAAGGCTGGTTCGAGGGAGAAATGCTGAAGCCTCCATCGCAGCCAGTCATGGCCACAGGTAGGTTTCCAGTAAGAGCCTGGGCCTCTCCATCTGTGGGAAGGCCTTGTTAGCTTTTCCCAGCCAAACACAAGCCTGAGAAACTTCTAGTTGGGCAAAGCCATGGCTCTACTTTACCAAGCAGAGAAATAAAAATGCAGCCCTCATTCCAAGCCCATCAAAAATATATATACAGATGTGAGGAGTTTAACAGGGCAGTACAGTAAGTGTTAAAGCTCCTGTAGTCCCACCTGGGCTGCACTTATAAACTGATGGGTCTTAAGCATAAAGGAGAAACTGGAAGAAGTGCAGGGTGCAAGTGCTGCGCGTAGCTGAGCTGGTATTCCAGCTAGCACATGGAGAGCAGCTTCCATCCTTCCGCTTTGCTGTCTCACAAGCGATGACGTTATGGAAACACAGCTGCTATTATGCTTCTGCTGCAAACACGTAGCTTGCACATGTGGTCTGGCCTAGAGAAGTCCTGGGCTTCCCAGGAAGTTATTGTGCTGGTTTTCTCACACCTTGTTGGCATGGGTTAATAAGGGCACGGGGTGCTGGGTGAGAACGCGCGGTGCTTTTCTCCATGCAGCTTTCAGAGGTGCAAGGTTCACCTGTGGTTCAGTGTTCAACGCAAATCGAGGCTGACAGCTTTTCCCCAGGAATTAAATTAATGAGATGTTGGAGCTGCTGCTAAATTGTTTGTGCAGATCTGTGCTGCTTGATATTGTCTGCGTGCTCCCTTCCCACGGACACCCTCCACGGCCGCGCTCGCACCCCTGCCCCTGCTGGGATTAAAGGAGAGGTCATTGTTTGGTGCTGTGTGTGCCAGGAGAAGAGGCCATGCAGCAACTTTCTGCTTCTTTATTTTTATCTATATAATAATAAAGAGAATTACAGAGATATTATGAATTATTAATAAAGATATTATTGGAATAAAGCTATTACAGATAATAATAAAAAATCTTCCCTTTCTAATATGTCAGGATGCTTGTGTTGTGCTAGGGACATTATACAGCAACAGTGCCACCTCACAGTGCTCATACTTTAAGTAGTTCTCTCCCCTTTGCCCATTTCCTAAGCTTTTTGCTTATCCCTACTGTTAACACATCCTATTTCAGCCACTCACACCCTACACTTCCCACCACTTCCAATCTTTTTCTGTTAAGATGGGCTGGATTAGCAGAAGCTGCTGATTAAACTAACGAGCTCATTCAGGCCAAAATGGGATAAGGAATAGATGTAGCCAGAAGGAGGAGCTTTGCCCTTTGGTAGAACAGTAGTAGTGAGTGGGGACTTGTCTGTACCACCAGCTACAGTGGCTTGATGCAGTCAGCTTGGAGAGATGCCAGGATTTTGATGATTGCAGGAAGCTTGCCTGGGTTAAGTCTACTCCCTGAGTGGCTCTGTGAGGCTTGTTAAGGTGGGTAACAGGTATGGCTGCTAGTGTTTCCATCTTAAAGAAATGCAGTGTTTGCGGTTAGGAGAGCATTGACTTCGTGGAGCAAACAGCAAGTTATTTCATGAATAGCAACCTTGTGGAAGACAAGCTTTTTAAGAGCAGAAATGGAGGTTTGTGTGATTTGGTAAAGCTCCCTGAGCGCTTCCTTTGCCGGATCTTTGCAAAGACTTTACTTCCTTATAACCCAATTCCCTGCAGCAAAGAGGCAGTCATGACCTGGGAGCTGTGGTTGCCCAGCTGAGGAGGGGAGAGAACACGTTAGCTCTTTGTTGCTTGAAAATTAATCTGAGCAAATATGGATATCGGAGGAGTTAGTAGCTGTAAAACAGATAAGGAAAGCAAAATGCAGGTAATGAGGCAATTTTACACATGCATCTATAGAGATGTTTAGCTGTGGTTTGATACCTCAATGAACCGAGTCTTTCAGTGCTGTTTGTGGCCAAAGTCTGTGGTTTGTACTAAAAATCATGCTTGTTTTAAAATGTTAGTGATTTCTTCTTGTGTCATCGTCTTCCACACCATTTGCATCTCCATTAGAGTCTAGGATGGATGTGGAAAGTGGTGTTGAGTAAGTACTTCCCTTTTATTTGTACCGCTTGACCCCTGATTGCATCACTTAAAACACCATCCAAAGGAGCATACTGCAAGCCTGGAATGCAGGTAGAGTGATCATCAGTTTGTTTGCAAATGCCTGTGAATTAAAGCTGGTTATTAGACTCTATTCCAGGAAAGATAAAATTCCTGTAAGGAGAAAAAGCCATGACCATTGCTCAAACCAATGCAGAATCTCTTTGGCCACTGTAGTGTGGCAGAACTTATGCTGAACAGAAAATTGCAACCCATTATAAATCGTGTCCAAGTATTGCCATTCTTCTGATAGAAGGGAAGTGGTTTTCTGGCAGCCATGATTTAGCATCCAGGTTTCCCCAGCTCCAAGGGTCTGAAATTGGTCTGAATGTATCATTGTGGGTATTTGGTGGTCTCTTTGCCACTGACATTTCCATCAGCTCAGTTTTTCCATGGGGAATCCAGATGCTGTTTTATAACCAGAGCATTTGATGTTCTTTGGGAAAACTTAGACCTCTGCTTCTTTCTGAATCATCAAATGAATAGTTCAGCCATTAAGTCGTTTTTAAATTAGCATCCATTTCCCGTGGATAATACAGGGAGTGTTGAAAGAAGCAAATTAGAGATCCATCTAGAGCAAAATATCCTCAATGCTGGGAGCGACTAGCACAGAAGACAAAAATGAACATATCTTGTGAACATGGCCTCCAAACCTTGCAGCTCACTCTCTGCTAGGTTGCGAGTGGCTGAGAAGGGAGGAGATGGGTAAGAGGACAGAGACAAGAAGAGAGTGGCTAAGGCAGGGGAGGGTGGTTGTGATAGGGAACAAGATTGCACTTAATAATATAGTGCATTTAGTTGGATAACTCTTTGCATGAGTCTTTACCTGGGACGTCCCAGTTTGAATGGCATTCTGGAATTACAAGGTGTCCAGATGCTGTTTAATTATTGGCATAAGGATACCTCAGGCATCTCAGCCTTTTGGGCCGAAATGGTGTTCCTTCAGGATTCCAATGAGTTTTGTGTCCTTTCCTGTTTGCATTTTCATCTGGGATTTACAGCAAATAGCACTGAGAGATGCCAGAGGGCAACTTTTCCATTCTTAGCAAAACAAAAAGATGTGCCAGGACTCATGCATATATTCATGTGGACACCTGTGTTACTGAAACACATTTCCTTTGCTATTTGTATTTATTTGAACCATTCCAAAATGCAAGTAATGCATAATACTGAGAAATCTCCTGCAGAGCTTGGTAGGAAACATGAAACTTTATCTTGTGCTTGGAAATACTGCTCTATATATTACTTTTCCCTTCAAGCACTTCCAGCATAGAGCATTGTTCTTGGCTGGGACTAGTGCAAACCCTGGAGAGTCTCAATAGACTCAAAGCAAAGCCTTAGGGGTCAGTACTTGTTTATAAACCATATTCCTGGGCAGTTCCATTTTTCACTTAGTACTTGGTTACCTTCGAGTCCTGTCTGACTATTTAATATTCTCTGTCATCACCAAAGCACTTGCACCTTTGGTTAGCTTGTTTTATTTATAGCTAAGATCTGTCCCCATGCCATAGATGGCTAGAGGTGCCTACAAACCTCTCAGGCTGGTGCTACAAGAAGTTAACTCTTCCAGGGAGACATTAGCCCTTTAAGCACCTTCCCTCCATGGCTTAGATGATGCTTCACTGCTGTGAATGTCTGACAGGCAGTTAATAAAGGTCCTGTTCCTCCCTACTGTACTTCTGTCTTATGGTGTGATATTTAGTGGGAAGTGTGGTGAGGTCCTGACTCACTGCTCAGACACCCTCCTATTTAACAGATGTCTAAAATGTAGCTCAAAGCACATGTGCAGAGCTTTACTGCTGTAACAAACCTCGTCAGCCTGAGCAACATTTGAGATGAAGAACAGGAACAAAGGCCTTAGAGTCAGAGCTGGGGAAGAATATCAGAGAAGATTAAGAACCCATGTCTAGATGCATCTATGCTATGGTATCACATCATTACCCACGTCCTGCTGGCGCAGGTCCCTGCCATGAGGGTTTTGCTCAGAGACCACATTGCTATGAGGAGTTTGTAGTGCAGCCTGAACTTGTGCTGCTCAGAAATAATGAAGATAATCAAGAGTTCCCTTTCTGTGAAATTGCCCTTCCCGTGGATGTGATTTAAACCTATGAAAACTTGCCTTGTTTGCTGCTGGGAGGTTGAGGCCATGGCACTCATTTGACCTCTTCCAGCCAAACCTGAGTTTGAGGTCTGTTACCTGTCAAAAATCAATAAATCAAAATATTAGGAGATGCCATGCTGATAATTGATTCTTCCCAGAATATTTTTCCCAAAGCTTAAACTATTTCCAACAGCAAGAAGCTATAATGAAGACTAAGTGTATTTATGAAGTGAAATCGTTAACAATGGATTAGCCACTGGAATCCAATTTCCTGTTCCATCCGTGATGCTAACAAAGACTGAAACATCATTGATGTATTGAGCGTCATTGTCATCCTCTTAACTGAGAGAAAAACTGTATTTGCCATTCTCCACTGGCTGCGCTTTGCAGGCAAAACTGCATCTCATACAAAGGATCAACCCAGGATCTTAGTGGAGAAAGTATTTACAGGAAAATAAATGTGCGCATAAATAATTCACAGGCATCTCATATGTGCTTTGTGTTTCGTCATGTTTAATGCATGAATGTAACTATTTTACTTGTGTGGATTTTTAACTTTTAAGCAATGTCTTAAGGAGCTTCAGGCAGAGAAAAACATTTGAGGGTATGTCTATAGAGTTTTATAAGATAATATGCAGAAGAGAATCCCAGATAGTCTGTGTTGGAAGAGACCTCAAAGCTCCTCCAGCTCCACCCCCTGCCATGGGCAGGGACACCTTCCACTAGGGCAGCTTGCTCCGAGTCCCTGTGTCCAACCTGGCCTTGAACACTGCCATCGATGGGGCAGCCACAGCTTCTCTGGGCACCCCCTGACAGTGTCTCAGCACCCTCCCAGGGAACAGCTTCTGCCTAAGAGCTCATCTCAGTCTCGCCTCTGGCAGGTTAAAGCCATTCCCCTTGGCCTGTCCCTACATCCCTTGTATTTTTCTGAAATTCCTTAAAATTAAATATTCCTTTTTTTTTTTTTTTTTTTTTTTTTTTTTTTTTTTTTTTTTTTTTTTTTCTAGAGGACAGAATGAAAAAACCCTCATTTGGCTCTTTGTAAGTATTAAGTACTAAAATCCGTGTGTTTGAAGCTCTGGTCCCTGCTTTTATGCTGCATCCTCTCAGCCCTGCTGTGACTTTCCCTCTCCCCGAGGCACATGGCACGCAGCTCACAGACTTGAGCTTCCGTGGCAGCAGCGGGGAAGTGGCTGTGATTTTGGATAGCCAGTTTTACTGCAGGCAACCAAACCACCTCAAGCAGAGCAGAGATCTGGAGTCATCTGAACACCATTGTCACCTGCAAGTGCTGCTGTCCTGCTGCTTGTTGCTGTCTTCTCCCAGCCCCTCAGGAAATAGTAAAGAGATGATCTTGTAGGGAACCTTGAGGAAAATGACAGTTTAATTGTGCTCCTGGCTTTGTGAGTGCTCTCCATCCTTCCACCCCCAGGAGCATATTTTAGCATCCTAAGTAGCCTTTGGTAGAAGACTTTGCTGAGCTGCATCAGGGATGTCTGTATGATGCATATGGTGGTGACTGAGACAGTATGCTCGCTCTGTGCATAGTAAAGCTGCATCTTTAGCCTACTTAGCATAGAATAAACGCAAGCTGCTGTTTGTTAGGTCCTGTGAGGGGCTCTTGGCAGTTCAGCACAGGGCACTGTCATCACAAGGTCACTGGTTTAAAACGTGATGCTTTGGGCTGTTATTATAGGTTTGTAAACAGTGTTTATTCTCATATGCTGGTGGTTAATTTCCCCTCTCTAAATTGTTCTCTTCCAGAATAATGTGATTTGGGAAAAGCTCTGAGAGATGCGGATGTCCAGGAAGATCAGCTGCTGTGCACTGGGGGGTGGTAGTGTTACTCCATGTGCAGAGAGGTATGTGCCACTGCACCTCCCTGAGCACAGGCAGCAGGGCTCTTTTGGGAGAGAAAGCAAAAATGAAACACCAGATTTTGATCCCAGCAATAGACCAAGGCAGTGACTGAAACAAAGCAAAAAATAAACCCACTTTCCTGAGGGAAAAGTAATTTTTGGAACTGCTGTTTTGAAGCTGAAGGCATGGAAAGTTTAACTTCAAGTACGAAACAAATGTGGCTTTTCTGTGGGCTTTCAATGAAATCTGTTCCTCTTTTCCTGCCAATTAAATATCTTCAAACTAATCCCTTTTCAAAGCGGCTCAAGGTGAGCAAAAGGTAATTCAAATAGAAGATAAGACCTGATTGCAGTTGGACTTGTCTTGAGTTTTAATCCATGCAACCATGATATTTTCTCATCACATAAACTCTAGAGAGAGGAAGGATTATGGCTTTTTTTAATGCTACTGCTAAAATTCTCTGCTTCTTATGAGCAGAGCATTGTATGAAAAGCACTGCAGGTACAAAGCTCTGTGTGTTCACCTCCCTCCTGCTACCGGGATGATGCTGGTGCTGGCTTCCCTTTGCCTGTGGTGTGGCAGCCGTAGGCGATGCTGGTGGCACAATGGCACAGGGCATGTGTGGGCCATGCCTCAGCTCATCCCCACCAGCCTCTGCATTTGGGATTTGGGGGTTACACCACTCAGCAGTGCCGGTGTGTTCAGGAATGCAGCCATGGGTAATTCATAGACTCATAGAATCATAGAATAGTTAGGGTTGGAAAGGACCTCAAGATCATCGAGTTCCAACCCCCCTGCCATGGGCAGGGACACCTCCCACTAAACCATGCCATCCAAGGCTATGTCCAACCCCACCTTGAACGCCACCAGGGATGAAGCAGTCACAACTTCCCTGGGCAACCCATTCCAGGGCCCCACCACCCTCACAGTAAAGAATTTCTTCCTCAGATCCAATCTAAACTTCCCCTGTTTAAGTTTAAACCCATTACCCCTTGTCCTCTCACCACAGTCCCTAATGAAGAGTCCCTCCCAGCATCCCTATAGGCCCCCTTTAGGTATTGGAAGGCTGCTATGAGGTCTCCACGCAGCCTTCTCTTCTCCAGGCTGAACAGCCCCAATTTTCTCAGCCTATCTTCATACGGGAGGTGCTCCAGTCCCCTGATCATCCTCGTGGCCCTCCTCTGCACTTGTTCCAACAGTTCCATGTCCTTTTTATGTTGAGGACACCAGAAGTGCACGCAATACTCCAAGTGAGGTCTCACAAGAGCAGAGGGGCAGGAGCACCTCCCTCGACCTGCTGGTCACACTCCTTTTGATGCAGCCCAGGATACGGTTGGCTTTCTGGGCTGCAAGCGCACACTGCCGGCTCATGTTCATTTTTTCATCAACCCACACCCCCAAGTCCTTCTCCGCAGGGCTGCTCTCAATCTCCTCCCCACCCAACCTGTAGCTGTGCCTGGCATTGCTCCGACCCAGGTGTAGGACCTTGCACTTGGCATGGTTAAACTTCATTAGGTTGGCATCAGCCCACCTCACAGGCGTGTCAAGGTCCCTCTGGATGGCATTCCTTCCCTCCAATGTATCAACCGAACCACACAGCTTGGTGTCATGGGCAAACTTGCTGAGGGCGCACTCAATCCCACTGTCCATGTCACCCACAAAGATGTTGAACAAGACCGGTCCCAACACCGATCCCTGGGGGACACCACTCGTTACCGGTCTCCAGCTGGACACTGAGCCACTGAGCACTACTCTTTGCGTGCGGCCATCCAGCCAGTTCTTTATCCACCGAGTGGTCCACCTATCAAATTGATGTCTCTCCAACTTAGAGAGAAGGATGTCATGGGAGACAGTGTCAAAGGCTTTACACAAGTCCAGGTAGATGACATCAACTGCTCTGCCCCTGTCCATCAGTTCCGTAGTCCCTTCATAGAAGGTCACCAGATTGGTCAGGCAGGATTTCCCCTTAGTGAAGCCATGCTGGCTGTCCCCAAGCACCTTGTTGGTTTTCATGTGCCTTAGCATGCCTTCCAGGAGAATCCACTCCAAGATTTTGCCAGGCACAGAGGTGAGACTGACTGGTCTGTAATTCCCCGGCTCATCCATTTTCCCCTTCTTAAAAATGGGGGTTATATTTCCCTTTTTCCAGTCATCGGGAACTTTACCTGACTGCCATGATTTTTCAAATATGATGGACAGTGGCTTAGCAGCTTCATTTGCCAGCTCCTTCAGGACCCGTGGATGGATTTCATCCGGTCCCATGGACTTGTATACATTCAGGTTCCTAAGGTGGTCTCGAACCAGATCCTCTCCTACAGTGGGCCCAGGGTCTTCATTCTCACTGTCCCTGCGTCTGCCTTCCAAGACTTGGGTGGTGTGGTCAGAGCATTTGCCGGTAAAGACTGAGGCAAAGAAGTCATTAAGAACCTCAGCCTTCTCCAAATCCAGGGTAGCCAGTTCTCCCGATAGCTTCTGGAGAGGGCCCACGGTGTCCCTAACCTGTCTTTTATTGGCAATGTACCTATAAAATCCCTTCCTGTTATCCTTAACATCCCTAGCCAAGTTTAATTCTAAGTGGGCCTTAGCTTTCCTAACCTGGTCCCTAGCTTCCCGGACAACATCCCTGTATTCTCCCCAGGCCGCCTGACCTTGCTTCCACATTTTATAAGCCTCTTTTTTCCTTCGAATTTTGCTCAGCAGCTCCTTATCCATCCAAGGAGGTCTCCTGGCCCTCCTGCTGAACTTCCTTCTAGTTGGGATGCATCGCTCCTGAGCTTGCAGCAGGTGATCCTTGAATACCAACCAACAGTCTTGGGCCCCCCTGCCCTCTAGGGCTGTATCCCATGGAACCTTACTGAGCAGGTTCCTGAAGAGGCCAAAGTCTGCTCTCTTGAAGTCCAGGGCAGTGAGCTTGCTGCGCGCTCTTCTCACTGTCCTGAGGATCTCAAACTCAACCATCTCATGATCGCTGCAATCAAGGCTGCCCTGGAGCGTCACATTCCCAACCAGCCCTTCCCTGTTGGTGAGGACGAGGTCAAGCATGGCACCTCTCCTTGTCGGCTCCTCTATTACTTGCAGAAGGAAGTTGTCTTCCACGCAATCGAGGAACCTTCTGGATTGCTTGTGCCGGGCCGTACCATCCCTCCAACAGATATCAGGGTGGTTGAAGTCTCCCATGAGAACAAGGGCCTGCGAGCGTGAGGCTGCTCCTATCTGCCTATGGAGCGCTTCGTCCAGCAAGTCCCCTTGGTCAGGCGGTCTGTAACAGATCCCCACAATAATGTCACCCATCGCTGTTCTCCCTTTAACCGTGACCCACAAACTCTCTGTCGACTGCTCACCTGTCCTCAGACAGAGTTCCATACTCTCCAGCCTATAAATAGCAACTCCCCCTCCCCGTCTGCCGGGCCTGTCTTTCCTAAAGAGCCTGTAACCTTCCATTCCAACACACCAGTCATAGGAGCCATCCCACCATGTTTCTGTGATGCCTATGATATCATACCCCCGTAGATGTGCACACATCTCTAATTCCTCTTGTTTGTTCCCCATGCTACAGGCATTTGTATAGAGGCATTTGAGCCGAGATCCAATTGAAGCTGGCTCATTGGCTGGAGCAGCTGGAATATCTCTACATTGCTCCGAACGTTTACTGTAGGTGCTGGCAACCGACTGGGTGTGTTGGGATGGAATGATGCCCCCCTCCCCCAACACATCTAGTTTAAAGGATCCTTGACCAGCCTGGCAAGCCTCCTACCAAATCCACTCTTCCCCTTCTTTGTCAGACCAGCTCCACCAGCCCCAGTAGACCTGGCCTACTATATTGAGTCCCATGTTCAAGGTACCCAAACCCCTGACTATAGCAGCACCCTTCTAACCAGTGGCTTTTTTATTTCCTCATTGCCACATTTCCACCGCGTCCTCTCAACTTTCACCTTCCGAGAGCAGGAATTAGTTCACTCAGAGAGGTTTATTATAACAGTGATTTCTGACATACACATCCGTGCTACGGTGCTTGTTGATCTTGGCGTCGTACGTGGGGTGCGGGAGGATCTTCACCACTTGGCGCCGCTGCTCCGTGTGGTCGTCCTCGTTGGTGTTGTATTCACCTGCAGAGACAGGCGTTGGCTTGGGATGGAGCCCTCCATGGCCAGGCCAGCGACCCAAGGGGTGGTTGTAAAGGGGTGAGCTCTGCACACCCCAGCCCTCGGGCTGTGCTGAGGCCAAGCTGCTCGCTCCTTGTCAAGGGGCATTGGGGGTTCTCCCACAGCAGCACCTCCTGGGTCCCTGCAGCCAGCAGGACCTGAACCCCCAGCTGTGCCACCAGGCACACACCAGCCCATCCAGTGCCAAAGGTCCAGATGCTTTGGCCAAGGTTAGCAGCAATGTGGGTGTTTTAGGGGTTTGGTCCCCTCAAAGAGATGTAAGGGGGTGTTGCCCTTGCATCAAAAGGAGGAAACCTCTGGGATTAAAACCCTTCACTTAAAATAAATAATTTCTTATTGAAAATAAACCTGATTTTCCCTGTTCCAATCCCACATCACCACAGGGCAGACTGGGTGTAGGAGGCTACAAAGAGCCCCTGACACTCACAGGTGCCCCTGGGTCCCTGCACAAGGCTCAGCTGCCTGTGATTGCAGGGTGATGCAGGCAGCTTCAGGCTCCTTTGAGTTGCCTGCATCCTGTTACCTCCCCTCCTGCTTGTGTAACAGGCAGAGGGAAGGGACAGTGTTCTGTGGCCTTGGGTTGGCAAATGGGCAGTGTGTGGGTCTGCCTGAGCCGGATCCCCTCTCCTGGCTGTGTCCTGCTCAAGGATGGAGAGCAGGAGGGCTTTTCCCACTCCTTTCCTCGCAGCCCACGAGGCTCAGGGTGCGTTTCACCCCTGCTGCGGTGTTCCCATGTGCTTTGCTGTCAGCTCCAGAACGGACCATCTCCTCTGAACACCATCTGCAGCACTCCTGCCGTCTGCCTGCGAGGAGCAGCACGGAGCCCAGCGAGAGAGGTAAGGCTACTTTCTGTGCTGGGGTGATGCAGGATGCTGGCTGGTGCTGATAATGGATGCTCCGGGAGAGCTGGCCTTGGCCGAAAATGTGTCCTAAGTGGAGGGGATGCAGGAAATGCACAACTTGTGTCCAGGTGGAAATGTGAATTTCTGGGCATTTTGTCCTTTCTCACATCAGCGGGTGCAAGGCTGGCTTTGTGCTGGGCTCTCCAGTGAAACTGCCTGGAAGTTGATAGCAAAGAATGCTGTGTGTAAGCTGTGAGCCGCATCCTGCCAGCACCAGGCCTGCAGTGCCCAGTCTTACGGCACTCACACTCCAGGTCCAGTCAGGAGCTTGGCCATATTAACATGGAAAGTGGGCATGTAGCTAGAGCCCTTTACAGGAGCTTGTTTCTTTAGATACCACCTCAATGGTTTAAGGCCAAGGTAGAATGTCATCTTTGTCACTAATATATTTCATGCGGTTTAAAGAGAAAGTGTGACTCTTCCATGGGTCCTGTCAGTGTTCCTTACAGCAACTACTACTTCAGATCTGGGGCTCCAAATACAGGAGGGGACATGGACCTGCTCAAGCAAGTCTAGAGGAGGCCACAGAGATGCTGCAAGGGCTGGAGCAGCTCTGCTCTGGAGCCAGGCTGAGAGAGCTGGGCTGGGGCAGCCTGGAGAAGAGAAGGCTCCTTAAGGGAAGACCTTAGAGCAGCTCCAGTGCCTAAAGGGGCTGCAGGAAACCTGGAGAGGGGCTTTGGCCAAGGGCCTGTAGGGACAGGCCAAGGGGAATGGCTTTAACCTGCCAGAGGGGAGACTGAGATGAGCTCTTAGGCAGAAGCTCTTCCCTGTGAGGGTGCTGAGGCGCTGTCAGGGGGTGCCCAGAGAAGCTGTGGCTGCCCCATCGCTGGCAGTGTTCAAGGCCAGGTTGGACGCAGGGGCTTGGAGCAAGCTGCTCTATGGAAGGTGTCCCTGCCCATGGCAGGGGTTGGAGCTGGATGAGCTTTGAGGTCATCTTTAAAGTGCAGAGGAGAAGCCGAGCAGCCATGGTGCTCCTGTGCTCCCCTGCCCTGCAGAGCAGCATGGACAGAGCCTCTGACATTGAACTGGGGCCTTTGGCTTTCGTGGCTGGAGCCAAACCCTTCATGTCCCTGAAGGCAGCCCCCGGCCCAGATGTGGAGACAGTGACTGTGAGACTGCAGAGACAGTGACTGTGAGACTGCAGAGACAGTACATGGCAGCTTGTATTGATGAGCCATGACGCCATTTGTATAAGAAATGTTTATTCAGAGCGGCCTCCAGTGTGTGAAGGGGCCTCCGAGGGTGCCAGAGAGGGATCCTTCATCAGGGACTGCAGCGACAGGACAAGGAGTGATGGGTTTGCACTGGAGCAGGGAAAGTTCAGTTGAGATGTGAGGCAGAAGCTCTTCCCTGTGAGGATGCTGAGGCGCTGGCACAGGGTGCCCAGGAAGTGGTAAATGCTGCATCCCTGGCAGGGTTCAAGGCCCAGTGAGACAGCGGCTTGGGAGACACGGTCTGGTGTGAAGTGTCTGTGCCCATGCAGGGAGCTTGGAGCTAGAAGCTCTTCAAATCCTTTCCAACCCTAACTATCCTATGACTAAACTATAACTATAACTATCCTATAATCCTATGAGTCTAAGAAAAGTTTATTCTAGAGAACAACAAAACCACACCTACTTACCCCTGTACTAACCTATAACCTACTGAAACACCTACAACAACAGTTACTCCTACACTAACCTATAGCCTATTGAAACCCCAACAACAGTTACTTACTCTTACACTAACCTATAACCTACTGAAACCCCAATAACAGTGACTTATTCCTACACTAGCCTATACCCTATCTCTACTCTATGTCTGTCCCTATCTATCTACGCCTACGTTTTGGGGCAGACGGGCCACCGGTGTCTCTTGACGCTCTTGCAGCAGCCCCGCGCCTGGTGTGTGTGGTGCCGGTGAGTGCACAGGGCTGGGTGTTGTGCTGCCCCTCTGCAGCTCCTGCACCAGGCTCAGCCCCAGGCTGGCGTCTTCTCTTCCTGGTGCCCTTGACGCGGGGGCTGGGGGGGGCTGCAGTGGCCACTCTCAGCTGCTCCATGGCCGTTTTGGCCATTGCCTCCACCTTGTGGAGGTTGGGGCAGTCCTCCTGGAAGTCTGGGTGGGAGTAGAAGAGCAGCTACAAAACACAAAGGAGAGGAGTTAGTTGCCATCTGTGCAAGGAGAGAGACAGAGATCCAATAACGTGGCATCTGCATTGGAAAAGGCAAACCGCGGTGTTCCAAAGGGCTTTGTGGGGCATCTTAAACCTCAGTTGTTTTGGCTGAATGCAATGTTAGGATGGAGTTTTGGTCAGTGATAAGCACCCTTGTGTTTCCAGCTGCTGGGAGCAGAGAAGTGTAGGGTCTTCAAAGGCCTAAAGTCCAATGGGGAAACCAAATCGGTCTCGTTTGAGAGCACCTGAGTGTGGAATGGGCCTATTGGGAATGATGCTGGTGCTGCCGTGTATCTTGTCAGCATTCGGCAGCTACCACAAGATGGCTGAGGGTTCTTTTGTGTGAGGAGGAGTCAACGTACCTGTCCCAGAGCAGGCCCTTCTGCTGCTAACGCCTGCAGCTCCCTGAAGGGGATGCCGACATCCACACCATCCGGCATCCTCCGGAAGCCGTGGAGGTGCAGCTGCTCAAGGAAGCTGCTCATGCTGTCAGCCGGGAGGGTCTCGAGTGCTTCCCTCTTGCGAAGCACTTCCTTCTGGAAGAGACCCTCCGCGACCACAAGGCAGCTCCCTTTGTTGCCCCAGGAGATGGAGCTGAACTCCTCGCAGCTGACGAGCTGCCACAGCGCGTAGAGGAAGGAGCACGGTGGGGGCTTTCGGGGCCTGGCAGAGGCCTCTGAAACACAAAGTTGCATGGTCAGGGCCCAGGGTCCATGAGGCAAACCCTGAAGGGAGTTTTGTTTTGCGGGAGGTGCGGTGGGAGCACCCCAAGGTGCTCCTGTGTCACCTCTCCGACGCCGGGCCGACGCTGAGGATGCCTCTGCTGAAGCCATCGCCAGCACCGCTCGGTTCCTCCCCTTGGCTTCCAGCGTATGCTGAGCAGCCACGCTGGGTCCTGCTGCTCAGCAGACTGAAGGGCCGTGGCTCCAGCGGCCCCTCAAGTTCTGCGGCGTTGCCGGGACACCATTGTTCTGTGAGGGTTCCATGAGGGTTCCATGGCAACAGGAAGGGAAGGCCGCAGAAGGTGCTAGAAAGCCGCGTTGTCTTCTCCTGGAGAGAGCTGTTTAGAGCTGAGGAGTGGCCCCAACTGTATTTGCCTTTGGCCTGTGCTGCAGGGGCCCTGCTGCCCCCCGTTGCCCCTGGGAGCTGGTCCCCAAGGCGGGATGGGGAAGGCTGCAGCGTTGGGCATCAGTGCCCAGACGTGAAGTTTGTCCCTTGGGCACCTTCCCCCTGTGCAGAAATGCCCCAACCCTCTTGTGTGGAGTGACCCCGCTGTGATCTCAGCAGCGCTGCTGCTGTCGCGGCTGTGCATGTGCTGAGTGATGCTCTGAGGTCCAAGCAGGGCTCTGTGCTGCTCTGTCGGATGAAGTACAAGTGAAACACTGCCTGCACTGATCCTGCCAATGAAATAAAGTGGTGCTCTGCACTCTTGTACCTTTTTTGGGATGGGTTCCTATGCTTTTCTTTGAGTCCAAACCGTTAGACCCCAAACCAGGACACTCAGTGATGTTCTCTCAACCTTTGACAAGCTGTCACCCCAGTCTTGAAGGAACATGGCTGCAGGAACAGTTGTGTCAGCTGCGAGTTCTGAATTCCTTTGGGCCTGACCTTAGAGCAGCTCCAGTGCCTAAAGGGGCTGCAGGAAACCTGGAGAGGGGCTTTGGCCAAGGGCCTGTAGGGACAGGCCAAGGGGAATGGCTTTAAGCTATCAGAGGGGAGACTGAGATGAGCTCTTAGGCAGAAGCTCTCCCCTGTGAGGGTGCTGAGGTGCTGTCAGGGGGTGCCCAGAGAAGCTGTGGCTGCCCCATCGCTGGCAGTGTTCAAGGCCATGTTGGACACAGGGGCTTGGAGCAAGCTGCTCTCGTGGAAGGTGTCCCTGCCCTATCATGGTGCTGGGACTCGGTGAGCTTTATGGTCCCTTCCAACCTAAACCATTCATTGAGTCACTTAGTATGCCGTGTTGCCAGCATGTGATGTCAGGTAACTGCTGTTACCTCTGTGTAAGTTCTCTGGTTTTCTTTTGCAGAAATCCATTAAAAGATCCCCCTTGCACTGATTATCAGGACTTTGTTTTAAATTCCATTATGGATATAGTCACTCACTTGCAGTGTGTGCTGAGTTTTGGGTCTTACACTACCCCTGTGGTCCTGAAGGATGCAAATGCAGCACTGCCATCATCAATTATAGTGCTGGTGAAGATGCTAAGCCTGCTGTGCTGATAGCGTGGGATTGGGTTAGTCTCAGCAGCTGAATCATTGCATATAAAACATGAGATCACTGTGTTTGTCTCCTGTGTGGTGGCACAGAGGCCAGAGCAGCGGAGAGGACCATCCATCAAGCCTGCTGCTCCTAGAGCTGTCGTGTCCAGCATCCCTCCCGGATAGCCGTGGAGCTGTGGCTGGGCTGTGCTGTAGGTGGCGATACTCAGCAGGGAATGTTCAGCTCCATCCTTGGAGGGGGGGCCGGATTCGGGCTCCTATTGCTCAAACTTGAGCTAGAAATATGCAGTCTGGGTCCTTCCTTTTCAGAGCCTCCCAGCAATTCTGTATTGGAGCAGTGCCTTCCCTGTGCTTGGTGCCATGCTTTGGGGATTGGGGGTGCTGCATGTGATTCCCTGCTTCTCCAAAGGGAGCTTGGGGCCCCTAGGTGAAAAGAAGTTGCCTTGAAAAGCCCATCCTGTAACTGGGAAAGGAATCTATTCCTTGCCATTAAGGTATTCAAATCAGAATATGCCATATGCAGCATTTTCCCATGAGACACAGCCAGCAAATGCATTGGCAGGCCCTACAACCCACACTGGGCAAACCAAATGCTTGCAAAACCAATAATAACCATTCTTTGATACTCCAGCCAGTGTTGGCTCTGCCTGTATAACTAGTGAGGCTCTGGAATGTGTCTGAGATCATGCAGGAAATCATGTTTCTGCATTCTATGCTTGTGCTATAATGAATCGACCATCCTGGAATGAAAGCAGTGAAGGAGAGCAAGATTTAAATGTATGCTCCACTATGGAGGTAGACTAGTTTGAATGTATGTGATCAGGTATCGAGGTTGGGAGAGGGTCTGTGGCTGAAGGATGGGGTGGGGAGAGTTGACTGCTTGCTTTTGTGCTCTTCAATCACCTATGGAATATCAGAAGGTCACAGGTAGGGGGGATTCTTCTTAACGCTGAGACTCTACTCAATGTCACGGTTGTGTTTTGCACATCAACATCAAATACTCTGCAGAGGAATTATTCTGTTTAGAAAAGCATCAAAAGCTATCTTCAAAGAATAGCACGTCAAGACCATGTTTGTGCTCTGGCATTTTTGAAGTTGCCACCATCCTCATTAGACTTTAATGATAAGATGAATGACTTTTTGACTATCAAAAGTTGAAGAGACTTCTAACTTTCTAAGCACTTTGCACATCAGTAATGACTGGGGTTTGTAGGTCTCCCTATTGCATCAACTTTTGCTCATGTACTTGTAAGCCTTTTATTACACAAAATGAGGGCATTTACTTTTGCTGGGCAAACTCTGCCAATTTACAAATTGTGCAGGCTTTGTCCTTTTGCAAATCAAATGGATGAATGGAATTGGATTGGGACAATAAACATCCAAGGGATGGTATCTCCTACCATCTTCTGAAGCTTAGCCTTCCTCTCACTTGGCTTCACAGATGCAGGGGAACAAATCAGCTCTGTTTACTGAAGTGCTCCTGGTGTTTGCTGTGCTGCATCCCTGAATGTCATTGCTGTGAAGCATGTGAACTTCCCACAGGACCATCAGACTCAATCTTGAGCTGGTTTTAGGGGAGGTAGCAGATTTCTGGCTGGGTTTTTTGCTTTCTAAAGCAGGAAACTGTCTTCAAACGTAGATCTTTGATGTAAAGTAATAACTGGAAATGAAGGGAAGGACTAACAGATCCCTTCCCTGCTTCCCTTCAGCACCAAGCTGAGGAAGGGATGTCACCAGGCCCTTGCTTTTTCTCTTGGCACGTTCCTGCTCTGCGCATGAAGTGTTTTAGCTGTATTGGAAGTACCCTACAGCTTTGTGCTGGCATCACATCCCAAAATGTCATGGCACACTCGTGCTTATACAAGAACCAGTTGTGTTTGAAGGTGATGAAAGCAAGAACCAGGTTTCACAGGCTCGCTCCCAAAGAAGCAAAACTGACTCCTCTTTGGGAATATCTGGGAGCTGTCAGCAGCCTGGGGACTCTTTCAAGTCTGGTTGGAGTTAGCAGAAATCCTGCTTCTGCTTTCTTGTATCTGCATTGGGGAAAAGGTCTTTTCTGAGCTCTGACATTAAGCTTTTCTGTCATACAGAGCTTGCATATAATAGATAGAGGATGCAAGTTTTTGGTTTCCAGGGAATAGTGTGTGCTGTGTTCTTTTCCTTATGTTTTAAAGTCTGATGTCTCCATTACTCTGACAGCCAGGAAAGTGAGCAAGCTGCATAGTCGGGTGATAGCCACCTTTTCCCTCCCATCTTGCTCACAGTTTCTTCCCTGTAGTATGACTGGGTGCTTGACTCTGTACAGGGAAAAGCTGTTGTTGTTGCTCCCTGACTGGAGGTGCCTCTTCTGCAGGTAACAAGGGAGCAACCAGGGGAAAAGATTTCCTGGTTTTCTGGTTAAGGTGACTGCACCTATTCTTTGTAACCCTCAGCCTCTTCCCTAAAGCTCAATGAAATATATTGTGAGATCTCTGATTTAAAATCAACCTGGCGTAAACCTGTTACCCTGGGGTTCTGCCAGCAAATTTCCCAGTGGGCCCTATAATGGTAGGGGAAGAATGAGGTATGAAATGCAGCTGACAGCACATCTCCGGGTAACATCCTCCCCTTCTCTAGTGAGATGTGGTGCGCACAGGTATTGGTAGGCGGGAGCAGCAGCAGCACTCTCTGTGGGAAAGAGCTAATTCCATTTCAAATGAATTATGTGCTCGAGATATACCACCTCCTGCAAGCGTGTTGCCTCAAAAGAGTCTGTAGCTTGTATTTGAGAGGATTAACAAGATGCTCAGGCTTTTGCAAAATAGGGAGAGGCTTAAACTTGTGACAGAGCTACAAGTTCTCCTCTTTCTTGGAGGTTTCTCTGATCCGTGTCCATATTCACTTATATCTAATTAAAGACAGGCCCTGAAATGGCTTGGGCTGTGTGTGACTGAATCCACAACCAAGACAAATTCATTTGTCAAGTGTAAGTCTTGAACACAGCTGATCTGCTTGCTTTAAGACACCGGAAAGGTCATAGTAAGAGTGTGCTCATCTCCACTCCATCTTCTGGTTGCCTCTCAGAGGTGACAGAGGGGCTGCTCTTGCCTGGGACACTAATGCAGCTGGAGTGGTTAGTGCTTTGCACTCTTAACTTTCTTCTGCGGTTCTGGAAGTATCAGGCCCATCTCCTCCTGCATTACAGTAAGCATAAGAACTGTCCCAGACCTCCTCAGCATGTTCCTCACTGCTTTGCAAATGCACTGCTGGAAAAACTTGCTGGTTATGAGATCAGGTTGAAAGTGATTGTCAGTATAACACCTGCTTTGTAGAAACGTGTTTGTCATAAAGTCATGTTTAGCAATGAAACCAAGCTGGAATTAAGCATTTGAATTGCTTGAATAAATATATTGGTGAAATGATATGGAATTAACTGTTGGAGCTGCGGGGATATGGCATTTGTGTCTTGTGGTTTCCATAGATACACGTGACAGTGTTTGGTAAATACTATTTATTCAGGAATAATAATTACAGTTCAGTGCATTCCCGCACAAAAACATTCCTTAAGCATTTGTTGAATGATGAAAACTAAAGAGGTTTCCAAAAGGTCATTGTAGCTTTCCCAGCTCTAATCTCAGATTTGTCCCAAACCAGAGATGAAAGAAAAAGGAGATGGAGAAAGCCCCTGGCCCAAGGTCTGTGCATGTAATTTTATGATATGGTCCAGTGAGTGCGGTTCAGCTTGGAACAAGAGACTGGGGGCATGTGTGTGTGCCCCGTCGGCAGCAAGGCTGGTTGTACCCATGTTGGGTAAGGCAATGAGAGATTGGTTTGGGAGATACAGCCTTGAAAGAGTACTGAGAGAAAGGAGAAAAAGGAAGGTTCAGGAGAGAACAAATAACATGAGCAAACAGATCCATCCACCTCAAGAAGAGTTTCTGAAGGTGATAGACACGTGAGGTTGGAGGATGGCTCCCCTCAGAACATGAAGGTACCCCTCACCATGAGAAGTTGCAGAGACAGGGACAGTGAACCTAAAGCAGCGCTTTGCTGATGGGAAGTTTTCCTTTTCCAGAGACACAGTTTCCAGGTGAGGCTGATGGGCTCCATCCCTGGGACCAAACCAAGGCAGAGCCCTGCACTCACTCTGCACTTGGATAGAGGATGGATCTCTGGAATGCTTCAGTCCTGCAGAGCACACCAAGTGCTGGCCTCAGCTCAGATCCGGTGCCGACTGTGGAGGCTGAGCTCTTACAGAAATCTGGCTCATCTTGTGTAGGAATAATTGAAGCAGTCAGAATTATTATTATTCTCCCTCCCCAGTTCTTCTTCATCTCAAATATGCATTTCCCCCCTCTATGCTCTAATTAAAAACTACAGGAGAGGGAGAGAGGAGGAGGAAACTAATAATGCCAGTTACACATTTGGCTTACAAAAAAGAAAAGCACACTCTAATGCGTTCGTGGACAGCAAGTAGGAAATGATTCACACTTAATAAACCTCTTTGCTGTTGATCTCTGTTAACCTGGGGGCTCTGTAATCTATATTGAAAAGTCTCCTTGCTTTTTTTTTTTGGGGTTATGGCAAAGAATGAAGTTTTATTATGGCATTATAGTTTATTATATATTATGGCAGGGGGCTATTGAACCTGCTGCCTCTGGAGCACTGGGCTGCTGTGCACACCAGGCAGCCTGGTTGCTGTCACAGTGATCACTGGGATGCTCCTTCGTCTTGCCCACTGCAGTGCTGGGGGAATAGGAGGTCCCAGGACACACACACACATCAGTGTCATAGAAGGGTTGGCCATAGCTTCCCATGTCTTGATGCAAGAGGGCTGCTGGGGTCACCTTGTGATTGAGAGCTATTAGTGGAGGAGTTTCTGGGTAGATTCCCTTCACCTGAAGTGCTGAGGATGTGTCTGCGCTGGAGAGTTTAGAAAGGACCCCGGAGCTCAGCATCCGCCAGCCCCCTCGCTGGATTGCTGGGAGTACAACGGATGGATGTGATTAGCACACCGTGTTAAAGTAACAGATTTTTCTTGCATCAGTCTTTCACAGCTTTCTCATCCCATGGAGTAATGCCATGAACCTGATGTTGTGCTGTCGTAATTGGAAAGGAGCAGCGGGGCTGCAAGGAGCAGAAGGGATGTTGCTGAGAATCCCTCTTGCTTCATGATTTCCCTGCCAGCAGCATCATCTTTCACCCTATCCCTTGCACCTGGGCTTCAGACATCTACATTTAGCTATTTGTCTATTGTTTCCCTTCAGTTCTGCTCTGTGAGATTGAATTCCATCACTGTTTTTCTGAAGCAGCTGTGGTGGCAGAGGCCATCCCATCTGTTACTGATGGCTTGGGAGGACACACATGTCACCGGTGCTCCTGAGAGCTGCAGATGATCCATAAACTTCTTTGTGAGGCTGCTGCAAGTGCACACAACTGACTTGAGGGGAGAGAAGGGGTGTTTGCAGGTAGGGAATGAGCAGAGACAGCAACACCAGAGGTGGCAGGGAATGTGTAAGAAGAGAAACATGAGGTTTTGGAGAAGATCTAGTGTTAGAACCAACATCTAACACAACAACAAGATGTCTCTCTGACTTCTGAAGCAATTCCCAAGCAAGCCCTGAGCTCTCGCTTGGTCTGGATGATGGCTTTTCCCTTTTGACCCAGCTGGATCTGTGCTTCCAGAGAAAGCCAGCTGAGATGTTTCCAACCCATGAAGTTCACAGGAGGGTCAAATCTTGATTTGATATCAAATTCTTGAAAGGAAATCTGCCCATTGATTTAATGCAGTGTGGTTTTTACAGTGAGGAGCTTTATCTCATTTGTTCTGTGAATCAAACCGTGCCTCTGAAAGCCTTTAATTTTATTTCTGAGACAAAGGTATTTTAAATTCAGAGCTGGATACAAATTAAAGCATGAACATTATCTGGCTGGGTTTTAAGTCCTTTATAAGATATTCGGGGAGAAGCCTGTACAGCTGCACAATGTCATTCGCTGTTCATGTAATCGATCCCCTCCTCTCTTGCAGTGCTGTTACAGGCACATTACTCTGGTTCTGGCCAGTGAATTTTGAAATACTCTTTGCATAAATTTGCCTATTTCTCATTGTGTTTACTTGACAATGCTTTTAATTATCCCCAGATGAGCTTTTCAAATACAGCAGTTCTTCCCCCTCTGTGATTGCTATGGAAATTTCACCCGGAAAATCAAAGCGTTCAGAGGTCATTTTACTTTCATCTCTTCCTTTTGATGAGATCCTAAGGCATCAAAAACTCCACACTCAGAAACATCCCTCTCTGCTCAGACATTTGAAATGCCGTGAGGCCTTCACAGTACAGAAGGAGGGAAACCAGGAACATCACACCACGGTGCTCGCTGGAGCTTGGGATGAGAACCCCAATCACGTCAACACTCGGGACGCTTGGCTGGAGCATTGCCTGCGCAGACACCGCTGCTGGGACTGAGCAGAGCAGAAGCATGTCAGGGTTTGATTGAAACTGGACAAAAAAGGTCCTATAGGAGCACATTTTCTAACAGAAAAACCCTGAGCTGAGAGGATTCAGTGCTGGCTTGCCAGTTATTAACCCTCTGAAGGCTTTCTGGGGGCATTGGATAATTTAACAGTCTTTCCATCCAACCTCATTGGGAATTGCAACCACCAGTAACTAAAATGATGGGAGAAAACCCAACCTGAGTACTTGTCATGACAAAGATGAACAAAGTAAGTGCACAGAGAAGCAGCTTTCCTGGCAGACTATGACATTTAAATGTGTTTCCTTCCTTTGGTTTAAAATGCAAGAAGCAAGCAGATGCAGGAAGGCTCTCGTGTGAGGCTCAAAGAGCTGTTCATGTAAAGGATCAATAGATCCAGCACTGTATTTAGTGTCATGCTAAATGCTGGACCAGGCAATTATTTTGATTCATCACTGTGGTAAGTGAAGCATCCAAGTGTGACAGAAAATTCTCATATTTTCTTGTTTCTTGTGTAACTGAAATGTTTCATCTTTAGAGACATTTATGTTAAAGATTAATATTCTTTCCTTGACAGGTGTTGCCAATGGCTTGTTAATTCAGTGTTATTTTTACAGTCTTTTGGCATTTTGCATTCACTCAGTCTCTGATCCATAAGGCAGCTGTGCCAGAGGGACTCTTCCAGTAGCACCAGTGTCCTCTGAGCCACCTGGCTGGAGCATTAGGGAGCAAATGTGCTTCCTGGCATCACAGGGGAAACTCCTGCTGGCTTCAAAGAGCCACTTGGAGAGTTGTATCCATCAGTTTAACAATCTGAAAGATACAGGTCTAAATCTACTCAGGATAACAAAGCAGATAACAAACAGACACTCTCATCCACTTTGCTTCCAAACACATAGTAGAACATGATAGTTCTCACAACACTTTACTAGTTCTGTATTCACTAACAGCAACACTGTCATAATGTCTCAAATGAAACTTGCATGAAAAGCTCATGCACTTTTACTCTTTCTTTTTATGCAGGTAAAAGCAGCATATGCTTGTGACATCCTTGGCCAGTACATGGGAGAACTGAGACACTGTGAATTTATGATCTGGATTTACAACATCAGTGACTTGCGAATCCTGTTCCTTTCAGGTGAGATGAAGTTTGATCATGAGACTAACGCTGTCCTGAGTATAGAGTGACTTTGCAGCCCAGATTGGTTATTATCATGAGTTTGTGACCCTTTTCAGCCACAGAAAGAGGTTTTCAACCCAATGAAATGGGATGCAAAGGGGGCTGCCAACCATCTTGTGTGAGTGGTGTGTGATGTCCTGGTAGCTTGTGAAAAGCCCCAAAACTTCCATTTTTACTTCTTCCAAGATGTCTCCAAGGTCTCTAATACCTACAGAAACGTGGGCTTGGGAGCAGAAAAGGTGTCAGAAGTGAAGGTAATATTCTGAGAGGGGTCCAGCTCAGCTTGTGTGTGGGAAGGGCACAAACAGTCCCCTGAAAATAGAGGAGCCCAAATGAGTACCTGCTGGTGGCTTTTCAGGAAAGTTGCTGCTCCCAAGAACAATGGTCTTTGGAGCTGAGGACACGATGCTTTTGGAGCCTGGAGGTTTCACCTCCCTTCAGGTGCTCTGTGCTTGTCGAAGAACCTCTTCATTTTATCAGCTGTGTAACCCTTAGCCTGCATGCTGCAGAGCAGTTGCACCCAGTTGGGGGCAAGAAGAACTGATTAAAACCAATTCTGGAGCATTTACATCCATGCACAAAGTTACAGCTCTTTGTTATTCAGTGTGATTTGAGCATGCTGTGAGAAGCACCGAACTCTTCAATTACCTGTGTTGTAATGGTAATAGGATACAGGCTTGTCCTTATAGTCCTGGGCTGTGAAGCTGTGTAACTGTAACCCCAGACGTCATCTACTGCTGCTATCCCTAACTGTTGCTGTGGTTACACCTGCTTGAAGAAACAGGAAGATGTTTGCTTATATATGCATATATGGAACAGATTGCCCAAAGAAGTGGTAAATGCTCCATCCCTGGCAGTGCCCAAGGCCAGGTTGGACAGAGACTTGGGCTACATGGTCTAGTGTGAGGCATCCCTGTCCATGTCAGGGGTTTGGAACTGGATGATCTTAAGGTCCTTTGCAACTCAAACCATTCTATGATTCTCTGTTTACTTATAGATGTATATATACAGATTTGTATGCTCATTGCTTTTAAAGAAATCCAGATTCCACTGAAAAATTCCAGAGAAAGTTCTTTAGGAAACTGCCAATTCTTGGACTCTTTTACGCAGTTGCAGTTGGCAAAACACCTTTCCAAAAGCTCTGTGTGCTCAGTTGATGCATAGTGAGAGGTGCCTCTGCAGACTGCTTCCTGCCTGTTCTTGGCAATATCTCTGACTACAAGTCTTGCTCCAGACTAAGGCTACAACGTCCCTTGGAGGAGGCTTCAGAAGATCAGCAATAGGACTGATGCGGCAGGCAGCTAGAATCTGGATTACTGGAAGTACCAGTGGCAAGCTCAGAATTTATATCAGATATAATGTATTACAAGTAAGATTTATAAAAGGATTACATAAAGCAGTTAAAGCTACTGGCAGTAAACAGGGATTAAAATGTTTATCTAGCTGTAAAAATATGAATAATGGAGTAATTTATTTAGTTATGTAAAGAAGCTGCATACTTTAAACTGAAAACAAATAACACTCATACTATCACTTGCATTTTACGATGTCCGTGTATCAAAATCCTTCAATGGCTTTTGCTTCCAAGCAGAATCCTCTTGTACCTAATCAGTGCGTAGTGCAGAATTTCCTCAAGGGACAGACATGCTCACAAGGGGGTACATCACTCTACAGTGTAGTTATTTGCCTTTCTGTCTCCCTTCCCTCTCTAAAGCTGTCGCATTTGGAAATCAGTTTCTCCCTTTCCTTCCCTCTGGGAGGGTATGTGATGCTATACAAGGCAGCTTTAGATAGCATTTTTGGATAGATCTTCCAATTCTTAGAATGGTTTGGGTTGAAAGGGACCTTAAAGTTCCAACCCCAAATTATTGCATTTCTAATTTTGCTTTCTGTGATTAATATTATCTTACAGGAAGGGCAGGTCTTTGGGAAAGGGTTGCGATTTGAACCCTCCACAAGACCTAACATTATACGTAACAGTATCCTTCTTTTAGACTCAGACCTTGCTGTAGTTACCTTCAATTTAGCAGCTTAGCCTCATAATCTATAAAACAACCAACAAATATCAGGCAAACACGTAGTGCCCCAATAAAAAGGTATTGGTGACCATGACCAGTACTGAGGGTTCACTTCTTACTTTTCCAATCGCCTGCTTGCCAGGAATAACTTTCAACATGTCATGCAGCCATGCCTCCCGGTGTGTTGTGGTGTTTTATCATGGAAAAGCCACAAGTTCCCCTGTTGTTGTAGGTCTGTACATCTGTGCTTAAGTTTGCCTGGGCTGATAGAACAATCTGGTGAGGAATTATTAGCTTCGTCTGGAGCATCTGTGCCAAAGCACATCCCTGGGGCCAGTTCCTTCCTGATGCAACTTCATAGATTTCAATTGCCACTAGGCCTCTCAAGCATCCTGTTCCCAGCCTTCTGGGTGAGATCATATTGCCCATTCCTTATTTAGGACTAAGGTAGGAAAGCTCAGTGGTTTTGCTGGTTGCTGCTCTCACTCTCAAGTCAGCTTAAATATTCAGACTATTCAGCAGAGAGGATTAAGAAGCCCAGCTGGTCTTGCTTGTGTCCTGGATTCCCATGGCAATTGGTCATGCTGCTCATGGAGTGGCTGCCAACAGCTGGTTATTTCCTATGCCATTTTCCATTGGCAGTAATAAATGTAGCCCTTGGTGGTACTTCAGGAAATTGGCATTAATAATGACTTTTGGGTGGCCAGTTCATTTCTCTCCTGGGTCGGACCATCCCAGTACCCTTCAAGCTTTGCTCCTTTCCCTCTTTGCAGCAGATTGGTCTCACTGCACTGGAGCAACACAAATTGTCAATTTGAGTTTGAAGTTTATCTTTCAAGCATAAAAAGTAAATATGGTATGAAAATAAGGCTAAAATATAGAGTGTTGGAAGACTGTGATTATTTCAGCTCACTAGTTAAAAATGATGCAGTAGGAGTCATGAAAGAGAAATAGAAGAGATCTCTGTGTGTAGCAAGGGATGGATAGGGAGTAGTTGCCAGAGGGCTCCCCAAATGGTAAAAAGGCATGAAACATAAAAAGAAAGTTTGGCTGCTAAAATGGGAAGGAACTGTTGCTGCTGCAGAAGTCTTTCTGCTCCGGCCAAGTAGGAGGGATAAACCAAGTATGAAACCTGGGATTGATTGGGCAGCCGTGTTGAAAATAGAGCTTTTCTTCAATATAGAGACAGGAAATCGAGTGGGAGTGGATTACACAACCCTGAGACCTCTCTCCTTTGGATTCTGCTGGGGAGATTCCCCAAGGTTTTCCATCTCTACCATTATTTTTGGCCATTCACAAGTGGCTTTTGGTTTTATTAAGGCAAGATTAACATGCATTCTTTATCTATGTTCTTGGGGCTTCTTCAGCCCGTTACCTACAACTAGTTTTCCATCAGCATGGGGATGTGTTAAACTTTGTAGAGTTGTTACCCTGCTTTCTCATGAGGAATGTGCTGTACAGCTGTAGTTCAGATTAGTCATGGTGTCAACCTGCTTAAACACTTCTCTTTCTTAGAAAGTAGTTTTAAAACGTTGGTGTGACAAGCAACGTATCGGGTGATAGTAACTGCTGAGTATGGTTATTTAAGTGTTTAACCTAAGTATCTGCAAAAATACAGTGCAACAGTAGCTAATGGTGGGCAAAGGGCCTCCCAGAAGTTCCTAAGTAACTTCTAATAACTGACAAAATCTTGCCACATTTGCATTGATACTCTACCATGTGCTCCTCCTCTAGGCTGCCTGGGGACTCTAACAGCAGTTCCTGAGCAGCAATTAGCTTCGCTTTGAATGAACTGCTCTGGGCTTTCTCCCTTATGGATACCAGTTTAAGGTGGTCAAAAGGACTGTTGGTTCCCAAGGCATGAATTCGAGCACTTGATTTGAGGTGAATTTTGCTGAAACTGAAATTCAGGCTTCCAGAAGATGCTTCTTCACACTGCATGCTTTGCTCATGGAGCCCATTACTGCTTTCAAAGAGAGGTCAAAACACCAAACTCATTGAGTTACAAGGGAAAAAACCAGCTTATTTTCTAAGGACTGTATCATATATTTAAAGTAAGGCTTTCAGGCACACAGAAGTTCCTAGTGGAGGCATGTTGCTCTTCAAGATTACTACTCCCTTCCTGTGAAATCCCTAGACTTGGCCATGGTTTCAACATTCTAATTCGCAGAGCTACGCTGTTACCTACAACAAACTAGACACTGATTTGTCCAAAGTGTGTGAAAGATGCTAAAGTTATCAGTCCTCAGAGGTAAACGTGATCCGAGAACAACTTATATCAAGCCTTCAGTGCAGAACTTGGACTAATGCCTCATAAACCACCATAAGACATTAATGTTTCATACCTTCAGGAAACCCGCAGCCAGCTGTCCTTGATGTGTGTCCAATGTCTCTAGCATTGGAAGGAAAAGCAGCGCTGTAAAATGCTGAGTATCCTGTGTCTGATCCAGCAAAGGTGCCATGTGGGGACAAGTAGAAGTCTGTGAGCTGCTATACTGTGGGTCTGGATTTAAGTGTTTTGCAGCTCTAAAGGAGCATGTGCCTGGCTGGACTAAGCTCTCATCTGTTGGCTTGCACCTTAGTTTGGAGCATCTCCTTCTGCCCTAGGTTCTCCTGCCCTAACACCAGGCACAAAAGACTGCATGAAGAAAGTTGGTTAGGAACTACTGGGAAAGACCCAAAGCAGGGAATTAGACTGGATTGAAAAACAACATCTGTACTGTTTAAAAGTGAGATCTATGTGATCAGTTTGTTCTGGTTACATTTTTTAAATGGAGGATGCAATGACATGCTGAAAATGGTGCATTTTAACAGCACCAGGAAAATAAAAGGGAAAGCACAGTAGAGAAATATTGAGAAGTATGAAGAAAAATCACAGCCAACTGCGTATTAAACCTTAATTTTAAGGAGCATAGAATGCCTGAAATAATAGGGAAAAGCTATATCTGAAGTGATGGTTGGCTTGGAGGTGAAAAGCCTGGAGCTTCCAACTTCCTCATGTGCCTCATTATTTCAGAACTCCCTGATACATTAGATCAGATGTTTGGCACGTTTCAGAGGAAGAAAGAGTAGTTTTACGTTCTGAAGTGGGATACTCAGTCCACGTGGAGATGAAATGTGCTGCACCATCCAGGTTAGCATCATCTGACGTTACTTATCTCTTCTTGTAACAGTGGATGGCAGCTGTGCCTTTGCCTTCAATAGCAGTGGGTTTAAAACAGAAATAAGTGCTTTTAAAAATGCTATTCTTAATAGGAAACAGGTTGAAGTTGCTACTTAAGCTAAGAAATACACCTGGGCTTTAGCACAGGCAGTGCAGGAGCTGCATGGACCAGTGATACCCCTGTTTGCTTAGTCTCACTGTGAGACACTAAGATTCCTTGAAAGGTACTTCAAACTATTTAAAGTGTTTCACTATTTGCTTATAGCTTCTCCTGGGACTGGAAGCCATGGAAAGCATAACACAACCCTTTGATTCTTAAGGGGAAGTGTTCCCCCCTAGTGTAAATTCCAGTGCTGTATCCAGTCTTGCTTCAGACATCCCAGGCCAACACCTCGTACTTGAGGGGGAGTAAATAGGCTATTAGATAGAGGGTAACTCCAGCGGAGACAGACTGACTGGGAGAGATGTGGATGTCATCGGGCATAGGCATCGGACCCATAGGAAAACAGGGTTCTCCTGATTCCAGAGGGACCCTCTCTGTGCCATGGGACCTCCATCTCCCTTTCACAGAGCATCATCAAGCAAGACACAGACCTCAGAAATGTCATCTGCTGCTGTGCAAACCTGTGGGTGACTCAGCAATGCAACACAAGGGCTTGCTCAGTAATGACAGATTGTTCTGTATTTCTAAGTACATTACTTCTTTGTTTTAATTAGGTTCTCTTTGGTCTCAGCCCTGTGCTCTTTTAGAAGCAAGAGTCATCCTTTGCTTCTTAAGAAGCAGGAGGGAAAATATTTGCGGTCCGAGGTGCTCTGTGGTTCGTGAACCGTGTCTGCTGGGCTTGTTATAGCTGGCTGACAGTTGGATTGGGACTGTTGGTTGCATTTCTTAGGGCTGTGATTTTACAGTGTGTCAGACTCTTATGTCTATCTCCCTTCTCTGCAAACCACTTGTGGACAGTTGACCAAACAGAAGTTTCATGTTTCAAGAGAAAAAGGAAAGTTCTTGTAGTGATGAGATGCTGTTGCCAACTCTCCTGTCATTCTCCTGTCCTGTTTACTGCTTAGGCTTGAAAAGCATAACAATTTTTAAAGGCTTTGCTTTTAAACTCTGCTCTTGTTTTTCCTTCGTGGCTGCTTTGACAGACTTCTCTGATGTATATTTCAGTGTAGGTTGATGTGAAGCTAATGAGAAGGCAGATGTTTATTTACAGAAATATGGGTTCCATTTGTCAAATTACTTCCTGGTGAGAAAAACATTGCTTTCCCATTGCCTTACACGCTAGGATTTTATATAGAGATAGCTTTTTTTACATCCACATTTCGTTACAGCTTGGTCTTTAAACAATATATTGCTATAGACATATAAACCAGCCAGTAAATCCTAACCCCCACAACTGTAGAGATCATTTTAAGACACAAAAATATTCAACTGTTGTTTTAAGTCAAGAAACAGATTTACACATCATCAAATTAGTAATAGTACCACTGACTTACAAATCTGACTAATAAGTGTTAAATGAAAAAGGATTACGTTTATACATTCTCAGGCTACGCTTTATCTGTTGACTGATTTACATGAAATAAAACTTCAGAGCTCTCTTGTTCTTAGTTTTACACAGTCTTGTCTTCCATAAACACCACCCCTCGTTGCATACATCCTGCTTAGACTTGTTTTTATCACTTCATCTTTTGTTATTACCCTTGACACTATAAAATAATTGTATAAATAGGAGCATGGCTCCTCTGTAGCATATTGTCACAAAGTGATACTGTATAGGAAAGCCTATCTCATCCAATTTAAACACAGAAGGGTTTATGTTTCAAGGGTCCTTATGTTATTAGGGTCTAAGCCCACAGCTTTGAGAGATTAAACTGGTGTTTGGGGGGACAGGATAAAGCACTCCCCCATAGACTGCACTGGGGGATGCTCTTGCTGCAGATTGTGTGGACTGGGGACCAGCTATGATGGTACTTGTTCGCAAGGGCAGGCAAACATTGCAGGGTGTAAAATTAGCCCAAGAAAAAGCCTAAATCCTCAAGTGGCTGGTAGCTAACATGGCTTGTAGTGAGATGTTCATGGCCCAGAGTCTACAGTGTGGGCACTGGGGCAAAGCTTCCTGTCTATGCTTCTGTTGTGCCTGCAGTGGGACCCGTTGCTGCTTGGCTGTAAGGGGAGCCCCTGCTCATGTACACCAGGGTAATTAACAGGGGTTTCCTAATTTGGGCTTGCAGGTCATGTAACAGGGCCTACTCCACCCCCTCCACGTGAATCACGTTGTGGGAGAAGACGAAAAGGTCTGCAGGGGTTTGAGGATCAAGTGGAGTGAAGCCTTGATTGTGCATCACTGGAGGTCAGTGAGTCCCTGTGCTGGCTCCTGTTGCCTCTCCTTCCCTCTTTTCCTGAGTCCATGCATCTGATACACCTCAAAAGTAAGTTTGCAATCTTTTGTAGTTATTCATCAATGTTTTCCCAGTGCTCTGAGTGTAACTGGAGGGACAAACCCTCTTGTTTCTCCTTATCTGCAGCTGCTTTGTTGTATTAAGTGTTTTTAAGTGGCTAGCTGATGTTTTCTGGGTGCTTTGCTTTCTGTTTTGCTTTCTTGTAAGGAGTTGTTTCAGGGAGACCTCCTCCCTTTTCCCAGCATCAGGGAATGGTTGGAAACCTGGAGCCAGCCCAGGGACAAGTGGGCTGTGTTGTCCAGACACAGCCAGGGACTGTGGGACCAGCCTGGGCATCCTACCCTTGCTTCTATCCAGCCTCAGCAGCCTGGTTTAGAAGTGAGGGGCATCGCTGCCTGTAGTGCTCAGCACAACTGGATGAATTGAAAGTGTACCTTCAGGCTGGTCTGATCTGGGGAAAACAATGATCTCCTGTTTCCTCCTCCTTACTGTTTGTGAGGAGATGTTTCCCCACTGTCCCTTTGCCAGTTTATGGCTGCTCTGCTTCAGCTCTATTGATCTGAGCAGGGCCAGGAGCACATGGAGAGCTACATGTGTGTTTTCCTAACTTGTGGAGCAGCAAAATCCCTCGAGGTTGTTTCCACTGCTTTTTTGTTCCTTTCATTTGACTTTCCAAAGCTGAGCTCCTCCGCCCTCCCATGTTATGGTGCAAAAGTAGAAAGTAGGATCATATGGGACGCAAACCACCCTGAAATCACTAGGGCTGACTGGGATGTCAAAGTCAGACCTGTGATATCCATGCTCTACACTGCAGCAGCTGGTCAGTTTCCCACTAAATCCTGGGATCCCTGTCGATAAAAGGGAAAAATGAATAGCCTCCGTAACAAATGCACCCTATCAGAGAACTTCCTGGCACAGCAGTTGGTGAGACCTGGCTGCGTTCCTGTTCAAGACTTTGAATGAAATATGTTGTTCCAGTCTTTGATTCAGTTCTCTGAATGAGGGTGACGCAGGCTCATTACCTTGTCTTCAGGGAACTGGTTTCTAAGGCTTCAAGTTCACCTCTAGACTAAATTTCATCAGGTCCAATCTCTAGTCAGTGTTAATGTGGAAATCCCAGTTCCTTGCTTTTTATTGAAGATGAAAACAATATTTCCCGTCTTTACTAAGAAAAACTAACCCCCTTGTTCTCTTCTGTGTGACTTTGGTGGGAGAGAAGGGTTTCTAGATAAGGATTTTTAGTCAACCAGCACTGGAATATGACTTAGAAGTGGGTGTACCTCGGGATCCAGTGTAAACCATGTGCAGAGCTGCGCTGACGCTGGCGGCAGAGCGAGCAGCACAGTGCCCTTCAGCGCAGCTCCTTCACTTGCATTCTGCTCACAGGAGCCATGCGAAAGAGTCTGTGCTGCTGGAGGGCTGCGACTTGCCAAATCGTCTTGGCAGCTCGATCCATGCAGCCCATCCAAGAGGGGTAAATGAGAGCAGGATTTGGCCTGCTTTCTTCCAGTTAATCTCTCCTCTTTTTTTAGAGGAGCTCCATGTTTGTCTACTTGTTGAGGATGTTGCTAGTCTGACAGCAGCCTATAATTACTGCGTGTCATGCAGGGTTGGTGATGGATACAGCAGCAGTGGTATCTAGGGGCTGCTGAATTCATGAGCCACTCGAGGGTATCTTAGCAGTAAAATGATGCTTGGTGTGACTAAAGCATGCAAGCACTTCAGAGCAGGCTTAATATAAAGCCTGTGAGCTGTTCCGTTGAAGTAAATGGAAATATTACTGTACTTATACAGGAATATCTATATGCTTGAAGGCTTAACTGCCAATCCAGTGTGAGAATTAATTTCTGTTCACATTGCGCTGTGTTAGTTTGTGTAATTATCCACGCTAAGGGTATCCCTATCCACAGAACTCGTCATACATCATGGTGTTTTGGGTCATGCAGTAAGTACATGTGCTTATGCCACCAAGGCCACTTATTCTCTGTGTAAGCAAAGCCTTGAGCAAGTCCGTTGATGTGGTATTAACATGGTGTTCAGTTTATCTTGCCATATTTATTATTCCTAACTTAATTCAGGCTTCGGACCATAACCCTTGAAGGGTGGATGACGCAGGTCACTGTAAGTCTGCTGGGTGTTGTGGGAGATGCTGTGTTAGGTCTGTCCCCACCAGCATCTTCCATATTTCTCAGCGATGATGTTGCTTTAGGCTGTTGTTCGTTGATTAAAGCCTGATTTGTCTGAACAGGTGAGTCACCTGTAATCAGCACATTAAATCAAAGACCTGCCCGATTTGCTATTGAGAAATAATCACAAATTCAATCAAGGCTTAATTCCACATTTACAAATCCTGATGCTTTCGGTTCTATAATCACTGTTCCCTGTCATCCCCAAAAGTCTTTTCATTTCCTGGTGCATGACTGCAAACAACTGTGCATGGAGCAGCAGACAGACACCAGGGTTGACTTGTTCTGTGGCAGAACACTGTGTATTCAGACAGTATCTCATCTCATTAGCAAACCTGGGATTTTCTTGTTTCTAAGGCATTTTTATGGAATAACACATGTAACAGGTGCATCACATTAGTCACTGTTGATCTCCTGAGAAATCTGGCCAGCTGGTAAGCGGAGTAAGTCAGCATCTACCATGTTTCCACACTCATCTGGTCTGTATTTAGTGGTGTCCAGGTGTATTTGACAGGAACATGGTACCTGGAATCATTTTAGCCCTTAGGAAGTTTGGGGTGAATGTGCTGCAATGTGAGACCAGGTGACTCCCTTGTCATTGAAAGCTTTGTCCCCAGAGGAAGGCTTGTTGTGAAGTCGGGGACATGGCAGGGCAAGAAGGGCTATTCAGGAGCTGAGTTTTGTCTTGCATCTCAGCAGACAGTGACACAGGAAGACAAATGGGAACTGCTGCCTTTGTGTGTGCTGCTCTGTACAGCCAGAGCGTGGATGTTGTCCGCGGCAGTCGTGAGTGATTCAACCAAACACAGAAAGTAAAAAGATCAGGAAGGTCATTTCACAGCAAAATTCCCTGAACATCAGCTCTATTGTACACCTCCAGCGTCAGCAAAAAAGCAGGCAGTGAATTAGCTGTCTTACAGACCTTCCAGACAGCAAGGAATGGGCACCCTAAGGAAGGCAGTAAAAGGGGAAGAAATGCCATAGTGTGAGGGGTGTTCTCCCCATTGTTCTATTGCTCAACACTGTTATGTTTGAGGAGTCTGTTTGGATGGAGAGGAGACAGGACTGACAGCTGAAGGTTAGTGTTTCCTGTGTGTTACTAACAACTTACACCGATGTATAGAAGCAGAATGAAGTAGTGTTTCCCCTCCAGCAACATTCCTCGAGCTAGGATAGCCCAGCACTCGAAGGATTTGTGTGATGATGGTTTCTTACAAAACCAGAGTGTGGCAACTCTGGTATCAAGCATGTCCGAGATTTGTTTTTCACTTGGCATGTGCAGGCTCAATTAGACTCAAAGTGAACTGAGGATAATGATACAAGCAGAAGCAAAACAAGGAAATTGAGGGAAGTGCTTTTAACTGCAGTGATCTAAAGTGTCAAAGATAAATAATACATAGATTGGCATCGCTTGCTCTAGTCAACAGCTGAGCCTGCTGGAGAGTTCATTGCTGAGAAATCCCATGTGCCCTCTGGGAGAGCTGGAGTCAGGTTGTGCTGGGGGGAGCTGAAGTGATGTGCAGTTCCTGTCCTCTGTGCACAGGCTGGGCTGCTCCTCTGGTGATGACAGATCCCTTCAGCACCCTCTTTTGTCTGATTGCTGCATTAGCCCAGTTTTAATAAGCTTGCAAGAATTAATGGAGTCAGCTCCTGCAGCAGAGGACTTGGGATGCAAAGTGGTGGGGATGGTTCCCGTTGTTAGGCTGAAGTCTCTGTGTTGGAGAAGTAAACAATTTGACCAGGGAGGCAGTGTTTTCCTCTCAAAGGTGCTCTCTACATGGCATAATGTGATCCTGGGTGACTCTTCCCAGGCTTGGTGACAGCAGGAACTGATGCAGGGGTGGGAATGACTAAAGGCAATGGTAATGTGGCACATGTGGAGCCAAGATGATGTGGAGATGTGCTGGCACCAGGAACAAAGTGAGGAGGCGAATGTGATGGAAGGTCCTTGGAGACAACCTCCAAGGAAAAGGAGGAAGGGGAACACTAGAGAGAATGGGAGTAAAGAGGACGGAGGGAGTGTGTCCGTGATGGGCTGTGCTTCCTTTTATGTGAAGGCTGTGGCAGATCATAGAATCACTAGGCCAGGTTACTGGTCTCCTCCCTCAGCCTGCTGCTCATGCTCTGGGGATGCAGCCCAGGGCAGCCTTGAGCACATGTGCCTCTTTTACTCACCTGGATGTGCTTTTCACAGCACCCAGTGGACGAGCCCTTCTCACCATGCTCTGCTTCCTCAGGTTAGCAGCTCTAGGAGCTGGTCAGGGGCCAAAGTCATTTTGACAGGGTCTTTCCCATTCAGCTTGCTCCAGCAGCATTTGATGGGTTGCACAGAGGCCCTGCTGTCTCCAGCCTCATCCATATTCATAACTGTGAGAGCTTCACACCACAAAAATTGAATTGCCTGGTTTCACAGCCTTTGATAGATGCAGTCTGTGGCTCTGATTTGAACAAGGCAGATCAGACACATCCTACAAGGTGGTGGCAGTCTTAGATTGATTTTGAGTAGTTCTGGGTTCTGTCTTTTGACCAACTATTGCTTTCTGTTGTGATGAATAAAGACCATTTTTGCATTCTGTGCCATGAAGACCTGATTTTCTGTGCAGGATACACAAAGTTCCTGCGTCACATGGGAAACTATTGGGAAATCCATAATTGCGGGGTTTTGGCAACATGTAAATATTTCCATGGTTACTGAGGGGAATGAATTTCCCATTGGTTGATGCAGTAATATTCGGTGACAAGGAGGAACATGATTTCTGGAGTTGTTTGTTAGTGTGTGATGTGTAGTACCAACTTCCTTCTGTAGCTCTTGGAGTACAATTTCCATACTACCGATTTATTTGTTTTCAAAGCTGATTAATGAGAGGCATTAGAACTTTGGCTAATAGCACCAAGTGGAATGATGTGGAAAACTTTGCTGCTGGTGCTTTTCTGTTACTTCCAAGTGGAACAGGAAAACTTCTCATAGCCTTCTGATTTCCCTGGATTTTGTGTCTGGATTTCACTCCTGTGTCAACGATTGACACAAAATCCCCAGAAAACTTGGAGGTATAACAAACAACTGTAAAATTATGCCCTAGGTGTGTTAGTGTTCATTAGTATATTAGTATTTATGTATAATTGGTATTCATGTGGACATGAACGTGCCAAGACCATACATAGCCCAGTATATGTGGTCATCTCCATAATGGGTTCTTCGTGGTCAAGACAGGCCAAAAAGTGCCTGTGGACAGGCTGGAGGGGCAGACAAACTGAATGCTGGGTTTGTGGGTGTTGGAGAATGCTGAATCCTAGAGCTTTTCCATGAACAAAAGAGAGCATCACTGACTGAATAAGTAGCTTATGAAATATTGCTCAGTTTTCCAGCAGCAAGGACACGATGGTAATTCTGGAGACAGCCCCAACCTCCAATACGTGCTCTGAGGTTGCCAGGGATGTGAAATGATGCCAGCTATTGGAAAGCACTTTCCTTCAGTGCTTCTGACTCCCCTTATCCTCTTCAAAGAGTGCCTGTGTAGCGCAGAGGGTGGATGTCTCTTTATCCAGGTGACTTCCTGGTGTATTTGCAATTTTGACCTCACATTTACTAGAGTTAACGATTTAGAACTTGGTACTTTTGCCAATATTCTTTTGCCCATTGTAAGTTTAACTCAGCTTAGAACAAACCTACACACTTGTACCGTACACCGAATCTCAGCATATTTGTTTTCTCTAGGGAAGTGGAGGCAAGTATTGACGTCAGACTGGATTTGAACTGAAAGCATCACACAGGAGCTGTTTTATGGGTGAATACTCCATTTTTTATTCACTTTTGTGTGTGTTTACCCCCTCCTGCTCACTACCCACGGCCCCAGATTAGGACAGCTAGAAATCTTCTGCTTGAGAAAGCTCAAATACAGCTACCTCCAGTATGTCTCTATGCTAATGCCATGGGCACATGAATAGAAGCAAGACTCCAGGCAGAAACCTGGAGCAGTTCACACTGTGGCAGCTGCAAACAAAGAGGCAGACTATGTGTTGAAAGGAGGACACTGGCAAGTGTGTCAGATTTAGCCAGGATTCAACCCAGGAGGCAGAGTTAAATCATTCGTGGGGGGCTGTGTGCACAGATTGATTTAGTTCTTAATTGGGACAGCTTGTGTTGCCAGGGGTTGGTCCCTGGCCCAATAAGGAGAGCATTGTTGTGCACTGAGAGGTGAAATGCTCCACTGCCTAGATAGACAAATCCATCTTCCTTTTGCTAGGAGCAGCACTGATGCTAACAGAGTATACACTTCAGTATAGTAAAAGCCTAATGTGGATGTGGGGATCTTCTTGTTGGCTATGATCAGCTTTAAAATGAAGCTCAGATAAAGTGGCAAGGTGGGATCCTGTGTTTGAAGAGGTTTGGGTACGTGCAGGATGTTTTCCCATTTCATGCTGGTTGTCTAGAGTCAGGGTACCCCATGCCCTTGCTGGAGAATGGTCACTTCTCCTACCATGCCATGGCCAACCCTAATGGGTTCCTGCTGTCCCTGGACATGCTTCCAAACTGACCCTCTCCATCATACTCCTCAGGGAGCTGTAAACCTACAAGCCTTGACTGGGGCATGTGGTGATGCTATGCTGCTCCAGCATGGGCAAGACTGGTCCAGTGCAGTTCTGACTCCTGCCCCTCCAGAAAGGTCAGGAAACACTTGTCTCAAGGGCACTTGTCTCGTCAGTCACAGCAAAGCTCTTGCTTACCTGGAAGAACCTGGGCTGGGCTTGATATTTCCTTCCCTTTCATCCCACTTGCTCATGGTAAGGAGTCTTGTCCATCTCCCCTCTTTCTTTCCCCTGGCCGGTGTCCTGGCAGTGGCTGGTGCTTCATCTCCTCCTGATGCAATCTGGGATGACACAGAGCAGCAGCATACAAGATTAATGAATATGTTCTGTAGTCCCTTCAAGTCTTTTTGCTGAGGTAATGTAATGTAATGCAGATTGATTTGCACTGTTCCTCTTGCCTGTCCCTGTTTCCCAGAGGCTTTGACAGGATGGCAGGCTTGCTTGTCTGCTTTGTTTAAATGGGGGACAAAGGATCTTAAATATCCCAGTTGGTAGTTGTTATTTGAGAGCTCACGTATGTCACAGGTCAAAAGAAATACATAATCACTTAAAATCCAGTTACTTTCCCATGGAACAGGAAATTGAGAGGAAGTGCCCATTTTATGTACTTCACTTGGAAGAAAGCCTCATGGGGCTGGTGGATCTGTGGCAGTGATCACTTCAAGAAGTGAAGCCCAGTCCCCTATAGAGACCAGTTGAACTCAGTGCAGTGCCAGCTGCCAGACAGGTATACCCTCGGCAGCTCTGATGTTTAGGGTAGAGGAGGGATTTCTTCCACATGTACAAATGACTCTGTGGACCAACTCTGTGTTGCGCTATCCTACTTTATGATTGAGAGTGCTTTGCCCCAGGGAACTGCAGAGCCATGCAAACAGAAACAAGTGACAGCTATAAAAGCTCTTGAATGGGAAATTCTCCACTTAGAATTAAATCCCTTGTAGAATCTGGATCCAAGTACCATCAGGTTTGTACCTTTAAAGCTGATATGTGCACCCATACTTTGAGGGTGTCTAGGTGCTAGTCCAGGGCTCAGATTCACTTGTATCCTAAATAAATTTGATTGTAATAAGGAATCTGTAATTTTGGTTTTTCTCTTTCAGCCTTTCTGCCTTACTCAAAGTATTTCTAGTATTTCTCAAGGGCTCATTGGTGAGGAAGCCTTTGTCCTGCTGTAGGCAGATAGGAAATGATACAGGTTTGTTTCTTTAGAGAGCCCTGTTTAGCCCTTTTTGATAACTGCTGATGTAGGGGCAGCATCTGGTGCTTCCAGAAACACAACCGCTTGTCTTTGGTGTCTGAAACCACATCGGCCACCTCTCCTATGGAGACAGGCTGAGAGCTGGGCTGGCTCAGCCTGGAGAAGAGAAGATGCTTCCTTGTGAACACGAGTTTCCTTTTCCCTTCCCTTCCAGACAAAAATCATCATCTTCACTCTCACGTCTACATTCAGTGTTTATTTAAAACACTCCTTTTAGCAGCTTTAAGGAAGCTACAGTGTGAGACAACTCATTATAGCATGATAGAAGGCTATGGACATATGTACGCACCAGACTCGCACATGAGCAGCTCTAGAAAAGCAGTAGTGAGGCAAGAAATAGTTCGGCAAAGACAAGTGGGAGAGCAAGTTGTCGTCAGAGAAGGGATTTCAGCCTTCATGGTAAAGATGTGGCACTCCCATAGTTAGTCACTGTTGGAGCTCCTGCACCACTTATAGACAAGGAATCACTGCACGCACCGAGCTCTGTGGGTAATCACGCAGCTTTGCAGAAGGTGTAGGATCCAGAATAATTCACAAAGCTGCTGGGAAGAGGTCATTCCTTCCTTACTCCCATGAGTTTTGACTTCAGTAAGGTGTGTGTTTGCGTTTGTGGTGGCGAAATTGCTTCTTTGGGGATCAAGTTAGAAGTGACCTTTGCCTGCTTTAATTCTGGGGGAGCAAGGGGTGAGCTTTGGGGTATAGCTAGAGGAGGCTTTTCAAACTAGCTGGGCTCTCTGGTTCTCATTGCCTTCAAATGTTCCTCCATAGGCCTGGAAGTAGACTCGGTGACTGTTCACCTGAACAAGAATAAATCAGTTCTAGAGCTAGTTTAGGGTTGAGGAAGTAGGTTTTTGCAAGCATCTCCTTTCAGCTGTGTTGCTGCTGTGTGTGTTCATGCCCTCGTGGAAGCCATTGCTCTGCACAGAAATGGTCTTTCCTTAGATGACGCTTTGCCAATAGCAGGGGAAAATCTGTGAGTTCTTGACTTGGAGGCTAAGAACAAGCCGTGCTATGCACTGAATAGTGCTTCTCACAGCTAGAATTGTGTCTGCACACATGATTACAGTGTGTGATGATGAGAAAATACTACATTAAACCTGATAAATTTGAAATACCTGAAGGGGGCCTATAGGGATGCTGGGGAGGGACTCTTCATTAGGGACTGTAGTGAGAGGACAAGGGGTAATGGGCTCAGACTTAAACAGGGGAAGTTTAGATTGGATATGAGGAAGAAATTCTTTACTGTAAGGGTGGTAAGGCCCTGGAATGGGTTGCCCAGAGAAGTTGTGGATGCTTCATCCCTGATGGCGTTCAAGGTGGGGTTGGACATAGCCTTGGATGGCATGGTTTAGTGGGAGGTGTCCCTGCCCATGGCAGGGGGGTTGGAACTGGATGATCTTGAGGTCCTTTCCAACCCTAACGATTCTATGATTCTATGAAAGTAGCCTGAGTTTTTCTATGAGGTAAAGCTCAGGCTGGCTGAGTCAGAGTGGAAAAGGTTTTACAATGATAATGCCTTGTTTAGTTTGTTTCTTCAACCAAATCCTCATTACAACTAAACTGCATGTTTAAATCAATGTCTTTACTGGGTCAGGCTGTAAAAATGTCATTATTAGAAGCAAAGGCAACTGCAAATCACTGCCTGAATTTCTTTAAAGGAGGAAAAGGATTAATTTGTCTGTAAACCTAGATTTTCCCCTTTTCTCTTGTCCCCATTTTGTACTCTCTATTCCCCAGGACCCAAAGCATGTCCTTGCCAGTGTTACCTTGATGGCACCTCCAATGTGGATCAGTACCTGAGCTGCTGCTCCAGCAGTTGGAGCCCAGCTTTGAGCTGCTGTGGGTGCCTGGGTGATACCCTAGATGGGGAGCAGAGGCTCCTGCAGCCCAGGTTTTGGGGTGCCTCACACACCATGTGTGTCATGGGAGATTTGTGGGGCAGGAGGTGTTCTGGAATGGCCTTCTCTCACAGACCAGCATGTGGTAGTGCGGTGGAGATGCGCTCCATGATTCTTCCTAAGCTTTCTGTAAGCTTATTTATGGTTTTGGCCGTTACAATATCCTGCATCAAAAAGTTCCGTGATTTAATTACAGGCTTTGTCAAATGTCATTTGCTTCTGTTTGCTCTAAAGCTGCTGCCAGGACAAGCACCTCTGGAGGAAGCAGGTGTTTCAGAGGTGAGGGAATCCCCCAAATGCTTTAATGATCTTTTTGCACTTTTGCTGGTGATGAGTGTTGCAGAGCTGATAGATCCAGCCAAGCTTTTCCCCAGTGAGAACTGTAAAGGCTGATGGAGCAGCAGCCACTCTTTATGCACAGAAAATGTGTTGCTGGACATAGCACAATGACATTTGCCATTCATTGCATGGAGACAGTGGCACCAGGAACAGTTGCCATGGAAATGGGATAACTAACACATCTGTAGGATCTGCAGCATCCCAATGTTTCCCTTTGCCTTCCGCTAACGTAACTGCTGCTCTCAAATGCACCTGCAGTAGTTGTTGCTGTTGCAGTAGAAATGAAGCAAGCTTCCCCAGAGCAGGAGATACCTGTGGGATGTGAGTGTGGATTGCACTTGGAGCAAAGTGCTGCCGCTGATGTTGGGAAGTGAGAGCCAAGTCTTGCACATAGTGACAGGGCTGACATTCAGGTACTGCACATGGTACAGCCACGGCTGTCGCACCACGCTGCTGAAAGTATGGGAAACCAGCCCGGCCTGTGGCAGGGCTCTGTCACTTGCTAGAGCATGAATCATAGAATGGCTTTTTGTTGGAAAGGACCTTAAGATCATCCAGTTCCAACCCCCTGTCATGGGTAGGGACACCTCACTCTAGACCATGTCACCCAAAGCTCTGTCCAGCCTGGCCTTGAACGCTGCCAGGGATGGGGCATTTATCACTTCTCTGTGCCAGCACCTCAGCACCCTCATAGTAAAGGGCTTCTTCCTTATATCTAACCTGAACTTCCCGTTTCAGTTTGAACCCATCGCCTCCTGTCCTATTGCTACAGTCCTTGATGGAGGGTGATGATCCATCCGCAAGAAGCGATGATGCTGTGTTTTTGAGGATGATGGCTGCTTTATAAAAGGTGTTGCTAGAATAATTATTTTCTTTATTTTCCCTATGCCTGAAAGTGCCCTTCAGGTTTGACTCTTTAAGCAGTGTCTCGAGGTGAGGGTTTTCTGTAGACACCGATATAGTTTTCTGGATTTTTATCTTATTCCATGGCCTATCAAGGTTGAGAAATCCATGTTGCAAGCAGGGAGAGTTGAGAGCTGTGGTTGCCTGGGTCTCTGACCAGCTCCTGGCCAAGTGGGTGTCTTTCCTTAGCCTGGCTCATGCGGGCCAGCTTGAGCATTGTGGTGTGTTTGGGATGGGAACATAAACAGAGGCTGAAGCCAGCTCAGTGATTCAAGGGCACTGTGGCAAGAAAAGGCATTTTCTAAGAGCTGAGCTATAACTGTTACATTTAGGCAAGCGCTTTAAAGCAAAGCCGCAGTATTATGCTGTTACTAGATGACCACGTTGTTGATATAAGCTGGACGTGGCAGGTAACATTAGCACATGTTGTGCAGCTCAGGATACTGGCTTAATCTCAAAGAAAATGAATCCATTTCAAGAAGCAAAGTGCTGCTTTCATTGTATGCTCCAAATCATCACTTTTCTTTTTCTCAGTGTGAGAATCTGAGCCTGCCACTGTGTAATTTAAGTGACTAAGATGGCTTTTTATTGTCACTGTTGTCAGCAGTTCCAGTTTTCAGCAAACAGCTACTTTCTGGTGTGGGAAATTTAGCCTGCACATTGTCACGCTGGGTGCAGACTTCTGTCTTAAAATATAGCTTGATATAGCTAAAGCTCATTCCAGCTCTCTCCAAGGTTGTCTCTGTACCACTCTGGACAGACTGATGCTGGGAAAGTAAAGGACATGCGCTTACACCCAGCCTGTAACTGTGAGGGAAAGGCCAAGAATCAGTTTTGTGGGATCCTAGAGAGCTCACTCGGGGACTGGGACAGTCTCTTATATCCAGTCTTTGTTTCCAATTTGACTTGGAGGCAATTGCTTATTGATGACACTTCATAGAGGGCAGAATTGCATCCTGTGCACAGGGGGATTTTAGGTGGGAACCATAGAAGTTTGGGTCGGAAGGCGCCTTAAAGCTCATCCGGTTCCAACCCCCTGCCACGGGCAGGGACACCTTCCACTAGAGCAGCTTGCTCCAAGCCCCATCCAACCTGGCCTTGAGCACTCCCAGGGATGGGGCAGCCACAGCTTCTCTGGGCACCCTGTGCAGTGCAACCTGGAGACCTGCATGTCCCTGAGAGGGAGAGGTCTTCTCTTGTTTATTACTTTGCCATTGAAGAAGGCAGCACAAACCCAGCTGTTAGTGACACTTCCCTGCCTGCTATGTTCTCGGCAAAGGTAGTTTATGGCATTATCTCAGCATCCTCCAGGCAAATGTCACAGGTGCAGGATTGCTTCTGCTTAGTAGAAGCAGCCCTTTTGAGCTGGAGGTTTGGGTGCTTGTTGGGAACAGCAGGCTGGTGCCTGCAACCCAGTGCTGCCATGCGGAGTGGATACTTATGGGAATGTTGGAAAGGGGCAGACGTTTGGTTGGTTCAGACCTCCAGTGGTTCTGGGTGCGAGGGGGGCCTTCATCTCCCCCCAGAAGCATTCACAGAAAGTGATACTGCAGTGATGCTGTCATACAGATACCCCATTGGAGAGAAATGTATGAGCTGGGTCTGGGTGGGATCTGGTCTTTAAAAATCATCTTGTGCAAAAGGGTGAAATGGAGAACTTGAATTATAGACTCAGAAAACTTCCAGACAATGCTCTTCCAGTGCCTGCAGCAACTGGAGTGGGTCCTAGGAGCCTTCGACGAGGCTGGTAGCTTTCTTGGTGCAGCAGCATGGTCCCAAGACTAGTAAGGTAGCTCGTTCCCTGCAGAGCTGAGGCTGCATCCACTTCTCAGCTCCATGCAGGGACACAGCAGCTCTCCAGCTTGATGGGATGTGAGATTTGCAGAGTCCCAGTCTGAGAGAGACCCTCCAAGAGGTGGAAGTGATGGCATCCTAAGAGCTTCATGAAAAGTGGGTTCTCAGTGGTGTAAGGTGATGGCAAAATGTTCAATGAGAATACTCCAGCATCAGTGTAGTCAGGGCACAGAATCTGCTCTCTTCCTGGGGTCTGATAAACAATTGACCTCATGTAGGGAGGTTTGTAGTTGCCCTCCTCCTTCCCTGCTCCCTGAGCAAGCTCAGATGGAGTGAGTGGTGCTGCAGCACTGCCTGCAGACCCAAGACTTCAGCAAGGTTTTTCTTTCCATAAGCCCTGTTGCTTTCTCTAGGCAAGCACCTCAAGACTGTGGTTAGTGAAGTGCTTCTAGGTGGGTGTAAGTGCGAGCAAAGCTTGACCCGAGATGCTTAAGTCAGCCTCAAATGGGAATCGAGGAGGAGGAGGAGGACAAATGGAGATAGCACTTGATAGCTTTGCTTTGGCAAATCTGCTTTTTCATAGAAGAAAGAATGTTTCTCAGTTGCTTCGCTGAATTTGTCATTACACAGAGTTGAGTGTTGCTTGGAAAAGGGCATTCAGCGAATGCGTGTGATTATGTTGAGCTCAAAGGCGGTGACTCACAAGCAGAAGATATTTCCAGGAAACAAATGAAGAGTAGGGCAATGATATGGTATTTCTTCTACTGCGGAATATAAGAGTGACCTTTCTGCCTGAGGGTATGTTTAGAAAACCAGATAAGACCTGAAGTCAGAAATAGTTAAATGGATAGGTCCTGTCTTTGAGGTTTCCTTTGGGTTTCTGTGCTGTAGTTCCCAAGGAAAAGGTTGGGCTTTGAGAATTAGAGAATTCAGAGATTTGAAGTCTATCTGAAGTCAGCCAAAATGTTCCCTCCATAACTCTGCTGGGAGAGGGTCATAGAATCATAGAATGGTTTGGGTTGGAAAGGACCTTAAGATCATCCAGTTGGCCTTGAACACTGGGGGCATTTACCGCTTCTCTGGGCACCCTGTGCCAGCGCCTCAGCACCCTCACAGTAAAGAACTTCTTCCTTATATGTAACCTAAATCTCCCGTTTCAGTCTGAACCCATCACCCCTTGTCCTATCACTGCAGTCCCTGATGAAGAGTCCCTCTCCAGCATCGTTGTACGCCCCTTTCAGACACTGGAAGCTGCTCTGAGGTCTCCACACAGCTTCTCTTCTCCAGGCAGAGCAGCCCCAACTTTCTTAGCCCTAAATATCTGATTCCTTGTGGGAGGGAGCTACTTCAGCAGTGGATTAAGAGCACTGGAATTAGTCCTTGTCATGCTGGGTGCAAATTTACAGGGTCTATCTCTAACAGCAGCTACTGCACCCCAGTGTGCTGGGATGAAGAGGGCTTCTTTGTCCTTAGGCTAACTTTTGGGAGAAGCTGAAGGAAGGGATCCCATTGCTAAGCATTGTTTCTGGGAAGTCTTTTGCAAAACAATCATTTAAAATCACCCGTTCATCAAAGAAAGAGCAATTCATATTCACAGATCTCTGCAGCATGGAAACCATTTGTAGCAAGTGCATGAAGAGTCGTTGCAGCTTGTACTTCCTTGCTGGGACTTAAATAAAACTAAAACAATTTACAACCTACAACAAATCCTGTCAATAGAGATGTAATTGTTAAAGCTTAGTATCTCTGGTTTGGAGCAGTTACAGAACTCTTGTATTATAGAGGATGATGTGTTTGGTTTTCATGCGGAACCGCCGTTTAATGAAGGTTTAAACAGAGGGTGAATAGGAGTGGTGTTGTAGGTTTCATCAACGGGCATAAGAATATTTCCACTTTGGAACGGTTTGTTTTGATTTCTACCAATAAATAAACTAATTTCATGTGTCAGAGGAGAGCATTTTCACAGTACAGTTCGTGTGTTACTGCTTACGTGGTTCACAAAACAGGGGCTCAATTTCTAACCCTAATGCAGATCCAAATCCACCAAGTGTGAAAGTTGCTCAATTTTGCAACCTAACCACTGAAAGTGGGGGGAAAAAATTACATCTGTTTTCCATAACTGGGGAAAATATATGCATGAGTTGAGTGGGAAGGCATCAGCCAGTCCCTCTGCTCTGCAAACACGCTTGCCTTCCCCTTGACCCTCTGCCACCAGTGTGCCAAAGCCAGTTAAGAGAAGAATGTTGTTCAGTAAACCAAAGAGGACATTCATCAGATAAGGGGAATGAGAGAAGCAGTGCTCTTATCTGCCTTTACTCAGGGAAGGAAAGGAAACATGGTGATTTAACCCAAGAGCAGGACTGCAGATGTATAAACAGAAGTCAGCCAAGGGAGCAGCTCTCACCCCCACCATGTGCTGTACTCTGTATCTGCTCTGCTTACCTGCTTGTCAAAAACCTGTAGTAGGAGGAAAGCAAGTGCAGCATGTTTTTGTAGATGAGACTTGCTTAGTTTTCTTCTGCAGCACAAAAAAGCACCATCACAAAACCCCCATCAAACTTCTCACAACCCAAAGGGAGAAAGCACTGCATCTAAATCAAATTGAAATGTAATTTGCGGAACTTCTTAACGCAAAGCTCTCTTGTGATAAGAAAACTTGCCTGTCAAAAAGGAGAGGCCATGCTGCCCCCATGGTTCACCTTAGAAGGTGAGAGCAGCCCTGCTGAGATAAGTGTCCTATTTTTGGGCATGGCTTGGGAGCAAGTCTGTTCTGCAGCCTGCCAAGAAGATTCCCAGGAAGCAAAGGTCAAAGCAGATAAAGCAGTGGTTTAGGAGCTGTCGCTCTCTGGTCAATGTGCTTTGCTCTCATCACCCTCACAGGTCAAAAGCAAACCTGAGTGCAGAAGTTGCTCTGCTCCAGCAAGGATGTATTGGGCAAATGAGCTGGGATTCATCTCATCCAGCTTTGGCTGAATTCTCGTTTCCTTGCTAGTCTGTAGGAAGAAGCTCTTCTGGAGGGCCCCAGCTCACATGTTTGTCCCTGTTGGTTTCCAAGGGGCCCTGAGCAACTGATCCTGAAGTGCTGGTGCTGTATCCTGGCCGTGCTGGTGAGGCTGGAGCTTGCTCCACCAGACTGGTCATTGCGGAGAGGTAATCCTGGATCCTGGAGGCTATGAGCGATAGGTAACAGCACTTGCACAAAGCTCATGCAGACTCTTGGGCTATTTTCTGGGGGATCCTGGCAGTGATTCACTGCTTGTCCCGAAGCTCTTCTTTGCTCCAGCTGCACCACTCTTCCTGTGCTTCTAGCATGAATATTTAGGAATTTGGAATATGTAGGAAAGAAAGAAGTGACCTCTGGTGGGAGAGAGGGTAGATGGGCAGTGTGTAATAGGCATCACACATTGACACTGTACCCATATCACAGGCTCCAGCCTATATTGAGACTGGCAGACCCACAGATATGGTGCTGCTTGGCCCAAAGACATCATGGGATAAAGATGTGCTACGGGTAGGTGAGGACCCTGCAAATCAACAGCAGAGCTGGGAACACAAGGCAGGTCTGCAGCCTTCCAGGGTAATACTCTGTGAATTATAACAATAGAGGCAAACATCCCTGGGGACATCCCATTTATAATAGCACATTGCAAGGCAGGAAGGTTTTCCCTGTGCAAGACCAAATGTCATTAAACTTAAACCTGGCAAGCGTCAGAGTTACTGGAAACAAATTCAGCCTTGTCTGGGAATACAAGCTCCTGCTTTAAAGTGCTAATTTCCCAAAACACACAGGCAACAGGCTCAGCAAGTGAAATTGGAAAGCCCTGCCAGGCTTAAAAGGAGATTCTTTCACTCACAAAGGCCCAAGGACATAAACTGCTCCTATTGCCCCATAGCTTGATGTATTTAATAGTCTCATTGCTCAAAGTGATAACCAGACCACGTTGAATAATAATATAGGACCATGGATGTCTGAAGGAAAATTGACAGCATCTCATCCCACCTCAGTCATTCTTGCTTTGTTCTTCTTAGGATAGCTCTTTTCTTCCTGTTTTGTTTGTTCCAGGGATGTTGTCACCTCTCACCCTCTCCTTGCCTCACCTTCCTCCAGCTTTCCAATTTTCATTCCTTGCAGAAGAGGTGGCCCATAGGATTCCAGTTGGATCAGCATATCCAAGGTGTTGAACAGCAGGAGAAACCTAAATGCATATGAAGGTTAATATTTGCTGAAAGCATAATGTAGCATAGTATTGAGAGGCCAGATTCTCAGCTGATACAAAGTACTGAGAAGATGAAATTGCACTGATTTTCACCAGCTAAAGAGAGGCACAGTGTAGATCTCTAGTTAAAAGTAGCTTGTGTAGTTAGGATTTCACACTATAACTTATCTGGAGACAGGGAATTAAACAAGACTAAGCATCTTCCAGAAATAGATGCATCAGTGGGAGTTGAAACAGGATTTTTAACATAATTACTATCCTGCCTGGGGTATGAGGTTCATCAATAAAAGCAAAGCTTCTCTATTGTATTGGAACATACAAACCAGAGCAGACCCCACATTCTGCTCTAATTGGTTGAACTAGACCTTTTGCAGCAATACTGAGATTGTGACAAGTGTCCAGATGGAGGGGTGAAACCTGCGGGTGAGCTTGAGTAAGGACCAGGCTGTTTGGCCTCTCCTCTTTCCTTGGAGGACACCAGAGAAATGATTCTTTGTGGTGTGGTGCCTCATCCCTCTTCTGACAGCAGCAGATGGCTGGGGTTGCTCAATCCCAGACTAATCAAAACTCCATTTGAAGGAGGTGGTGCGTTTGAGGAACAGGCCAGAGACTGGATTGGGCTGATGGAGGAGAGAGCAGAATTGTGTGTGCTGTGAAAAAACACATGGGATTCATGGAAAAATCAAAGAAAGGAGATGTAGGAATGGGAAGCAGCAAAACGAAGGGGAAGGACAGCTTCCAGACATGCTAGTCAGGACTTGGGCAGGAGCCAGACTGATCCCCTTGGCTTTTTCCAGGGTGGGAATGTATCTTACAGCTTTGGCAGAGAGGAGTTAATGTCATAGGGCAGTGTTGTAATATCAGGGACATGGAGATGTTTTATTACACCGCAGTGACAGAGAGCTGTGCTCCAGGGAGTAACCCAGCCCATGAGACACTGGGCATCAAACTGGTACATGTTTTCCCTTCACCTTTCTGTCCCCTGGGGAAAATTAAATCCCAGACAGGCCATGGTGTGATGCTGATGAGCAATTTGGGTCCTGATGCCGCTGACACTGCTGATGCTACTGCTTAAATGAGGGCTGCCTCTTTAGGCAATGATATACATACCCCAGTAAAGAGGAGGAGGATGCTGGTGAATGCACCTAATGTCATCCATAGCGTGTGAGGCTGCTGCTGCTGCACGTGTGCAGGTACCAGCAGTGTAGGAGTAAGGTGTATCTGGGGATCCCTGCTTTAATCTGTTTTTTTGGGTATCCCAGGGCTGGCTGCATTGTTTGTGCTGTCCTGGTTCTGCCCTTTGGAAGAGGTGTTACTCCCCCACAGAAACCTGGGATTTTGGTGTTTGAGTATTACACCTTCTCCAGTTACCGATCAGAATCCAATTTGGTCCTCAGTTTCTATAGAAATCCATTATATGCTTGTCTTGTATCAGTGCCTTGTGGGAGAAATCTTTTTTCTCCCCCCATCTTATTAATTCTGCAGTGGCTCTTGAGGGCTATGGGAAGTCAAGAGATGAACCACTGTTAGGCAGTTTGATTTATCTGGGCTGCATGATTGTTTGTGTGTATGTGAGCTGCAAGGGAATGTCCTGCTGACCAGTTGGAATCCCAGCAAACAGACCTCCCTGCATGGACATGGAGAAATGTGACCAGGAAAGCTGGCCATGGTGCTTGAAGGAGATTTTTATAGCACATCTAGATGCCTTGGTGGTTTGAAATAAGCTTAGTTGATAAACTCCACTATAGGTAGCCATGACTCATGGGTGGCTTCTTAGTAAGTTCTGCTCTTGATCCTAAAGCAAGCTGTTTAATTCTGCACAGGATGCTAGCAGGATCACGGAGTGAGGCTGGATCACTGCTGCATCTGAGGGATAGTGCAACTTGCTCAGGGTGCTGCTCTGTGTATGTGGCAGCTTCCCGAGGAACAGTGGGACTTACAGCATCGTCTTGACTTTAGAACAGGAGAAATGGTTGAAATCAGGGACAGCACATTCCTCTACCCTCCTTGCAGGAAGGATAGGAAAGCTAAGAAATACATACAGCGCAGACAAGCAGTGCAAGACACTGGGGGCTCTTGGGGCTGTCGACTCAGTATTTGGTACTGCATTTAGTGGCAGCCAGTGTTGGTGCAGCAATGAAAAACATTCCAGAGCTTTTCCTCTGGGTGCCTATCTCCTTCTAGGCTGTATAAATCCTTTCCGCAGGTTTGCACTAATACTTTGGCTAGCGGTCTGCAGGTGATTTAAAGCATGTGTTTGACAAGATTCCCTTGCTGCTCGAATGTGCTTTGATACTCAACAAAAATCCTGCTCATATTAATCTGATTTCCTGATCAAACCACCTTAAAGTGTGTTTATTCCTGTGTGGTGAGTTGCGCGGTAGTGATCTGCTTTGTAGATCAGGCCCTGGTTCTGTGGGGGATTGGGCAAACACGAGGCGATTTCTTAAAGTCTTGGAAAGCCCTTTCTGCTCCACGGTAACAAGAGAAGTGAAAATGTTTCCAACGACTCCAATGGAAGCCAAAGCTTCCAACTGTGTCTGAAAACCAAAGTCGCAATATCTTAGTCAAAGGAAAAGGGGCGTGAGAAACTGTCAGGTAACATCTATGATCCCAACTGGGTGAAGAAAGCAGAGGTCTCACATGCTGAAGCCATGGTGGGACTGAAGATGACAAAAGTTGTAGCTCTAGTCTATGGACAAGGAAAATCATAGAATCAAAGAATGGTTTGGGTTGGAAAAGACCTTAAGACCATCCAGTTCCAGCCCCCTGCCGCAGGCAGGAACACCTCACACCAGACCATGTCTCCCAAGGCTCTGTCCAACCTGGCCTTGAACACTTCCAGCGATGGAGCATTCACCACTTCTCTGGGCACCCTGTGCCAGTGCCTCAGCACCCTCACAGGGAAGAACGTCTTCCTTATATCTAACCTGAACTTCCACGCTCTAAGTTTGTACCCATTACCTCTTGTCCTGTCATTACAACCCCTGATGAAGAGTCCTAAAAAGCAATCCAGGGCAACTAAATCATGTCTGGATTACCATGGATATAACACTTGCGTCTGCTTCTTGCCCAATGTCCCTTATCTGGTGCTAACAGCAAATTTGCTGTGGTTGCTTTGGTGTAGCCTTTCAGTTACCATTGCCTGACTTGAACTAGAGCAGTGGTTTTGGTGTATTAATTATTGTTATTGACATTTTGTTTCTGAACTGCAAGTACACATCTGAAGTTTAATTCAAATGACTGGATTGGAAACTGGAGGCCACACAGCCAGCAGTGCTAAACCCAGGCTAATTAACTCCGCTGCAAGACAGCCCTATTAGCTCAGGCAGTAATTCCTAGCGAGGGAGGATCTGCCTCATCCATGAAAGAGTGGGCTGGTAATAATGTGGGGGCTGCACATCACTTGTGGGTCATGTAGGGGAGAGGCTGAAGAGCTTTTCGGCCCAAGCAGGGCCACTTTGGTGCCAAATGGCTTGTGTGCTGCCTCCTCAGCAGTGCTGGTACACGCTGAACTTCTTTCAGTGTGCAAAGCATTTGGGCATGGTTGGGAATTTCTGCCTTTCAGGTTATTGAAATTGGGAACAAAATCCCAAAACATGCCAAGGAGCTGCACACACTGTGTGTACACACACACACACACACACTGGCCGTTCCCAGCAAGCTGAGCTGCCAGCAGCATGGCTTGTGGCTTAAGAAGCTGTTTCACCCTGGTGTTAAGGTTAGAAGTGTTTTAGTCAAGTGTGTTTCCTCTTTTACTGCTGTGATTTTGGTGATGGATGGATGGATGAAGTGGTATCAGCAGTGGAGACTGCAGGCCAGGCAGGGACCAGAGAGCAGCACTGGCTCACAGAGGGTTGCTTGTGCTTCTGATCTGTGTCATGGTCAGAGTCAGAGACTGTTAGTGAGATACTGAAATGGAAAACATTGCTCTCTGCAATGAGCTTGAACAGGAATATCACCACAGGTTCCCTTCTTTCATCCTGCTCAATTGGCAGACTCTTTTCCCTAGGAAGACATAGTGAATATGTATGATTTGCACTTGGAAAAATACTCTTTCTCCTTTCTCTGCTGGCTTATTTTCCACATGCACCATGCATTGGGAGCTGTATAAGGCTAGCATCTGAGCTCCGCTGCTGCCCATTGCCAGGGGACGGATTCCAGGATTTGCTGCTTTAGGAGCAATGACCCTTTGCATTTCTTTCAAGTCCCATTATTCTTTTTCTGTGACAAAGCCTTGCAAACTCACTCCATATTGCAACAGTCCCTTTTGGTTACTTTAATCCTAAATGCAGAGATTTCATTAAATTACTCATTCTCCCCTATTTCCATTGTGATCACCAGCCATGTCAGTCACAGCAACTCTTCAAAGAGGGAGGCTGAACTGTACATCAGATATGACTTCCTTCTTCGTATTTATAAGGCAAAGCATAAATTCTAACTGGTCCACTAGTCATATCTATTGATTTGGTACTTAATCATGTGAACACAATGAATATTCAGTGCCTGTACGATATAAAAAGAACAATCAGAATAAGTTATTATAGGTGCTGGAATCTCATTTAAAATCTAATTAGGTCTAGAACAAAACTGGAGAAGTCCTGTCTGAGTGTGTAGAAATGGATGTGTCTGTATAATGAGTGAAATGCCTTCTTTTTTCACCCATCTCTTAGCATCTATTAAGAAACTAGCATTTTCTTTTTCAGTTTCCACTTAGAAAGCCATTACTCTGTCTAGCTCAGACAATGGCTGGTACCCTCATGCTTTAACTTGCAGATTAAAGCTGATTACTCCAGGTTGTATAACTGTGCACTGCATCATCCACAGCATAGAATCATAGAATAGTTAGGGTTGGAAAGGACCTTAAGATCATCGAGTTCCAACCCCCTGCCGTGCTTATGGTCATGGTGTTTGGACTAGTCAAAGCATCTCAAGCAGCAGTGATTTTGTAGCTGTCTCTGTTCCACTGCACTGAGCGGCTTAAAGCCTTAGGATTGCATTGCTGATGGACCAGCATCCTTACTGACCACCGCCTCTGGTGGGCTTTAGGCTAGACCAGTTGTTTGCAGGAAGTAGAAAAAGTCATTGCAGCAAATAGTGTGTGCACCGAGGTGTGTCTGACTGCGGCCCCAGAATGGCCCTTACCCCAGCAGCATCTGACCACTCCTTGGGCGGCAGTGCCATGGAGATACGGTGCATCATGAACTAGAGCTTGGGCAGGAGCTCTCAAATGGAGGCATCACAGAGGCCCTTGGTGGGCTCTGAGAGCCCTCCATACAGGCAGTTGCAGGTGTGACCACTTTGTGATGGGGAAGGCAGGAAAAAAAGGAGTCACAGAGAAGCTGAGGTTGTTACTGCTCACTATTAGGGTTAGCAAAGGCCTCTTTCCTGCTGCTTTGTCCACATGTCTTACTTGTGATCAGCCACAGCTGAAACAGGATGACATCAGTTACAGATGTGCCACACCAGGAGATCCATCTGCCTTTAAACCTGTGCAGAGGCCCGTAGTTCTTTTGTAGTAAAAGAGTGAGGGAGAGGAAAATCCTATCCCATACTTGAAATCCGCTTTAGGGCACTAAGATGTCATGTAAGAAATTCTGGGAAAGAAAACCAGGGTCTTGCAGGCTTTAGTTTGAAATCTCTCTGTTCAGATGCCCAGATCAGGACAGAGCCTACCTTGCTGTTTATAAAGAGAGATGTGTAGATGGGTGTAGCTCTATCAGTGGATGATTAGGTAAAAATAGATCATAATTTGGTTCAGCGTTTACATTTTGCAGAAAAATGGAGTACCACAACTATATGTGCTCATACATAGGTATTTGTGGAAGTGAACACAGCTGTTTCTCAGAACACGCCTTAATGGCTTCAGGGGCAGATGAAGAACAGAACCAAGGCAAAATAAACACCTTTCAGCTAGCTGTGTTCTGCAAATAGGACATGGCTTTCTGTCTTCAGGGTATATCTCTCTGTTAGAACTCTGCCAGCAAAGTGAGTCTGTTGTTTAATGCCTGTTCTACTTTTCTCTTGTGCTTTTCTTGGTGAACCACGATGTTTGTAGGAGTGGGTTCAGCCCGCTCTATCAGATTATTCGCACTCTCGCTGTCTTTCACTCCTTCGCTTTTTCTGCATGGGCGATGCAGGAGGGCACTCAGAGGAAGGGAAGGCACTTGAGGTTTTATGCAATGTGAGTCGGTAGCCCTCTCACAAGAAATGTTTTCCCTTGCAAGAAAAAGAGTTGGGGCTCCAAACTCTGATTTAGCTTTGAACTGATGTCCGTAACTGGCCACTCCTATTGCCAATAATGGGGATTTTGCTTCATGAAGGGCTGCAGAAAACTGCTTGAATTTAGCATCCTCAGGGGATTAATCAAGAGCTAAAAGCCTGGTCGGATGCCTTGAGGGTTTTACAGCCAAATACAAACCTGACATCTTTGGCTTAGCTGTCCTGCAGTGAGGCTGTCTGCCTGTCTGCTCTCTATGCGGGCTCTCTGCCCTCTGCCCCCAGGCAAGGCACCAGTAAGGGTAGAGAGCAGGTCAGTGCACACTGAGAACCCCAACCCTTCCTTCCCCACACCAGGGGCAGGGAGAGAATTTGTGTGGTGGTTTTCCTGCTCAAGAAACACCCTGGGCATGCTGAGATACTGCAGGGATGAAACCATCTAACGGGAGCAAATGCTGTGGCTGTGACCCATCCCCTTCCAGGGGCTCCTCCTGTGATGCTGCTCTGCAGACTGGGCTGCTTCCAGGCATTTCTTATCCTCAGTTTTCACCCCAATTGAAGAGTTCACCCTTATTGAAATCTCGATTTCAAAAGAAACCCTGTGCCTGGATGCTGTCTGTGTTTACCAGGGCCCAGGCTCTTACCAGCAGCTCTTATGAGTTTACGCTCCTGAGTTTACATGGCTTTAATTGACCTCGTAGTTTCCCAGCTCTTATTACAGTATCAGATGAGTGCTCTGTGTGGCGCTTTTTTTCCTCCCTTTTATTAAAAGTAAGGTTGAGAAAAACTTCAGTTACTTAAGGCACTGTCATAAAAACCTCATTACTCAGCTTGCAGGGCTTGTCTTGCGTGAAGGCACTCGGGCTTGCTTGGCTGGGTTGAGAGGGTGAATTATTCACTTCCCTTTAGTACTTAGGCTGGGTCGAATGTCTAATCCATGCTTGACTTCTCACGCTGAGGCAGGCAGAAGATGTGAATGGAGGTCACCCTGTGGTGAATTGCTGGCCACTGTGGGAGTCAGTGCTTGCTTGGCATCAGGAAATGCGCTTTTTGGCCTTGGAGGTGAGTAAAGAACGGCACTGGTCCTCCGAACCCTCGAGGTCTGAGCCAAAAAGGCCTCATGAAAGCAATACAAAGCTATTGTCTGAGTACAGTTAGTTCGAATGTGGCACAAATGATGATAAAGGTGCACAATGCACCTACACACTGCTGCAGGGCTCTGCAAAGTAACAGTCAGAGCCTGGCAGAGGAGGGTTGAAGAGCTGCAGGGCTTTTCAGGGGAAGCTTTGCCACGCTGCATGTGGTGGGAATGATTAGATGACTGTGCTCAACGTGCTCAAACTGCACTGCTGTCTTTTAGTCATCCTTTGTGCAGTGACTGCAGCCAGGTTTTCCTTCCTCCTGTGTCATTTCCAGCCCATAACATGAAATCTCACGGTCTTCAGGTGACAGTTTCAACCTCACTCGTTAAAGTTCACATCATGTAAATCTCCTCTTGAATGAAGTCATCGCATTGTGCGGGGGGTTAGCAAACATGGAGGTAAGGCTGGCTTACTGCTTAAATGCACGCTGTGCTAAATGGTAATTTCCTGGATGCAGAAGTGACATTTTATTCATGAATACATCTTGTGGTTGCTGAACATCTGTAGTTGGAATGATCTTTATGCTTTGAAAGCCTGTTTCTGTCCCACCTTTGATGGTTTTCGATGACACAGAAGCCAAGGCAGCTGTTGTAGGAAAAGTGCTATTTACAGTGATGTTCTTGGGCTTCGAAAGGCTCAGCCTGGAGCAGTGTTGCAATGACTTCTGAGCTGTCATATCCCCACCCCAACTGGCTGTCCAGAATTAATAGCATTATTCCAACTGTAGGAAATATTTACAAGTATATTGCTTTACATGCAAATAGAGAATTAAAAGGAAGCAGGAAAAGTCATCCTGATATTCTGCCCAGATACTATATTCACATAAGGACTACCCAGTATGGACCCACTGCTCGCTAGACTTTCTGAATCCTTTATTAACACAGTTCATTGTGACTGTTGAGATTCAGAAGTATGATCCAAGTTGTGTGCATCTTCCCACTGTAGTAACTGGCTGGGTCCACCATTTAGCCCTGCAAATTCAAGTTATTGAGGCTTAGTTTAACCTCCATACCCCACTGAGCCAAGGCAAGTCCCAGGACCTCTCTGCCAGGGTGAAATTGCGCTCATGGAAAACTGGGATACTCAACAGGCAAGGGATGAATCTAGTCAATTGTTGATGCTTCTGAGGCCAAGTGCCAGGTCAAGGTGGCCATCAGGGATCGTGCAGGGCCGCAAAGCCAGCATGCTGTGTGCAGGAGTGCCCAGTGCAATATGAACCTACTATGAGGCCACTGGTTGTAGGGCTGAGTCCTACCTCATGCTGCGGAGCTACATAAAGGGCTTCAAGAAAGAAAGATTTCATTGCTAGTGAAGAAATTTAATTGGCAAGAGTTAATTCCTGAATTAGGGTGTATTCCTCATGTTTTGAGGAGGATGAGGAAGGTCTTGTTTGGTATATTGATGTTCTTTCCTTTCTTCTCCTTACTGTATTAAACCCTACAGAAGAGGGCAATTGCCAGGTATATAGCTAGACTTTGCAGGTTGCTGTGGATGGATCCTAATTTTTGCCCTATATGTATTGCTTTCCACAACTGTATTGTTCCCAGGATTTCATTTGGATTCTGTTCCATCTCATCTGAAATGAATGGGTTTAATCAGAATGTCTTAAACCTACTTCATTCGATGGTAACCCATTTTAAGATGCCAAGAAACATACTGCAGTCTTGCCCTGGCAAGGCAAGAGGCTAAATGAAGGGAGGAATTTAGCTTCTAACTAGATTCTAACTAGGAGGCTCTGGGGCTTTATAAGATTTTTCTAGGGATAGCCTCATTTGGCCTCTATAAATGGAAGCTAGGCAAGAAAATACAATCTGCCTGCTCTGAAAGGTACTTATTGATTTCAGCAGTCACACTGTAATTGATCTCACAAATCAGCTAATCGAGGTCCCTAATGAAAGGTGGCATGAGCAGCAGTATATTTTCCAGTTGCTCCCCCTCTCCCCCCAGTAGGCAGCAGATGACATATCTGGAATTCCTTGTTAACCATATACAAACCTTTCAATGCATTTGACCAAGCAACTAGAATTAATGATGTTTATCACACAGTGCTTGGTGCTCTCATTCATCTCATGCCAAGTGGGCTTTGTAAGGCTGAGCTGGTGTTGGTGTCAGTCCTCTGCTAGAGAAGTGTTTTGCATCCACAAGGGTTCCTTTGTAGCGAGGGCAGACCTCAAACACTGGGTGTGAAGGCGCAGCTCTGGTTTGCAGCCATTTCAGAAGGGGTTTAGCATCTCTTTGTTCTCTAGTTTGCATGTGTGGTTTTCTGCCTTCATTTTGCAGCTCTCGCTGATAGGAGAGGACCCTCTGAAGTTCTTCTGAAGGTTCGAAAAGAACAGCATACTTTCTCCTCTGAACTTTCAAAACCCAACCAAAGGCATTCAGGTGATTATCTCGAGTCTTTTTTTCTGTAATGACTTTCTAGGTGCTTGATGTTGAGCAAAAATCTGCAGATAACTCTATCGGCTGTAATTATTTAATGTATATTGAGCTGGGGAAATGGTTCACTTAAGTTTGTCTTTATTCTGCCATTTCCTGTTAGAGAGTCGAAGCTTAAACCTGCAGTTCTCTCTTAATTGCTGCATCCTGTTGGTTTCTTTTCCCATTCTTAAAAGATAAGCATATGCTTAAATGGGAGCCTTTGAAAGAGGGAAATAAAATGTCTTCATTAAAGTGTGATGATGGTTTGAGTGCACAAATATCACTGTCTGAGGTGAACCCTGATTTTTGGATTGAAAATTCACCACTGATTTAGCAACTTCTTTGCGGAGATGGCAGTGGGACAAAGGAGTGGTGAGGTGGGAATGACTTTCACTTTAACAAGAAAAGAGTATTTCCTTTGATTAGATTTCACTATTGCCTCTATACTTCATCCTCCCAAGGATGAGTTCCTGTTTAAGTGGAGCTACACTAATAGGAATGATCATATCCCATACTCAGCTGCTTTAGATCCTATTTAACACTTATCAACTCTTCAGCTGATTACAGAGGAACTCTTAATATGGGAGGACATGCAGAGGAAGAGGCATGCTGTGGGTTTATGAGACTGCAAACTTCTTGCAGCCCTGCCTATGAAGTGCCTGCAGTGGAGGACTAGCAGCTGGGATCGCTGCCTGTGCCGCAGAGCTTTTGCTGCCATGCCTTGTCTTCCTAGAGAATGAGGAGAGATCTTTCCTGTGGCTTCTTAAGGACACAAAAGAAATGATAAGATATCTTATTTTGCACAGGTGTTGGTTGCTGCGTTGTACCCATCTTGCTTTCATGGTATAATGTTACTGGGGCAGTCGCATACTGCCTGTGCACTGGATTTTGGCTGTTAGGAGAGCTGGGTACTTTGTCCTAGCATATTGCAGTCCAGTGGTTGTGTGTTCTTCCCCTTTCCACTAAACGGTAGTTACTTAAAATTAGTTCTTTAATTCCTTAGGATCATGGAACAACATAGATTGAATGGAACCTCTCTCTTTGGCTTCTATTCTGGGCAGAAGATGTTATTTAAGCCTGAGCAGAACACCTTACTACATGCTCATGGTCTCAAATAAGCAATAAAAATGCTCAGTTAAGTCAGCTGGGAAAGTAGGTCTGGATCTCGCTGCTGGGTTTCTTTCCGTTGTCTATCCTTGATGCCTCTTGTTCCCTTTCTGTGAGTGTTAACTTTATCCCATAGCAGTCTGACAGCAGAGACACACTGAGTTCCTCTGGTTTGATATTTCCATTGCAGTATTAGGCTGAATGGTAGTTGGCAGCAAAATCCATCCCTATACCTCCAGAGACTCATTAAAACTGGATAACTCTGAAGTACAGCAAAATGATTTCTGTTTGGACTGCACTGCCAATTTAACAGATGTGTGAAAGGTAAAATGAAGTAGTTTCTTGTAAGGAAATTCCTCTAACTAGGCACTTTCTAAAAACTTCCAATAAATGTTCACTTATTAGATCAAATCTGTAGATATAACTTCTCCTAATCATATTCTGTGTGCTTAAGAGAGCGCATAGGTTATTTTTTAGCATCACACCATTTCTCACATGGCTTATTATAATTACAATAGTTTCTGCATGTGTTTGAAACAGGGGATTGGGAGCACCATCATTGCACCACTTCAGGACACATACTGGTTGAGCAATGCAGCTGCTTCCAGTGGATCCAGCTGGCATGAATGAGCTTTACCTCTTCCAGTTCTCCTTTTCCTGGAGCTTGCACAGACCTGGTTTAGTGGTGGACTTGGCAGTCCTTGGATAAAGGTTGGACTTGATAATCTTAATGATCTTTTCCAACCTAGTTGATTCTATGACCTCAGCCTCCCACTCCCCCTTAAGCAGGGGGGATCCAGTTCACATTTCTGGAAAGCAGCGGTCTCATGATGCCTGCTATGATTGCATTACCCGCAGTGAGCATATACAGTTGCTTGGGCAGTGGATTTAGGAATAGTACATGAAGAAACCTTTTCTTGGCCAGGGTTTGGCTACAGCTAGATATTCCAGTTGAGCTCAGATCCTAGTGAAATGTTTCATAGAATCATAGAGTGGTTTGGGTGCGAAAGGACCTTAAGATCATCTAATTCCAACTCCCCTGACATGGGTAGGGATGCTTTACAGTAGGCCATGTCACCTGAGGCTCTGTCCAACCTGGCCTTGAGCACTGCCAGGGATGGAACATGTACCATTTCTCTGGTCACCCTGTGTCAGTGCCTCAGCACCTTCACAAGGAAGAACTTCTTCCTTCTATCTAACCTGAACTTCCCCTGTTTCAGTGTGAACCCATCACCCCTTGTCCTATCACTATAGTCCCTGATGATGAGTCCCTTTCCAGCATCCTTGTGGGCCCCTTTCTTCACTTTGATTCCCCCCACCCATCTCTAATTAGGAGGCTTTTTTGTTCTTAAGTGATAGAGAGGAAGGAAGAGCTGTTCCAAATCTCCAGGCAAGCCTGCTTCAATCTGGCCTCATAATTTCAGCTCTAATCATAAAGGAATATCTACTATGGTTTTATTTCAGGCCCCCTTTGTGGAGGTGGCAGACTGAAACTGCATGAGCCCCAGAGCTGGGAAGGAAATAATACCCCTCTTGCAGGCTGCTCAGTCAAATGGAGGTAATCATTCAGGAGGTCAAGACAATCCCACTAACACATTCCACACCGACATCCCCTGCCCCAGCAAATTGAGGGTGCCCAAATGGGTTGCCAAAAGGCCAGATGCTGCTAATTACCATCTGGGCAGCAGGACCCCCTGAGCTGTTCCGGCTGCAGTGATGGGGACCCTGCCAAGGCACTGCAGAATGCTTCTGCAGCACCGGCAACTTTTCATCATCCTCTCTTAACACACCAAAATCAAACAGGAAAATATTTAATGTGACAGGGCAAACAAATGGTGCTTTACTGGGGGAACGATACTTTAAGCATATGATAGCCATCTGCCTCGCTGTGATTGTTGGGGAGTTATAATTGGACACGGTTTTGACACCTACAGGGACTTGCTGGCATTGCCACCAGGCAGGTTTAAGTGGGACAGAGTGCTTAGGTCTGTGAATTTGCACTTGGCTGCCATCCCAACAGCCCTGTTAAGGCTCACCGAGAGATCAGGGATAGAAGTAGTTAAGAAAGCTTCCACTTAGGTTAAAGCTAGATGTGTAAATTGCATTCATTTTGTGTTCTTGTATTTAAAGTTGATGAAGATTCTCCTTGGAGTAAACCAAAATGTACTATTTTGTGTACAAATATTTTGTATTTACACATATTGGTGTTCATAGTTAAGGTCTGACTGCTCTTACGTTCAGGTAACCAACCTCATACATAAAGATACATATATGAAGATATATATAAATATCTGCATAAATATATATGCATATACATATATATGCAGCTATAGCCGTTGCCACCAGCATGTTACTGTGCTGTTTACTGTGTGCTGCAGCCCACTGATGCTCAAGCCTCATCTCCTGTAACTTAAATTCTGTTCTTAGTAAAGGACGATAAAGTTTTCACAGATACTTTTTTTTTTTTTCCCCCATTTCAAAACATCGATTTTTAGCCCAAACTTGCTGCCAAATTCTATTTTGATCCTGCTTCTTTTACTCCCTAAACTGGATATCACTAAATTCAGGCGCCGCAATTACGTGGAGATAATACTGATAATCTTGTTCTACACTGTTTACCCACAAAGCGTCTGCATGTGGTGTTTATCCTCTTGGTGTACGACGCCAGTGACAGCAAACAGCGCTGCTGAAAGCTGCTTTGTTTACAGGGAGCTCTGCAAAGTGCAGGTGTGAGCAGGAGCATGTAAGGAATCCCTCATGGGAGTGTGTGAGTGGAGGGTGAGGAAGGAGGAAGGATGCACAGCGCCCGTGCAACATCCCAGAGCTTGCCAGGTATGTTCCCTGCTGCAATGCCTCCGGACACAGGTCTTTGCAGCCCTTTGCCACCATGCCCACGTGAAGTTCATATGATTTAAGTTTGGAATGGTGGTTGCCTAGAGAGCCCCTGCCTCTTAACAGACGCTAGTGGTCAGCAGCTTTCCTGTAGATCCCACTTTTCCATAGGCAATTCCCCCCCCCCCCCCCCCCCCAAGAAAATCACATGGGACAGTGCAAGGAGCTGGCTGGCTGCAGGTGGTATGTGGGGTAAGCACACTTACATGCAGGGGAAGTGTTGTAGTGCCATGGCAAGGCACTGGTGTGGCACCAGTGTGTGCAGGTCCCTTTGAGTCTGGATGTGCCTATTCCGTCTGGAAAGGCAGGTGGTGATGTAGCTCTGGCACTTGCAGCAAGTTTGGAGGAAACGAGCTTTTAATATGGTGTGCCTGGCTGATCTTCATTTAATATTGAAGGGAGCTGCTTTAACGACGCATGATGGGGCAGTCATTTCTCGTCTGATAGATTTGAAATGTGACCACTCTTTCTGATGGTCTCTAATTCAGTGGTTCGTGCCCGGGCAGAGGAGAGTCTATACAGCCTTGCTTTAATTGCTGGATGAAAGCTATGCCAGCATAAAAATCCTCTTTGGCACTGCAGAATGCAGCCAGGGCCAAGACCTGATCTTTTCATTGATACATGAATTCTTGAAAACAAAAGAATGGCCCTGGCAAGACCGGGCCTGAACTCTTCTGGTCCTCCACCAGCAGCAATTTGAAGCACAAGCACATCTCTGTGGCTTCATCTCCAGCAACTAAGGGTGATGTAGGGTCAACAAGGCTGTTGCTGTCAGACTCGGGTTGCAAAGTTTGGGTATCTTGGGGTGTTTTTAAATGAGATTAGAGGGTTCAGGAATGGTTTGGATGCATCGAATCCTAAACTCTCAAGAGCATGCTCCTCAGGGACTTTCTCAGGTTTAGGGTATTGACTAAGCCTAAATCCAAAGCCTGCTATCGATTCCTTCCTGTGCCGTGGTTTGTTACTCTGCCCCAGGCACTATTAACTAAGGGATGGTACTGTCCTAATTATGTACAAAAATACCAAAGCAAACAAAAGCCAATCCCAAAGGTGGATAACGGATTGGCTTCCCTTTGTTGAGGGAACATTGCTCTTTGTCTATGCATTTCAAGGCATGCTGTTGTTCCTAAACCAGAGAGAAATATTTGATAATGCAGGAGGGTTGGTAATGACTTAAAGGCAAAATACACCTTTGCTCCAGTTCAATGTTAATGTAGTTTAATTCTTATTAGCATTGATTTTCCCCAACACTTTGGTATCTTATTTATGAAAGGCAGCTTAACAATTTTTAGCAACGAATAAGAACGTGGGAACAACACATGAGAGCATTCTTCTACCCACTGGGGTGTTGGTGTAAAACTCCTGCATTTCTAAAAGGGCTTTACCTCAGCTGGCTTGTGTTTCCTCTACAGCCACATGGCAAACACATTGAGCCCCATTTCCATCCATGTGTAGGATAAGAGAAGTCAGAAAGCACCTAGTATGTGGAATAACCATGTCTACATGAGCAGGTACATGTCCCATGGAGCAGAGCATCGCTTCTGTGCCCCCTTCCTAATGCCTAACAGGGTTTTGGGGTTCCTGGTGTATGAGTGACCTTGCAACTGAGGTTCATGGGGAAGATGCAATCCTAGGCCATACTGACAGTTTCTTACAGCAGATGAGGGATGTGCCAAGTTTCTAGTCTGATGATGGTTCATTTAAGCCTGTTGGGAGTCTCTGACATTCTCAATTACAGCTTGTTTGCACAGACTCTGCAATTGAGATGCAGTTTGCCACCGGTGCATCGAAGCTCTGCTCTGGGACAAGCTAAAATCTCACTGTCAAAGGTCTGAAAGCATGTGGCATTTGCAGTGCTAATAGAGAAGGAGCTGAAAAAGAATGCTTGAACTTTTTTCAGGCCTCTTAAGGAATGGCACTGGCACCCATCCTTCCCACTGATGTTCTAATTGCAAGCCAATACCAGCTTAGGCTGTCTGAAAATAAGCTTCACCTTTTGATTCTATTAGTTGGACTGTCTGCCTCATTGCCTTGGGAAGTGTATAGAAGAAAAGGGTTACTTAACAAGGTTTCCTAAGTAGGATCTTGCGGGTATCCCAAATAGGTAAGTAATAAATCCATATATGTGTGTTAAACTATTAAAAGGCAGTGGGAGAGTGAGTTTGGGTTGGGGGGAGCTGCATGCCTGTGGTATTTCCTGAGCTGTGAAGCTTTCCTCCCTGGAGACTTAACCTGTCCGCATCCCAGCCTGTAAGCGCAGGGTCTCACTTGTTCCTGTCCAGACTTCCCTCGACAAAGCACACGCAGAACAAGTGAATGACTGCACTATGACAGTTTTGCACTCAGCCTCCAACCAGAGCCTGCCCCAGCGATCCTGAGGAGACAGCGAACTCTCCTAGTCCTATGTTTTGAAGCAGAAACAGGGCTGCAGGCAGGGAGGTCTCTGCCAAATCTTTCATCTCTGCAGCTCTAGGATGGCTGAGGGGTTCCTGTATGCTGCCAGGAGCTGGAAATGCTGAGCTGCAGCAGAGCCCTCTGGCCAGCTCGGGGTGTTCCTTCCTCTATGTCCTGCAATTTTTACCCCCAGATGCCTTTGCTGTGGTTTTTCACAGGGAAGCATTAGCAATGGCAGTCAGCAGCTGAGGCCTGTGTTCTGCTCTGTCTGTTATCATCGCAGAGAAAGAATTTCTTTCTTTATGATGAGATTCTGGTATGTAAATAGTAACGTAGGTCAATATCTCTGAAGATGCTGCTCTGGGTGCTGGGCATAGTGATGGACTTGCCATTACACTGCAGTGTTCTTCTGATGAGTAGCAGTTTCCTCACAAATATTGTGCCCCTCAAGCATCTGAAAAGGGAATGAAAACAGGGATGAGGATGGTTTTTATGCTGAAGTATATATATAAATATATCTATATGATTTTGGGGGTTTTGAGTATGTGTGTGTTAGAGAGCAGGGATTTGCAGTCACTTGAGTGAATCCTGCAAAAACACTCTTGTGAATATTTGTCTTTCCACTCCTCATGAAAGGGCATTTGAGATGTTCCAACACCATCAATAAAACTCAGTTATGGGGACATTAGGTAGAGGAGAACATATGGATGGGAATATGGGAGAGACACCTGGATCGATGGATGTGTCTGAGAGGTGCATGCTTGGACATCTTGAAACCCTTGGTGGGTTCAGGCTGTCCATCCCAGGAGCTGTGCAATGGGCACAGCAGCTTCCTGGACTCAGCAAACATCAGGGTCGACATCTGAAGGATTTGCAAGGATACTTTTTGGCTGTACTGTATTAATGTAACTGGGAAGTAACTTCTTTTCTTTATGGAGTTTCAGGACATAAATCACAAGGCAAAGAAAGGAGCTACAGTTGAAAGCCAAACTACTGTCGGAATATTTTGCCCAGCTGAAAGATATTGTCGGCAAAAGTGGAAAACCTCAGGTAATTTTATGCTTCAGCTTTATGATGAGCTATTTTATTATCCCAATAATTATATTTGACACTCAAAGACCGATATGGACCATATAAATCATTAATGACAAAGAATGTCTATCTTTGCTTAATGCATGTTGAGTCCAGCTCCCTGAAATCCAGCTCTCGGTGACACTGTTTTGGCAAGATGCCTGGAGCCACCCCTGTGTGGTTTGAAATCATGGAAGTGGCTAAAAAGGATCCCTTATGGGAGAAGGAACAACAGCTCTTCTACTTAATCTTCTACTTTCTGAGCCTCTTAAAGTGACTGACTTCGTTATATTAATACTGGTTCCTGCAGAACTTTATTGATGATAAACCTTTTTATGTAACAGAAAGAAGAAAGCAGAATTTCTCCTGGAGCATATCCTGGTATCAGGATCTATTGGGTAAATTGCAAAACCACCCTGAGATTTGCATTCGAAAGCACAGGGTTAGCTATCACAAAGCCACAATACTGCAACTCCTTTGCTTATGTGTTGCTCAGTTAATCAGCAACCCTAATTAAGCCTTCAGAGTGGGGGTTTGATGAGGATTTCAGAGGAAAGCTTTGCAGCATCCTCCTGCAGCATGGATGGGTCCTGCAGGCTGGTTGCTGGAGGAGGAGTGGGCTCACTCGTTGTGTCTAATTTCATGCACTCAACGATCTTGGCTCCTTTGACACATTCGAGGTAGCAGGATGCTCCTTTCTCTGGGTGCTGAGGCTCTACCTTTTTTCCCTGGTCTTTTCCCTCCTGTTCCACCTTGCAGAGGGCTTCCCGGAGGGGAGCATCATCTGCAGCATGCACAGAGAAACCCCATTTCTCCTTGTCCCCATGCACCAACCGAATAATTTTCCTCCCACTTGTTTTCCCTCAGAGCTGGTGGGGAGGCAGGGAGCCATCCCCGTGTTTTCAAAGCGCGGGTGCAATTCCTGCCATCCGACCCGTGCGGATGTGATGGGAATGAGAATCGCGGAGCTCTGTCCTCACGCAGCGCTTTGTAAGTGAACCGCTTTGATCTCAGGCGGATTTCCCTGTGCTATTTTTAGATGCAGGGAGGATAACCAAAGGATGTCGATTCTAATGCAGGCAGAAAGGAGTTTCAGATGCAGTTTTCCTCCTGGGGTAGGAGAGAAGAGCAGAAGGAGGAAAACAAGGTAATTCCTACCAACATTTCTAAGCTGTCTGGACCAGAGATAGGTTGTTAAGCCCTTGAGGCTGGAGAGGGATGTTCCCCAAATAAAAATTCACTAGACAGCTGATAATTCTACTTATGTTTCTCCTTTCTGCCTTTTGCGTAGCTCACCACTCTGCTACAGCCCAGAGTCAGGACCTGTGATTAAATCCAGCTTTATAGTGTTACGGATATGTTTATAAGGGTTGCTAATAATTACCCTTTGATTTAAAAATGATTGCAGTGTCTCTCGCTTTCCCTGCTTAAAGGACACATGTGGAGGTCTCAGATTGCTTGCTTTTGCAGGCCAATTCCTGCTTTGCATTTCACCTTCAAACCTAGTATGAAACTTCAGCAAAGCCACAAACTGATAAGCAAATCAAACCTTTCTTGCATAGTGGCAGGAGTGTGTGCATATGTGTACAGGTTTGCATGCAGGCTGCTGAGAAGAACAGGAGTGAGAACCTGTTTACAGGGAAAAAGCTCTTCCAAAGGGGTTTTTTTAATTCCTCCTCCTTCTTCTCCCATCTCCCGTTGCTGGGGAAACCGCCATCCCTGTGCTGCAAGTGCTGACTCACCAGCCTGGTCCTCTGTTGCACGCATAGCGCCTTGAGCTCCAGCACGGGAACAAAGGAAAGGGAGACTTCAGCAGTTCAACATGAAACACAGCAAATCTCCTCTCTCAGTGTCTCCAGGCTATGGCTGGTGGTATCTGGCTGTAAGCACTCTCCAGGGGTGGTAGCAAAGGCATGGGAGAGGCTTTTATTTGGTGCCCCAGGGAAGAAGGAGGCAGTGCTACCTGGGGTGATGCTGGTTCGTACCCTTGCAGACCTGCAGGAGGGTGAATTCTCAGGGAATCCCATAGCTACAAAGGTTGCTGAAGCTGATGGAGAAACCCCCTATTGATTTCCATTGGGCTTACTTCCTGCTTTTCCATAAATATTCACAGGAACATGAATAAGTCCTTTTCCCCTCCTCCCTCATCCCCTGTGCCTGCATCTTTTAGCATGGAGCTCAGTTCTGCCCAGCCATGAGCTCTGGGACTTGTAATGGGCCTTTGCTTAGTTTTAATTGTGATGCCCATGGTGCCTGTGGTTAAAGGATGGCCAAACACAGTGGTGCAATGAACTTGGTGACCTGTTAGTATAAATCAAGATGCTAATATACTTAGGTTTATAAATCCCATGAAGTCAGCCAAATAAGCTTTAAAGTCAGGAGCTTACAAATAAGAAATGAGGATCTATTTGGGTTTTGTGATGCATTTACTACTGTTGAATTCAGCTTTTCTCCTCTGTCTTGGGAGCTGGAATTTTAACTGCTATTTTAGTGCTTTTGGTTTTCATGTTTTGCCTTTATCCAGTGCCTTAGGTTTGGGGAGGAAGGAGGGAGATGCAGGAAATGTGATGAGCCTGCAGGAGAGCAGTGAACACAGCAGGACTGGCAGCAGCCAGGAATCAAGCTTAGCAGGTTGTCGTTAGGCTGGTGTGCTTGGCTCCTGATCTTGGCAAGCTTTGGGAAGCTGAGCAATAGCTGGAAATTTCCCCAGTGCAGGATTCTGGGCAGCCTGTGATGCACAGATGTTTCTAACATCTGCAGCTAAGAGCAGAGCCCTGGTGTTACAGCTGTTGAGGTCTGAGAACAGGAGCTGACATCTCTAGACTTCCAGTTCTTTAAACACAGCCTTTTCTCTCCTTGTCCTTCCAACAGTGGGGCACTACCTTCAAGTGAAGTTAACCTGACAGCTGAAGTAAAGAGATTCAGATTTGGAGAAAGAGCTCAAAACCTGGTGTCTCTTTAGTTACTAGAGCACAGAAGTGTGTGGCCAGATGGATCAGCAGAACATCCTCCCTCCCTCCATGCACCATGCCTAAGCAATCTTTCCAAAGCTGCTTTGATACCCAGGATGCCCCTTCTCAGCATCACTGGGGCAGTATTTTCTCTCTTCATCACTTCTGGTTAGTCACGATGTGCCTCCACAATGAAACATGCTCCTTTTCTTCCTTTCTCCTGCTTCAAGCTTGCTTTTCCTGCAGGAGTCGCAGGGAGCTTGGATTTTGCAGGTGTGGTGTGATGTGGACTGCCCAGCACTGAGCCACGTGTGAGCTGCTCTTCTGGGGCCAGAGCCCCTGCTTGTGCAAGAACCTTTTGCTGCAGCTCAGCATCATCTGCAACACACCGTGACTGAGTGCAAGCAGAGAGATGCCAGAAGTCAGGGCAGGAGGAGACCGTGTTCAGCTCAAATAGCAAAGCTGCGTTTCAAGCCTGGTTATAAGCCGGCACTGGGTTTTCACAAGAGAACTCTGGTTCAGAGGATTGTCTCCTGAATCCTAAAACCTGTTTCCCAGTAAATTCTTTATTCTGCAGATAGGTCACGTCTGCTCTCTCCCTTTGGGTGTGGTGGAGACTTGACAGGTCTAGATAATAACTCTTCTTTCTTTGATGTTAGATGGCTCTTGTTTGTTCCCTGCCGTCCGCTTTTCATTTCTTCTCTTCAATTCCTGCAGAACTCTGCTGAACACATGAGTTAATGAAGGATAAGACATTTCTAGGTCCCATCAAGTTCCATAACACGTAATCTCTCTCCCACCCCCAGCATGACCCATCACATTGGCCTGGCATGGGAGGCAGGCTGGAAGGACCACAATGTCCTGTGAAGTTGCAGGGCATCCAAAGCTTGTCTTTAAGCTTAAAGACAAGATTTGGTGTTGCTGCAGTGCCCAAACTTGGCAGCTGTAAAAGAAGCCACACTATAACTGGTCATGGTATATACCTGGTCATGGCCAGGTATATAGCAAGAGCATCTCTGCAGTGTGGAGGTCACCTCCAGCTCAGCCATTGCTGCTGGGCACAGAGGCTGTGTTAATGCTGTTGGCACTTCCAATTCTACCGCACAGTGGAATACAATTTCCCCCAATACCCCACCAATACGATTTCTTACTCTTATATTTTACCTCTAGAACTGAGTCTCTGTCACAGAGGTTTCAGCTTCCACAGGGAACCTTTTCAAGGCCTTGCCCTAATTACAGAGCAATTCCAGTGACATTTTAAATTATGGGTGAGTTTTACATAATTCTTTTGATACGTGTTGTTATGACATGTAAAATCTTATCTTTGCCAGATGCGGTGAATTATGCAAGATCTTTGTTTTGCCTTTGTCAGGATAATTTGAACCACTGCACATTTAACAAATGCACTTTCAAAGGACTCGGTCCCGCATGGAGCTGCAATAGGTAGAGATAAGCTTCATAAACTTCATTAAACTTCTATTAAATTATATAAGCTAACAGACAAGTTTATATGACAGTGTTCAAACTGTCAAGTGTGTGAGGAGCAGGAAAACTCTTATCCTGAAATGCAGTCCCTTTCCTAAGCTTCTAGTGATGGCTCATTATATCATCCAATGCTGTTTATTCCATAGGGCCCTGGCTCTGTTGCGGAGCAGACTGCCTGATGCAAATCAGTGGGCAGCAATTCAAAGATCTGTTTTCTTCCCATCATGCAGTATGTGGCCTCAGCCCTTGTTTACTGCATACTGCTCAGCCTTGCTCTGAAGATGAGATTCTGTTTCCACTTGGGTTTTATCCGTGACTTTCATTACTCCAGTCGTGTCTGTTCGCTCCACATGCGAGCTATTAATTAATTTGTCTCTCTGAAGCCCAGAAAGGCAGGAGAGAAACATTATCACTTTACAGATAAGGAACAGAGACAGAAAGATTCAGTCAAGAATGTCAATTAATTTGGGATGTTCAACTTGAGATGCTCAAGAGCTGATATCTCTGTGCACATACGGTTTATGGGCTTGCTTTAGTGCTGCTGTGTCTTTTGGTGCTGGCAGGGCAGGGCTGCAGCAGGCAGAGGCTGCCCAAAGCACTTCCCAAGATGATGGCAGGATAACTGCAACCTCTTGGTGAGGGTTTGCACAGTCCTGATGACAAGGGAAACTTAAAACCAAGGGGGTGAAGGAAAAGAGTGATGCTACTTTGTGGGGGCTTTCTTGGAGAAGTGGATTTGATGGATGGACCACTCAGTCAATTCATCAAGGAGCTGACTGGATGGTCGCACTCAAAGTGTTGTGGTCAATGGCTCAATGTTCCTCAGGGTCAGTGTTGGGACCGATCCTGATCAACAACTCTGTCAGTGACATAGATCAAGTGCACCATCAGCAAGTTTGCTGATGGCACCAAGCTGTGTGGTGCAGTTGACATGTGGGAGGGAAGGGAAGTATTGTGCAGGAAAGCACAGACAGCCACAGGAACCCAGCGGCAGGGTCCATGTTGAGCTCAACAGCCTCTTTGGCTTCCTTTAGACTATAATTTGCCAGTTTCCACCCCATAAATGAGATACCTGAGAATGACTACAGAAACTTTCACTTGTCCAAGTTCCAAGAGTCTTTCTATAATCTAATCGATAAATTGCATTGATTTATTTGCACTAAGTGACTGCTTGGGGTCTGGATAATAGATAAGGGTATGCATGGTGCTGTACAAACACGTCATAAATAAACATAGTTTGCAAATCAATTGCCAGATATTAGTGATTAATCTTCCCCTAGTAAGATAATGTGATGTCTGCCCATTATGGATTGTTTAAAACATCAGACCTAAGAGGTTTCAGAGTCATTTATTTCGGGAAGGCTGCCCTTTTAGCCAGATCTTACACTTTTTAGAAGGTCAGGAGGTTTAAATATCATGCTTACTTATGAAGCATGGCTCCCTGAGTGGTTTGACAGCTGCCTTCATCAGAACAAATCAAGGTCCTGTTCAAATAAGTGCTCAGCCATTGAGGCTGGGTTCTTACAGGGAATGTCACACTACCATCCTCTTTGTCTGCTGGTGCTGAATACATAATTTACTGTAAAGGTTACCCCCAAACCCTGCATACATTAAAACGTGTGAGAAACAGCGTAGACATCTTCCATCTTCAAGTCACTGGCTGGTTCCCAGTGAGAAAGCTGGGGACAGTATAATGTGGTGTTTTACTGCACTGCATGCAATAGTTTTATGCAGGCAGAAGACAAAATCTCTGAGCAGAGTTAGGTGTAATTCCAGGTATGCTGAGCCCAGTAAACCCCTTTACAGCCTGTTGAACCAGACCTGACTGTGGCCATCGGACCCATGACCCAAGCATTGCGCTCCCAAGCTGTGCACAGTCAAGCTGACTTCCAGTCTGGTTTATTCCTGTGATGCGTTATTACACAGCGGGAAGAAAATTCCAGGTTTGTATCTGTTTATCAGGTTTTCCAACAGAAAGGACAGACTTTTTGTCTCTTTATCTTCCTCATCCTCTCTCGGCACATGCAGTACAGCAAGGCAGGGCCCTGTGGTCCATATGGCTTGCTGTCATCTGCAGTTTGTTCGTTTTGTTTTTAATAGCAAAAAGGGCTTTTAAAGTAATTTAGGTGCAATTGTTTTTCATGCTTACAATGTCTTCCTTCTGCTTTTTTTCTTATGTTGTCTTTTTCATGCACTTTTAGGCACACATCACTATTTTATAGCACAGCATTCCCTTCTAAGAAGGGCAGGTAATACTTGAGCAATTTGGATTGGGATGGTTTTGTTCTGAGAGTATTTATGGGGCAGGGCAATGCACCTGTTTGCTGCTAAACTCTTAGTTGATTCTACTGATAAATTCACAGGGATAGCCTGAAGTGTACTTGGACCCAGAAGAAGTATTTGTCAAAGCACTGTTACCCATTGATTATGTGAACTAACAGAAACCATTCAGCTTACAAATAAATGTTTTCCTTCTGGTTATAGAGCAATAACGTGGCTTTATCCCAAGGTTCAGATGACAAATAAAACTGGTTAAAGCCACTTCTACTCTGCCGCTGGCCCTGGACCTGTTTGTTCCAGGATGCAATACACTCGGGCTTGATAAGCTCATTCATTTTGGTTGAGCTTTCTGTAAGTACAGTGATTTCTCCTCTAGGACCCATTTTGCAGGAGGCCGAGGAGGTGACTTACCCTGTGCTCTGGGCAATCATAGCAGAGATCAGCTTCAGTGGCTTAGAACCAGATGGCTGGAAGTTTTATTAGCATTTAACTAAGACTTTTGGTGTTAAGGCAAATGCCTGGATCTGTAGGCAGCCCAACTTTCACTAACTTCTTAGCCACTTTTGAGTCATCCTTAATGCCATCCCACTCAGTGGTTATTCCTAGGCCTACTCTCTCTTCCCAGCACTTTTTGGCACACACACTTTCAATTTCCTTTAACCCTGCTGGCGATTAACCTTTTCCCCCTCTCTTGTCTCATTTTGCTATGCAAGCTCCATCCAGCTCTGTAATTTTTGTCAACTGCTTAAACCCTTCTGCATTTCCATGGCAGTTTCAGAGGCTTGAGGTCTTTGTGCAGATTTTGGTGAAGTTTTAGCAGCCTCTTCCCTTCCCCGTTGCTCTGTTGGCCAAGAGGTTGAAGTCTGCTTTCTTCTTTCATGCCATTGCTGAGCAATTCTTCACTGTTGTGCTTCACTGTGACCGATCAAAGCCTTTCCCACTGCAAACTTTGGTCAAGAAGTAAAAGACTTCTAGCAAAGCATCAGTCCCTTCCTGCTCACTGTACAAGCCAGTACCAAGCAGAAAGTGAGGCTTGTGAAAGTGCTTGCATGAGCAAAGCTAGCAGGGTTTTCATCTCCTAAACATTTTCCCGTTTACTGTCTTGGCAAGGTGGATTGCTGTGTGCTCTAAGGCTGCTTTACACCGTGAGGTGCTCCTTGAGCTTGCTGGTGCCAACCCCATTCTCATCAGTTCAGGCTGTTTGCCAGGGAGCTCTTGGATGCTAAACGTTATCTGTCTATCTGTCTGTCTGTCTGTCTATCTCTATTATATATATATAAAATGTATATATGTATGTATTTATATGTGTGTGTGCGAGCATGTGTATCTTCCATGTGTATCTTTTATGTGTGTATGTGTATGTAAATCATTTCATTGTGCTTGTGTGAAGGCATTTTCCTCCTTGGCAGAATTTAAGCTCTGAGTGGGCTGCTGTCTGTCTGATGTGGAGCATGATGGAAGAATTCTGCCTTTGTCTCCATTGAAGATGAAAATGATTTAGAGCTGGCTCAGTAACATGCCACAGAGAGATGTGCCAAGGCCTGGCTCTGCTGTGGGTGAGCCAAAGCTCTCCTGGAGCCAGATGTATAACTGAGTAGGGTACAGTCCCCTGCAATGTGCATGTTATGAGAGGCTGTACTGAGGGGGAGAAGGACCCTCAGCAAGTGACCTCTGATGGGGAAACACTGATGAAGTGCTGGCTTTGCATGACAGCAAGGATGCTATGGACCTGCCATGGGAAGCTGACGCATGCCTGGGCTCCACATCATGCATCTTGAATGCTGATTATATTTACAGTAAAGGATACAATGGGACCAAGCATTGGTGACGAAGAAGGTGAGACTGGAGATGTGTTCATAGGTTGAGCCTTCAGGATCATCCAAGAGAAGAGGACACTACCTGGTAAGAGCAGCATCCGTATTCCTGACTGGTTTCTGATTTCCTTTGCTTTCTCTTTGTTTTGCTCAGTCTATCCTGATTAAGTGATCATAAAATTCTCTGATTGAAACTCCCTAGAAAAACTCATCGTATTACCTAATGCAAAATCTTTGTGTTGTTTAATGCAAAGCTATCTTTTCACCAACATCTCTGTAGCAGGCCCATTCCCAAACCTTGCCACTACTTCCAAAAGCAATAATTGTCCTATTAAATGAAGAACGTTAAAACCCCACCCCCTTTAAACAACAACAAAAGTTGTGCTTTTCCTCAACAAGAAGAGAAGTTTAATTTTTGAAGCTCAATCTGTATATTAACTCACTTAATTATCAGAAGGGATGGTTGGATGAGCAGACAATTAAAATAAGGAGAAGCTCAGAGGAAAAGTTCATCAGCGCATTAGAGCGACAATGGGGGAAAGTAAAACTATTTCAAGTTCCTTTTGAAGGAAATCATTTGGGAAGGAAATCAGATTAATCAAGTTTTTTGAACCGCTTAATTTTGTTATCTAAAAATATTTCATAGATTAACACTGTAACATACTTATGCATGACGTAATATCTGAGGTCCTTCAGCAATAGGTCTAGATAAAGGCACTTCAAATCAACATGGGACTCCAGACTTACTTACCACAGTCTATGGTGTATTCTGCAACAGAGATTAGGATCAAGCCATGAAACATCCATGACAGAGGAGTCTGAACTGTGCTGTAGTATTTTGCTGCACTGGTCATGGGTCAGGCTGTGAGCTGTGTCCTGCTAAACTCAATGAGTGGTAGTGGTTTTGTTGCATCTCATGGAGAATATATCCCATGCTGATCCTTAAGCTCCATCCCTCCTTTACCTCCCTTAAGTGGTTTTGTCCTTTCCATCATAATCAAAGTGAAATTTCTGCTTCAGTGTTCTAAAACATCTTTGGTAGAGCTAAACAGTGACGGGGATGGACATGCAGTGAAGCCACTGTGTCATGGTTTAAGCCCAGCCGGCAACCCAGAACCGCGCAGCCGCTCACTCACTTACCTCTGCTCCCTCCCGCTGCTCCCAGTGGGATGGGGAGGAGAATCGAAAGAATGTGACTCCCATGGGTTGAGATAAGAACAACCCAGTAACTGAGGTATAACACAAGCCATTGCTGCTGCCACCAGTAATAATAATGATAAGGGAAATAAGGGAAGAGAATACAACCGCTCACCACCCGCCGACCGATACCCAGCCTGACCGAGCAGTGATCCAACCCTTCTGGGTAACTGCCCCCAGTTTATATACTGGGCACGACGTGCTGTGGTATGGAATACCTCTTTGGTCAGTTTGGGTCAGGTGTCCTGTCTCTGCTTCCTCCCGGTTTCCCTTCCTCCCTGGCAGAGCATGAGGCTCAGAAAGTCCTTGATCAGAGTAAACGTCACTGAGCAGCAACTAAAAACATCGGTGTTATCAGTGCTGTTCCCAGGCTGAAAGTCAAAACCACAGCACTGCACCAGCAACTAGGAAGGAGAAAAATGACTGCTACTGCTGAACCCAGGACACACTATCACCAGAAATACCCCTGAACAGGAATCATTTTCCTTCCGACATTTCATTCCCATTACCCCTTCCCCAGAGCACGTGTGCGTGCAGCACCAGGTATGCTACAAGTATTCTTAGGAGGGTTTCTGAGTACAACACTAATTCGTGTAATCTCTTTTCTGCCTTTTCTTTTTCCCTGTTCTCCTTGAGAGGGTGTCTGATAACCTTTCCTTCCCCTGATTTGTCTCCTTTTTCGTTTGTAGAGCTGATGTCACTGACAGCTCAGATCAGCGTCTCACCACATCAACAAGCTCTGTGCCTACAACCACCAGGACAGAGACAACTCTTCCCCCATGGATAAATGTGATGGCCCTTAGTGGAGGGTGGACCTGTGACCCTATCCTCAGCAAGGAGGCAAGCCGAGAAAAGGAGTGTGACAAACAAAGTGTGATGCTGAGAAACCCAGAGGAGATGAAAGCATTCATCCTGCCCTTCCAGTTGTTGAATTTAGGTGACAAATGCCAACCATATGTGGGGAAAAAATTAGGTCTATGGGTGCTTGAAAGTAATTTTCCATAGGTGGTATTTAAGAATCTTAACTTCCAAATCATTAATAATGGTCTTTGAAAGGAGTCCTATAAACTGTCTTCCAGTTCCTGATGAGGAGGAATAATTTATTCCTTCAATTTCTCTGATTAATGTAAAATGTGTTTCAAAAATGGGCTTTCTTTAATATTTAAACTTTCCCATGAGAGGAGCTGCAGAAGGGCAGGGTGATTGAGTGCCCCCAAACTGCCATGGCATGTTTCCAAAGCAGGGTAAGCTCTGCCACCAGAGCCGATCAGGAATAAAAGTCGTCAGGCACCAGCAAACCCAGCTTGGGTCAGGACCCTGCTCTCCACAAGGCATGAACCTGGGTGCCAGCCTCACAGGAGCAGGCAGGGCCCCACAGTTCTGCTCACTCATGCCAGGGAAGGTAGATAGTTTCTTAACCTGTGAACTTAGAATTTTAAGTTGCTGAGAACATCTTCCCCCAAAAAGAGATGAAAACAGGCAAAAAGCTGGTGTTGTTCAGGGTAAATTGCATGGTAAGGCTTTTCTCTAAGAAATAGATCTATCTCAAATAGAATCCCAGACTGGTTTGGGTTGGAAGGCACCTTAAAGCTCATGAAGTTCCACCCCCCTGCCACAGGCAGGGACACCTTCCGCTAGAGCAGCTTGCTCCAAGCCCCTGTGTCCAACCTGGCCTTGAACACTGCCAGGGATGGGGCAGCCACAGCTTCTCTGGGCACCCTGTGCCAGTGTCTCACTACAGTAAAGAATTTCTTCCTAACATCTAATCCAAGTCTCCCCTCTGTCAGATTAAAGCCATTCCTCTCCCTGTCCTGCCACTACATGCCCGTGGAAAAAAAAAATAGGCTTTCTGGTATTCCTTTATGTCATCTTTGCAGAGCCAAAGTCACACGAAACCACGGTGTCTTGGTCTTAAACTGTGCAGGAAACTGAGTTCCAATATTTAGAGCAGCACTTTGCTGAGCTGGTAAAACACATCATAGAATCATAGAATAGTTAGGGTTGGAAAGGACTTTAAGATCATCTAGTTCCAACCCCCATCACATTTTGTGTCCTCCATGGACCATGTTGAGACTACAGTAAATCAAAGGGTCCATCTGTGATGGTCTTGGCTGGATCACTCAAGTCATGCCTCTGTGATTCAGAAAGACATAGGATAAGGACAATGCTAATACAGAAGGGTTTATATCCCAAGGAAAGCTAAGCAGTGGTGTAGTGCATCAGTGGTGGAGTGCAGAGCCATTAAATACCTGCAAGGATAAAAATCAGAGTCCAGACAAGAGGTGTTCTGTTTTAGAGAGAAGTATTTATTAGAAGATAGGAGGTTGTTACATACAGATTCTGTCCTGCAAAAGTGTCCTGGTCACGGATATGTCAGGGAGACATTTAAACCCACTAGAGCTGGCTCTGGTCTCCATGCAGAGATACTCAAGACACAGCAGAGCTCTGCCAGACCTGGCTCTCATGCTGGTGCTTAGCTGGGAAGAGGCCTGGCATACCACAGCATCCCTGAGCTCATTACACCACCTTTATCCCACTGGAAAACCTGGCCTGTGGACTGGAAACCAGTGGTGGAAACACCAGACGGTGCTGCAGAAGGGGCACCACTCTTCCTTGTGGTCACTTAGAGAGATTTTTTTCCCCAAGTAGGGAATCATCTTCCGTCATGCCAGTGATGAACGTGGCTCAGCAAGTGGCTACAGAGATACGACCATGCTATGAGGTAGCATGAAGTAAATTAAATTAAAAGGAAAAAAAACAAGGAAAAGAAAAACGATCTCTGTGATAGAGAGAAGACCTCTTCCCACCCTCCTTCAGCCCAAAACCAGGCCAAGCAGGCAATGCCTGAGCCCCTGCAGAGGCCTCTGAGAAAGCAGCTCTGACAGGTAGATCACAAAAAGGTGCCAGTTTTGCCTCATAATAGCTGTGCTCCTCACTGTATTCCTCCCAATTTCATGGGTGACCTGTTTTCTTTTGGGTTGGCAGGTAGCATTTGTCAGCCTTTCATAAGGTCTCTGCACAGCCCCTGTGGTGGCTCAAGGCTTTGCCAAGTGAAGTGCCGGTGCATCTCCTGAGCTGACTCCATGTCCACGGTATGCTGCGTTCTGGAGACAGGGTAAATGGCAAATGCAAGGCATTGTAGAACCACAGACTGGTTTGGGTTGGAAGGAACCCTGCAGCTCATCCCTCCTGCCATGGGCTGGGACACCTTCCACTAGAGCAAGTTGCTCCAAGCCCCACAAGCCATCACACTGGCAATAATGAAGTCATAGAATAGTCAGGGTTGGAAAGGACCTTAAGATCATCTAGTTCCAACCCCCCTGCCATAGGCAGGGACACCTCCTACTGAAGTCCCTCAGACCAAGCCTTCTGCAGATGGTTAGTGGCTCATGGGCAGCATAGAGCTCAGTTTAATACCAGCCCTTGGACTGGTATGTCCTTATTCCAGGTGTGTATCTTACTGTACTCTGTCACTGTGGCAGAGCAAAGTGGTTTAATCAGTAACTGTAAGGTTTTTTTGCTGGACAACCATCATATGGACATTTTCCCAACATCTAGCTGATTTCTGAAAGAAAGGTATTATCCAGGAGTCACATATTTAACTGTATGGGTGCTGATGGATAAATAAATGCTCTAGAGTCTGGCTCCTTACTCTGGTCCTCTGCTGAAGGCCCATTCTTGTCTACCCAAGGGACTTTGCTGGCTGGGTCAGATTATCACCTTCCTTTCACTGTCTCTAAAGGCACATTTCACAGAATCATAGAATAGTAAGGGTTGGAAAGGACCTCAAGATCATCGAGTTCCAACCCCCCTGCCATGGGCAGGGACACCTCCCACTAAACCATTAAATCCCAATCTATGGCTCCAGAGAGTACATGTAAAACCCTGGGCATAATCCCCTTCTTTGCTCATAGTGTACATGAGCTTTTATCTACTGTCAGGATTCTTACCAATAGTATTGTCCTTTCTGTCCAGAACAGTCTGAAAGAACAGCTATTGTTGGAACCAGTTTGTAACACAAGTGCCAGAAACAGCTGGTTGTGCCTCATCTATCACCAAATCTCTTCTCATCTCAATTCAAGAGAGGGCTTTGTTACCTGGTATGTTAGAGACCTCTGAAACTAGGGACTTGGCAGTGAATGCTCACAGCTGGTGTCAATGTCAGTATGAAAGATGGGTCAAACTACAGCCCTCAGAAGGGACAGTTTATGAGATGAGCACACTTCTTTCACTGCAGATGGCTTTCCAGGTTGTAGGTTCTGGGGATGGGGAATAACCATAGGACTGCAGCTATGAAGCAAAAGCAACAGACCTCTGGTTAGCTTCAGGACAATAAACGCTCAACATTGAAGGAGCTCTGCCACAAACATGCCTATTTTTAAATCAGGTTTGATGTTCCTAAGGCACTTGGACTCCTTTTTTTAACATGCACCCCAGTAAGTTTGATGTTTGGGGTTAGGAGGGTTAAGAGGAGGACATACCACACTTAGTTGAAGGCAACAGATGCTCCACACTGAGTTGTCAAAACCTCTGGAGCATTCACGGCCACATCTTCAATTTGTAAGGAATTCTATGGCATTAGTTGTGCTCCCACCTTCTTCACCCTTTGCAAAGGGGTGAGCTGAAGACCCCCAGACCCTTTGAAGGACAGTGAGTGGGGGAGGACAACAAGCAAGCCAGAGCTCTTTGCCTACTATTTGCCACAAAAAAAACACCCTAAATCTGAGGCATTGATCTAACGCATAATCTCCACAGCCTTAAAAACACCCCAACACTGTCCCAGCCTGCTCTGAGGTCTAGCTCCAGCTTGGTCAAGGGGAAGCACACAGCAGCCAGCAGAATACCTGATTTTAATTCCAGGCTAATATTTATAGGTAGCTTTTTGTGTCCAGTTCCATTATTCCCTTTCAGAACTGGTTCTTCAGCCAACACAGTGTTTCTCCTAGGATGTCTTAAAACACCTTCATGAGTGAAGCTCAACTATCAGAGCTGCCTGGATGCTGTAGATGAGGAAAATTCTCACTGATGATTTTGGAGACCAAAGGCAGGAGAGAGGGATGTTTTCTCTCCAGGGCATGTACATAAAGGCAGAAAGTATGGGAGCCTTTTCCCTCCAGACCAGATAAAGCTGGGCCATAAAGCGTACCTGCAGTGATGCCCAGCAAAGGCTGAGCATCCTTAAGGTGCCACCTTGGCATAAGCACTTCTTGACTTACCACTTCCCTTTGGGCCCCCCTGTCCTGAGGGGTGCTGCGAGGTAGCACTACGTGGCTGCACTAAGGAAGGTCTTGCAGGGAGGGCAGACATGGAGGAGCTGGAGAAGCTCAATGCAGTGGAGTGCCATTCATTGGCGCTCCGGCAGTGCACAGCAGAGAGGCCATTACCAAGACTCTGTGGGACTTGATTGTCACTATGTTTTGAGTATCTCAGATGGACATGTAAGGCCAGTCCTACCAATACCCAAAAGACCATGTTCTTGTTTGTATAGCGAATGTCATTAGAGGGGAATAACCCATTCCATAGATTTTGAACATTAACTACAGTATCTTTCACAAGTTTCCAATTGAGCTGCCAACCCTTTCCCTTGAAATTAACCATGGATGTACATCATATAATCAAACAAGCTTTTTTAAAAAGTACATCTTAATATAAATAGTTTATTCAGTGCATGGTTGTGTATACAACAAATAATAAACAACTCTTTTGTACGAGGCAGGAAGCTGCCTGTACACGACTATGTCAGTTTTGGAGCACAGAATCCAACGATGATTAATGCACAAAATCTTACACATCATGCAACTCTATGCCAATATTCCAACTTTCTCCCATGCAACAGACATGATGACCTAAATGGAAACCTAACTACATTTTTTAAACAATTGTTTCCAATAGCATGTATAAGTATATGTTGTTTAGGGGTAACCTGTCCTAACGCTTCCTCCTACACAATATTCACGTGCCCGTTACAGTGAAAGAAGGACTTTTACAAATAAGACGTTTCTTATAAAAAAATGAAGTCACCTTAATTCCACAGTTTCTGTCTTTAGAAAAGAAGCCACGACAATAGTTTAACATGACACACAAAATGGAATTAAGAGAATTCTACACTGGAGGATCATTTTATCCCTTTCTGTTAACTTCCGCTTGGGATAACAAAACAACTCGGTTCCTACAGACTGGGGTTAGCACAAGAACTTTACCAGAAACTACAAATCTATAAAAATTGATAGTATTTCGTTGTGTTTAAAACCACAAGAACACTGTTTGCTTGAGCCTGAGATGCCAACTCTCAGTTCCAACCCTGAATTTAGTATTAGTTGTTTTAAAGACAGAGCTTTAAAGACCCATTGGAGTTCAGAAAGAAAAAAGTTGCACTATTCCAAATTAAAAGGTTACATTTTTGTCTTTATCAAGCCTTAGATATAAAACGTTAAGCCAAGGAAACAACAGAGTTTACATGTTTGTTTTTTCTTTGCCCCTATAAAACATACAAGCATTAAAATTTCCTTTGAAGAGCAAAAGTGGTCTTTTTTTTTCTGAGTTGGAAAGCAAATTCTTATCAGCAGTGAACGCTGTGAAATGTTTTTGTTTCATATTCCACAAAGCACAGGAGAGAGAAAGAAAGAGAGAGAGGAAAAGAGACAGAGAGAAAGAGCTGGACATTTCTTCTCCGAGATTTATTCCGCAGTTATGTTTGTTGGCTATCCAACTGCCTGGTGATATGCACAAGCATATTCTACATTATTGGGGTATATCCTTTGACAACCAGTAGATCTAATGGCTGATAAACGAGTGACCTATGCAAGTTCAGTAGCTTGTCCTGGGCAATTGAATGTTTGGATGAAAGACTGCTAGTAAGAATTCAACTGCATCCAGAGGTAAGGTTCTGTTTAGAGAGCACTTGGCTTGCCTGAACCTGGCTACGTTGACTCGTTTTGGCTCATGGATTTACCCCCATTTAGCACTCCTGAAACACTTCTGCTCTTTGTTGGGGTCCCACTTCCAGATCTTGAGAACTCTGTGAGATCGTGGAGAGAAGGCTCTTTGTACATGGCCACTGCAAAGCAAAAGAGAGGCAGCACATCAGCACGTGGTAGGGGCTACTCAGTCTGTTGGTGCAAAGTCCAGCCGTGAAATGCTGGGAGTTTGCATTCACTCATGTGCAATATAAAGAATGAATGAAAGAAGCACAGCAAAGAATCCTCTTCCATTTCAAACACTCCCTAAGAACCTCTGAGGTCCTCTTCAAGGGAGTGACGTTTTAGAGAAGGGAAAAAACACAGCTCCCTCCCTCTCCCAGTTAAATCACCCACCTACCCACTGCACTTCCAAAGCCCTGCAAGATAGACCTAAGCTGCTATAAGTCAACATTTCCTTATTAATAGTGAAGTAGCGCTGTCAACAGCTGTGATTTGACCTGTTATCTGTACACGTAGCCTAAGGAGGTGGGTGTAAAAATGGATTTTCAGTCTTCCGTTTCCTGTTTTCGCACACACCAGAGATGAGGATCAACATTGACATCAGTTGCCTAACACGTAGTCCTAAATGTAGACTACCAAACTAGTTCAGCATCTACCCAGGGCTATGCATCTTTGAAATAGCTTTTCTGATTTCAAAATGGCACTGCTTTAAAAGGCTACCTAAGAGCATAACCCAGAAGTAGAAGGGTCCATTCCTCTTTAAGGAAGGAGCATGTGGAAACTAGTTATTCTGGAGAAAAGAGCACCTCCATGTATTGACTGAGATCTCCCTCTTTGCACTGACCAAAGAGGGAGCCAAGTCTAACCACAGTCCTGATTCACATCCTTCAGTTAACTGGGATGACTATATGTCCTAGCTTTTAGTACACAGCAATATACATATGCCACATGCATTATTACTTTTAATGTCACATGTTGATGTCACATTAATTGCTGTTTAATAAGCACCACACGTTAGAGCATTAAACCAAGCAAACATAGACAAACAAGCATCCTGTAACATAAAGCACAGGTTGACAAGCTATAGAGCACTAAGGGCCTGTAAGCACATGTTTGAGTCATTCTGGGCAGATCCTTCATTATCTTATAATGGAGACAGCGTGGACTTTGGATACAAAGAAAATATTATGTGCATTTGGTTAGATTAGAGAAATACAGAGGTAAGATAGAGAAACAACAAAAAATAGGCTCTGGTTAGATTGATGGTGTGTTACAGAGCATTGTAAGTATATGTGTAAGTAGCTGAACCCTTCAAATATGTCTGCACTCAATTAAACATCTCTGACACGAGATAATGTCAGTTTATAGAGATGGGCCAAACCCAAGCCATTACCTTTTAATGGTTTTGGAAGGAAATGTGCTGCAGGTTTATTTTTCTTCACGTGGTTTCCTTTCATGATTTCTCCTTCTTTGTTAAGCCCCAAATACCAACCCCGGCCAGACTGTTGCTGTCTGTAGATCATCGAAGAGTACGTCACATAGTAGTTTTCAAATACTGATTCTTTGAACTTGCATTCAGGTGTAAAATGTTCCTGTAAGACAGTAACAGATCAACATGTGCTGAATCTCACATTAATTAATGAAAAAGCATCCAATACTCATTGCTTTCCCAACAGTTAAAAGACATACCTCTCATCCTCCACTATCCAATTACGGAACACGAGCCTAAAAGTATTAACAAAAGAGTAACACAATTTGAAACCCTTGAAATGGTGCTGTGAGCAGCTCAAAGTAGCACAATAAAGTCTTTTTGAACAATGAGTAAAAAGACTGAGTGAAGAATTATTGATTGATGCAACTAATAGATGTTAGGCAGACACAGCCCTGATGTCAGCCCCAAAGGACCAGCTGTGGTCCATCCCCGTGGGTGAGAAGTGAGGCCACTTTGTAATGCCTTTGTGCACTAGCTGCTGGTCTTAACTGCTTCTGAGGAAAAAGTGCAATAAAAATTGAAAGCCAAGATGCCATGAGTAAATGGTTGTCTCTTACTAACCCAGCAGTAGTAATTTAGCTTTTAGCAGCTGCCTCTTTGGTCTAATCTATGTTCTTTCTCAGCCCAGCATATCATCCACTGAAAGCTCAGCTGTCAGAGACCCACTGCAGACATCAGCCTCTACTCTGAGACTCTACCTACAGCAGCAAGCTTAAGTCTTCATGTTGAATTGCACTGCTTCTTTTGGGGAGATGCTATTGAGACAATAGTTAAAGAGCAATAAATCAGGAGAGAGCCTTTATCTTCCTGCCAGTGGTGTGACTGGCTTTCCCTGTGCAATGAATCAGTACCTTTTGGTACTATTGCCCAAGTTTAAAAAGCGATACAGAAGCAAACCACGGGTCTTGGAGGGATCTAAGACCAAAACACCAGTCCTGAAAGCACCACTAAGCTAAAGGCCTCTGGGTGCTTTAGGGTTTTTAACATTACAAGCTCTGACAACAGCTCACCTATGGACCCCTAAAAGTCCATAAAACATGAAAGAGGAAGGTCTGGTGATGCCAATGTTAATATCACAATCTTGCCTGCCATCGCACTGCACAGCAGCCAGCTGTTGGCTGCTTTTCCCTTGTGCTTCAAGTATCCTACAGCAGTGGGAAAGAAAGGAGGAAAAATATGTGCCTGCATAATGATTGTCATTTTGCATTGAAAAAGTCAAAGAAAATTGAATGTCTCAGGAGCTTAAGATGTTCTTATGTAGTTTCTCAAATATTTTTGTGTGAGAAATAGATGGCATTCAAAAAAATCCCCAAGCCCACAATTGTACCTTTTCTGCACATCTTTTGCCATTTTGCCTTCTGATAGGGAAAAAGCAAAGCCCTCCCATCCTCTGAGTGGCATTTGCTTCAGGAAAGAATGTGAAGCAAGCAATTCTCTTCTTTATTTCTTCAAGCTAATTGGCTGCTATTTAGTTCATTGACAATTGGTTTCAATTGCTGTCAAACAGGGACAGGCACAGCATTTTTGCATGAGTTCTAAATAAAAGCCTTCCATCGCTGTTCCCTGCCCAGCGCTAGCCATGCTAACAAAGACTATTCCAAGTGCAGCATCCAATTAGCAGCAAAATGGAAAACTACAGTGCTCCCACTGGAAGATTATGGCTTGGGTACAGTAATTTGGAGCTGTTTTGGGTACAAAAGGCTTGCTTTGCACAGTGGCGGAGGGTCAGATTGCCAACAGACCCACAATATTTACTCTGGCTCTCTTAGGATGCAAGTTAACCTCAGTATGAGCAGCAGGAGCCACCGAGTCTCTTGAAACAAGGACAGAAACAGTGGGGAGACAGAAAGACAGACACTAGAAGACTTCTTCACCCTGATTTTGTCCCTTGGCCATGAGGCTTGTGATTACAAGCCGTGGTGGAAGTGCTATGTTGCTGTGTTTGCAGTTGAGCCCATGTACAGCCAGACACCAGCCTGACAACCATGCCCCTTTAGCATCACATCCAGCAGTCCTCTTCCTGGAGCATCCTGCGATTAAGCTGTCATAGAATGGTTTGGGTTGGAAGGTACCTTAAGGCTCATCTAGTTCCAACCCCCAGCCTTTATTTTAATCTAATGTGTGGCTTTCCTACTTAGAAGAGAACTGGGGAGGAGAATTGCAGAGGGAAGCTCTGAAGGAGGAACACTAGCGAATGTGCTCTTGATTTGAGGGCATTACAATTAAAATGCACTTTTCTGAGCTTGGTAGATCCATGTGCCAACCCAGCTGGGTACGGACAGGACTTATATCAGCACATAAGTTCAAAATGCAGTGCAGAGCAGCAAGTGCAAGCTCGCCACTATGTCCTCTTTGCTGGCAAATTCTTTACTAATGTGCTGAGGAAAGGCAAGTTAGAGCTGAGCAACCCCAGTTAAAGCTGATTTAGTCAATCCTATTGAAAGTTTATAAATACGAATAAGTATTGAATTTGAAGGCCATTTTTTCCTGCCTTTCACGTGTCCTCTTTGTCCGTCTTTGTGATGAAACTAATTTGAATAAGTTCTGAGAAGTCCAATGGTATGAATACAGTATTACACAAAGCAGGTGAAAAATAAGTATTTGTGTGAAATAGTATTTCAATCACAGAAGTCGAGGATGATGGCACATACATGACAGTAAATTGCACTTAACTCAAGCCCCTCACACATGCACCCTCACAATGAATGGATGAATGAATGGATGAATAAATGTCAAAGAGCTGGGTACACTGTAGTCATAAGTCAGCCACGCTTAAGGAAGGAAGAAGAACTGTCAGATTTTGAGCTGATCAGCTGAACTGCTGAAATATTCCATCATGGAATATCTGCAGCTGCATTAAAGATGTAAAAAACAAATTGAAAGGAGTAGTTTGGTGTATGGTACAATGGTAAAAAGGCCTTGTGCAAACACTCAAAGGGACTGTATTCTAGCATAACTATAGATTATATCTAAACTAATCTAGTCTTTTTCCATACAAATCCTGCCTTACAGGTGTGCGAAGGCTGAAAGGCACAATACTGGGAAGGGAAGCTGGAATTCTTCCTGCTCTAATTGTGTGCAGGAGCCATCAGCACATACTTTACTGAGTAAAGTTTGAGTCAGTCATTAGGTCAATACTGAGGTTGCTAAATGTTTATGTATCAGCATAGGCTGAGTGTCCTGCAGCTACCCTACAGCAATGGATAGGAACAATCAGAAGCTTTAGTCAGATGGTTTTAGTGCTAGGAGAATGAAGAAACAACAAGAAAAAGTAACTTTGAAAAGTATTCAGGTACTTGGGAAATGTTCTTATATATCGAGCACATAATTGTGTTCCATGGGATCAATGGCTATGTCTGCATTCTTTATTTTCGCCACTTAATAAAAACTAGATTTTTTTCCCCTCCATATCCTGATTTCTTTCAGGACTATAATGTAGCCCAGGATTCCATTCTATAATCATGAATTTTTGAAGGAGCCTCTTTAAGACTCCAGAGCAGTGATTTTCTGCACCACTGAGCCTGCCTTTTTTTATTAGCAGAGATTGATTTTCTCCATCTTGGCATGTGAAGTTCCAGGGTGTATCCTCTGGATCATCACCCTGTAATGTGCAGTGATATCAACAGCACAAGATGTGAATGCTTCAACTTCAGTGTTATCAGAAATAGCAGCTTTTAGATCACCAGTCTCAGAAGACTCTCTGAAGAAACTGGTGTGTCATGAAGCCACCAAAAGCTGTTCGCTATAGCGAAGGAAACTTGTCATCTTGAAGCAATTTCTTTCGGATCAGATCTATTACAGTTCCCACAGATAGGTTCCAATCCTACAAATATTGTCTATTTTGCTTCAATTTACCTATTTTGAGGAATCCTAGTGATGGCAGCAGAAGCAACTCATAACATGTGACTATATTTGACACTGCCTCATATGACATCTTGACTCTAAACTGAAAGAAGGTGCTGAGGCAGTGGCAGAGGTTGCCCAGAGAAGCTGCGGCTGCCCCATCCCTGGCAGTGTTATGCCAGCACAGTGAGGACTTTTGTTTTGGCTATGCCTATTCCAGATGAGTTCTCACAAAGACACTGTAGGTAGCCCAAAGCCCTCAGGAGATGTTGTGAAGTTGAACTAACTGCTGCTAGAACAAAAACCCTACTGCTGAACAGGGATATGTGGAAGGCTGCAATTCCCCGTGGGTTCATTTCAATCTGAAGGCATGTGTACCAGCCATGTGACCATAGAAATAAGAAACATAAATAAAAAATGATATAGAAAAGATACACTAAATTCTTTCAACAGGAAACCTATTTACTTCCAGGAGTGATTGGAAGGCACTGGAAGGTGATCCCAAACAACATAGCATCGGGTTGCCTGGGATAGCGCAATAAGCAGGAGTTGCTCAAGTGAAACACAATCTATCAGTGGTGTGTAAATTTAGTTAGGACAAAGCTTCCAGAAAGAGTATAATGGAGCCCAAGGAAGCAGCTGGATATCCAGCAACTCCAGAGTAAGGTTTCAGGTTGTCACTAGTTATTCTCTGAATCTATGAGAAAAGCGTTGAAAAGATCCTGTAATTATTCCCTTTACATTGTTCCAGTGCACAGCAAAGCAAATGCACAAACTAGGGGGAAAATGCACATGGTGAAATGAAGCAGAAAACATATTAATTACACAGAGATTCCGATGTTAAAGTTGTGTTCATCACTGGTTTACCAGCCTCAGCAGTGACTCAGTTGTGAAAACTCGCCCAAGTCGTCTTTGCTCAGGTTTTTAAGTGGCATTTAGGCACCTCAGTAGCTACCTATTTCAAGCTTGGTGCATCACCTCGCAGCATGCTCTGCCCATGGAATGGATGTATTGCCCAATGACCCCAGGGAAGACTCAGTGACTGTAAACAATGCTCAGTTTAATTGAGGTAAGAGCTCTGCGTGATCATATTATTGTTCCCTTTTGGTGATGCTTCACTTCTATGACTGTGTTGATTAACCAAAGCACTCCTTAACTAGGGCAAGAGAATTAACCCATGATACACAGAGAAAGAAGACATTCTCCGATTACTGCAGAAGAAATGAAACGTGTTAGAGAAAGCCTGAGATGAGGTTTAAAAGTTCTTCAAGATGCCCAGGAGAACACCTCACAGATGACAAACGCAGGTCCCTTTGCTAATCCATCCCACAAAGTTATGAGATGTAATTTACTTGGTATGAATAAGACAGACAGAAGGTCCACTTTGCCCCCGGATTGTGCACCTCTGATGATCATGGAAGCATGGTACAGGGAAACCTTTGCAATTACCTGAATAATCAAGTCCTCTATTAATATTTTAATACCTTCTAATGCTCGCATCTACCCTTTATTAATTTCTGTGGCTTTAGGGCACCAGACTTGCCAGTTCTAGTTCAAAATCAGTGAAATTTTATTAAGATAAAGGAAGAAACTAGTCTTTAAAGATTGCCTGTTTGGTGAGACTGAGGAGGGTTCATTAAGCAGTAAGAGCCGGTCAGGTTGTCTGGAGGCTCCAAACCAGACTGATAAAGAAAGATCAACATATATGATACAATTCTACTATGACCTAGAAGCTGTTTTTTAATAGCATATAGTTTTTATTGTTTCACATACACAGAAGTCATATTACTGATTCAAAATCTGTAAAGGAAAGCCTATATGTTAATCTGTCATAAAGCCTCTTTGGAGAAAGATCTTCTCTACTAGTTTTGGGTTTAAAAGAGAGAAGATTAAAATAACTTTCTCAATGTCACACCAAATGTTGTATTGCATGATAAAGCTCTATGATTCCTGGACTGCACTCCCAGGTTTGGTCAAGGACTGGTTAACACCACTATAGCCTCTGGTTAATTGTTGTGGTTGAACCCATCAGGCAACCAAGCCCCACACAGCTTGCTCAACCCCCACCTCCACAGTGGGATGGGGGAGAGAATCAGAGGAGCAAAAGTGAGAAAACTCATGGGTTGAGACTATGACAGCTCAATAAGCACAGCAAAAGCCGTGTGTGCAAGCAAAGCAAAACAAGGAACCCACCCATCACCTCCCATGGGCGGGTGGGCGGCCAGCACCCAGCCATCTCCAGCAAAGTAGGGCTCTGTTCCCCTTTCCCTCTTCTTCCCCAGGCTTTGTATGCTGTCATTTGTGAGGAATATCCCTCTCGTCAGCCAGGGCCATGTCTTCCCCAACCACCCATTTGCCCTTAGTCCACCCGCTGGTGGGGCAGCAGAGGAAGCGGAAAAGGCCCTGGCTCAACAACAACCAGTACTTCCCTCAGCACAAATCCAAACCACAGCCCCATACTAGCTACCACATGGAGAATCAACTCTACCACAACCAAAACCATCACAGTAACCCAAGCTAGAATACAGGAGATGGAAGCATCCTGCATGTTTTCCCTGTACTTCCATACTCTGGTCATGTATTCTTCTCTAGGTATGTGCCACTGATGATCTTTTGGTGGTCAGCTTGCTGGATCTGCCACAGCTTCTCATGATCCTCTCTCCCATATAACTAGGCCAAGCAGAGGAACTAAGCTTTCCTTTCTGAGCAAAGCACCAAGAGCACCCTCCAAGCAGCTCCACTGAAAAGCAACAGCTGCCTTGATACATGACCTGCATGGGCATTACAGAAAACAGGGATGTTGGGAAAGACGTGCTCCCTGAAAACATGCTATTGAGAGATGTTCAACCTGGATGAGAAATCAAGTCACCTTACATCCCTGAGGGCAGCTGAAGCGGGTGACTATCTATACCCAGTGCATAGGTAGCTGTGTGCAGTGTATGAATACCCAGAGCCCACCAAGGCAGTTCCACCCTTGGGATCATGCCAACTGGTGGATCCCATTCAGAGGTACAAGAGAACTCCCTTTTCCTCTCAGTAGGCTCATGATTTTCCCTGGAGCAGCCAATCCTTTGAATCATTTTCCTAAGCTCATTCATAGAATCATAGAATGGTTTGGGCTGGAAGGGACCTTCAAAGCTCATCCAGTCCAATCCCCCTGCAATGAGCAGGGATGCCTTCCAGAAGAGCAGGTTGCCCAGAACCACATCCAGCCTGGCCTTGAATGGCTCCCTTCTCTCTGCTCCCTGCGACAGTGGCTTCCAAAGGTGAAGCCAGCGCTGTGGAAAACATGTAAAATGTGTCTGCAGGTTTTTTCTCATAAGCAAACTTCTTGTCTTATTTTTATTCAGCTTTTTTCTATCAGCTTTTCACTTTGGAAAACAGCACTTTAAAGTACCCAGTGTGTCTCTTCTGTGCCATTCATTGCCCCACATCTATCATCTCTCTGCTTATTCATCTCTTCTTAACTAAGCAAGCCTGATCTTTTTACACCTCTCCTCATGTGAAAGGTTCTCTGTGTCTCTAATCACTTCCATTACCCTTCACTGAATCCTTTCTGTTTTCCTCTATCTCTTCCAGAACTGAAACGCAAGCTTTAAAAAGAAGCTGCACCATTGGGTTGCGTAACAGAGGTAAGATATTTCCAGTCATTTGTCTTGTGACCAAGCAAAAGTCCGCTGCTCAGCCTCACTATTGTGCATTCATACTAAAGTTCTCCATCTTTTAAGTTGTGCCTCTGACAAATATGGTCCAATTTGATGGTATTTCTGACCCCTTGATTTGTCAGTGTACCCAAGCTTAAATATTAAAGGAAGGGAGAAGGAAGCAAAAGGCAGATAGAACAGCTTTCTTCCCCAGAACTAGAGCAGAGAGCCCCAAAGATGCTAAGCAGCCTGTTTTATAACATACCCATTATTACATAGATAACCTGCCAGCCATTGCAATCAGATTCCTAGCAGTTATAATTGACATCAAATCTTGGTATTGTCAAATCTCTCTGACACAGCTGTTGTGCAGAATGTCCTCAGCTGAAGTGTGTCATGCACTACTTTAAAGAAAAATATCTGAGTTGAAAAACTCCTTTTAAAGTATGAGAACTATGTTCTGCTTTCAGTTACAGCCAGCACTGCATCCCGCTTGTTTTAATGGCCAAACCCTGAGCCCATAGCCATTCGCTGAGCATGACCAGTGGCATGAGATGCTGAAGGACCCAGAGGAGCCAGAGTCTTACAAGACAACCACCACTGCCTTGTTTTGCATTAATTGCTTGTGGTTTGTCCCTCTGAGCTGCTAACTGCCTGCCAGCTCTCCCTTTGGCTTTGTATGCCACTGCCCCAGTGGGACATGGGACAGAGAAGCCACGCAAAGCCTGGCATCTTCCACTGAGCAGAAACAAGCTGCAGCAAGAACGTGCGGAGGAGACATCGCTCCATCAGGCAGACAAGTGTGGCATGAAGAGACATCGCTTTGTCACAGCCAGGCTGTGGCGAGGGGATGTCTGCAAGCTGGCAAGAGCAGATGAGAAAGAAAACACATTCCTGTCCCAGTAGCCCTTTTACACAATTCCTCTTGTATTCATCTACATGATCGCTGCCACTGAGGGAAGCACACGCTGCTGCTGCTGTTGCTGGGTCTGCAGCCGTGGGTTAATTTGCTCCTGGAACAAGATCCGTTGGTCAGCATTTGTTAAACCACTCCTGGGAGTGAGGAGCAAGAAGAGCAGCACAACCTTTCTGTTACCACATTGAGTGCCCTGCTCATACCATCCCAAGATGCTGCCTTGGAGCAGGCTGTGAGGGGCTGCAGGAGACAGGGTGGGTACAGCAGTCAGCAAGAGTCCCCAGTGTGGAAGCCCTGTCCTCAGCAGACAGGATGAGCAGTGACGCTGGAGCTTTGCATCACTAAAGGCTGCTCTGGCACTGGGGAGCTCCCTAGACAGGCTCTGCAGAAGTACCAGGGCTAATTGGAAGAGTGGGGGATTTACTGCTTTATCCTAGATAGAGGACATCAGCCCTGGGGTAAAGAGATGGAAGGCATCTCCTTCAGACTGTCTGTCACCCATGAGTTCATGCAGATTTATCCTTAAACTGCTGGAAAACAATGATCTAATCAGTGTTTGCAGCAAGCTCTAAATCTGCCTATTTAATTACAAGCAGGACATGACCCTTTTAGCAGCAGATGCTCCTAAAACTCTATGGAAAAAAAGGAAAGCACTCAAAGGTTTCTCTTTTATGGGGAAATGAATGAACAACAGTCAGAACAAGTGCTACAGTCCTTCCTGTGGGAATAGGTGGTAATGGGAATGCCGTTTCTGTGGTAACCTGCAACCTGGATGAAAGCCTGTCTGTACAACTGCTGTGAGTTAGGATGGGTAAATCGATGTGGAAGTGATCTCTTTGTCCTTTGCTGCTCAGGTGAGGTACCATCCTATGCTTCTGATGCTAAGATCATGGAGACAGTGCTGTTCCACCCAAAGGTGAAGGTGGCTTGCCCGAGCATGGCCTCAGCTCAGCTCGGACCTCCCCAGACCATCACCAGCCACCTTACTGACCCCGGAGAAGGTAACGGTCCACCCCGGAGGGAATGCTGCTGAACGAGTTCTTTTTCTGCACACTAGAAATTGCCTCTGCTCACTGACTGCAAGAAGCTGCAAGTGGAAGATAAATAACAGCATGAGCTGCTGGAGAGGAAATAATGCCACATTACATCAAGCAGGTCCTTGCTTCACTGTCAGCTTAGAGTCAGTTCCGCATGGAAGGACAGCCCTGCCGTTTGGCCTGTATCCTTTATTAATGTGGATGCTATGGATTAGCCGATACTTTGGTGTTCAATACCATCCTTTTATGCTTGAGTTCTTAGCAAAGGCACTTGTCCTATCTGCTGTTATTCCTTGTGTGCAGTTAGCAGGGCTGCTGTTCCCTTTGCAGATCATCCCCTGCACTGCCTGGGCTGGAATTGCTGCCATAGAGATGCTTCACCTTCACCAATATTAGCAAACACGCTTTGGGGATCCACTGTAAAGCCCTGTAAACTACTTTATGTATATTCATGTGTAAGCATAAATGCAGTATAGCCTTTGGAGTGGCATTATATACTAAAAATAATATTATTACCAAACTAATAAGCCTGTAATTAGGTTTTTGTTCTGCAAAGCACTAAACTACAAGCTTTATTTTTAACATGGATAATGTCAGCATTGGGAAAGTTAAGCAGGTCATTACACTAAATGAAAGAGCAGCAACTCTTTCAGGACCTGATCCAAAATGTGATGACCAAGGGAAATACTACCCATGGCTTTACTGCATTTTGGTTAGCTTTCTAATGTTAAGGTAGTCTGCAAAGGAGTGTATTCATCTTGCTTTGAGAAATCAAGGCTAGTTGGGATTTGTCACTTCAAGTTCAGCTTCCTTATTTACTATAAAGTGTTACTGAAAAAGGCTGAGCTAAATATTAATAGGAATGTCACTGGTTCAAGGAGCTGGTTAGCTCCACCCTGAGCAAAGCAGCACCTCTGTGTGACCAAATGGTAATGAGACCTTTTCAGATGAGCTTGATTTACTGCAATCCATTTATTCATGAATGCCATGGATGGATGCTTTTCAAACCTTGGTAGTTCGACAGTGCCAGGGCATTACTGGCAGCCAAACCCTGCTTCTTGATACAGAGCTGTGATGCTCTTTGGACTTCCTCCACCCGCATGGCTCCCTAAATTGTGCTATTGAACATATGCTGCTAAGAGGATCTCAGAGGGATGTTTGTATTAGATGGCAGGCTAATTGTGGGATTGGGGAGATTTCAGGTGGCAAAAAGCTTTCAATAACAAGATAATAAAGGATTATAGAAGGGAGATGAGATGTAAGAATGACTGTTTGAGAGGTGATGCTGACTGGCAGAAAACGTTTGTTTCAGCAGGTAAAGACCTCACCAAAGAAGGGACAATGGTGCAGAAAACAGGTTAAATTTCTCTCTGCAAATGACATACATGCATTTCTTATAAACAACACTTTGAAGGTGAAATTAATGGAAATTCAAGGTTGGGGAAGTTTTCCAGCACCTTGCACATGAAAACTGTAAAGCAGAGCAGAGCCCAACCTCCCCTGACACAGGCACAGGTAACAGGAGTGCAGGGAATTCAGGGAAGTCGTGCACTAACATTTAAATCACTGCACTGCTCTAACAAGCAGGTTGGCACCGTGTAGCTTGGGGAATGGGAGACTTCATGTTACAGTCATCACTGAACTGCAGGGCACACTCCAGCAGAGCCTCAATGTCCCTAGGAACATCTCAGCCAGATGAGGAGGGCAGCAAACAGCCACCTCCATCTCATCAGCCCTCAGCAACAAAACCAGGCAAAGCTGCAGGGTAACCTCACTGAGACATCAGACAGGCCCATGAAGCTGCCTCCAACATACAGTTTCTTTGGGGTTTAGAGTTATTACTTCTAAGTAGGGGCCCCCAGTGAGCCACATAATGCAGAAAGAAACAACCCTTTCTAATACCTCACTTCATGGCTATGCCATTAACATCTAGAGACTGGAATGAACATTGTGTGTCCTCTTCACAGTGCTCTAACAACTGCCCTAATGAATGCCCACATGCTTTCTTCTTCAGAGATTAATGGAATAAATCACATAATCTAATAGGAACCCCTGTCCTTCCCAGAGACAGTCTGAGCACAGAGATAAGCTTATAAAGCTCTGTTTTCTTTCGCACACAGTGATATGGACCTTGTGAGGGTCTGTCATTTGGCTGTTTCATGACTCCTTGCTGCTCCGGGGCTGTGTAACAGATTACACTGGAGCCAGACTTTTGGGAGACACCACGCTGCTATTGTCTAAGCAGCAGAGGAGAAGCAGGTCCCTGGTAAAACACTTTCAAAGCTAATTTAAACTTGGAAGACACCCAAATGTCTCTGGGAGGTGCAATTTAGAACCCTAACCTAAGATAGCCTGGGCTGCAATCGCAGATTTCTGGGAACAGTATGGAACAGTTGCTTCATGAGCCAAAATCACTGCAGGTCTCTGTATTATAATGCTTTGACAGGAGAGCTGTTGCCATTCTGAGTTATCTTATGGAGAAAAAAGTAGTAAAACATGAAATTCAGACGTGGTTAAAACCAATCCACATCTGCACCAGCAAGTCTCTTAGGATTTTGGGCCAAGAAACACAATCTCCATCTCAATCTCTCTGATAGTGTTAGCTGTTGAACCGACACGGAGCTCCCTGAAAGGATTTAGAAGGGACCTCCTGCAAAGAAATCTTCGTTTCTGAATCGTACAGAAAGGTGAATGTGTGAGGACTTTGATTTTCAAACCAACCTCTTTATCTCTGCTACAGAAAGGCCTCTTAAGCATGGTTAAAATAAAGAGCTTCTGGCATCAGATTAACCGATGCCGTGCACTGTACTGCAAGGAGGAATGTGAAGGTAAGTCCACGGCTTAGTTTGGAACCCACTGGTGTATTTTTTCTTGAGGATCTGAACTGCCTTGGATGAGTTCTGCTTCTAAAACCTGGTTATCTGTTTCCAAGTCAGCAGTTAATAGCTGCTGCAGTCAGCCAGGCAGAAAGCACCCTGCAATTGAAAGTATAAAGGTGAACTTGTCCGTTAGAAAAGGTGATCTCCTTTCAATTTACCCACTGCTTGATCTTCTGTTCCACTGTCCAGGGCTACACATTGTGAGTGCAGCCTCACAAGCAGCAAAAAAAGCTGAGGAAAGGCACAGCAGACCAAGGACACAGTGGAATGCTGATGAATCCCATCACTTGCCTACTGAAGTTTGCACAAGGAATATGGGCTGGTAAGTTCTCCTGCAGGCAAGCAAGGTTCTGTGGATATCTTTGGGCTTTGAGGATTCTAAGGCTAAGCCTGTGGAGACTAAGTGGGGTAACTAAATGCCTGTTAAATTCTATCACTGAAATAAAGTAAGAAATAAATGGGATTCATCTATCTTAAATATCCTTGAGGATCCGAGTCCAAATCTGGACCTGCATGTGCAACTCCAAGCTTTGATTCATCCCAGCTTCCTTCAGGCACTTAAAAGAAACACTGAAGTTAGGATCTGGGTCAGCCTGGGATTTTCCTGTCCTCAACAAGCATAGTCAAGATAAATCACCCCCAACAGAGGATGAAGTAGTGTGGATCTGCTGTGCCTGACTCCTGCATCAAAGACCCAGCTCTGCCAAAGCCTCTGGTCCTTTCTGAGCATGGCAAGAAGAGATGCGAGGTCCCAGGGCAGCAGTTCCATGCCCTGTGCCACCATAGGGCCCAGAGGCAGCCACTGGCAGAGTAAGGCTCGCACTGCCTGTGGGAACGGCTTCTCCGGATCAGCCTCGGCATCAGGAGTCTGCCTCCTGAAATGGAAAGAAATTACCTTGGGAACATCAAAGATACAGTTTTTGCTTTGCAATATTTACAGGGATGTCTTTCCTCTTCACTGGAACAGCCCCCAGACCTTATGGCCTTATTTTGGCAAAGCTCCTGTTGAAATGAATCATGACTTTGCCCCAGTTGGTGCTCCAGGACTGAGCTCTAAATTATTAAAGGTGAATGATATGTAAGAGTTGATGTCAATTTTCCAAGCAGCTCAGCAAAGGTGGACCAAAACCCTCCTTTGAAACTCATAGAAAGTAAGAGGCTGAACTCCCAGCCTGCTTTGAAATCTCAGCCTTAGCTTTTTAGTGAAAAGCAGTGCCTTTTGAACCTCATATTTTAATCATCGTACTTCTGCACCATACAGAACTCTCGCCTTGTTCCGTTGGTTCAAATACAACCTCCACTATTACGTGCTTTACAGTGTAATCAAGCCCCGTGTATCACTCATTGTGGGGAAGATGCAGGCTCATTCCTTTTTTCCCTCTTGCAAAGTAACCCACTGTCTGAACAGGCAAATGTACCTTCCCAGAGCAGCCTGTCGGTCTTCTTGTTCCTGCATGGCACCTTCAGGGGAACCAGCCGGAGTACCAAATACTGCTGTAGGCATCGTGTTTGCATTTGTTAATCAGCCATAGGGACAGCAGCATCTGAAGCTCAGCGGGGAACTGAGTTTTCCCTGGGTTTGGGGGCACAGTTTGTGCCTCCTGAGCAGCCAGGGGGGTGTTCTGCTCAATTGGAAGCCACGTACAAGGCTGGGGCTGGCATCTGAGTGTGACTGGTGTCTGGGTGTAAGACTTGCAGGAAACCTTCAAGAGTGACACCACTTGATCCCAGCCTCACGTCTGTGGGTGCTCAAAGGGACCACCTACTCGTATTCACTCCATTCAGCAACACCATATCAAAATTAGCATCAGGGATCCCTCGACTTGCATTACGATGGAATGCTTTAGAATTATTCCTAGGCTTTGCCTAGGATGTGTGATTGAAGATTGAGTACAGAGAGTAATCCTTTCCCTTCTGCACCATGCAACAGTTTGACCGCTGTTCTCTTGCCTTTTTAAGCTCAGACTGATGAAATTCAAGCTCTTTGTTCCAGTGTGTCCCACCACTGGATGTTTGTTGTTGAAAGGCAGCTTCTGTCAGAGCTGAAAATACACGAGCATGGAATACCAACTGTAGAATGATGTGGAACAAGAAGATTAATTTCTTCCCCTAGATTCTGCAAAGCCATTACCTGGTTTTGAATGACATTTCCAATGCTACAGTGGGAACTGCCGAAGCATTTACATAAGAATGCACAAATGCACACATTATCACTGCAGGAAGCACTTAAAATTTAAGATAATTATATAGTATGGAAACGATTTCAAAGGACTCAAACAAAATAACAACTAATTCTAGAGAGTCACCCTTTAAGATGATTATTACTCCGCACTACCGCTGATCTCGCCCTAAAAGACCCCTTCTCTTTACAATTAAATGTGCATTATGAATTCCTACTTTGTTCTTCCGCCATCAAGCTCCTACAGCTGCTGCTGACAAATTTGCATTCTCTGAGAGCTTAACTAGACAGCCGACACAGTCACACTGTGAGCAGAGGTAAAACACACTGCTGCAACTCCCCCTTCATCCTTACCATATGCCGGGTGCTCTTCTGTGGGCAGGTTTTAAAGCTGCTCTGATGGAACCTAGGGAAGGACCCTCAGGTGTATAGCAGGGGGATGACAAGCCCTGTGCTAGAGGAAAGAGCTGGTACCCATCCTGCCAACCCTTCCAACTGCATCTAGATTCTGGGAGGGAGTTTGCAACAGAGATGCAGGGAGGATTCCTCTGACGACCTGGTGTCTCTGTGCTATGTAATGAATGGCAGAATAAAGCATCCTCCACTGGAGTCAGCAGCACAGGTTACACATAAACCCTCCAGCCTGGCAGTTCAGGGTGAAACCCTCTCTGCTGTCCATCAGCGCTGCCGGGTATGCAGTGAGAGCAGCAGGCAGTGACCAGGGGTGATGTAAGCTAATAGAAAGCAGTAAAGATTTATTTGGTCAGAGGGTGTAGATGTGTTGATGAAAACACTCTGTCCCACCATCCTCTCTCCACCTTCCACTATCCACTTCTGCTCTCATTCCTGCCCCAGTGCTGCATTCCCTTTTCTTTTCTTTTTCCAAAGTGTCCCAGGCAAAAAATAAATAATAATAAAATAAACTAAAAACACATCCCACCCATCTCAAGGCAAACTCAGTTGGGGAAAAATCTTATCTGCTCTTTAAATGGACAAAAAGAAGTGTTTCTAAGTCTAATTCTTGGCGATAACTGCAGTGCTAGAGCCGAAACTTCCCCACAAACTTCAGCCTGAAATGGAAAAAGCATGGATTTTAAATCTTACGTTCTGACAGTTCTGAGCAGCCGAAAATAGTATCTGGTAATGGGAAGCGCAGCCAAGTTCCTGATAGGTGTTTCTACCTGGGCTGCCACTCACACGACTGTCTCAAATGAACCAAAGCACTGGAGGTCTGAACAGACCAGAGATGTTTGATTGGCAATGGGCTTCCTGTGGAAATTTGATGAGGCTTGGACTAGAAAACATTTCAGACAGTACTGGCACGAATTCCCAGCTATTAAATAACACTTTACATGAGCAGAATGCTACCAGCTTTAGCAAAACGCCTTAGAGATCTATGTGAAGCTTTACCTGGTAACTGTGAGCAGGTCGGTCTTGGCCAGCCTAACTATTGCACCCCAGAGCCTATTTCTGCAAGAAGGAAATGTGATAATGAAGCCTCTTGCCCTTCAAACAGACAAGGGTACATGAAGTCGTGTTGCCCTAAACACAGCAGGAGCTTTTTCCAGCCCCAAAGGCAGAAATCCCTCCTTCCCTCCCAGTTGTCCCCATGGCTCCAGTCCTGGTGTTTCTCCCAAGATGGCTGGGGCTGTCCTGCCACCTCTCCTTGCCATGTTCCTGGTTCTTTTGCTCCTCTGTTTGGGGCATAGAAACCATCACAGACAGAAGCCAGAGATACTCCCCTGCCTGCCTATACCCTGAGTGGGTCACTGTGGTGGGCAGCAGCATTGCTGGTATTGAGGTGGCCTCTGCTCCTGACATACCTCATCCCATAAAGGAGCACAATGGTCTCTCACGATGGGAGACGACAGGAGTTGCCAGCCTACAACATCACTCTTAAAAGCAAGCTTGCCAAACTCCCTCTAAAATGAATTAGCAAAGTCTAGCTTAAAGCAACCGGCTGCCTGACCAACATCCAGATTGCAAGGACCTGTCTAGACGGAGAGGTAATTATACAGAAAACAAGATGCTGTCTTTGCAGCAGAGCCCATCTTTCATGTGGTGTTGTCACCAAAACCTTATTGTTACTGAAGAAGACAAAAGAGCTGTGCCAAGTGATGGTCTAGATGTTGTCTTCTGGTGTGGACACAACCTCATCTCATCTTCCAAACCAGGCAGCACAATTTGGGGTCAGGACACCACAATTGACTAATTCAAGCTTGATACTTCCCATCGTGACCTGGGATAAGTCTTCTTTGTGACAGCCTCATTTCTCAGGGACACACTTTAGGGAGCTGAACATACCAAAATGAGAGAGGCACTATATCCAATCTCCTATTTTGTAAGCCAGCAGTGGTTACAACTGTTGTAAGCAATTCATGTTTGCACTCCATTGTGAAGATGAAAACTACTAAATAATACCCGAGTGTAATCACATTTACATAGTTGAAGGGTGCTTAGGAAAGAATAATCTTTTAAGATATTCACCTTTCCTGCTCCCAGTGACTGCAGACAGTTTTTTGATACCTGCCCAGAACACAAAGGGCTGAATTACTGCTGCAGACAGAAAAGGGATTTCTATATTTTTCAATGATACATGTGGATTCTATCAAAAAAGCTTAGAACCTGAACGCTAAATGATGGATAGGGTGATTCATCGTCAGGGTTTTAATATGATGCCTCTAAAATACAATTGTACATGGTTCAGTGATTTACTAATAACCTACTTTTACAACACAGGCACACAGAGATGCAAAGCACAACAGTCTGAGCTGTCCCCCCCCCTTTTAATTCTCACTGTTAGCAAAAAAGCATTCGGACTGAGTTGAGTTTTTATATCTCTTCATAGTTTGTAGTCTGTTAATGGGCTACCTCATTCCCCAGCACATAAATGGCCTTTCATTGCCAGAGACCTTTACAATATTGTTGATTTTGATTTACTCTTAGTTTTTCAGATGTGCTGGGGATACCCCAGGCATGCAAGAAAGGACCTAAGGAACTCCAGATCAAAGAATAAATATGATAAAGATGGCAAGTATCCGTCAGAGGCAACAGGAAATGGGGGCTCTCAGAGACAGCAATGGAATGTTCAAGAGCTTCTTTAAAGGGAAAGAAAGACTTCAAGCTGAAATGCACTTTAGCTTCAGTAGCAACTTCAGCACTCATGGTCAACCCATGATTGACAAAGTTCAGTGATTCAAGGTACTTCTCCCGATTTATCACAGGGCTTGGCTCCCTGTGTTCTCTCCTTGCTTTTGGAAACAGGACTTGTCTGCCAGCAGCACCTCCCAGTGCTCAATGATGTTCCCACATGAGCAATTTTACAAAGGAGGAAAAGGAAAGAAACCAAGAAACATTTTTTGCCCAAGGCTAATATGGAATTTACCTCCCAAGCGTGGATCAAAACCCCACAACACTCCTTGCACCACTGCTGGGTTTAGTACTGAGTTCTACTGCCTCAGTGGAGCTCTCCTGCACATTGAGGCCAAGATAACTTTGGAGTCTCTTGGTTTGTTGCTTTTTAAACCTATAAAATGTCCTAAAATAGCCCCAGTCCTTGTAGGCTCCTTGCTATCTCCTGCTAAACCCTGTCTTTTGCCTTTTCCTGTAAATCATTTCTCACTCGGAAGATGCATGCAGGATTTAGCTAGGATTAGCAAAAGAGCATCCCAAGGAGTATGGCCACATCTGCCTTTTACAAAGTTAAAAGGCACAGGAGTTGCTGCTAATGAGGGTCCTGCCTGCAGGAAAGCATTCCAGCATAGGGAGACTCCCTCTGTATTTACATGTACATTACATTTATGCTTACCTCTGTACCACTACAACTAAAGCAGCTGCATTATCCTCTGACTCCTTAGAAAAGGCACACACCAAGGGATGCAGGAGCATCTTCAAACTGACTCTTCTGCAACTTCATTACTGCCTTCTGGAGCAAGAATTCCCTATAACAACACCTTGGAGACCTCTACCTCCATTGTCCAACTGCAGAGGCCGGTAGCGTACTACTGACCTCTTGGCAATGGCAAACCATGGGCACCAGTGCCTGGTTAGCATCAAAAGTAAGCTGGGCTACACCAGCAGCAAGGTGAAACCATGGTTTTAAAACTGAATTAAGCACCGTGCACCACGAAGCTTCTCCATCCCTTGACAAAATGAGCCCATGGTGGTATTGGAAGGGAGGATCTGTTGGCGCTCACTCTATACCAGTAAAACATGGTTAATGTACATCCACAATTGCACGCTGCACGAGTTAACAGTATGTAGCTACAAGTCAGTCAAGTACTTTATTTGTGTAATTACAAGGAACTGATCCCTGGGGGTCATACAAATAATTCAGTATACAAGCTAAAAATGAGCTTTCTGAGAACATTACCCTGTATAATCTGATGGGATGCAGAGTTCTGGAAAATAAATGCCAAAGGGGATGAGAACACAGCTAAAATGACTTCATTTTTTGAAATCAAGTGAATATGCACATTGTTTAATCCCTGCATTTGCTCAGCTTTAATGAATAACTTGTTTGCTTCTTCATTGCTGCATCTTTCATCTCGGGCGATATATCCCAAGTTGGGGAACCGTATCCAAGGCTCAGCACATCTACCAAGGAGTGAAATGCAGTTAAAATAAAGCCCCTATGATACAGCTACACTTCACTGCACGTGGGAGACACCTCTTTCCGTCCCTTTTAGGAAGTTTCTAACAAATAAACTCTGTTATTAAATTAATCACCTTGTATCAAATGGCAGAATGACAAGAGAGAAAATTTTCCTGGGTAATAACTCAGCAATAAAGGTATATACAGAGGAGGAGGAAATTGGGTTGCTGCAGACACAGCAATAACATCATGAAGCAAAATCCAATATTGGAAGAGATAAAAGTTTTCCGTCCCAATATTCCTCTGTGACAAGTGTGAAGAGTATGCGTAAGAACAAGGGGAAAAGATGAAACATAGCATCAGTAAAAACCCCCGCCTTTGAAAAGGGAGCTAACAGGTAATTAATCCCTCAAAAGAAGGAAGATCAGAGCATCTGGGAAGCTTACAGGGATTTGGATCTCAGGACCATATGCTTTGGATCCTTCCTCTTTAGTTTTGCTAAAGGCTGCAGAGGTGATTCAGAGAGAACCCAGCCTAAGAGATGTCTCTTCCCCTGGGAGAAACCTGCTGAGCGCCCCCGTTTCCACCCACCCAGAAAAATCAAAGTGGGGTATTAAGGTGGCAGTGGTGGTGACAAGGCAACCCAGAAACAAGATGTAAGTAGCAGTGACATGCTTCCTAACAGCAGTGACAGGTCGTAATAAGCAAGTTATGCTGAAGTTTGGGGTTGAGGTGTATATAATTAGGTGACGTGGGTGTTGAGTGATAAAGCCCACAAGAAATACACAGATTAGGAGCCCTGATTTTTCAAATCCATGTCTAATTTCATACTACATGGCATGACCTGGTTTTCCTGCGTTGGTTGAAAAATAAAAGGAAAGATTCTCATCTCTTCTTCAGCGTGGGAAAGATGCACCGGGGACAAATGACACTGCTTTGTCAAGTCTCCTCTTCCAACACTGAAAAACCCTGATTTGGGGTTTGGTTTCTTTTAGTCTTCCAAGGAGTTACAGAGGAGATCTGCCTTGTCTTTTCCAGTGGTCACTTTCACAAACATAGCTACAAACTCAGCTAACTATTACCCTGTTTCAGACTTGGATCAGAACAGGGAAAGCTAGGAAAATGCTATTACTGCTGATCATAAACCAGACTTTACAATGAATTGCAAGAATATCCTTTAGAAGGGAATATGGCTGCTCAAAAGATAAGGACTTTTTGATCCACTCTGGATTTTCAGGTGTTTGCACACATAGAATAGTTAGGGTTGGAAAGGACCTTAAGATCATCCAGTTCCAACCCCCCTGCCATGGGCAGGGACACCTCCCACTAAACCATGTCACCCAAGGCCCTGTCCAACCTGGCCTTGAACACCACCAGGGATGGAGCATTCACAACTTCCCTGGGCAACCCATTCCAGTGCCTCACCGCCCTTACAGTAAAGAATTTCTTCCTCATATCCAATCTAAACTTCCCCCCATTTAAATTTTAACCCATTACCCCTTGTCCTATCACTACAGTACCTAACAAATAGTCCCTCCCCAGCATCCCTGTAGTCCCCCTTCAGATACTGGAAGGCTGCTATGAGGTCTCCATGCAGCCTTCTCTTCTCCAGGCTGAACATGGCAAGGTCTGTTCATGGGTTATAAATGTGAAGTACCTGGGGCAACGGCTTATGCAGATTGTAAGTGTTCATACTCCTTACCATCATTACTAATGGGCTGAATCAATAAAGCAATTGTACAAAATGCATATTTCTATCTATCTCAGTAATTTAATCAATTCCTTTTAAAATAAGCTAGGTTGTCTTCATTACATTTCTAATGTGAAATGCTTTGGTGCCCAGGACAGTGTTTGTTCTAGAATCTTCAGTCTTTCATATAGGCTTCCACTGGGCACTAACTCATGAATTAGCTTTTTTTTAGAGCAAGTTATCATCTTTCAGTCATAATGTTATGCAGTAACGCATTTTTATCTATAATGCTCGCTATGAGCAAAAGCACAGCATTATTATTTCCCAAGAAATCCAGTCCATCTATGAAGATAACCAAAGACAGTCATTGCTATTGAAAGCACTATTGAATATAGATCTTGGGAGACATAATTTGTCCAAATCTCTCGTCCTGCATCCTGCATTAAAGCGCAGACCAACCTTATCCAAGCTCAGCTCTATCCAGTATGTTGCACCTATTCAGCACACTGCTTTCTGCCTGCTATGGCATCCTCAGTGGGGCACAGCACACAAAAGACTGAGCTGTGTGAGAACTGCAGACCCCTCCACAAAGGGACTTGATGATGTTAAAGGTCTTTTCCAACATAGTTGAGTCTATGATTCTATGAACACCTCTGTTTTATAGATATCTTTATATAGCACCTCATCCAGAGGATCCCTGATCCTAGTTCCCCAAGTGTCTTCCTAAAGCTGCTATCCATATTAGCAATGATTAGTAAGAATAAGAATATAAACCCAGCAGCAACAAGAGCTTAGTGGGAATGGTATACTTTTAAATGAAAGCTGATTAGTCTTGGTTGTTCCTGGCTAACAGTGAACTGTAATACCTCATGATTCTGTCTGATTTTTCTCCTTGGCCTTTTGTAGGGAAAAAAAGATCACTTCTAATTTTATGCCTGGAAAGGCAAAGCACCAGTATTTTCTTTGACCCCAAAGCTGGGATGAACTCAGAAACAGGCATCTTTGCCCATAATCTGCACAACATTTCCCTTTCTATCACTACCTTTCTACTGAACATGCAATTGAGCTTGAGGAGAACCTAAGGAATCCCCTCTTCCTCCCTCTGCCTGACTCATTTCAGCCCTAGTAATGCCAGGATTGATTTCAGTGACCCCCCCCAAATAACCTGGCATCCTTCCACCAGCCAGCTCCCGCATGGGGATTGCTCCCAGTGCTGCTTTCTGGCGTTACCATCTACCTCTGCACCTTCTGCACTGGTGTGCAATGAACCCTGACTGCTCCCAGCATTGCCACCCCAGGAGGAGCATGAGGTGGGGATGGAAGCTGATTGCTAAAGGAAGAGGTTTCCTTTCACTGACGGCAAGGGATGCTGCTCTGGTGCACTGAGGACAGCACCAGCTAGCCAAACATTTCAAGGGCTTTGAAGAGAAAACATTACTGCAGGTCAGAAGAACTGTACTGAGGGGGAAGGGACCATTTAAACCCAGTGTGGGAATGTGCAGCAATGGGTTCAAATCACTCCATATTCAGACAGGCTTAGTGACCTTCACAGCTATGCCTGCAAGTTGCTGCCCGCTATCGGGAGGATGCTGTAAGTAGAAGCCAGGAGCAGTAGGAAATGGACTGCTAAGTGTCTCATTAAGTTCCATTAAAGGGGCTAACCACTCTCCTTGGATCAACTGTCAGATGGAAAACATCTGTTTTATTTAATGATTTCTACTGATGCTATTCAGATCCCAGGAAGTTGGAAATATTGCCCCTTCTGCACTTAGAGCACATTTCCCAATGAAGAATGGAGCAGTTCTTTTTATGGTAAAGTGGGAGATTTGCAGTGACCCCTGTAACGCAATGGTAGGGACGATCTCCAGGGCTTGATTAACTTCTTCATTGCAAAAATCAATCTTGGGAAGAAAAAAGCAAAATCTGAACTCATACAGTGGTTTCCCAAATAAGCTCTGTCCTGGGCTTGCCTTCTCTTAGTCCAACCCACAGCTCATCACCAGAAGGCTGCAAGATGTGTCCTGGGGCTCAGCGTACAGAAACGGAGCCAGTTCTGATTCTCACCAGGGGAATAAAGGACAGAATTACTTACAAAGACACTGACCTGGAAGCGTGAGTCTCACAGGCACAGGCAAACACTTTCAGGGAGGTTGTAACTTAGTCCTTATCACTTCTTGACATTAAAAGTAAATGCTGTTACCAGCTAATGGTTCGGAAAGATGCACAACTGGTTACTGTAACCGCAACAACGTGTTCAGGAGCAGTGAGACAGAAAGTGAAATGCCCAATAAGCACATGTTGTTTTTAATAAAGAATGATTAAGTGCTAAGTGGACCACACTGTTTCCAAGGTTGCTCTGCAATGGCATAATGTGGGGAGGGGACCCAGCATCCTTGGGATGCCTCACTGTGTCCCATCCATCACCAACTGCAGCATCACCTCAGGGTTCTCCCCCTGTGCATCCTATCCCATGCTGCAAAAGAGGGCTGACACCTTCTTTTGTTGCCTTCCCTACTTGAACTCTTCAGCTCTCCCAGGTCCTACAAGGCCATACCAAATTCAGTGCTTGGTATACTTTCTGGGTATTTAGGACTAAGATAATTTGGTCAGAACAGAGATTTGGAAAGACGGTTTTGTTCTGGGCTCACATTAACTGTTCATTTATTACACTGTAAGATCAGCTGCGTGTTATCAATATTCAGAGCTCTGATACACCGAGACATGCCGCAGACTGACAGTAATTCATTCTGTGGAGCGGCTGGGATGAGACTGGAGGAGAAGCAGTACCATCCAGGTGGCTTTCCGAGTACAAGCACAATGAATCAGCCGTCAGCAGTTTAAAATCCTTCCTGCAGAACTGTGGAAAGGAGGGAAGTTGGCCCCAACCCCGGGAGGCAAAGAGCAACGTGTCCATGAGACAGACCTTTCGTGATGGTCATCCGAAGCAGGGTCTAAAAGTACCTTGTTTACAGGCTGCAGCTGAAACAAACAGCATCACCTGTCTTCTGCAGCAAAACCTTGGTAGATCCTGTTCATGGCACCCTTCCTGTAGCACCACATCTAAGCACAGAGAGATTAAATCAGGGGCAGCCCTGGTCACCTCCAGGTAGTCTGGTCATGATGTAAGACCTTTGTCCAGCTGCATTTCATTCTTCTGCCCCAAACAGGTGCATGAGGTTACTCTTAGGTGCAAACCATAAGCAATGTCTGGCATCAAAATCAGTTCTCATGGCAAGTGAGACCTCAAATAGCCCTGAGCAAACATCACCACTCCAGGAACCACCAAGTCATAAAGATGCTGCTTGTTCTGGTTCAATAACAACCTCTTTACATTCTTCCCTGCAACAGAAATGGAATTTGTTCCTTCTTGGCTTCAAGAAATGTAAAGCTTGGGTAAAAGTTTGAATGGGAATGGGAATCCAGCTCCAGAGGGATCGTTACTACTGAGCAAATGGGCTGAATGAACAGCAGAGCACAAACAGCAACAAATAGGAAGGGGAGAGAATTTACAGAGAAAACATGTGTTGCCTCATTTAAATGAGCAAATCATCATTATTAAATTACCACCTTCTTTAGCTAGCACTGAGCTGATTTAACCTCCACCAATGCTAACACTCCAATGCTGAACACACTGCTAATGTGACAGGAATGAATATAGGCCTGTAATGAATGCTGGCTTTCTCTGAGCACTCACATCCAGCTGAGAAATGCTAATGCAATGTTTTTACTTAACTCCAGTGCTTGGACCCCACTTTTGAGAAGGCACAAAAGCAACTGCTGCTTTCTCAAAAGCAAGTCTCTGATAAGACATTGCAAGTTCCACACCATTTCCTGAAAGGGAGATAAGGGCAGAGCTTGGACAACTCACAGCTTGGGCAATGATGACTCAGGAAATCTGCCTCTGGGTACAAAAAGCACAGATTCAGGTAAACTCATCAGCTGATACGGAAAAGTAATTCTAGTCCGGAGATGGAAAGTATTTTAAGGTCTCATAAAAACAGACAAGACAAAAAGCACTTAAAAATTCATATTGGATCTAGCTAGATCTTTGTCTTCCTTGATTTAAGGGCTAGACTCCTACAGCTCAGTAGGTCAGAACATAGGTCAGACAGTAGCACTTTGGGCTCTGAAAGTAGCATTACCTCTACAAGCTGCTGGATCATCATTTGTGTGGTAGTGCAAAGGACCAGAGGGATGTCACCCATGCTGGCAGTAACCCAGCCCCACAGAGGGGTTCGCTTTGCTGGCAACCAGTGGTGCTGCATACATGGTGGCTAGGACGTGCTGGGGACAATCTATGGGTTCCATGTAGACAAGCCCTGGGGCTTGTCCACTTTTGCCTTGGTGGTCCCAGAGGGTCTGGGTGTACAGAGCTCTGCAAATCAGGTTGCAGACTTGGAGACAGTGCCTGCCTTTACTGCAAGATTTAGCCAAGAAGCAGCTGACCTTGGGCAGTCTGGGGTACCATGAGCAGCATCACTGCACCTGGCTCTGTGGTTAAAAATAATAGCAATCTCCCTGAAGGTTTTAAGAGTTTTTTTATCACAACTTACAAATGTTGAGACAAAAATCACTGAAAAAGTCGGAATTCTTGTTGATCATGGACTAACCTTTCAGTTATAAATGGATCCTTAGCATCAAGTGTGACTTGGTTCAAGTGGAAGGCTTGATTGCGTACCTAATTTAGGTTGAAGGAAACAGCCTCTGTGCTAACCCTCTATTCTCATCTTTCACACCAGTTTGACAATCTTTCTGCTCATGCTGATACTTTTCTCCTTGGTGTCAAGCCCCATGTAAAAATTGCTGGAAAATCTCAACATGTACCTTCAAGTTGAAGCAAATCTGCAAAGTGTGCATTTCCCCACAAAGAAAACCGCCCCCAAAATATCCGCCAGTGTTTCTACAGCAAAAATGAGGTTGGAAACTTTAGGGAACACCTTCGTTTGGCTTAGTAGGAAAAGGAAGTCAAGCAGGACGATACTGAAAATCATCTCTGAGTTCAGTGATAGCAGCTGGGATCTCAGCAGCACCTGATGCTTCGTAACTCGCTTATTCCCAGCCACCCAGTTGGTGGTTCTCTAGCATAAAGGGGCTATTAAAGAGTAATTCCTGTCTTTTGGAGGAGACTCATGTTTACAGGGGGTTGGAACTGGATGAGCTTTAAGGTCCCTTCCAACACAAACCACTCCATGGTTCTGCTAATAAGTAATGGGTACCCATGTTGCAGGGTTGTGGTTTGCCTCAGAAGCAGCACCCATGGCCCTGTTGTTGCAGGGGAGGCATTACGGTGAGCACAGCTGCCTGGTGCGATGCCCCAGGCTGATGCTGCTGCAGGGACCTATATGTGCAGTGGCAGCAGCAATATGAGAGAGCAGAGGACACAAAACCCTGCTGAGAGTTCAAACACTCCCTCTTCGGCTCTCATGTAGAGCTGCAAAGAATCTTGAAGTGTTTCTTTTCAGCAATTCCAGCACTAACCTCAAATCCTGGTGGTGCTGCATTGAAAAGAAGAACTCATTCTAAATGAGTGACTCATTTTCAGGTAAACAAATGAAAAGCCAGATAAAGGATTTGCAGGTTTCTTTGGTGGGAGGACACTATGCAATGGCCTTGCTGCCATGAGCTGGTATAGAAAATGGTTTACAATTTCCTCTGCAAAACTGCATTGCAGACCAGAGGGAAACGTATTCACATGCCCACGGCAGGGGGTTGGAACTGGATGATATGAAGGTCCTTTCCAACCCAAAGTAGTCCAGGATTCTATGTGCACAGGGAGAAAGTATACATGTTGTGGAGAAAAGCTGTTTCCTCCAAGGGAAATTACTGAATGTTTAAAACCAATGAAGAAAGAAGACAGGAAAGATGGCCCTATTTAATCCTCATCACTCATGTCTGCACTCACCTGGATCACCCATGCTTCAGTCCATGCGGCAAAGCCTTCCAGTCCATACAGGATGTACTTTACCTTCTAGTACATATACTTTCCCCACCACTGATTAATTCTCTCCCAACACTTTTCTTTCCCTGAGTAACTTTCTATATGCAAAACAAGGGCTTAAATTACTACTTTGCCCAGTCATACTTAGTGAAGAATAATTCAATCTCAGCTGTGATGGATGGCTGCCTGATTTGTAATCTACTCGCCCTGCATCATATTGTATATTATTCTGTGTTCTTTCTTTCCCTATTTCTGCTGCTTTATTAATTCCTTCTCTCTCCCTCCTCTCTCACAGTGCCTTTCCTCTTTGGTAATTCTCTGCTCAGTTTCCAGTCTAATTTTATCAGTGGATTTTTCCATGGCTCCTTTTTGTGGCCACTCAAAGAGAAGAACAACCCGAATAATACCCCAGCCCCAGTCAGACTTGCACGCTTTGAAAGCTCATGCACCTCTGCTGCCCGTTTCAACTTATCTTTGTTAAACAAGCTCTCCTCGTGAATAAAAATGACGGTGCTTAAATGATACAGCTTCTTTCTCCCAAAGCTAATCACATTCCTGAGCAGTTCATCCAAAGGCTTTGCAAAGGCAATTCCAGCACATCCTTCTACCTGGGAGAAAGGGACTGTTATTTCCCAGAGGCAAACACACACTCTGATGCTGATTTAAACAGAGCTCATGGAACTGGGTGCTCTGCTGTGAATGGCTAAGGATCATTAGGGCTTACACCACGTAGGCCTCCGAGCAATGCTAATTTTAAAGTACCCAAAATACAGATGATGTGAGTTGAACATGTAAGCCTGCCACCCCCACTTCAATTACCTCAAGTAACTGGGAATGACTTTCTTTGTAATAAATGCCTATTCTGAGCAGAGTGTTTGGAAAAGAAAAGCCCTTCCAAGCTAGGGCGTCCTCTGAAGCAAGTGGGAGGAGAAACAGGTTTCCAAACCACTCCTTTTGTTCCCAAATGTGAAATGTGTTTTGTTATTCTCATAGTCACACACTTGCCATCGGCTCCGGCGAGCTCTGGACCAGGCTTGTAGCGATTCTGGGAACAGGAGGGACGGGGCACCTGGAAGTAAATCTGCCCCTCTGCTGGCAAAGAGAGGGCTGTGATGGACTCGGGGGAAAAAGAAGTGGAGTAAGTAAAATAGGGAGAAAAGTGGACGTGAAAAGAGGGGAAGTGACGGGAAGAAAGGAAAAGAGGTCAGTTGTAGTAAAAGCAAGCAGGTTGCTTATAAAACAGATGCTATGAGAAGAGTAAGCCACCAAAGCTAGTGAAAATCACGTACCGTCTGTGGCATCAACCTGGCAGAGGAAGCAGCCTGTTCAGGAGGCAATAACTCACCCTTTGCTCCCCCCTGCAAGGAGAGGACCACACTAGTGAAGGGGACTGTGTATAACCAACAGCCACAGCAGCTTTCTGCCCCACTGCTGAGGATGCAGGGCAGCGGGTACCCACAGATCCACCTCATGCACACAGGTAAGCAAAAGGCAACAGGAGCCCGTGGGATCTGAAAGCCTGCTTGGAGTCCACCAAAGCTGGTGTCCCGTCCTGTGGGGAGGAAGAGAGCCCAGCCCACCTTTGATACCACTGGCACAGGGTTTTTGCTCCTCTCCCCAGTGTGAGCCAGCCCTTAGACAACTTCACACACTTAGCCTCTTCTTTAAACTGGCTTTAGGCTTTCTCCTGAGTTAATGAGAAACAATTTCTGAGCTACCCATCTCAAAAAGAACCCTTCTTCAAAGCCCTTTCCAGGGGCCATGTGCAAATAGTAGCAGATCCAGGTTCCCTCTTTAGATCTTGCTTCTGTGCTTCTGAGGACTGCTTTTGGAAGCTGTTTCAAAGGCTGAAGTGTCAGCATCAGAAAGAAAAGAGGTGTGTGGGTGTGAAGTTACTAAATGCAAAACTGTCACTCTCCTTTCATTTACAACCCTGAATATGCATACATGCAAAGATGTAGGGTTTATATTAAAGTTTTTACTCTTGGAGCAGAAAATATCAAGGAAAAGGAGACTAAAAAGATAAGATAAGGCTGTGCAGGTTGGAATTCTCACTCAACTAATCTTCTTTTTTTCATCAACAGTGATTTCTGTTAATAAACCCTGCCCTACCTTGAATCGGATTGTCTTTTATCATCTCAGGGAAGGGCACTGTCAGCAGGCAGACACTCTTGTCTTGCTGACTGGTCAATGACAGTAATGAACAGCAGATGGGTTTTTTCGTCTCTTACCCAGATAAAAGCTGTGCAGAGAATTATTGATGCCCAAACCAGAAGAGTCGTACCTTAAAAAGCACCTGAGGGTAACAGTGGGTGTTGTGGGGTGTCTGGGGGCTCACAGTAAAGGAGGCTGCCTGGGCTCTGCCTCGGGGTGGGAAAGGTACCCAAGCCCTGGCACAGTGACAACTGGGAGAGCTGTGTTTAGTGATCTGACCTCATGCACATAGCGGGAGTGCTATAGGGATGAGGATGCACACGTGTGTCTTGGACACTCAGTGCCTGCACCAGCTTTTCATAATGCAAAATCTTTGGGAACACGCACTGCTGCTCTTCAGGCAAATTCATTCCTTATCATAGCTTGTGCTAGCCAAGAAGGGTGAAAATCCACCCCATCTGATGGGAAACCTTCTGAATTCGGGACCTCGGCAACCCCATACTGTGTCTGAACGTGAACTCTGCTGCCTGCCTGTGGCTTAGGCATGTCACCAGACCAGGGGGATGCCTGTCCACTAGCTCAGCAGGACGTTTGCTAATGCCTCCAGGATGCCTCAGATCCAGGCACCATCATCACGTTGCCATGATGCTCTGTGATAGCTGAGGCTGACTGGGCTGCTAGAACACTTACATCCTTAGATCTAAATAGCAAAGAGCAGTGGAGCAGAGGTAAAGCATCAAGGGTGGAAGGTGGAATATGTCTTTAATAGACAATCACAATGTTTAAATGGAAACTACTACTTTGGTAGTTGCATTTACTCAAACTCTTAGCACCCTGCTGAGCTTCTACCCTTGGATGAAGTTTCCAAAGAGCAAGCTATTGAGCCTACCAAAGCCAGTGCTAAGCAAACTGTGTTTTTGCACCTTGATGAATTAGATTAGTGCACATGGGTTAGCAAAGACACACTTGCTACAACCAACAGAGTAATGGTATCATCCAGATCCCTGAAAGACAAAATATACAGGACGTAAATGGTTCCATTTTTCTACTCTGCAGCATTGTGCATTGTGAAAGGATTTCTCAGATGAGATTTTCCAGTATAATGCAATAAGCTACATGTGGGTGATGAAAATTAATGAGAATGTCTTTTCTTTGCCAAAGAACTATGGTACTTTGATTGATCTGCTGGCTTGAAATGGCAAGCTAAGCATTTAAAACACACACACACAAGTACATGCTTTCCCAGTTCCCATCCTGGAAACAGAAATGCTGCAGGTTGATGCTGTACTATCGGCTCTCTGCTTGTAGGACCAGGGCTACAGCCAGCAAGATATAGCACACAAATTGACTCAGGAATGCTTTTATGATTAAAACCCTCTCCTGCCTTACAACAAATCTTTCCTTATGCATGGCATTTAGCTTTTAAGTAATGGTGAATATTACTAACATGTTCCTTTGGTTACAGACCTTGTTTTTTTGCCACCTTTGCCCATTGCAAGCAACAATACAGATAAGTGGAGCTGTGGCTCACCACACAGCCAAAGGAGTGAACAACTGCCAAATCTATCAGCTTGCTGGATGCAGATTGCTTCTTAAATACTGTTGTACAAAAGGTAACATAGCCAAGAACACCAGGTTACTGCACTCCTGGCCTCTGGACAAACTCAATGCTTCAATGAGGCTTCTCTGACTCTTCTTCCCATAAGAAACTGCCCTGGACATCGGTTCTATCCTCAGTGGTACCCGATACATCAGAGAAAACCAATAGCGCTAACAACTACACAGCCGGGCTTTAAAAACTGGCATTTTCTCAAGCAGTGAACAGAACCTCTTGTCTCAGGCCTGGGTTAAGCAGTTGGATTCTCTAGTGTCAAGAAAAACACTGCTAATGGTTCCCAACCTGAGCGCATTTCTCCTTCCCCAGTGGCTTCCCCTGGCTCCGATAACAGTTGAACTATGCTGCAATGTTCCTTCCCTTATGGCCATGAGCAGGCCAGCTCTCTCTTTATTATCCTGCTGCTTTATTTCATGACATAATGTATGTTATCAGGAGTAGAGTCAGATACATCATCAGATGATCTAAAGGTCCTTTCCAATCCAAACCATTCTATGATTCTATGACCAAGCAGGCACGCAGACAGTACACACATTTGAGGAAACAAGGCAACATTGTCCTGATGTACTTCTCTCTGATAAACTAAGTCGAGAAATAAATGCAAATGAAGTCCTCCCAACCACCTTATTTGCTTCCCAGCAGCCTGCTGCTATGCCACAGTCGCTGTATTAACTTCCAGGGAAAAAGAAATAGGAAATACAGAAAGTAAAAGATGAAAAGGGGATGCAAAAGTTTTTTAACTGGCTGGTGCCTCAATAAAGCCACAACTTCTGAGTCACCATGGCTTCTAAATCGTCCGCAAATTCTTTCTATGCCGATTATTAAATACATGCACTCTCCATGGCACTACAAAAGACACTTCACTGTTGTGTTGCACTAAGAAAATCACAATGCATCACCTGTTTGCAACAGGATTCATTACAGCTGAACTGCCGTACTCTCCACATAGCGTCTCTAAGATTTTTCTTATGAAGCACTTCATAGGAAAAATGCCTTTTTTAATAGGAGAAAAGTACACAAGCAGGTGAATCTGAATTTATATCCCACCAGATGTCCTTGAGCTCCTATCACCAACCCCAGTGCTAAAATAAAAGCAATGATTGCTGAGATTTCAGCAAGATGTACCGCTCGCTGCCAGCCAAATCTGCCTGGATTTGTTATACAGAATTTGGAGGAGAGTCAGCTGAAGGAACAGAGAAGCTTTGCTAACCAAACCAAACAAGCGCAATGTTCAAAAGACAAAGAAATACCTATAGGTTTTCAGCTACTACCCGTCTTTGCACGGGGAGCACCGAATGTGTTTCCAATCCTCCCTAGTCCCTATATGCCTGATCTAAGTCTTCTTGACTGTGCCAGATAGATGGGGGCAGAGACTGGACTCAGATCCTTAATTTGCTTCTGTCTGCAATGCACACAGGCGAGGGGAAAACCACTGTGGAATACCCAAGGACTTGGGAAAGACTTCTTGCTCCACCCCACAGTGATAACGGTTCCACTGTGCATCCATTGTTGGGCTCTAAAGAGGTATTCTCTTTTCTTCCAGGCTTAGATGACTGTACTTTGAATTTCCACACATCTGCATGTCAAGGTGTTTGCTAAATGGGATACCAGGAGCCCACTAAGGACAAAGGATCATAATATCACCCAGGAAAAGGTCACCTTAAGAGTAATAAGATTTTTGAGTGGTGCCTTCCCTACCCTGGGTGCCATGCTCACAATGACTCACAGAAAGAACAGGAAATCAATGTGCGGAGGAAAGGGGCTGGTGGAGAAGGGCAAGCCTCACCTCCTTCCAAAAGCTTGCAAACACAGCCCTGCAAATGAAACTATCAGCATGAAAACCTGACCTTGCTGCAGTTAGCAATGGCTCTGACACTGAGGGGCCATGGCTTGGCCAAGCACCAGCCTTCTGCGCACTGTGGTCCCAGTGATTCATGTTCAGAGGTTTAAAAAGCAGGAGACATGAAAGCATTACTACTGCTCTTATCTTTTCCCCAGGATGCAACGAAACTGAACAGGAAGAGTTCAGCTATTTTTTACCATCCTTCTCCTACAAGACCTGCGTAGACTTAAGTGAGTGAGAACTGAGGTGGCTCATGGACGTTTGGGGCTTGCCTTGGCTCAGCACAGAGAAGATTGCCTAGCTGAAGTATTTAGCTCTTAATTTTAATCTAAGATCTTTTTCCACCTCTGTTTTCAATAATGCCTGAGCAGCTGAGAAATCAGGTTTTGATGGAAGTTGATTTCTGAGCTGGTTGCACATTGTGCATGATGCAAACCTGTATATAGCTATTTCATCAGTTTGGGGAAGGGGCTAAAACCACTGAAGCTTCCTTCATTGGAAGCCTCTCTGAGAAAACATCAGCACTCAGCGTGGACCCTTCACCACTGCATGTGGCTATGCATTTCAGTTATATCCCACCTCACCCTCCCCTGCAGCAAGGCCTCTCTAGGAACAGGCATGAATTAGAGCAGCCTGGCTCACACCTATTCCATGTAGAATCATAGAATCCCAGACTGGTTTAGGTTACTTATTATTTACTCCTAATATCCCAATTAACAAATAGAGCTTGATCAGAAGCCCAGCTTTCTCATATCTACTGAACAGACCTGGTAGCTGCTCATATGTGATGGGATGGAAAAAGCTTTCAAGGAGGTACTGGTATTATCAGGGGACTGCTGGCCTGCATGCACAGAACGTTTCAAGCAGAATGCTCCACTTCTAACTAGCCATAGCAAAGCATTATTCACACCCAGTCTTTCAGAGATGATGCAATTAGCCTTAGGGGCATGATTACCTCCTCCTAAATCTTATGCACCAATGTAAGCAACAGACTAATATCTCTGCACCAGTAGAAAGTGTTTAGGAAGGGTTGAACGAGTCAGTAAGAACAAATAAATCATGAGTGGAAATTAAATTCACGCTATGAAGTTAAAACACAGAGCTAGCTTTGTGGCATTCCTCGTAACAGGTATATTCCTTGGCATTCTAGTAAGAAACTAAATGGCTGTAGCATCAGGATGGTAATGATACAAAGCACTACTTCAGAAGACTTTTGCCAAGGGAATAAAGTTTTGTCAGGATTTCAGGACCTTGAATCATAGAATCATAGAATAGTTAGGGTTGGAAAGGACCTCAAGATCATCAAGTTCCAACCCCCCTGCCATGGGCAGGGACACCTCCCACTAAACCATGCCATCCAAGGCTATGTCCAACCCCACCTTGAACGCCACCAGGGATGAAGCATTCACAACTTCCCTGGGCAATCCATTCCAGGGCCCCACCACCCTCACAGTAAAGAATTTCTGGACCCCCATTTCAGGAAGGTGGAAGGAAAACATCTATTTCTGCAGTAATCAATATAAACTCACAAAACTCTACTTTGAGAGCAATCTGGGCTATTTACATATCTACTGTATTTATTGCTGTCCTACCTCCAGCTTCAAGTGCTTTGATTTCAGTTTAAGAGCTACCTTATTGTCCTTTCCAGCCCTAACTATTCTATGATTCTATGACCTGTAAACCCTCACAAGACTCCTACCAACAGAGCTTTCAAAACACCAAAACAGCAGTCAAAGGACCAAACTCCTCTCTTCATAATGCATGTGGCCCTGCTGCAGCTGACACAAAGATGTGGGTATGTGGAAGGTACAACCTGAATAGGTGCAAGGCACAGGGAACTCAGTTCTAAGTTTCTCAACATTTGCTTTGAGGAAGAGTAGAGATGTTCAGATTTGGCCTTACTGCAGCAGTCTCCAGAGAGATCAGTCTAATGACAACTTAATCTTACCATCATTGCTTGACTCAGTAAAAAGTACAGATTGAATAATTGCTATACCAAAAAGTAAAGGCCGTAACTATCACAATTGCCCATGTTAACTGTTTCGTAAGAGAAGCAACTGCTGTTTAGAAGATTGTCAGAGCCAGAGGGAAACAAAAAAGCTCAATAACAGAAAGCCTGGTATTAAATGAGAGGGAAAAAAGAAATCACTTGTCTTCTTTCACTGTCATCCCTGTGATAATAAAATGAAGGGCTGCAAGTGCAGAGGGTTTGCTGTTGGGTAGCAAGTGAAGCTTCATCAGATGATTCACAGCCAAACCAGGGCGCTGGACTCATCTTCTCAGTTAACAGCACTAAAGGAGCTTGGTTTCTTAGTACAGCTATTCCCAAGGCACTTGCAGATCAAGACTCCCTTCTTCTCAGCTGAAAATGTCAAGATCTTCAGGGATTCACCATGGGGCAGTTACTGTAAGGCCTCTAAACACAGCACTGCTTGGGCTCTGTGATGGAGATGGTGCATAAATACATGCTTCTAAGTGCTATCAGATCAATGCTGGTCAGGAAGATACATCATCAGTGCAATGGCTAGTGGGTGATGAGCAGGGAATATGCTCTGCCTGCCACTGCTCTGGACATAATTTTGTGAAGAAAAGCATTACTGGTAATTGAGTTCTAAAAGCTACAAATGATTTACAATGCCATTCTGGTGTTGTTCCTACAAGTATAATTAAAGGAAATCTAAACTGTTAATGCAATGCTTAGAGAGTACAGGTGGTTTTCTGGCCTCTCACTGCTTAGAAATTTAGGAAACAATTAATTAATGTGGTAGAAATCAACAATTTGCATAAAGCTCTTCCAGGTCTTTTCTATCGCAGCTGCAATAATTTCCCCAAGCAAAAGCCTAAGGAACTCTGTGATGAGCCGTGCCCATGGAGCAAGCTCCCACTGTCTAGAATACCCATTAAATCTTTGTTTCACACAGATGCAGCTAAAATCAAGATCTTCAAACGTGGGGGAATGAAGTTGGCTCCAGTTTCATGAAGCCCAACAGTGGTAACATAAACCTGGTCACTGCTGCTCACCCATGGCACCAGGCATGCAAGGAAGTATGCTGTGCTGGTGAACCTTACCATGATGCTCCTGGTGCTGTGATAGCACTGCAGAAAGAGCCTCCTGCTAATGTTCCCCCTACCTGGAGAACCAGGGGCTTTCACATGGGTCTGCCAGAAAATTTGAAGTCTTAAAGCAAATTTGAGGCATTTGAAGAGAGGAATTATTTGTGAACAGCACAACACCCGGCTCTGCACTTACTGAATTATTCCATAGGAAGGCATTGGTCCAGCTCCAAATTAAGCCCTGGACATTCTGTTCCGGGGAAGGCTTCAAGCCAAGGAATCAGATCCTGCCCATGACACCAAGCAAACCCTCTGGGCATCCAGAACTGGAGTCTGCTGCTCTCTCTATTCCTGATGACCATTCCAGGCTTCGAGACATGTCTCCAGGCAAGCAGAGATTTATTTTAGTCATTAAGCTTCATTGGCCTCCTAAATGCTCTGTTCATTTTTTAATCAGAGAGAAATTTCATATTGCAAATCAATGGCTGCCTTGTCCAGATCCTTAAAATCTTCCTCAGATAAATTAATTCATCCTCTGGAAGGCAGTCAATGAAACTGCTTGCTTGAGTAAGGATTACTTACATGAGGAAAGGGCTTGTAATATCAAGCCCATTAAACCCTTAGTTCATCAGGTAAAGGGAACAGATCTGCACTTTGTATTGTGTCTATTCCACTTATTAGAATTTCTTTGGCTTTTTGCTCTCTTTCAGACCATTCACTTATTTACTCTGAGCTTACTGTGCCTTCTGTCAGCGTCAATATGGCTCAGCTGGCAGCAGATGATTCTCTAGATCTGGGCACACTGGTGTGAAATAGCGAGAATGCTATGAGAATTGATGGGAACTTTTGACTAAAACCTCAACTGAAACCTTCGTTTTGATGAAACTCTGCTTCTGATTTGTGCACAAGCTCCACAAGGCAGCCTCGTGCGAAAAATACTTAATACATACTTAAATACTGGTCTTCCAGTTTAGCTGGAGGCTGTGAGTACTGCTAGGGTGAGGAACAGACCCCTCTTTTCAGTTTGCTAGACCCATTTTGTTATAACATGAGGTTCTGGAGCTGTCATTTGATGAAACATGCCCTCACAAGTCTTTGGAAGTTTGCCCATTCCCAGGCAGCTCAAATGCAAGGTCCCACCGATACTTGGGTTCACTAGGAGCACTGCTACCTCGTAGTGGGATTTTCTAACATCTGAAATACCCTGGGGATGAGGATGAAGGGTGTAGATTGACTCCCTCATTAATCTGCAAAGCCATCAGAGTATGGGAAGGGGAATAGCGCTTTATAAAGCAGCCAGCCTCTTGTACTGTGCGTCTGAAACTGGTGCTCTGATTTTTAGATACCTCCTGAGGCTTTAAATAAACAGAACTGCACTTCACCAATTATCATGCCTGTTTTGCTGTGCTCCCCAGTGGATTTCATTTTAGAAGAGCCATGCAGCTCAATATTCAGTGCTGTCTGGGTAAAATGACAACAATGAAAAACAATGTGATAGCACCTGTAGCATCCACAGAACATGAAATATGAAAGGTCTTATCAGTTCAATTATTCAAACCATCCCATCTGCTGGTAAAAGCTCTTATATTGGAGTCCAAAGACTCCCTAATCCATTCTACATTTTGCATCCCTTTGTTAATCCTAATAATAGAATCATAGAATAGTTAGGGTTGGAAAGGACCTTAAGCTCATCCAGTTCCAACCTCCCTGCCATGGGCAGGGACACCTCACACTAAACCATGCCACCCAAGGCTCTGTCCAACCTGGCCTTCAACACTGCCAGGGATGAAGCATTCACATCTTCCCTGGGCAGCCCATTCCAGTGCCTCACCACCCTTATAATAAAAAATTTCTTCCTCCTATCCAATCCAAACTTCCCCTGTTGAAGTTTGAACCCGTTACCCCTTGTCCTATCACTACAGTCACTCATTAAGAGTCCCTCCCCAGCATCCCTATAGGCCCCCTTCAGATACTGGAAGGCTGCTATGAGGTCTCCATGCAGCCTTCTCTTCTCCAGGCTGAACAGCCCCAACTTTCTCAGCCTATCTTCATACAGGAGGTGCTATGAAAGCACTTCAGTATGGAAATGCAAGTTTCTTGATGCAATTCTGATTTAACAGACTTGATTTATTTCCTAGTCCCTTTTTAGATTTTCCATCCAGGAATTCAGCAGGTCTAACTCCAAGAATCAGCTTCTCTACGGAAATTTTAGCTTCTGAAACCAAGGCTTCAAAGGTATAATCTAAATATGACAGCTCTTCTGTTTCCTTTATCCCAGCCTAGCTTCTGTACCACACACCACATTTATCCTGCTTTCTAGGACTCACACAGTTGTCTGGTTCTGGTACTGAGAAGTCATGCCAAGAGGATGGTATTCAGGCTCCATGACTGAAAGAAGAGAGTTTCCTTTGGAAACCCCCTTCAGTTGTGCTGCACTTCCTAAAAGCAACCATAAAACTTGGAATCTTGGGGATAACGACCCCCTTCTCTTGCCCACTGACTCCCCATTGGTTTTGCTTAGTAGACTTCTCTGAAGATGCTCTTAGACTGGCAACACTGCAAATGCCATGTGAACTTCTACAGGCAAGCTGCGTTCTCAGGTTTTGCACCTCGTCACTTGCAATAAAAGTCCTGTCAGAAAAAGGATGCTTTCAGTGGGTTTGCAAGGAGGTAAATGGCCAGGAAGCAGTAAACATTCCTCTTGAGGCTGCCAAGTAGGAACAGAGATGAATTTACTTCCTCTTAGCGCTGTTGCAACTGCAGGGCTATATGAGGATTAAAAGACACAGAAATGTGTATAATAAAGTCACTCCAAATACCCCCACACGACAGATCTGTTCTGTCAATCTAACACTAGCCTGGATTGATGGATAGTCATTTTTGGGAAGTGAATTGCCCTGTACTTACTTTTAGCACAGGAACTATCAAGTTTTGTTTGTCTTAGCACGGCTGCAATGGCCGAAGCTCTAGGTCCTGCCCTGCACAACAACCGCACTCAACAACAGGCATAGGAACATGCAGGAACAGGCACCCTTCCATCTCCTCACTCAACTTTTCCTGCAGCCCATCCTCACCCCAGTCCCATACTCTCACCACAAAAGCTTTTTTCCTGCATATCCTGAACCAGGGTTTAACTAACACTTTTGGGATTCCTCATCCAAGTAGCAAGGGCCTCCTGAAAACTAACCCATAAGGAAAACATCAATAAGATGCAGCAAAAGGACTGCCCAGCAAGGTCACATCTTTCTGAAGCCACTGCAGATGCCTATGGGAGAGTATAAGAACAGTGGAATTTTATCCCAGTATTTTCCCAGCACACCTCCCCAGCCCCTGGTGAGCCGTGATTTCAGGGCATGCCCCAACCCTGCCAATGCTCAAGGCCAGGTTGGACACAGGGGCTTGGAGCACCCTGCTCTAGTGGAAGGTGTCCCTGCCCGTGGCAGGGGTTGGGATTGGATGAGCTTTAAGGTTCCTTCCAACCCAAACCATTCTATATTATTCTATGATTCTATCGGGAGTACAATGGTTCTTGTATGTTCTATTCACAGAATCACAGACTGGTTTGGGAGCGCCCCAGCAGAACAATGCGCTGAGTGGAAAACGCTTCCTGCACATTTAATAAATGTGCTGAATCCTTGGGTTTTGCTGTCATCCTGGGTTAGTTTCTCCTCGAGTTCTGAGTTTGTTTTCCAGTTCCAACCCACTCCTGTTGGTCTGGGGAGTCCTTGGAGACTGTCTTTGCTTGTTCTAGCATCCTTGTTGAGATGTGCATGTTCACATGGGCACTTTCAGCTGGCAGTGAGCGCTGTCTGGGTGAGCCATCTTGTCGGCAGGTTACAGTGTGAGTGTAACAAGGCAGAAGTGCTGCTGAGTCACTGTGACAAGAGCTGCTCATTAGCCCAACCTGCAGCACGAGAGGGAGGGAAAGCCCTTCTGGGCAGATGTAGGGGAGGCATGCAGCTTTCCAGAAGGGAAAGCACGCGTAGGAAAGGAGCTGAGGTTTCATAATGGTATTTTCTATTCATTAAGCCACATTCTAAAAACACCAGAGTAAGTTTGGAAAGTTCTTTTGCTCCTGAGCCTGATATTTTATATGCATCAGGGGAAAAAAAGCAACGGCTCAAAAATCCACCTGAATATTAATACACATCCAGGCACACGCGTCACCCTGCGAGCGCCTATGCCCTGGGTCACAATGTGGAGCACCCACACCAAGTTTAGGAGAGGGAAGTGGCACATTTCTCATTGGTTCTGCTGAATCACAGGGATGTAATCCCGTGTTTGGCGATCTGAATTACAATCCCCACTGAACACGCTGAGAACCTGGCAGTGCTCTTGTTCTCGCACTTTGCAGCTCACACCGTCTGCTCTAGTTCTTATCTGCTTACAACTCCTGCTTGCCAAACATGCTTTGCAACGTGACGGTGAAGAGTTGTGAGTAGCTGGAAGCCTGGAAGTCACTACTCCTTGTTTGATGGTGCAGGGCTGAAAAGTGAGGCTGGAAGCAAGAGGTGTGTGATCAAGGTGCCAAAGTATCAAACTCTGGTCTAGCTCCAACTTCTGCCAAGGCTCTTTTTTGGCATTAGGATGGGTTTGGGTCACTGTGAGCCCAGTGAGCTGTGCAATGGCCTGACCAACTGAGCCTTATGAGCTACACTGGCATTTCAGGCACATTTCTGAGCTTCCTGACACCCAAACTTCTGTTCTGAGCAACATCTGAAGTCTGAGCTTATAAAGACTTTCTGTCTTTTCACACAAGGACTTAGCCATTGATCACCAGATGACTAACAAGGAGAGTGGACGCACTTCATCTTTTATCTACTTCCCATGTATATTATTTATCTCACAGGACACCAAAACTCTTCTTACAGAAACAGCAATTTCCCTGCTGATTTTTAACAGCCACTCTGCCAGGAAACCATTGCACAGGCGTCTAACTGCAGGTCTGTCAGGATCTGGGCAGTGCTCTTCATGCTTAGGCTCCTCTTACAAAGCCTTTTCTCGGAAGGTGCTGAGTATCCTCAGCTCCCACCACCTGCAGCAAGGAATGGATGCACAGCAACACCTCTGTGAATTTCAGATGCCTGGGGGATGACTTGTGGAGAAAAGCAGCATAATAGCTCCAAGGCTTTCGGCTTCCTGAATCTGCTAATAATCATCCCATGGGAAGGTGATGCCCTCCCTGCTTCTTTGCTGAAGACAGCAAGCAGTCCATCTCCTGAAATCTGGAACCACACTGATCTCAGCAGAGACAAACACCTGACGGAAGCAGGATCCATCTGTCTGCCCCACTGCTCAGCACCAGCACGTATCATTAGGAAAGACCTGCACACATGTCATTAAGGAAGACCTGATGCAGGATACTGCTCTGCTTCTGCATGGACCTGACTTTCAGGAGCATCTCACATCACAGAGCAGGGCTAGACAGGCACAGCAAGCTCAGCCCAGGCAGCTGATCCCTTCTACACAGTCCAGCTCACAACTAAACCCCAAAACTCATGGTCAGATCCCCCATAATAGGATGAGCCTGGAAACACAACCTGAGGGAGCACTTGTCCAGGCAGGGCAATCAGGAGCCTGTGATGCTGCATGGACACCCACCAAGATTCTCCCATGCTGGGGCCCCAGCCAGCATCCTCAGGGATGCTGCGACACCACTGTAAGACGCTGTAGAATGCACAGTACAAGCGTGTGCACCTGCTGAGGTTAGCTGCTGGCATAGTTTAGAGCAGTGGCTGTGGTTGAAGGTGTCAGAAAACATTTATCAGTTCAGGCTGGTCCTGCAATGCCTGGGAACATCCTTAGAGCATGCTCCTGATCCCACACCCCTCCTGCCTTGGCAGTGGGAGCAGTCAGGACTGTCAGCACAATGCCAGAGCTGCCTTCCTTACTGTGAGGATGTTGCACATTTATCCAGAACAGAGCAAGGTGTTGTGATGAAAAGAAAAATGTGCTGCAGCTGGAATGGAGACCCTATCACTGAAGAGAATGAACTGCAGTAAGGTATAGTCTGCATGGTAAAACATGATTTATACTGACATGCAAATTTAACTAGATGAAGCTTTTGAGTATTTTCCCTATCTCTTGGTTTGTGCCATCTCCCTGAGGTGGAAAAATGCTCTTTGCCAGTAATTCATTATAAATGCCCCAACCATTCCCATTAGCTACAGCAGGTCTCCACTGTGCTGCTCAGTATTCAAATATGCACAAACTTCCCTTCTCTCCAAGTCACCAAACCCAAGTTTTGAATCACTCTGAGAATTTAATCACATTTCAGTTCTCTTGGCTATAATCACTGTGTATGCTTCATGCATATTTACTTTCTGTGCAGGTATCAGACTTCTATATGCCAATCTATTTTACATACAGAAGACAATGTTAGCTGAATGCTCTCTTAGGGTAAATGATAGGTAAAATTCTGCACAGGGTATTATGTCAAAGTGCTCCTTAAACCCGTTCTAACTCTGTGGCAAACATAAGCCATGTAGAGCAGCTCTATTAACTCAGAAATATGGGACATCCTACAACAGCTAACAAAGCAAGCATAAACAGCTCTGCCATGTAACATACTTCCCAATACCCATCCTAAAAAAGGATGAATGCCCTGAATTTCCAGGTTGAAAGGGTGCAGGAAGGGACAGACAGGGTCCCATCACATGTGGTCAAGGTAAAGGACTACTCTTAGACAAGGGCTTTCTCTCCAACCTGGAAGAGGCTGTACACATACTCATGTGTGACACTGTTGTGGTTTACACTACCAAATCAAATGCTTTGGCAGATCACAGGAACCCAGCACAAGACAAGACGGAAAACCAACACTCTTTACAAGCTGAGTTTCAAGGCTCCCTAGACCGGCCAGAAGGATGCAATGAGCAGCACCAGTTAGTTTTAGTTTCTGAGAACGTATCCAGGCTAAGCAAGCACTGAATTACATGGGCTGAAATGTTCTACAGGAGAAATCTGCATTTCACTGACAATCAGTACACGATTTTAAAGACTCTGACATGATGGTTCATAGCAAATACACAGCTAGATGTCCTCAGGCTGTCTTCTTCTAACCGCTGTATTTTGGGTTACGCTTCAGCCTATGTGAAATTCAAGCAACACACCCAATTCATGTCACCCACATACATGTCTTTCTTTTAATGAACTTCCCTCAGTTGGTGCTCTGTGTCACCGTGAGCCTCCTCTGTCACATCACGATCCCTTTAATGTGAAAGCAGTAGCTCTAGGACTGCATGCCTGACAAAGAGGTCCTTAAAATACTTCCCACTTTTGTTCAAGACAATTAAAGAACGCAAGGAATTCATGGGCTGTGAACCCTGAAAACCCCAAGCGTAGTGTATACGGTGGTTCATAGAAAGAAAAATAAGCTAAACTAAAAGCCATCCCAAACTACAACAGGGCATGATTCATTTTCCATTACGTAAGACAGCAGTGCCATAACACTGTTTAAGTCATCTTGCAACAGCACGACACTGGTGTAAGAAGGGATGAATCAAACACCCTGCGTTTTCATTTTGGATGGATGCTCAAGCGTCAAACAGCGGGAAGAGCTACGGCTTCCAATAGCTTCTGACAGGATCCCTCCAAATAAAAGAGTGAGGGTGTGTTTGGCTTGGGAGGTGCAGCTGCACAAACTCCCATCTATTTTGGCAGGAAACTGGTTACATTAAAGCACCAAACGTTTCAAACGTGGTGTTATTCTGTGATATGAAGACACGTTTTCCAGCCAATGTGAGAGGGGGCACACGCTGCTTGGTGCAGGGTGAGGCTGCAGGGAGGACCAAGGTCGCTTCCCTTCCCCGAGTCCAGGACTTTTAACAAGCTTCTCTAACAAATGTAGACAATTATGTATTTATTTTAACATCATATCTCTGTTTTTTCTTAGCTGAGTTGATGCCTTATCCCCAAGGAGCTTTTTCATTACATTAAAGATCTTATTTTTGCTGTAACTGACAGATGCTGCAAACTATCTATAAACTCTGGCAGCCAACTACAGATATCTTTTCTCTGCAGATTTATTACACATCCCTGATCCCCTCATGGAGCAAATTCATCTCATCCTGGAGTGCAATCACTGGATCAGAAGCAAACCACACTGGAGGCTAATTCTGAGGTCAGATGCCTGAGTTCCTATTGCGGCAGACTGCGAGGAAGGAAGAGGTAAGGCCAAAGCTAAAGCTCAACAGATGACTAAACTGGATCAGCAGATATGATCCTTCACTATGAGGGTGCTGAGGCACTGGCACAGGGTGCCCAGAGAAGCTGTGGCTGCCTCATCCCTGGCAGGGTTCAAGGCCAGGTTGGATGGGGCTTGGAGCAAGCTGCTCTAGTGGAAGGTGTCCCTGCCCATGGCAGCGGTTGGAGCTGGATGAGCTAGCTTGTCATGTGTTGGAAGGTCTCTTCCAACACAAACCAGTCTGGGATTCTGTGATATTCTCTGCCAACAACTCAAAAGGACTGTGGCCAGGATGTATTTTCTAGGTAAGAAGGGCACTCAGAATCAACTAATTCAATTTTGCTGCTGTGCAGCCTAAACCTAAGAAATACACCATAAGGAACAAAAGACAGGAATTCACAACAGTTGCTAAAATGAAATGGAACTGTGATTTAATATTGCGATTTAGTACAAGATCCATGGAAAAGGGACACCTGGTGTGTTACCCCTAATGGGCTTTCCTATGTGAGTATGGGAAAGCACTTAGCTGAGTCTCCATTTATCCTCCAATAAGCCAGATGTCTTATTTACCAGTGGGGTAATTGCCATGGACTTTAATGGCCTCCTTATCAGGCACAGTGTTTTCAGGCTAAAAGGCACTATCAGGTGCAAGGCACAGACAGTAGCACGGGCTGAGGAGCAGGGCTGGCGTATCAGTAGGGTGCTTTTCAAACCATTTACCAAATGAATCTATAACCTTTGGCAATGCAATCTGAAGGAAGCAGCTCTGCACAGACACAAGCATGACTGAAGCGCTGGAGTGACAATAAAACCCAAAGCAAGTGATCATGACATAGACCACAATGTTCTCTCTCCCTATTACATTGCAGCCTCAATGCTAATTTAATTTCTGTCTGGAAATGGTATAACTATCTGTTATAGTTATCTACACTCTAAGAACATTTCTATTTTTCCCTGTATCCTTGTGTCAGGAATTTGTCAGCATTTTGTGGCACTTTTGCTCCTGATTAATCCCATGTTACCATCTGTCTGCTCCTGACAAATCCCATTTGGGAACGCATCCCTGCAAGGGCTTGGAAACCCTCAGGATGTGTAGATGGATGTCATTTCCTTGAGCTGATCTGCTCCCCAGACTCCCTGATGGCATCCCTTGAGCAGGTGAGTGTTCAGATGGCATAAATCAGCTGAGCTCTCTTGGGACTCATTTACATCAACCAAGAATCCAGCCCAAAATATAGAGCTATTTCCTACACATCACACTGACAAACTCTATCCCTTGCTGAAAGGATCATTATCAGCAAAAGAAGTGCTGGAAACACTTAAAAAATGGTGCTGGAACTGCAATTCTGGCAGCCTTTTTGCACAGCAAGTGAAGGAGGGGAAGAGGAGATGCTCCTCGCCAGCCTTTGTCCATGGCCTGGTCGCATTGACAGAGACATGAGCAAGATTTTGCCTGCCAAGTCTGTGTCTTACAGTTATTTTAAAGGACAAAATAAGCAAACCAGAAGATGGCAGATGATAAACCAAAGATTAGTGACAGCTTGTGTAGAAATTGCCTTTGGCAAAGCAGATCAGCATTAAAGGGACACCCATCTTTGTGAAGAGTATTTAGAAATAGAAACTTGGGACACAACAATGGGACAAAAGTCTGTCTAAGGTTGTGCCATGCCCAACAGAGGCAAAAAAAATTAAAGGATAATAGTAAGAAGATACAGCTGCTTAATGAAGGAACAAAAACCACCATCATTATGAAGGGAAAACAGAAGGATGTTACCAGTTAATTTTGCCATGGTATAAACTGTTAAATTCATAGATACTGAAGGACTCAAGGAAGGCACATTGCATGGTAACATATGAAACCATGTGAAGAACTATCCCAAATCAATGCAGATGCCAGAAATTATAACCAAAGTGAATCTCTGAGCTCTGCCTAAGATGATTAAACACCCATCAAACTAAAAGCTGGATCTAATCTAAACAAGAGTTATATTCTGCCCCTCGTCCTCACATCAAAGGATAGCAGAAACGATACTTCATTCTCTCAGTGGTCCCCTTGACTTCAGGATTAGCAAAGCAGCTGAGGATGCTAATGGAAATGAAACCACACAGTGCAAAGGGACATACGCAGTGCAAATGTAAATGACACTGTGCAGCCATAGGACCATGACTAGATGAGATTAAGGCCACTTGGGATGATCTGGCTGTGTGGCTACAGCCCTGCAAACAGATCTGTGGATTAACCACACTAAGTAAATAGCCAGAGTAAAAAGAAAAGCAGAGCTTGATGCTGTTCACTGAAATCTTGTCCTGCAGCACACCCAGCTCTGATTTGCTGTTGCTCAGGCAGATACAAGAGGAAAAATATGCAAAACTTCCCCTTGGATTGCAAAACAAATGAGAGATTTCAATAAATTTACTTAATTGTTACCAGTATTAAAGGCACCTAAAGGAAATCAGTCATAGAAGAGCATAATTTGTAGTAGATAATAAATTACATTTTCCTCTATTTACCATCCTGAGAAAAATCTGTTTAAGACTTTATAATAAAAACTCCTGAACATTGTTCAATTAAAGGTTTTTAATTGGAAAATAGCCTATTTTTTAAAACATCCTTTTTCTTTTTCCCCTAAAAATACTGTTTGCTCTCTTGAGAAATGCCACCGAAAATTATTAACAGTCATTCCTCATCAGAACTGCTAATCAAACCTTTCTTCACTCATCGAACAACTTGAAGCCATAAGATTTTCACACCTAATTCCATTTCTGGGTCAAACAACAAAAAAATTACTTTAATCCCTTATATTAACAGTAATAAAGATTACATTGGAAGATATAGAAGCATTCAGGCATGTGGGGGATTCATCAAGTTGTCCCTTTCACTCTGTTGCCTGCATTGATTAGCTCCATCAGTCGCAGTGCCCATGAGAAAGCAATTTTTCTGTCTGGGGTTTTTGTTGGGGGGCTTTTTATTCATTTCCCACTTTGGGATCATTAGTTTGCATCAAAGGGGTGCAGTTTGATTTTGTGCATCCGTATGGATTCACAGAAAACAAGACTATCACTATTCAGTATACTGAATTTGCAGTTAAATCTCATGTCTATAGATATAAGCAGATTCCTTGGAACAGAAAATGAATAACTTATAAGCTCTTACCATAATTCCAGTGAGAAGAAAATGAAAAGTGTGTACTTACTGATGTATATAGGTATCCTTCACTGTTCATTGCCAAATACAATTTTGTTTGAACCCCCTGAATCGCCACCACTCGTAAACCCACAGGTATGAGGTTAAACAAAGCTAGGAGAGAAAGGAGACGGAGAGCAAAATTAATCCTTTAGAGGATGCAGAGTAAATAGAGAATTAGACCATAATCCCCAGAACCAGATAAAAAATGCCCATGAAAGTGTATATTAATTTCAGTGGGTGCTGTAGAATATTGCTATTATTGGGTTCTTCTGGAGCAATTTCCACCAATAGCTCCAAAATTATCTATGGAAGTTATCAATGTATCTCCCCATTCTGGTGGTGAACTGGAGGCTAAAAGGACTCACCCACCTCACGACAGGAATCCAGGGTCCGCTGGATTAAACACACTTACTTTGGGATTTTGTGGTTTTCTTTTCTTTTTAAGGAAGTTTTGCAAGATGATCAAAACTTTCTTTCTTTTTTGCAAATTCTGATCAAATTCAGTAAACATTTTTGACCAAAAGGAGCAAAATGAAACGCAGGAAACTTAAGAACCTTCATTTACATCTCAAAAAGTTCCCACTCAGAACTCATTGGGTTTTTTTTTCTCTTTTTGAGAGGAGAATGGGTTTGAAAAAGCAGAGTTCAATAACTTCCAAATGAAACGAAATGACAGCATGTTCTTCAGCTCAAGCCCTAAATCTGTGCTTTCAATTTGAGCTGCTCCGAATGTTCTGCTTGCGTTTCTGTTTGTACACATGCTAATATGGCAGGATTTATAAGCAGAGATATGTCTCTTCAAAACTGAAGATGCCGGTTTGTAAAGAGGCAAATTAAATAAGAAAGGAGGAGAGAAAAGCAAAGCTCTGCCATAGCTCAGATTCATGGATACATTAAAATTGAACACAAGTAATACGAGTGGAATCCAGCACTCTGTGTTCAACAGTAAAGACTAAATATAAAGGGAGTTAAGAAAAAGTTCAATAACTGTTCTCATAACTCAAAGCATCTCCTTCCAGTCTGTTGTAGAAATGCAGAGATGGGATGAAGTCATGCCAAACTGGTTCTTATTTCCAATGGTTTATTACTTGGTTGGAAAACTCCAGTCTGCTTCAGGCTGAGATGCAGTAGTTATGGTCACTGTCTGAGGCCAATTTAAAACTGAATAATGGAATTGAAATATTTGTATTAATTTCAAAAGAATAAGCTGAGAATGATGAGCCATTTTAAATTCCTTTCTCAGCCTGACAACCCCCGAATTACACTTAATTCAGTGCAAACTTGCAGCTTGGCAGCATTTAATACAGAACCTAAATTCTGGGTGTGGGGTTGTCAAGAATGTGTTAAAAAAGGTGAGAGGAAATGTACACATGTCCTACTTTGATAAAGGCATGGTCAGAAGTTTACACTGGGCATTGGAAGGACTAAATGCTGGTGAAAGGAGCCTCTGTTCCAGCTCTGGAACCTGAGCATCTCAGTCCAAGGCTGAGTGAAGAAGGGGTGCCATAGGTACCATAGGCTTAGGACTGGCCCACTGTGATTTACAGGTGCTCTGCTCTGAGGTTGGGGCACCTTCGAGCATTGAATTTCCTACAATGGTGGCATATAGCAGAGCAGGTGGAAATATCCAGCTAATAAATAATGTAGGAGATCATAAATTCATACCTCTGTTGGGTTTTTCCCCCTCTCATACACGAGTGTACATGCAGACACAAACACAAACACACATGCAGGCCCTCCTCACGCTTGCCTCAAGCAACACAAATGGCTTTCTCTTCACTATAAAAAAATACATCCTTTAGTTTTGCGCACTTTTTGGCAAACAAAACTTGGATTTTCAGTGAGTGGAATGCGAACGGAAATGGATTTCTCATCCATTTGATTAAGTGCTTGAATTTATTTGGGGGAGAAGATATTCCCTGCCTGACTCAGTAAATATTCACCTGGAGAGTCCTTTTTTGCAGTTCAACCCCCAAAAGCAGCACTGGATCTCTGTGTAGACAAGAAAGCCCAATTTAAAGCTCAGTATCCAGGCAGAACCTGAAGGTCTCTTTTAGAAGGTGCTTTCATAATGGCATGTGTACGAGTTGGGCATTTTCAGCACAAGGGTAGAAGTACAGGCTCCACTCTAAATAGTGCTATGACCAGCTGAGGACAGGGCAAAGCCTGGGGCAGTGGGGAAGATACAGCTCACAAGGCACAGAGATTGGTTTTAGTGAGCGATCCCTGTGCTCTGCTTGGCAAAGCGATCAGAGATACGGGGCTGAGCAAGCTCTGCTGGGGAGGGCTGGGGCACCCACTGCAATGGCGCTCAGCTGCTTCCCTTGGCTGCTGAACAGGTTTTCCTGCCATAAACCTACATGCTCTATTTTGAGATAAAACGAGGGTTGGGCACACTCTGGTTTAGACACTGGTGGGATTAGCAGCTGCTGTGGCACAGATTATGGGAAGTTACAGAAGGGCTGTGGGGGAGTAATTCTGGCTCTGCTGCTGTGAAGGGGAGAGGGACCTGCTGGTGTCCTATGCCAGCACAGCCAGACACATAGCCAGGCTGCCCTACCTCCCACCTCCAAGGCGAGGAGACATTGGCACCCCTCTATCAATAGCTATTGCTCCCACTGTCCAACAGCAAGTCCAAGTCTGGCTTCTGTAACAGTGAGTGGCTTGTCCATGACCACTGACTGCTGATGGGGCCAGCAGCAGAGCCATGTAGACCCTCTCTGCAAGCCATGGACAACAGGTCTGAGATGCTGTCACATTTCTAGGGGTTGGCCTTCATATGGGCACGTATGACAGAAACAGTGGCGGAAAATCAGCCACAGGAAAATAAACTGCTTGCTACTATGATCAATCTGTGCTAGGACAAACTAATGCAAAGTTATTCACCTCCTAGCCTTTCCCTACACATTTGTGCTGTTTAAAACAAGGATAAAATATCCATCACAATGAAAAACTTGGTGGTGCCTAAGGGAGAGATGATCTCGGCTATGGCCCTTGTGCAGTATAAGCTGACAGAGAATTAAAGCTGCAAAATGAGCAGCAGTGGGCCACAGCTGGATTTATGACCTCACATTACTGTGAGGTCTGTGCCATCCTTGGCTTGGCCTCCTGGACTTTCGCAGGCTTTCTGCAGGATATTGTGTTCTACATTTCCTCATTTTATCAGTCTTGAAATCTCTTTGTCTTGCCAAAACTGGGGAATAAATTCTGCTTTGATTTAAAACCTTGCCCTATTTAACACACGTAATGAGACGAAATCTGTTTCTCAGCCAGGAAACCCTTTCCACGAGGCACTCCCTCAAATCTTATGGACTCTTGGCTAGAACCAGGCTCTGCTGAGTGCTATGGCTTCTCAAGTCCATATTTTACTTCCGGCCTAAACTGCGCTCCAAAATCTCAGCTTGCTTTTAAACTCCCTGCAGTGGTAGATGCCACCTTGCTTTTGTGAACCCCATGTGCAGCAGTGGGTCTGCTCCCAACTCAGCAGCCTAAAGGGATCTTCAGGCAAACTTCCTAGCCTGTTCCAGGTAGCAAGCAATGGAGAGGACTACTGGCCCCAGGCTGCTGTCAGAAGCAAGCTGGCTCTTGGGGGCTGCAAGCTGTTCCCGTCCCCACCATGGATAGGGGTGAAGTTAAGGCTGAGCAGAGATGGACATTGGCTATGGGTTGCTCTAAGCAATGCAGCTGCAGAGTCCTAGTGCTGTGCAGCCACTCTGTTGGCCAGAGCTGTATTTGAGGATGTTCCTCTTATTAAGAGGAGTTTTAACTATTGCACTGCAAATGGTCTTAGCATCGGTGAAGGTGGCAAAAGGGAACAGCAATGAGATCCTTCAGGAGGTACAAAGAAGAGAACAGATTGGAGAAGGAGTCCCCATGCATTTGGAGGGGACTGCAAGCCCTGTGGCTTCCCCACAGTGCCATGGGGTAAAGGAGAGATGTGTCTGCAGATATTGGAAGAAAGGATTTTAGGAGGCCTGATCCACTTAACGCTCATGGGAGCAAGCCCTTGGGGGGAACCCCTTATGTGGCCTCTGATCCACAGCATAAATCAGTGTCATACTAGCTCCACCAGAACTATTGCAATTAAGATAATTTTAGGACTGTTGGACATTCAGGTCCATACATTTACCTTAAATAAAAGAGGAGTATCTACAAAAGCATGTGTTTTGTTATGATAAAACCCTCCCTCTGTTTGGAACACTCGGATACTGCAGCTCAGCTGCACCCATTTCTGAGCTAATTCCATTATATTTAAGTATTCAACATTTTGGAAGGCTGGTATCCAGCAATGAGGAGGTTTTATGATTCTCCTTTGTTATCTACCAGGTTATGGTGAATTTAAGGACACAGTGAAAACAAAGATATCTTAGAAACAGACATGTTTGTGTTTCCATATATCGTTTCACATCTCAGAATCCCTATTAGAGAATTGATTCTGAGCAAAGTATTAGAATGAAAAAATGATTTATAGCAGGTATTTCATGCTCTGATGGAAACACTAAGGGTTGCCTATTCCTTTTAATATAATTAACAGAATCATTCTGAAATCCTAACTGATCTGTACTGACTTGGAAAAGATCATAAACATTAGATCACTCCCTTGAAAGAAAAGCAACGTTTAAGGTCCATAAGGATCATCCTTGGAGTAAATTTTGTGGCTGCACCAAGGAGAGCTCTATAAGATGGCAGCAGCCGCTCAGCATCGCACCGACCTGGTCTTTGTGCCGTGGGTAAGGACGGGACCTGGAGCCAGTGTCCCAACAGGTCCCATGCTTAGGCTCTGCCCTAAGGCAAGCACCTTCAGTGGCTGCAGAGGAGACCTCCTGCAGCAGCAGAGCCAGCTCCTTCCTGTCACTGCTCAGAAGTTAGCATAGGGATGCAAAGAGGATTAAAGAGGGCGAGGGAGAAGGGTGGGAGCAAGTGATTGAACAAATAAGAGACGATACTTCCTGCTGCATCTAGCGCTCACTCTGCCATGTTCTACCATCCTGCACAATGAAACGATGGCTCACCTGCAAATGCTTCTCATATGAAAAGGATGGCTCTTAAATCTGTGCTTTTTAACAATTAAAAAGGCAGGTCTGCCTGTGGATCTTATGGTTTGTTGTCTAGTGGCCTGAAATACCTTCTCAAAACTCCTTGTGCCTCCTAACTCTCTTTTTCAGAACAGTAACATAGTGTAAGCTATGTGAAACGCTTGAGCATTTTATTTACACACACCTAGTCTACGCTCGAGGCATCTTTTCCTGTTTTCTATTAATTCTCAAAGTTGAGAATCCCAAAAGACCCAAAGTGTTTTAACAGAAAAGGTGGAGGGATTCTGGTTGAAAGCTGAAGGTATAATTAAGTTTAGACAGGGTAAAAAATAATAGCACTAATAGCAAAATGTGAACTTTAAAATGATGAACTCTCATTGTGTGAAATAACACGGCTTGGGTTGAATGAGCCCTTGTTTAAGAGTGGAGATAGTGTGATTCTATTTCAGGCGCTCTGAGTAGGCGAGCAAATTTTCCCTGTTGGAAAAAAACTCCTAATAAAATCCAAAGGACAGCAAGGAACTTCTCTAGATTACCATGGAGATAACATTTGCTTTGTTTGTCATATGTGTCATCATTACCTCCTCTAGTTCATTATTTCTATAAGGGATTTTTATTGTGTTTCTCCCAGACCCGGTAAGTCTGGATGATTTCTGCGCTTTGAGCACAGTGTTAATGCCGCTTCCACTCACTCAGACATCCCAGGACAACGGTTTCGAATGGACCTAGATGGGAAGAATAAGCCACCACAATTCACAAACACCATTTAGTCTCATGTCACTTACTGTAACTACTATCCTCCTCTTTTGTTCCATCAATTGTTCCATCTGCTTGCAACTGCAAGTGGTATCCTTGCCTGCTGTATAGCTTTGTTACTATACCTTTAAGCTGAGGCTCTGTAAAGAAACAACAGTGAGATTAATGTGGGAAATCCTGATGGGTCGTTCCAAGGGAGCAGGATGCTAAAACCCAAATCTCCAGGTTTCTTCTCCAGGCTGAGGTATCAAAAAAAGACCCAAACCAAAAGCAGGGCAACCAGCTTTGCAACACTTCTCATTTGGGAGGCCACATTTATGCCTATGAAATCGATTGCCAAAATGATTAAATGCCACTTTCGATTGCAGTGTAGGTAGCACAGTAAAATCTACTTGCAGTGAATGCAGATTCCCACAGTGTGCTGCTTGGTCTCAGGAGCTCAGCCCTATCTCATTTAAGATTAGCAATGAGCTGGCAAAGAGCGTATTCTGCCTTTTAAAAAGGTGTGAGTTCTTAAATGGAGAAAGAGGACTACTACGATAGCATTAATAAGAGCCATAGTGACAGTTGAGAGCCTAAATATATAGCAGCAAACGCTCAGCGCAGGAGCTGCTGCAGTTCTAATAAACAAACCCCCCTTCCTCGCTGCTCTGAAGAGTACAGAGCATCCGAAGTGATAAACTACTCAATGAACATATGGAAAACGGAAGGGGGAACCCTGAAAACCAGCAATGTGTGGAGCTGCAAAATAAATATTACCATAAGGGCTGAGGTAATTACCTCATCAGCTAGAAGAAGAAAGATCAAAACAACGCAGAGCTTGGATAGGTTTCTTTTTATCATAACCATCCTCGAATTCACAGCTCGAAAGCGAGATATCTCACACGGTTTCAGATCGTTCTAGACCACAAAGTACACAGCAACAGGACCTGCTGTCAAGTCTGTCATTTCAGAGATCTAGGAAATGCACCAGGAGTAATTGCAAAAAAGCTCTACTTCCACTGAATCCCAATGACATCTGCATTGTAGTCACTGCACACAGTTCTGCTTGTCAGAAGGTGATGCACCTCTGCAGCCTGCTCCACATCATCTTACTTCAGAGATAAGCATACTGTGAAGATATGAGCTGTCATTTCCAACAGCCAATGTCTGGATAAGAGTCCTTGTGTTTGCAACCAAAGACGTTAGGGAGCTCTGTTGCTGTGCTTCATTTTAGTAGGAACTGAAGGCAAAAGCTCACAGTAGTTTGTAGAAGTGTATCAGCTCCTAGTAGCAACCTTTAATGAGGGTACTGACGGATGCACAGCTCTTATCTATTGACTTTTTGACAACAACTTAATCCAGCCCTTACTTTGGCTTTTTAGCTATAATACATCCCCAAACTGTTTGCAAACAGGGGGCTAGATACTTCTTCTGTACCTGCTGAGAAAGGCAGGTTAAGTGGCCAACAGCATCAATGTTTCAGCACAGCAAAGCGATAGCAGCATTACCAGAGGGTTTTGCTCCTCCCATGTGCAAAAACCCCACTCAGATCAGGGACTGAGTCTTCTTGCCTGATCTTTTGCCCCTCTGACACAGAGCGCATCACGTCTGCAGGGCTGCTGCATGTATGGGATTCCTAGAAAGGAACAGGGCACTGAAGCAAAACTCTGGAAGGTGCCAGTGAAAGCAAAAAGCCTTGTCTGCAATCAGCAAATGAAACACAGCTCAGGCAGTCCGCGAAGCAGGAAGATAAAACCAGGTCTCTAGAGTGCCAGGTTATTTAACATACAACTGAAGGAGGTGCATGTGTGGGAACTTCCCCTGCTAACATCTCCCCCACAAATAAATCACGTGTGTTTGTATATGTGTATGTGTAACAGAGAGCCAGACTACTGAATTACCAGCACATGGACGCACACGGGTGTGTAAGTGTGGCAGATAGCAGCGGTGTGTGTTATTCAGATAAACCAGATGAACACGAAAGGGGAAGGGACTGGCATGGGGTACCCATGTCTCTCAGATCATACAAGCCAGAAGTGGCAATACCTGCACCTTCGTTTTACCAACTCTGAGACACCAGTGTCCCCCTTTCCCCACACCTGATGCACACCCATCCCAGTTTGCATTCGATTAAACAAACCAACCCCCCAAAGACATAACCCTTGCCAACCTGGTCGTCTTCTTCGCCTTTTCTTGGAGCCAAAGAGTTTGACCCTGGAAAACACATTCAACTTGTTCTTATCGCAGCTTCCCTTGCTCTTGCTGGGGCTGTTGACACACTTACAGGCATTGGACTTCTCCCGCTCCCTGGCTTGTCTCTTCTGGCGGATCAGGGAGCTGGCGATGGCTGCAGCCATGGCCGCCACCGCCCCGGCACCACCGGCAGGTCAGGCACGCGGGGTGTGCTGGCCGGCCACAGGCGCCGCAGCCAGCATGCTGCTCGGCCTGTCCCCAGTGCCAGGGACACTGCCGGGCGCCTCGGCCAACGCCACCCACCAAGTGGCTTGGGAGCCCAGGAGACACCGGCGGGATGCTCGCACCACAGCCCCGGCTAGGGATGCAACAGTTTAGCTCAAGCTTTTTTGTCTGCTGAGATCTTCCACCTTTATGGGTTTTGCTGATGCTTTCTTATTCCTCCCAACTTGGAGCAGGGGAAAGTTTGCAGGTGGAGGGGAGCGTTTCTGCGGAGATCAAGCAGATCACTTGCAAGACATCCCTGTGAGCTTCTCCAGACGAGCTATTCGCATGCAGACAGGGCACATCCACTTGGTGCAAGATCATCGCATCTCTCCTAGCCCCAATTTCTCCAGTTAACTTTTCTCCCCACCCATCCCCTCCCCATTGAAATCCCAGCAGACACCTGTTAGACTCCAGCAGGGGCTGTCCAGTTGCAGGGGCGGGGGTGTTCTGGATCCTTTTTCCTCCCTCTTCTCCCTTAGGACTACACCCGAAGCAAGTGGTGGTGAAGACGCTGGGAGGAGGTGCCGGTGCCTGGAGCCTCGGCTGCCTGCTGCTGAATGCCGCTGGAAGCCGCTTCCCCTCCTCTCCTCACGGGTGCCGCTGCCAGCGCAGCCTCCCCTCCACGGACGAGCTCGGGTTTCGCATCGCCACCCCTGTCACCAGCCTTGTCGCTCAGCCGGGGCTCCCCGCACGCCCGGTTGCCGGCAGCTCCGCGTCGCGACTGCCGCAGCCGGAGCCCCCGGCAGCGATGCACAGACCAGCAGCACCCCGCGCACACACACCCGCGGGTGTGAGCTGGGTGCAGAGATGAGGCGACGCAGCAAGCCCCTTATCACCACCCTCCCCTCCTCCTCTTCCTCCTCCTCTTTCCCTCCCAGCAAGCGCAGGCTCTCGTTGCGGAGGGGTCCCCGGGGTGCAGCCAGGGGCTCAGCGGGACCTGGTGCGCCCCGACCGCTCACCCTCGCCGGCCCCACGGGCGGGGGGGGGACGACCCGTTTTTGACCGAGCCGCCTCCTGGGATGGTGCAGACACCCAAACAGACGTGACTGCGGTGAGCAAAGAGCTGGCGCCGCGTTTGGGGCAGCGGAGCGATGACACCTGCCTGGAGCGAAAAGGTGGCTCGGGGGGGTAGGCAGGGGGGCTCCAGCCATAGCTCTCCCCTGCCTTTCCTCACCCTTACAGGATGGCCCCCTCCCTGCCTCCCTGATTCATTGGAGGCTTTTTGCCTCACTCGCCTCCCCAAACCTGCTCTCAGCTCCAGAGACCAAAAAGTCCCCAGAAAGACCAATTTGCTCATCATTGCCACGTTCTCCCTTCTCCTTGTGCCCTCCCTGAGGCCAGGCTCTCAGTGGGGGCCAGGCTGCGGGGGTACCAGAGCAGGGAGAAGTAGCGGTGCCACGATGCTGGCAGCAGAGTCTGGTGTCAGAGCCTGGCTCTTCTGCACTGTGGTTAATGCCTTGCTGTAGTTAATGTCCTGCACAGCAGACGCTGAACCCTGCACACAGCCGTACTCCAGGACATAGGAAGAAGGATGTCCTGGGGGGTCTCTTTGCAACCCACCCCCTGCTCTTCTTTCAACAGCTAGAGCGTAAAATAAAGCCCATTCAGGCTAGAAAACACAACAGAGATTTGAAGCCCTGAAGACAAACAACTATTGAAAGAATTTATCCCTCAGGCAAAAGGGATTCCAGTGGCTTGGAGGCACTGGGGCAGGGTGGGATGTCCTGTGAGTGGAGAGGGGAGGCCTTGGGCTGGTTCCCTGCAGGAGCTGAGCTCAGCTGGGGCTACAACGGCAACTGCCCAGGGCTCCACTGGGGCTATTGAGACACAACCCATGCAGATGGGTTGGTGTGACAGCAGCAGCTTCCTGATGCACTTTCAGACTCAGCCAGGCTTCCCAGGACACCTGCCTCTTCTTCCTCTCCTCCACATGCCCTTGGCAAAGCCAAGGTCCTCTCCTCCCTCCCTGGGATCCCAGACAAGCACATTGGAAACCATGCCACCCAATAGCTTCACTTCAAAGAGCTCAACTCAAAAGCTGTACCTCTGCATTTCAGTCCTTCCCTGGCCTAGAATCAGCTCACCAGGGGTCCAAATCTGTTTCCTCCAACTGGGAACTCCTGCTCCAACCAAACACGTTGCATGGCCAGGCTTTAACAACAGAAATGCCCATAATGCACAGGTTTTAAGACCACGTCTGACTGAAAGTACAATGTGTTCTACCATAGCTTGAGACCTTGGCAGCTGACATGCTATACTGAACTTGACAGCCCCTCACACCTATCCACAATACCTCTTTTCTGCAAGAAATATATGTATACATGTACTCCTACACGTATAGGTATTTACACACACTCACCTTTGTTTGTGAGGCACTCCATGGCATCCACATATACATATTAAATAACTCCTGCTCATTTCTTATTTAGGTTAAACCATAGGGTAAAAATAACTGCAATTCACAAGTTCCGCCACTACTTTCATCTGCCAGTCCACATAAGACATGTGAAATCCAACCCAAGAGACAGACAGTTGGCTATTATTAGTAATAACTCATCCTACTCAACTCACCAGTAACGTACTATGAATTTTGCCATCTTTCCACTTCCAAGCAGTCATGAGCGAGACTTGTTTTCCCTAAGACTCTCTCATTACTTGATAAATATTCCCAGTTTGGAAAGCAGCGTTTGATCTTCAGATCAAAGTGAAGCTGCCTCATTGGGCTCTGTCCTATAGGTCAGACGACATTTCATGTTCCCAGTGACTAACCAGAACTCAGACGTCGGCTAGCCTTGAAACTCCCGGGGGAAAGCAGGATACGGAAGCAGAATTTGGGATATCTTTCTGCCAGGATTCCAGCCCGCACGCTTAAAATCCATAATGGAAATTAATTTGCACAAGTGTTCCTTGACAGATAACTAAAGCGAGGAATAAAAATAGCCTATATGCATAATCAGATTTAAGTTTCAAAACCAGCCCTCCAGGCTTTTTTTGCCTGATCAGCCTCTCCATCTCCCAGTACTCCTACAAACATGTCTTCATTTACTATAAATGGATCATGAAAATGAGGATCTTGTTGGGAAAACGTCTTCGGTACAGGACCAGTCTTTGGATTACTTCAGTGTTACAGATATAAAACTCCCAAGGAACAGCTTTATTTTCTTTGAACAGCAAGAGCTGTTCACTCCCAACCATGCTAAAAAGGTACAATAAAATAACATAACATTCCAAAAGACTTTTTGTATGTAGAGGCAATTGGATACTCCTTGAACATCCATCCTCTTTCTTTGTGTCGCGTATTGTAATGGGGCACACTCAAAGCTAAAGAGTAAATTGCCACCCCCATTTCAATCATGAACTAAACACCTCTTCAGGAATCACCGTGGGACCAACTTGCATAGTTACTGTTGGAGACAGAATCATCATGGACACAGAGCTGGGATCTGACCCAGCAGCAATTACCCTGTTTTGACATAGACACGGATCTCACCTGCTTTTGATTTATGTTTTTTCCTTCCAGTCATCTGTTGAGTTTATGCTGATGATTGCTAACATGATTCTGATCATTAAAACCCACTTGAACCTCTGGAAGTTGCCTGGACTGGGGAAAAGCAAAGCCTGCAATTTGGTAGCACAGCCCCTGAACCAGGACTGGCTTTTTGGTTAATGCAGGTCATGGTTATTTCAACCAACACAAAGTGTGCTGCCCTCAGTGGCTGGCTCCTGCAGGAAAAGGCATCAACCTCACATCACTGGTCCAAACTGAAGCACCAGTAGCGGCTGTTTCACCAAATAAGAGGGAAGTGCAAACCTTCTGGGTTTAGCTCCATCCTCCTTGAGCCATTTGTACTCTGGCAGGTCTTAGACCCCTGCTGTTCCCCATGAGTTTGAATCCGTCCTGAGAAGAATTATAGTAGGTCCCATATAAACAGGTGGATGCAGAGCAAAACAAACCCTCACAAAAAACTGACACTGGATGAAAACCACAAGCCAGCTCCAGACCTCCCTGTCATGAAACAAGCATCAGATTTGACAAGGCACAACAGCTTTGCGACATGCCTGGTGCCAGCAGCAGCCTGTGAGGAGAGGAACTCCTTTTTCCCCACTGCCAATCGCCTGTGCTGTACTGGCACATGAATGTTGACAGATGTGATGGAGCACAGAATGGTGTGTCAGTGCAGCATCACTGTCAGTGAAGTATCACTGTCAGTGAAGGGAACAGGTGGAGGAAAGGCAGCGCTTTCTGGATGCTTCTTCAAGTGCACCGGCGATGGGCACATGAGCCCAACGAGAGACTCACTGAGGGACCCAAGTGCTCTACATTATATGATTACAGACTGGTTTGGGTTGGAAGCGACCTTAAAGCTCATCCAGTTCCAACCCCTGCCATGGGCAGGGACACCTTTCACTAGAGCAGGTTGCCCCAAGCCCCATCCAACCTGGCTTTGAACACTGGCAGGGATGGGGAAGCCACAGCTTCTCCAGGCAACCCGTGCCAGGGCTTTCTCGCAAGGAAGAACTTCTTCCTAATACCTAATCTTATGGTCCTATCTAAACAGGTAGATGCTGGGCAAAACAAACACTGCATGAGATTCAAGACCAGAAGAAAAAATCACAAGCCAGCTCCAGACCTCACTCTGCCCAACACAAACCCCAAACCACTCCTCTACATCTATAAGCCTGAAGCTGCTTTAGTGTGTCAGAAACCACGAGGCTGGCATAGGATGTCAGGATTCCATCTGCAGGCACTTCTGGTCTTGCCGGAGTAATGTGTTACTGTAGATACAGAACAAGCAGAAAGAAAAAAGGTTCAGGACTCAGATCTATACATTTACATTGCCCCAAAATAGGGAATTATGTTCTCCAAAGTGCCACTGGAATCACTTCTCTTTCTTTCATGTTGAGATAAACAAGACTACAGTGAGCCGGGTATGACACAGCAGCACCGAGGCCCCCAGTGACTTTTTCCTCTTCTAAGTAAACAGAATTACTATTCACCAGGAAGCAGAGCTGCTCAGACCCAAGCCCCGCATCATTTAGCTCCTCTGTGAAGCATCCCGTGGAAATGACTCAGCCTTTCCTCTGCAGCCAGCTTCGCGCTGGACCCAGGCGCTGCAGAGCCCGGCTCACTACCCCTCAAAGCCTAGTTCTACCCCACATAGTAGGCAAAGGAAGTCAGCCTGAGGCTTATTGCTCAGTTCAAGGTCCAAAATGGTATCAGTGGAAGAGCTGGGGCTTTAGGCAGCTCCAGATCAACAGCTCCAAATTGTGGGTATTTTAATCAACAAAGCAACTGGGCTACCATGAAATTAATCTCAGTGGTAAAGATCAGCTTCAAGAACCAGCTGCAGACTTTATACAAGCTGCACTGCTGCGAACAGAAGTATTTTATGTTGAGAGAATAGGGGCACTTGTGAATAGCGACATGGATGTTCCTGTGTGTGTCAGTGCCACAGTTCTTTGCACGAGAGCCCTGTGCAGCCCTTCTCAGTGACAGGAAGAAAATCAAACTAGATTTCTGTGACACCAAAGTAGACATGTCACCTGGATCCACTTCATCTAAAATCCCACTTGTTCAGGGCATTAGACACCTCGGTTGGTTTTTTGTCTTCTTGGTGTACGGAATCATGAATCCCACCACCAGGAGAGACACCAGTACAACTGGTGCACAGTGGTGGATGTGCCAAAACTGGGCTCCATCCAGCAAAGAACAGAACCACGTCCCTGTCCTAAATGTGTGAGTCATCTCCCTAAGACTATTAAGACAGTTAAAACATAATGATGTGCCTGTGCATTACAGAAGGTTCTCATGCCCTAATCCTGTTCTCTGATCAGATCTGAATGAGTTTGCTAGTAAGAGGTTCACTGCTCTGACAAGAATTTGAGCCTCTTCGTGGCTGATACGCCCCGCTACATGCTCAGGATGGCCATGACGTCTCACCCCAAGAGCATCAGTTCCCTTTCCGATTCTCAGAGCAAATACTAATGAGAGAAATCCCAGTTCTGCCCCTTCCCAGCTTTGAATTCCGATTCCTTTATAGCACTGTCCCTGTTAAAGCTGGATTTGATCTGACCTGGTGGTGCAGGCAGTTTTGGAAAAGGAGGGCAGTGTTTGAAGGGAGAAAAAGGGAAATCTTCTTGCCCAGGTTAATCCATATTCAGTCCTCCCAAAATGTCAACCACAAAAGATCGTCCATCCGGTGCGTAAAAGATCAGTGCCAATCAGCTGGGAAAGGTCAGAGAACAAACAGAAGAGATCAGTTCCCACAGCTCTGTGGGTTCCCACATTAGGAACACATTATTCCAGTGTCTCAGGGGCCCAACCTGAGTCAGGAACTTGCAGCAGTGACCGACTTGATTTCTCTCTGCCCACCACAAAGCCACAGCAAAAAGCACTCCCACATCAGTATGCACAGGAGTAGCTGTTTGCTCACCTCTCAGCGTGATGTCTCTTGGAAACATCAGTGTAAATGACAGCATATCATCCCTGAAATATTTACATCTCAGCATGGGACACATGAGAAGCGTGGGCTATATGCCTCTGTCAAACTTAACATAAGGCCACTTTACCCATGACAAAGCACTGCAAATAGTCCTTCACAGACCCAAAGCAGGTTGCCTAGAGATTGTCACTCCTCAAATGGACCTTTCCCACCTTTTCATAGATCTGATGGCTCATCTCTTGTCAAAAACTTGACAAAATCAGACAAAATTGAAGCCTCTGAGAGTTCTACCACTTGCACCCAAACATTTCTACCAGCTTCTCACAGCCGTGGTCCTTGCTTTGCTCCGAAGTTAACTTCTGCCTTACTTCACATCACCATGGAGCCCAATTCATGTGATGGATGCCAGCTTTGCTGGGTTAGTGATGTAAGATCCATCTGTTTTCTGATAATGAAACCAAATGACCTGTGCTGGGACCAGAAGAGCCTGGCCATGGTTTTCTGTTACTCTCATGTGACTGCCGAGATCATGGCACCAACTTCACACAGACAAAGGAAAACGTGAACAGAGTTGGTCCCCAGTGAAAGGGATGTTGAGGAAAAGTGCCTCAGAGGAGGCATGGATCTCCTGAAGCTAGACCCTGCGCTGGGATGGTGCGTCTTCAAATGTGCAAGTGGGCCTTGTACTGTCAGGTAACTAGAACCAGTTTACACCAGCAAAAATGCTTGTCTCTGTTTTGGTAACCAGAAGGAAGGCATATCCTCGAGGATTAGGAAAAGGCCCATGAGTCTGAACTTCTGTCTCAGTTCACTATGTAATCATCATGGTATCAACAGTGACATATCAAGACAAAGTCTTGATGCCCTAAGTTCAGTAATGCACAAGTTAGGTTTATCTAAGCTCATTGGACCCAATATCTGGCTGTACAACCAAGAAGGAAGAGAGAAAGCACCTCCAGATGGGAATTCATTCCCGTCCCCAAAAAGCACCATTATTTTCACAGCTGCATGAAGGAAAACACCACCTCTGCCTCCCTGAACTATTGTTGTAGGGTGATTCATACTGTAATCTACCTAATGCATCTTTACAGTAAATAATATTTACCACCACGAAACCTAAGTAATCACTTAGTGAAGGTCCATGTAGATCAGCCTCTTGCTTCTGGCATTGCTCAGTAACACATGTGAATATAAAACCAGCCCGAGCAGTCACACAGTTGCACTTCCCACACACAGATACCTTTCAGCAATTGGCCTCGTGACACCTCCAGGCCTAGCAGGAGGCAAGAGCAGAGCCAAGGTGACATCTATAAATCACACAGGGATTTTGAGGTGAAAAATACAACGTGAAGTAAACAGAGGGGAAGTCATCAGCAGAAGTAAGATGCACTCTCTGCAAACAACACTCACAAATAACATCTGCTAGCGAAAGAGGAACGAGAAGCACAAGGCAGCATTTGCTGTACTGGGTTTAAATAGGTCTGGAGACTAGAAAAATGGTGTATGCAAATTCGACATAAGCAAATTAGAAGAAATTCAGAGAAGTCATTCAGAGAAGGAGGCTAATAGCAGAACATCTGCTGCTGCTCACAGTGTTCGCGTTAGGCGGCTGGTACGGTTCTGGGGACTCAGTCCTCGCCAGAAAGCACAGGGAAGTTTTGTTGCTATGCAGAGAAACAATGCTCAGAAACCAGAGGGACAGAAGCTGCCTGAGCTGAGCACTGTTACTCCTCACTTAAGTCCAGCTGAACTACAATAGGGACACATTTGTTAGTACCTCAAGTAGATAACTGTGCAACTTATAGCTCAATGTCTACCTAAAATCACCATGAAACTCATAGATTGAGCTGCAGAAGTAAAAACAAACATAATACCATGATTTTAATTAAATTTCCAGTCCATCTGTGTGGCCTTCCCCACTCCTCAGTCATGCTGCTATATCATGCTCAGCTAAACTCACAGCCAAGAGACCATACTTAGCAAATGATGGTATAGTACCAGGATTTCTGTCCTCTCCCTTCAAACCTCTTCCCTTTGTTCATCATTCTCATTTTTAAACCTCTTCCTCCAAGGATCTTCATTCCTTGTTTCATTAAAAGTTACAACATGCTTCTAATGAGCAGTAGCCACAAAACCCATCAGTATCTCAATGTCCTTATCCTTTAGCTGAGGTCAACTTAATCCTGTTTACAAACAAACCTGCTTCAGCTTCATTTACAACACAACATTCCAAGGCCTGGGGGCTGCTCTTAGGAAGAAACAATAAAGAGCAGAATTAGATTCTAAGGCACAGAACTAAACCTGCTGGATTGTGAGAAGCTATCTTGCCTGATCTTTCAATGTTATCCATCAAATGATTCTACTCAGCCCATTGCACGTAACTGTAATGAGGGGAAACCTCCTTGCATTTTCTTGCCTCCTATATGGGGCTGTTATGAGAGGTTAAAGAGTCTAATTGTAAAGATGCCTGTACAGCTGCACAGATGAAACATGTAGCCACACAGAAGTCATGGAATTTTGCAGTGCTCTGTGAGGCCTGTAGGTATTCCCAAGAAGTTCACTTATATGAGTGAAGCAAGAAATATGGCTCCCAGAAGTTGCTGTACCTCCTTTGGACTGGAATTGGCCATCTCAAACCCTTCAAATGTGAGTTCTACATTCATAATACAGGCTTTTTGTCCCCCTGCCTTTCTTCTTCCTGACTTCCAAATATGAGCAAACCCAAGATGCTTCAGCAATCCCGAGGTGCCCAAACACCAGTAGAGTTGTTAATCCTGGGATAAACTTCCACCTCCCTCAGCCCTTTGGGGCTTTTTCCCAGCTCTGTAATATATGAAATGTCTTACTCAGTGGCTGTATTTTTAAACCATTATTACCATGACTTTCAGCCTACTTAGGAAGGTCTGACGTAAAGTGTTTTCAGGAGGCTTTTGGCAAAACATAGGGCTTCCTGTACAGGAAGCATGCTATAGAACATTAATTTGTAAACAGTCCTAGACCAAACAAATGGGACAGGTTTCCAGTACATTCAGTCCCAAAGCCAAATGCATAGAACTACTGCTAAAACCAGAAACAAGAGAGACACCTAGAGATGGCTCTTGTAACAGCCCCGCCAAGGTCGTTCACTTCCTTTAGCTTTGGCTCGGTCCCTGGTGATGTTTAATTACACCACATACATGGGGCGTCGCCGGCTGTAATTAGCAGAGAGAGGAGGGGGGGGGGGACCGCTGAGTGCGGCTGTCCGCGGTGCTGAATCATGGTACCGGTCCGCGGTGCTGACCCCCGGTGTTAATCCGTGGTTCTGAACCCCAGCGCTGATCCCCAGTGCGAAACCCAGCCCTGCTGCCCCACATCCCATCCCATCACCCCACATACCTTCCAGATCTGTGGAAGGAGTCCGCAGCCCTTCACACCAAGTTTACAGTCAAGATCCACAACCAATCACCAGCATTTCCGTTGTATATTGTGCCGAGGTGACATACTCCCCAAAAGCTAACCTAGAGCAAAAGCTTTTGGTGGTTTCAGACCCACATCATCCTTATCACTATGAGGCTATAAAAGCTTCACCCTTTTTGAAAGAGCAAGGCATTTACCAGTTAATAATCCAGATTCCATATTAAGTGATTATACTTTGTAAATACATTTTTAACATGCCAAAACCCATTGCAGACGACTTACTTCACATTCTACACCTTATAGCCTTAGATTTACTATACTAATTTCAGAGAGAAAAAGAAACTGGATGCCGCATGCGAAGTCATAGAAGTTGTTTGCTAATCAAGATGACTTATTCCTAATACCGAATGATCTATGACCCAGACAGTCAATATCTGCCAGTTAATATCTCACTCTCTGTACACACTGCCTACCAGATTATTGCTTGATACTGGGGCATTTTCCAAGAGTCCTTGGGTTTGTTTTTCTCTCCTAGCCGTAGGGCGTTGGTTCTCACTGTAATCTGATCATTTCATGTACCAAATGCAAAGAGCACATTTTTCCCTTATTAAAGAAAAATAAATTCATCCTCATAAGCCCTTAGCTACAACATTTTCAAAATAATAGAGAATTGCTGATGGTTTTGTATTGAAAATGTTTTCGAGTTATTAACATGGTAACACGATTGTCCTCAGTGAACATTAGGCACAGTACGCTCGTGAAAGGCAATTACAACAGAACTGCAATCGCTGTTTGTTTTACTTTAAAGCAAGCTTTATACCTCACAAAAAGCTTCAATACAAAATTGCTAAATACATGGCATGGATGTTTAAAAGGCCATCAATTCAATCCGTGCAACATTTGAAATACGTATTAAAACAGGACAAATTTTCCTGTTTAGCAGCTCATTCAATATATTCACAGTTCCAGTCAGCAGGAATTAACAGTAACACCTGCCTTTTCCTTCTTAAACAGTGTCCTTTTAGAGTTACCAAAGAAAATTCACTAAGTCAAAGAACAATCATATTCTTAATAAATTTCTAACTTTAATTTCTTTATATAGTTTATCACCTCTATAGAGGATTAGTAGCCAAGAAATACCTTATCATTTCTTATTGTAAAAATATTGCTTAAATACATCTTACCTGAATAAGACTTTCTTAACCCCAAAGCCATGCTGCCTTACAAGCTGCTCCTACCCAGACAATTACAGTCTACATTTGGAGCAGACACACAGGGAGTAGATCAGAGAAAGTTTAAGGCATATTTAAAGTATTCTCTAAGGTACCGGCCAGAAACATCAAGCCCATACTCGTGGTATAGAGAGATCATTAATGGGCATTAGTGACAGACCATTATGACTTTCAGAGATCATTAAAGATTCATAACGTAGCTGTATTGTTCTGGCAACATCTAACCATTTCTTGGACATAAATGTACATTTCTCCTACATGATTTACTTAAACTTATTATTTTTGAGTGTCAAATTCTGTTTTCTGCCTCCTAGAATTACAAAGAATGCCTGTAACAGGACCCTGTGGTACATTACGCCAGCCATAGGAGCCTGGTGCTTGGTTTAGTTGATACCCTTTATTGTAAGGCATTTTGCAATATGAATAGCTCAATGACATTCATGAGGTAGAATATGAACCACAAGTTCTTTCTGCTTTAAATAACCCGCATTACTGCTGTACCGTAAATGTTATAAGTAGAAAAACCACTTAGAAGAATTACATTTGCTAACAATACTGAAATAATTACCTTTTGAAATGTTTAAGCTTTATCTCTGCATTTCAGGAAAGCTCATTGTTTGACATTTGGATTTAGTGAAAAACATGGCGATATTCTAGTTTGGGTCAACCAAACCGGCTACTCCTAAGGCAATTCTGACAACTGAAGAAACCACTGAGATTTGGGGTTGAAGACATAAGCACTGCAAACACCGTAGCCCAAAATGTGACTACAGTTACAATTGAATCATGTTAACCAAGGGCTGGATTTGACTTTTCTGCTGTTGAACTTGACTGAGACCTTGTTTAATGCATCCTCCCTTAGCACAGCAAGTTAAACCCATGCTTACATATGATGTCAGTACTGAGATTTAGGCACTTTAGAAGCAGAGTCAGATTTCAAAGTCTGTAACTGTGATTTGGTCATTGCGGAGTCATGTAATTACAAATAGCAGAGAAGAGCTATTTAAAAAGGCTCTGCCTCTTCACCAGGAGCTACCACTCCCTCCAAGACATGTTTACAAGTCACACGTATGTGACTTTGCTTTATTTTGCAGTGCCATGGACCTGCAATGAGCATATACCAATTGGTGTAGCAGGAAGAAAATCACTGAACTCCAGCTGAGGAGCAGTAGCTTCCTAATTCCTCCAACAGACTCACTTGCAAATGCATGTGACACGCTAAGGATGAGACCCTTAAAGTCATAAACAAGTAAACATCTCCCAGATGCTGGGCTTTAGGTACCGAGATCAAACAACTGAGCTCACTGAAGCATTTTAACATGTTTTAGCACTTGCGTTGACTCGAGACCTGAAAGGTGAAACATGCCAATTTACTAGTAATAAACACTTTTCCCAAAATACTATTTCAGTGTTTAATAACATCCATTACTGCTTATGTACTCGGAATTCCCAACAAGGAGTATGCAGAAACAACTCCTGCTGGGAATTGCACAGTTTTAGAATATTCAGTGTTTATTATGCCATGATTGCTTATAGTCAAGCTGTGACTATTGCTGATACCAAAATACACTGTACTATTAAAAGCATCCTTAATTACTGCTACCAGAAACAAACAGTACCAAACCGAGAGAACTGCAGTGGGGGAAAGAATGATCCTGGGATATCTCCACTTGGAAATAGCGTTTGCACCAAAAGAAGTCAAAACCCCACATGGAAGAAGTACTCAAGCCCATTTGTAATTCCCTGCTGAGTTCTATTGATTTCAAACAACTGACCTTGAGACGATGGGGTTTATGTCACCCGTGTCAATTATTGACAGGCAAGCAAAAGTCAGCAGTGCTTTGCTTTCTGCCTTGCAATTACAAACAAGGTTAATCTGCTTGTAAACATAGCGCTTTTTCTACAAGCACCAGTGCATTTAGGCCCTTTTCCCAAAGCCAACATGAATTTCTCATCACAAGTCCCTAAAATTCACAGTTCTTATTAAAGTCCCAGTATCCTGTACTCTTCAGCTACCTCAAGAATGGTTTAAGCAACCATTTGTGCATTGAAAACATAACCAGTGTCCTGCTAATCCTTATTGCCATCTAATTACTCACTGCATATTAACTTGCTTTATTCAGTTTATTAATAAAAGGGAATTGCAGTTCTTGTCTAGTTTCTACTTTGTTTTGATCACTTTATTTATGTGCCCTCAGCACATGGTTGGAGCGAGCTGGCACAAAGCAACGCAGCTCCTCTGAGATCCCTGTGGTTAGACTAGTGAAGACCTTACCTCCTACAGTATCAGTTACCTGTGTGGAGCATCGGTTTAAAAAAGAAGGAAGGGGGATGTTCGGAATGATGGTATTTGCCTTCCCAAGTAACCTTTGTATGTAATAGACTTCCACACAGAGCCAGTACATGAGTAAGCAACTGAGACAAAGGAGAAAAGATGGTTTGGAAAGAGCATTTGTATTTCCAACCATTCAAAGAGGAAAATTCAAATTAGCTCTCCAAAAGAGACAGTAGTAAGCCAAACCCAGTCTCTTGAAGGCACAATTTGATCAGTTCATCCGTGGTATTATGTACCACACTTATTCACTTTACAAGTGACCAGAACAGACAACTTAACCTGGCAGGTCCCAGTGAGATTTGCAGCTACATGTTACCTTACTGATTGCTATGATAGCATAGGAAGGGATGTATCAAGCCCTCTCCTCCCAGAAACCATGACCAGACTACCAGCATGGCGTTGTGCCTCCTGTGCATGCTCTCCACAACAGACAAACTTTGTCTGTTTTGCATCTCTGCAGTGATGCACACTGAAATCAAGGCCTAGGCACATCCAAAGAAGCTAACGCAGGCATTCCTATTTCAATTAATCCTACTTTGCACTTTTGAACTGATCTCATCCAGAATAGAAGAAAACAATTGGGCTTGACCTTATTTCCTGGAATTCAGCAACAAAGTCCCCAACTGGCTGGTCTGGAGAAAAGGGCCAGGAGTTCAGGCTCCAGTTCTGCTGCTGCGACCATCAAAGAATCTCAAATGCAAAATATAGATGAGCAAGCACAGAACTGCTGCCTCAGCAGTCCCACAGCAGCATCATTCAATGGCGACGAGCAGCTGCCACAGAAACCTTCCAGGGAAATACGGAGGATGACTAGAAGAAGGTTCCTGACTTTTTGGAGAAGGGGGAATAAAGGAGTGCTCTGAGGTGCTGCCCAGCCAGCCAAAAACACCCATTTGCGATTCTAGGGCCTACTGCTCTGTATAGATTATCTTTGCATTAGTGAGCATTACATTTTCATAGCACATTTCAGCTGTTTAAATTTTAGCCCCAAAACAAAATAACTCAATCTTATTTTACACGTATTTTGGATTAGTAGCAACATCGCATATTTATGCATTTGCATAGGAGAATCTGTGAATCCACTCAGTCTTTTGTTCTCTCTTTTCGACCTGATGTACTACCCTGAAGTGCAGTCCAAAATAAGGAAGAAACCCGTTAAAGACTTAAACTATTTACTATACTGATGCAGGGGATATTCCCGTTTCTGCCCCCTAAAGGGAAGCAGCGCGCAAACAGAGCAGCACTAAGCGCTGTCTTTCCTTGGCTTCTTCTGCCACCTGGTGGTACAATCCCAGGCAGCAGCAAAGAGCATTTTCCTGGAAGGACGCCGCGTGGTCCACCAGGCACCTGGAGTTAAGTGCTGCTGAGGCTGCAAACAGCCGTGAGCAGCACTACAGTCACAAACATCCACGCAGTTCATGCCCGCACATAATGCCATGGGTTTAAAAAGGGTTTTGCGATTCAAACAATATTGTAACAGAAAGGGCAAGTTTTAAATTTAGGGTTTTCAGCCTTTGAAACTAAACAGCCCCAAACTCCCAAATGTCAGAAAGTGTCCAAATAATTTATGACACTTATGATGAGTTCCTGAGCCCAACAGAAGCTCAACTGCAAAAGCAGGACTCACAGGGACAGGACTGAAAACAGAGAAGTGTGAGAGTCGCTTTGCTACCTGCCTCTGAGTAGCTTGCAATGTTCTGCTGTTACACCATGAAGATGAAGCAGGAAGAGCAGAATGGGTACTAGCTGAAACTTTAAAGCTTTTGTGTTCTATCTGGAATACAGTGGTTACTGTATGTTCTATTCGCAGAATCACAGACGGTTTGGGTTGGAAAGGACCTCAAAGTTCCTCCAGTTCCAGCCTCTGCCAGGGGCAGGGACACCTTCCATAGAGCAGCTTGCTCCAAGCCCCTGTGTCCAACCTGGCCTTGAACACTGCCACGGATGGGGCAGCCACAGCTTCTCTGGGCACCCCCTGACAGCGCCTCAGCACCCTCACAGGGAAGAGCTTCTGCCCAAGAGCTCATCTGAGTCTCCCCTCTGGCAGGTTAAAGCCATTCCCCTGGCCTGTCCCTCCAGGTCTTTGTCCAAAGCCCCTCTCCAGGTTCCTTGGAGCCCCTTGTGTTTGCAGGGGCTCCTGGCAGGAGGCCATGGCTGTTTCAAACTCCCCAAACTGCTTTTGAAAAATGCCACTGAAAAAACCTCATTAGTTTAAAAATCCCACTGAAACAACTGCAACAAAGTGCAGGGCAGACATTGGGGATGGGGAGGTCAGCAGAGACTCCACCTCCGTCTGCCTGAAATGAAGCTCCATCAGCCCAAATGAATGGAGCCTGCTGGTGACAACCTCCCTGCCTGAGGAAATCCCAAAGACCCTGGTCCAGGTCAGAGTTAAGCACAGAGTATCCACAGCCCGGTCCTGCCCGGAGGGCAAGCAGCCCAACCATGGCAGATGGTTGCGAAGTGACAGTGCCTCTTGCCAAGCTCAGCCTGCTCCGAGTCCTCTGCTCCTGCATTACCTGTGCTGTTGGCAAACGCTCTGTGCAAACACAAGTCGCAAGGAAAGCTCTTCTCTCAGCAGCCTGCAAGCATTTACAGCCAAAATCAGTACACACATCAGCACTCCTAAAAGCAATTTTGTGATAATTAAACAAATTAGCGCTAATAAAATAATGACTTTGCTATTTACCAGAGGGAAAAAATGGGTTGAAAGTAATTGAGTTTGATACAAATTTGGGGTTGAATCTCATTCTTCAGATTTTAATCTTCATTTCAGCTGGCATTTTATAGCAGTGTGAATCACCCTTATTTTCTTTTCCTGAGATAACTTCTGAAAACATCAGCCTAAGCTCTGGGCAGAAGGGGGTGAGCAGACATCCCTAAGTGTGAGTTGGGTGAGCAAGTGTCCTGCACTGTTTGGGAAGCCAGCCTCGAGTTCCCTGCGTGCATGTCAATAAGAGCAAAACACTGCGAGTAGACTGAGATGCATTTCTACTTGGGAATTCCTGGTGTGAAGACGCAGAAGTCTCACTGTATTTGCACAGGTATGAATGAGATGGAAGTCTCCACACTTGCCACACTATGCAGACTCTGCACCACCAGCCACAGAAGCTAATGCCTTGAAAGAGTTTGACTTTAGCACAAAGTTCAGTATTTTTATCCCAAAGTTCCATTCCACAGACAAGATGCTGCGAGTGAAAACCATGAATAGATTAAATAGGCTTTTATGTACCGGTATCATCCGTTGGGCCATCGATCTCATTATTATATATACTGTCCCAGCACTATTCTTATGTCCAGATCTCTGCTACTCACGGGGAGCTGATCACACACCAGGTTTGTTAGCAAAAGATGCTTAATGTGTTTACCACAAATACAAACATAAACCTCTGTCAGAGAGAAAAGCTCTCACTACTCCTTTTGCGCACATCATTCCAGGCAGCTTTCCTCATCAGGGAAAAAAGCACGATTCAAGAACTCCAGAAGAACCTCCATGAAACACTTGACACTAGAGGAGGCTATTTCATCACTTTTGTCCCAATGACATGCCTGCGCTGAGGAAATTTCAGTGAAGAGCTTCTGCAAGATCACCACCACTGTTTTCCAGATAATCCTGTTATGAAATGATCAAATTTCCCAATAGCTGTATTTGTACCTTCTCATGAGATAAAGGAAAAACACATACACAAACCCCCCAAGTTCATAACCTGGGTAATTTCTCTGCACTTCAGTATGATAGTAACAGTTCACTCCCTGTAGAGCTTCTGATGGGAAGATGTTGGCGAACAAGTCAGCAGCTTTCGGGGACTGCTGATCTGCCAATATAATAATCCTCATCACAAGATTATACTCTATTCATTGGATGAATTACCAACGAAGTCCTATCATCAATAAGTGCATCAGTTTTCTTCACTGTTTCCCATCTCTTTTTGTTACATTATTTGAGCACCTGGCCCCAGATCCATAACCCAAATACTCTCAGGCCATCAAACTCCAGGCCCAAAACTACAGATTCATTCCCTTGGAGAACTGTTTTATCTTACATTTTGATCCAGATCTGAATAGAACCAAACTTTAAACCATCCCAATTTTCTATGGAACAGATTTGCTCTTTCCAGCCTGGTCTAGGTATAAACAGGTATTAAGGGAAATGGGCCATGTAATTCTGTTGGACAAATCTTGTGCTCGTAAATCATCTCTGTCTGATGGTTCTAGAAATAGATGCCCTTTCTCCACACACAGGACACACACCAGAGGAAATCAGCACAGCTATGGGAGAAAGGTTTGTCCAACAATCCCATTTCTTGATGCATCCATCATGGATTGTTGTACCCTGTGTATCTTTAGAGACACCTTCTTGCCTGTTCCCTAACTTTAGCAGCCTCAGACTTGGGGTATTTGGCCACAATGCCCCATATTCAGGTAAATCTCATGGTCAGAGAGGCCTTTGACAGAGGGTGACAACTGCAAGTCTCAGCTACACTTCCAGAGCTCAACTTGGGCTTTGCTAGCTCCCAGGGGAGCTCACACAGATCCAAGATTCCTTCCTTTAGACACAACCCAAAAAAGCCACTTGTATCCCCTGCCACAAGCCAGGCTAGAAAGTGCCTCATACACTGGGTTGGGTACTTGAGAGACTGGAAATGATATTCCATGGGGCTTAAGTAATGTGGGTACCACAACTCATACCATGCATCCGGGCTCCAAGACACTGAAAACGCAATCCTCCCACTGCAGCACATCAGTAGGAAAAGCCCAGGTTCATTTTTGAGTCAGAGCCTGGAAGCTGGCTACTTAATGATAACTTCTGTGCTGTTCCTCTGGCTTCCAACTCATAAAGTCCAAATCTGACTCTGCATGATTAAACATTCCCACCTTTGTCTCCTTTTCAAAGAAGCAGCTGTAGAACAAAGTGATTTAATTTAATTACAACCTTTTTAATTAAGCAACTCTGTAAGTAAGGGCTCAGCTATAGCAGTGAGAGCTCTAACCCCACATCTCAGCATTAGAGGGAGTCCTACTCCTATTCAATTGTCTTTGCAGAGAGGAGGAGGAAAGTTGGAAGCTGGGGAACATTAGGGAACTGCATCCCAGCACTAGATAAATGAACAAGAAAAAACCCAAGAGCATATTTCATGCTGTGCAGTGGACTCACAGCACACAGCAGTGTAAAAGTCTGGCCCCTCTCCTCATGTCAAGCATTAGCATTCCTGCTCTAAGCAGCCCTGCTTTGAGCTGCAGCACTTGAAAGATTCAAGCAGATATTCATGTTCAGTGACCCTGGAGACCCAAAAGCATACATCAGCCTTTCAAGTAGTGAGTTTTTATATCAGTGGGCTTGAAGAAATCCAAGACATGGGAAGACGGAGAAGAGTCACCCATCTCTCCGGTCCTTGGATGTTATGGTAATGGCGGACAAATACAGACCCCCATAAATAAATGGGCAGATGACCCCAGTGACATCATATTTTGAAGTACTACAGCAATAGAGGCAAGGAAGGTAGCCAGGCAGGCAGGAGACAATCCAGTCATACTCTATCTGCACATTGCAGCCTGAGTCATGTTAACTTTTTCAATACAGATCCTTTAGTGATGTACGTGGACAACTGCTGAAGGCATGAGCAGATTCAACCAAGGCAAATATCAGCAGGCCATAAGGACTGCTGCATGTACAAGAGTCTGCACCAGATCTTGACTTCAGGGCTTGGGTTGAAGAGCCCAGGCTCATAGATCCTTGCGAATATTCCTTTCAGCATTATTTACCACTCTGACCCCTTTTCTGTACTTTTCATTTTAGCTTTGCGTACCCTGGAAATGGCCTTACATTTTGCAGTGCTCCATTCCCAGTAAGAGAAGGTAACAGAAGCCCAGTTAAGAAACTGCTCCTGTTACCATTCTGGACTCCACTATTGTATGAGTGGCTCTGCAGTCAATAACTGGGCAGAAATAGCTTCTTAAAACCAATTCTGAAACAACAGCAACGACAACAAGGAAACAGCTCTGATAAGGACACTACAAGCTCATTGATAGGAGAGCTCTGCATTCATCTGAAGAGATGAGTCCCCAGGCTCCTGAGCCTCCAGCAACTGAGCAGCTTATCTGAGCATCAACTAATGTGCTAACACAAAGCAGGACAAAGTTAAGGTGAGGAAGACTAAAAAGAGCAGTTTGTTTCATCTTCTATTTGGAGCACTGGGAAAATCCACACTGAAAGAACAATATGCTACATTCACATATTTCAGAAATACCCAGATTTTTAGCATTTTTTTACTTTTAGTTTAAAAAGTGGTAGTTTGGAATAGAGTTACAGTCTAGAGATATCTCATTTTTATACTTGTTCATCTGTTTAAGCAATCTCTTGATTTGGGGTGACTTTGGCCAGCAGCAGATAACTTTAATAGGCTCGATACCCTGTTATCAGAGTTTTAACACCTTCATACAGTTAAATACTGTCACACATGCCCACTGGATTTCTAAATCAGTGTTTTTGCAACTTCTCATATATAATGTCAATCATCCTTCTTGGAATAAAAGGTCCATCCTCTCCAACTGGTATCTAACCGGGGTTTCAATTGTATTTCGAGCCAAACTGAGGTTTCCAGTTTGCCCGCAGTGACAATTCCTTCCCTGTACCTTCAGATTTGACACTGCTGGAGTATACCCCCTCTGGTATGGCTACTGGGCCTTAATTTCCAGGAGAAACATTCAAACAGAGCAATGCTGCTGATCTGCCTCTTTCTAGAGTCACGCAACTCTAGATCCAGGCAGGAGGATACCACCTCCTCTGAAGATCACCCTCATGGCCACTGAAAGAACCCTGGCTAGTGCTACTATGTGTATCAGCTGGCTTTCTGGTGCATGATATATGAAGCTTCTCCTCTATAAAGCAGTATTCTAAGGAAAATTTAAGAGATGTATCTGCCCTCAAAGAATTCATTCTGGTTTGGGTGCCGGATAACTCTGAAATGGGTGGGAACTGATCCCAACTGTTGCTAAGGAGCTTAGGCCAGGCTAAGCACAACCGTCTGATAGGAAACACCCAATAACAGAAGGTATTCTGCCCTCATCCAGCACTCAGCCTGGAGTGTTCAAGACAGCAATGCCATATGGAATTTATTGGGGAATTTGGTGCCTTCCAAGGTCTGAGACTGCAGGGGTTTCTTAAGAATGGGAACATTTCCAAGTTCATTCTGTTCTCTCAAATTGTAACTGCCCTAGAGAGAGGGCAGGGCATGGTGCAGTCTTACTCTTCAGTGCATCTTCTCCCAGCGCAGATGACACATCACTTAGACTGATGGGGTTGTGCATTTTCCGCTATTTTTAGGCTCCTGCAAACCTAAAGATGGGATAAACAACACTACCCAAGCTGGATAAAACAAGGTAACACTGAACAGAATAGGTCATATGAGGAAATTGTGTGGGATGCTGGTTTCTATCATCTATTTCCTGAATTTAAAGTACGCAAGAGCATATTCTGTCCATCAGTGCAGTTGTCATGCACAAAGGTGGGCATTTGAACAGGCAGCTGATACACAGCAATAATACCTCCTTTTTTGGCAATCTAAGAGTCAGTAGATAATTTGGTTACCTACTTTAAGCACTAATAAGAGCTAAATGCTACTAAAGAAGTGCACATATATTGCACCCCACTGTGAGGAAGAAAAGTGGCTGGTGTGGAGAAACCAGGCATTGATGAGACTGTGTCTAATATACTTTAACCCAGCAATAGCTATATACATTTGACTCAACACCCAGTGCTGACAAGTTTTCCCAACTCTTCTCAACTTTAAGCCAGAGAAGTGACAAAAATGAAGGTGAAAGGTAGATTACTGTTTAGCTCTCATTATGTCAAGCTTATAAGTCTTCTAATAAATAAATGGCAAGAAAATATTTATTATTACCAAATTTCCTGTAGTTTAAGCAGTGGATTGTGCCTGCAAGAAAGCCAGGGGTTTTTGTTTAGTTCAATAAAGGAAGAAAGATTCTGGAACAGAGGAGGAAGAGCTGGTTCCCTCTGGATAACTGGGGTATCCACACCAAGCAGGACCCTTCTGCACCCTACTACAGCAGCGCCTTTCTGCACCCTGCTACAGCAGCTTTGGGTTGACTGCAGCAGCATACAAGGATGATCTCCTATGCTGCTGGCTCTCCAAGAATACAAACTAGCTGTTTTCCTACCTCTACTGCTCCTACGACAGTATTTAAACAACCAGGCTATTCAATATAATGTGGGAGAGAGGATTAAATCATCACTCTTTTTTATGCTCCACTCCATGTTTTGCTGTCCTCTTCCAATCAGTCTATGAAGTGTTTGTTTTTATCTCTGTCTGCAATTAAACCTCCAGGAAACATGTGGTAAACGTAACCTTCCCACGGGGAATATTACCCTGCAAGCCACTGACTAACCACTTGATGAAACACCTGAATGACACCAGCATCCATTTTTCACAAAGCAAGACTAAGACGAAGATCTCACAGTAATAATGTTAATTACACTTGGTGAATAAAATGAGGAGAAAAACACCCAGAGAATTCAGTGAGGGATGCTAGGATCTGTAATGCTTAAATAGCTAAATGCAATTAAAAGACTCACTCTTTAGTCATCAGTACTTTTGCAGCTCAGCCGTAGGATATAAGCACTGGAGCCAGTGCACTGTGACAAGAGACCAGATTCCTGCTTTGCTCTCCAGCTGACAGCCCTTTATCTGTGGGATGTTTGACATTTAATGCTTTTTAAAGTAAGCCTGACAAACCGGACAGTCAGATGAGTGGAACAGTTAGTAGCTGTTTCCAAAAGCAATCATTTATCCCATCAGGTCATATGTGATGTTTGGATTAAAACAAGTCAATTTTAATGTCAAAAGACAATTAGGTATCTTCACGTGAGGCAAGAACACACCTGGATATCCAACATCTGTCTGACTGAATGCCACTGAGCACGCCTAGGCTGGGTTCAACCTGGATGTCCTTCCTGCAGATGTGAGAATTGGTTCGCGGGACCAGGGTGCTTCAGAGCAGAGATGCTTAATCTCAACCATATCCGCACCTTAAAGCCTAAGCACAGAAACAGCTTAAAAGAATGAACCATTCTGAGCCTGTGGGTAGATCATCTGCAGTTGGTCACAACCAAGGAAATCTCAGAAAGGCCTAACTGCTGCATGGGTTGGAGTCACCTCCCACATGGTTCATAGGGACAGCCATGACATCTTCTCATAAGCAAATCTATAAGCGTATTCCTTCTTAATAATTTCATATTTACCTTTAGCAAAACAACTGCGTAATTCTGGCTGGAGCTTAAAGGCACTTCCTCCTTTCCATTCTCCTAACCTCCTGGTCTGCATCAGATGCTTTACTGGGATCCTATGAATTATGCTTGTTAGTTAGGGCTGATAAAGCATTGATTACTTGGGTAAACATGCCCCCCTGAGCAGTGATTTTGAAACTGCTGCAGAAAGCCACAAAACCATTCCACAAGCCAAGGGCACATGGGAATACTGAATATTCCTCTATTATAAAAATGAGACTGCCTGTCACTCACCAGAGCAAGTGCACAGGGAAATGACCATTTTCCACCCACCAGCACCAAGCAGGACGACCTGTTACCTGCCATCACCTCACACAAGGCTTTCTACTTTCTCTCAGCTCTTCTCCTTAAATAATGCCCTGTTACTACATTGCAACACATAGTTTAGCTCATCTATCCGAACTGCTTGTTGAAATATGCATGTACTCTTTAATCACCATGCTTTCATTATTTGTACAGCTAACTGTGCAATCGGGTGCTAATCAAAATCAACTCTAGCATACAGCTCACACAGTTCTTCCTTGGGAACATATCCTGATTTTATTACCATTTTCACCCCAAAACCAAACAAGGTCACTGTAATTTTCTGGATATTAGGTTGGCTGCCATGCATCAGCATACCCACAGTTCATGCACTAGATCAAGTAGCTGAGTGCTCAACCAGCAATACTTCTCAAGTTTTCTCTGTCTACATGCCCACAAAGTAAAACCAGAACCCAAAAAAGCAGACCACAGTCAACACCTTATTTAGGTTTCTATGATCATGTTAAATTAGCCTGCTTATATAGGAACTGCAAAAATTAGCCCCTTATCTTTACAAAACCCGGTTACAAATCTCACAGATAGAAAATATGAAGCAGAAACCTGTTGTTAGACATACAGAATTACTTACAAGTGCTCTCAGCAAGATTAGATTGCAAATCAATGACAGCAATGTTGAGAGCAAATTATGGTTGACCCTGAATGAGTCTAAAAATACGTCAAGAATGTGCAATGCCTTCCTTTTCTCTCTATTCTGTTTCCATGCAATACCATACACAACTGAACCCTTTTCCTAGCTAAGTAGCTAGAAAACCTAATTAGGTTTTCAGATTGACATCAGATAAACCCTTTTATATCTCCTTAAAATGAAAACTTCTGGTTTACTGCGTTATTTCAGTGTTTTCACACAATCTGCAGCACTTTTGGATTAAAAAGCCCAGACGTCTTGCTTTAAAGAACTGTACCATTTTCTCCCTGCTTTTATGGTTCATTATCCATGAAATTCCTTTTCCTCCTTAAAATTTTAGGCACCTCCGTAGTGTTTAAGTTAGAAGAGTAGTTTGCAAGGACCCCCTTGTCATTAATCAAAGGAGCCCAGCTTCTCCATGGAGAGAAGAAAACCAAGTCCACCTGCATGCAAGTGCTCTGGTTTGTCCAAGGTAAAGGATAAAGGCAGCAATAAAATCCCAGTACCCTGCGCTGCAGTTAATGCACTTCTGATCACATACATCATGCTTTCCCTACTGCACTGCTACTCTCCCAAAAGCTGATACTATCGGCCTACTGCTCCTTCTGAGCAGCGGTCCACGTCAATTCAAACACTCACCTTTATTCAGCCCTCCATAGTGGCAATGCCTCTCATGGACAGAACAAATTACCTACAGCTTCAGAAGAAAAATAAATGCTCTAGCTACCAAACTTCCGCTGTTACAGATGTGATCTATGTGGCCCACGAGATGGGTTAGAGAACTCTTCATCATTTCCAGTGTCATCTGCTCATTTCACTGAACAACTGATAGCATGGAAGGGAAGCAGTGGAAGTTTTGCAGACTCAGTGCTCCTACATCTGTCGACAGCTTCCATGCGTTCAGCTAAACAGAAGTCATTTGTTTTCAAATTGCACATTAAGGCTCGGAAGGGATGAAATTATCCTCTTCATCACCAACTAATGCAATATGTATAATACAGTAACATCCAGAAGCCACAGGCAGGTTCATAAACTGAACCTGCAAAGAGATGGAGACACAGATCCTGCTCTGAACAGATAAATAGCGTTGCAAACTGACAAATCATTGTTTCTACCATCAAGAACTTGACTTAAATTGTGGATTGAGACACAAATAACTACAGACAAAGCCCTGGACCTTTTTATACTGTTCTGGCTTTGCATGCCAGTCTTACAATTAAGGAATCCACTCCTTTGTAAGAAATGCCTTATCTCCTCCCAGCTGAAGGAGGATTTTCTAGTGTCATACAGCCTTTCCCTACATTGTATCTTGCCTCTTTTATGCCTCTTTGGAGCACACAGAGTGGCAAAGGTGTGATGTGCCAGTTCACAAGACAGGTCAAAATATAGACATATTAGAATTGGGGGGGGGGGGGGGGGAATCCACTGTTTTGGGCAAATTAGAGCATCTGCTCATTTAATTTTGAGTAAAATCCAGCTTTTTCTAGATATTAATCTTGTATTTTCCATTTTCAGTGCCTGAAAATGGTGCTCAATGGATAACTCTAAATGAAAGGTTTCCGTTTACAGATTCCTCCCCTCCCCCATATTTATTTTTTAATTTGTATTTTACCAAAATCAGGAAAAACTCATAAAATGTTTCCGTTTCATCCAGCCTTCAGCCTAGGCCCCAAAAAATGCCACAGTAAAAATGATTAAAGAGGCATTCTACCCTTTAATGTATATCCACAGTAAGTTATAGTGCTGAGGGGAGACTGACTGTTCATCCTGCTACCTGTAGGTAGGAAAAGCTTGTAGATACAGCGGCACAGAATGACCGCACTATCATTTCCACATGGTGGTGCAGTGAGAACTAAAGGAAAATTGACCTCAGACAGAATGATGTGTATGTTGAGCAACCTGTTCTAATGGAAGGTGTCACTGCCCGTGTCATGGGGTTGGAACGGATGATCTTAAGGTCCTTTCCAACCCAAACCAGTCTGAGATTGTATGATCTTATTTCTGCCATTGTCAACAAGACCTACATAGCTTTGAAGTTCAGGTGTTACAAAAGCTGCTGCTACATATGAACAGGCTATAAACAGCTGGCTCCTTTCAGAAATCAGGAAGGATTTTCTTATTAAGCAGGAAAAATCAATAAAACATAACAAGAGAAACTGAGAAAACTTATGTGCCAGCTCCTATAGCAACATCTTTTGAATCAACAGGGAGGCTGCAAGGAATACGCAAAGCAAGTGACGACACAGCTGCAATTACTACTTTGTGTGAGACCATGCTTCGTTTGCATTGTGACATCCAATCAGTCAGAGCTACATTTTGTGTGCTACCCTATGTCCCCAGATCTCTCCTTCAGCTAATCTGTCACATCCTTTACAGAAGTGTCACAAATAAGATTTATCAAGATGACAAATAGAGCTTTCATTCCCACTGTGCGCAGCGCTTGCCGTGCTGAGTGTATGACCAGCAGCTCGGCTGCTAAGCAACAAAAGAAGCAGAGAGAGAAAAAGCCCCCCCGTCATCCTCATCCTAACTGCCCATCCTTTGGCATATTCAGTGGGAACAACTGACATGAGAAAGGGAATCTATTGCACCACAGGTGGAACAATTTTACAGCGGATTCTCAGGGATGCGGGGGGAAAGTTCTGTTTCTTTTCCATGTCTCTGATTAACAGTAACCTTTGATTTGCTTGGTCCTACATCAAGTTCCTATTTCAACCACACATTTTGTTCTTCCCTGTTTTTGAAGCTGACTCATAAGATAACTGCTGCCTGGGGCAACATAATGTCTGCTGCTGCCCCCACCAACACAGTGCTCTGACACTTCATGCTTTGCCAATGTACTATCGTGACGCTCGTGTTCCCTCAGTCAGTAGAACACACAGAGATCCCTCGTGACATGGAGCTCAGCGTTCACATTTCACAGTAATCCACTGCCAAATGATTTTCAAACGACTACTACATTTATTTCAGCTCTCCTCATCTCCAATCCTTACCAGATTTAGTAGGCAGCACATACTACAGATTCCACTTCATAATGAGATTCTGCTTGGTACTGTTTCATTTTCACTAACCCAAATACTGAGTTGAATTGCCAGTCCTGCCATATATCTTTATAACAAAACCAAGCGGTGCTTTGCTCTTCAGCTGACAAGACTCTTGCCACCAAGGGAAATGCAAAGGTTAAAAGACTGTTGTGGTTTCCATCTGCAAGTCTAGAACTGCCCACAGCAACAGGCTTCAGTGTTACAGTTGTAGGATCATAGCCAGAATAACTTTAGCTCCACCACAGTGCCCATGACAGTCAAGTGAAAAACTCATAGCTGAGTTTACAATCAAGTCATGGCAAGTGTCCATAAGCTGATAGACCCAAGGTGCCGCACTGCACTTGGTCTTTTCCTAGAAATTAAGGAGCAATGCAGCGAATTTATTCTGTTTCCTTCAAATTTAAATAAATTGGATGTAATGTTTGCACTTGAAATTTCCTCTATGTCAGTATAATTTACACAAGAATCTGTGATGCATATTGCTTTCTTGGTTCAGCTTTTAATGTTGTTATTATATAGCAGACTTATCACAGGTTACAGAATTAACTCCATCAGAGCAAAATAGATGGCTGTCTACAAATATTGTTATGGATGGGATAATTTAGTAAAACAACAGCTTAGAGACACACTTAAGCACCTGAATATTACCTAAAGAGCTAGGTGAGATCTATCTGCATTTTAAGTGATGGTTCTTTGCTGGCTTCTAACAACAGAAGTACAGATTCATTCCCTGTTTCAGATGCAGCACAACTTGTCTGAGCTCTTCCTTAGCTGTGATCTGCACTGCACCTAAGTGCCTGCCAGTCTTTGATATACTTATCTTCACAAGGTTCCTTTTAACCAATTTTGCCCATGTTACTCTACGTGGAGGATATCTGTTGTCCTACACCAGAGTACAGAGCTCAAACAGCCAAGTTGCCTGACTCCGTTAGCACTAAGCAGTAGCAAGGCTGCATTGCCCAAGGTGAGAGTGGTACTACTTAGAGCTCAGTATTATGAAGAGTCTTTGTAAACTATGGAGGCAGAGGAAGGGCTAATAAGCAGGAGAGAAATACAAAGAAATATCAAATAGAAAAGTATATGCACTGTGCAATAGACACCTCCTCTTCTTCCCTCTGCCAACTCTATTTGATACTAGGAAAGTGGTTTTTAAATCCTAAACCATCTGAATATGAATCCTTGCCAAAAGCTAGCTGCAGTTAATCTACAGCTAGATACTCTGACCATTGGCGCTTCCATGGAGACATATGGACACCAGAAGCTCAAGTATACCACCTCCCAGCTATCCCCACATAAACTCCAGTTTTCAGAGCACCCAGTTCAAATTCACTTTATTTCTTTTAACTCCATATATTTATAGAAAAAAATGGAACGTTACGTAGAGGTTTAGAAAAGCAAAACCTAAGCTGAAACAAAGTGAACAGCCTTAAACAGCCTTGGCCAACACAGTGTCAGAGCCAGAGTCTGTCAGCAGCTGAATTCATACTGCAGTCATCTGCTGTAGCCACAGGCCTAGTCATTTGTCAATGGCTAGAAATACAGCAATGGTAAACCTCACCCAGTCACCCAGACTGACACCCTCCCATAGCTGAAGTCCCCAAGCAGCAACTGTACGCCAGGGCCAAAACCAGTTGCAGCTGAGGGGTTACAAGGGAACATCTGTGCTCAAAGTTAACTTCAGCCTTAAAGCCAGCCTCCAGACCAGACTGGCACCTGCAATATTCATGGCACCCTCTGCCAGCACCCCTGGGAGACGTAGTCATAGTCAGGATCTTGACAGAGACCCAAAGTCCCTCCTCTGCACTCTGAACTATGGGCAACATAGCTGGACTTGAGCAGATAACAGCTCAGCCACACAGCAGGTATAACACATTCAGCTCTTCCTAACCACAGCCTGGGTAATTTGACCTAGAGCCAAATTAAGAGAACCATGGCAGAAAAAACCCATGAAGCCCAACGCACTCAACCATTTTTGGACATGCTGTTTAGTTCATCTCAAGACCCAGCTTTGCTGTTTTCAATAGGCACTGGATCAAAGCCCTCCTAAGGACATCTGGTTTGACTTAGCTGCATGGCCTGCATCCGCAAGTAGCTAGAGAGTTGCCTTATTAAGATTTTTACATATTAAAAGTGCCAGAAAAGTACCTTTGAATTATGTTGATAAATCCTTGTTAAATAGCTGCCAAGGGAACATGACAGATTAGCCAGAGGGGGGGATCTCCGGGCATCCAGCGCTCCCAGGCATATCATGTACAGTAAAATGCAGATGTAAGGAATGATCACATCACAGTGCCAGGCAGCATCATGTCTGCCCAGAACATATGGAGAGCAGTCTGCATAGGAAAAACAGTATGGTAAATCTTGATGGTGTTACCATAGGCAGAGTGGAACTCCAGAGCCTGTTTTGGCTACAGAAGTCAACAGCACAAACTCCATATGTCACCTCACTATGGGGACACAGCCTGGCTCCTGGAGAAGAGGCATCACCAGTCTAGCTTCAGAAACAAGGGCTACCTACTATTACTTTGATTTCCAGTTTAACACAGCTGCTGCCATGAGGAGTTCAGCTTCCTTCTTTTGTCAAATATCCATCGTACCCAAGCAGTTACATGAAATAAGGGGGTTGGAACTAGGTGACCTTCAGGTTCTTTCCAACCCTAACTGTTCTATGAAAACACAAATGTTTAGGCCATTAGACTAACTGTGTAACAGCAAACCCCTATTTTTAACTACTCTACTGTTGCTCTCCTCTTGAATCTCATTACTGGAACACCAGAATGGCTTTAAAGCGAGTATCTATGTCCATTTGGACAACTTTTCCCCCTGTGCTGTATCTATATCATGCAGTGTGCATCCTCTTGCATTCAAAATGACTAAGTCCAGATGTAAAATTTGCAGATAGAATCTTTACAAACAGCACACAAAATCCCAGTGGGGACGTGCCATAAACCACTCATGTACAGCAAGTTTAATCTTCCTGAATAATTGTTTCCTTTCCCATCCCACACTGCTGTATTTTTCCCTATCTTAATTTACTTTAATAAACCATACATTTGTTTGGAAACAGCATATATTATTGAGCTGTTCCTGGTTTAGAACACAGAATCATTAACATGATATAGCACACGAGTGCGTCTCCAGTTCATGTTATTTTCTGCTTTGTCAGTTTGACTCAGTCTGGTTTAAATTGCGCCAGCTATTTTTAATGGCCTTTTTGCAATTCAAATCTGCATTCTGTAAGTGTAACCGCAAAGATAGCAGTCTTGCTCTCAAATCTGTTGAAGGAGGCTTTAGTAACTGTTGAGTATCCTGTTATTTAAACTGCCTTTTGGATTGCATTAATTTTAGAACAATATTTCCTTGAAAACATTAAAACCTCTGAAAGGAAATGAAAAAAGGTGAGGTTTGATTTGCAGTCTTTTCTATGGGCATGAATTCATCCAAGACAACCATGGGTGTTTCATGACAGTAAATTTAAACTGGACCTTGGTTAGTGGAAATACTTATCCCAAGCCTGTAGTGTCAGAGTAATAACAGCACCAAGCCTCTGTGGGCAGAGCTCCCAGGTTAGAACCTGAAAACCCACTCTTGAGGAGTCTCTTCTGGATTTTTCCAGCTCCATCTTATTTCTCCCTTGCCCACATCACACACTGGAGAAGTACTCTACCTATGCTCTGGAAGATCTCTGGCTTTACTTACATGTCGGCGACATACCAGGAAGCTGCATGAAAGCGGAAAGCACAGCAAAAAGAACAAAATCAGCTCCCGCCCTGCACACGTTTCCATTTCTTTGGCCGCAGCCTTGGATTAAGTCAGGAATCACAGAGCATTTTGTCCTAATTTAAAGTGATAACTGCAAAAGGAATTTGTAATGTATATAAAATTGCCTTGAGTAATAATCATTTTCCTGACTCTGCATAATGCGGTGTTAGAAAAATTACTACATGGTGCTGCAGGGCCAAAGCAGAGCTGATATTGGGGAATGCTGCTGAACCAGGCGCAGCAAAGGGCTTGCAGCAAGGGGAGCTGCCACAGAGCACAGCACGGTCTGACACACCGTTCTCACCCAATGCTATCCAGCTAAAGGGATTACCTACCATGGACTGTGGAAATCAGGGGTGCCTCTGTGTGACTGCAATGCAGGTTAAGCAACAGGCCTTTGGGTTACTGACAGGCTTTTGTGGCAGACTCCAGGGCAGTGATTTACAAGACTATAGCAATAATTAGAATTACTCAATGCCATCGAGGTCACCCAGCTCAATGTCTCTGTGGTGGTGAGACTGTACGGGTCCTGCTGAGCTGGTAGACATCAGCAAGGCTGCAGAAAGCATGGGATAGTGTTTGGAAAGGATGTTCATGCTGCCAAGAGAGGCGGCATGACAATTGTGCAGAGCATTGGGCAGTGGATTGGAGTGTGGGTGCTCCTGAGCTACTCTCAGTCTTATAGAATCATAGAACGGTTTATGTTGAAGGGACCTTAAGACCATCCAGTTCCAAACCCCTCCTATGAGCAGGGACACCTCACACTAGACCATGTCACCCCAGGCTTTGTCCATCCCAGCCTTGAACACTGCCAAGGATGGAGAATTTACCACTTCTTTGGGCAACCAGACTAATTCACAGAGTTCAAACTACCCCAGTCCATGAGCTGGTTCACACCTCCCCTGTTCCCCATGAGTATTGCTTAGCTGCAATAAGAGATTTCAACATATGAGATCAAAGCCATTACCATACAGCCTTCTATTAAAATGCCTTCACAGCTGTATCTTCAGGAGAGAAAAGGCAGAACAAGATTTAGTGATTGTAGGACTATGTTAAAACTTATTCTGAGTTACTCTGATTTAGAAGATCATGACGGAAAGAATGTAGAATTGAAAAGTTCCCTAGTACAGTAGTAGCAAGGCTCCTATACTCTCTGGATTACCAAGGTACCTGTGGATGGAGAAAGCTTTCATGGCAAGACTCTCATTAGGCATGCGCAAGGCTTTATAAAGATAAAGTTTGTTTTTGAATTCCGAAGCCATAAAATCATAATTAGCAGAAAATCAGGGCCTAAGTAAACCTGCTTGGCCATTCATATATTCAAAGTGATGTGTGCATTGGAAGCCAAGTGAATCAATGAAGGCACTATGCCCAGCATGAGCACTGTCAAGAGCAGACAGGCTTTATGTGGCAGCTCACTAGTACATACATTACATCCATTTCACACGTATGGCTTAAACCATCTTGTTGCTGTAATGGGCCATGAAAGCAAGTCTGCCAGTAATGGTCCTTCTTTCAGCTTGGAGGGTCACAGGAGGACCAGGTCCGGAGCCCTTAGGGCCACATTCATCAAGGAGCAAGCACCAGGTCACAGTGTTCCCACAAGGATGCACAAGTGGCTTTACACCCCAGTCCCTGCACACACACAGAAATGAGTTTCCATGTCTCAGTGCTGACAGATGGCATATCTGAGGCCATATGAGAGTACTATTCTATAGAGTTTGACCTCAAAAAATATGCATGTTAACAGCAGAGGAAGAGAACAGCTGCTGAAAGTACTGATTTTTAATTAACGTTAATTCTTTAATTACTTGTCTCTCTAATTAAATCACTGTTAAGTTGGAATGCTGGAGCATCCCTAGAGGTTAGTACATTGCTCCTATGTGTCTTTTATCTTTAGTATTTTATCCTTAAAGTTAAGTTGGACATCTTTAGAACACTCATTAAACTTCAGAATGTAACACAAAGATTTTGATGGTTGTATGTTGCAGGCAGATGCAGAGGATAAGCTGACAGAGGGGAGATTCACATTAGACATTAGGCAGAAAATTCTTCCCTGTGAGGGTGCTGAGGCGCTGTCAGGGGGTGCCCAGAGAAGCTGTGGCTGCCCCATCCCTGGCAGTGTTCAAGGCCAGGTTGGACACAGGGCCTTGGAGCAAGCTGCTCTAGTAGAAGGTGTCCCTGTGCATGGCAGGGGGGTGGAACTGGATGAGCTTTAAGGACCCTTCCAAAATGAAACATTCCATGATGCTATGATTCCATGACAATTACTGGGTCAACCCCTCTGATGGCTATGAAGTCTCTTCCTAACTCATTGCAACAAGGGCTCTTGATCTCCTACCAGCGCCTGAGAATGAAAGAAAATCCTGTGTTTTAACTGACCCTCAGGGAGATTTATCATTTGACTGAATGAAACAGCTTTTGTTATATGAGACAACACTTGACCATAGGTAGGTATTACCAAAACCCAATTACAGTAACAGTAGACCTCATCACCCTGCTTTACTGTCTAGCTTGGAATCTGCTCAGTCTTAAAAGCACATACTCTTTACTGATCTCAGCTACGGAGCAGGCTCTGCCACCTGTGCTAACCTTTCAAGAGCGGTTACACAGTGCGTAAGCATGAGATCTATGCTATTTATTTCTGCTACAAGTAAACATAGAATGATCCTCGCAGACATCCTGAATTGAGGCTGAAAACAGAACCAAACAACGCCAGGAAAGGAGACAGAAGTCTTGCGAGGTAGAAGAAAATACTGAAATAAGGGGGGGATCTATAATATTCTTTAGGTACGAAGTGAGCAACAACTCTAAGGAGAAGCTGCATCTTTTGGTATGAGTTAAAACCACTGCTTTTTACTACAAACCATGTCTGACTTCTTATCCATTACAGTTTACAACAGCACTAATATTATGCTACAAATGTATTAGAAAATCTAAATTGGATCAAGTCATCACAGCAATATTCTAAAACAAGAGTAAAAACAAAACCACTGAAGACCAAAGATTATGGATTAAAGCAGAGGGGTCAGAGGAACTTTTTCCAATAGCAAGGCTCCCATAAGTTTGCCATAGCATAGACTATATTTACCTCTCTTCTGAGCCGTGTACCTTGGTTCCTTCCATCATATTCTCATACATTCACTCCTATAATGCCAAAGAGGTAAGCTCTCAGGAGAGCTCTGCTCCCTTTCACCCCGCAGGGTTCTCCATGGACGTTCCCTTTGGCTGCTTCCCCGGTTTTGCTCTGAATTTCATCAACATACTAACACCAAATTACATAAATCAAAGCTTCCACTTTCATTGGTGGGAAAAATCTATACGCCTTGTGCCAACATACTACACCACTGCAAATGCCCTGCGTTTTGCTGCTCTCAAAACCAGGATTTTGGCTTCCTGCAGATTTCTGAACCTTAAGGCCCATTTCTGTTCATGTGGGCTGCATTACCCTCTGCATCCTACCCTTTGCTTTCCCACCACCAGATTTACAGTGCGCTGGTGAGCGCTAACCAGTGTTCCACATCCTCTACTATTCCCCTTCAGCAGCAGCAGTTCAATATCCCATTTCCCCTCTTTGGCTTTGCTGCTGAATAGGCAATTTTTCTCCAGTAGCTTATTTCTTTCCCTGAGTCAGCTTGCTGCAGCATCTATCAGAGCAGTCATTTACTATGGAGTTCTTCATTCCTAAGCTTATTGTCTTCCATTTATCTACATTGAGCTGTGCTGCCCTATTACATCCCAGGTACTCAAAATTAATCCTCCTCATGTATCAGATTAAACTGTTTCTCATTATCTGCTTGACTCTCAGTTCAACACCATTTGTAAAACTAAACCCTACTTTTCCATATTATTAATCAAGACATTTTTTGGTGACAAAATGCCCCTGTGTCCCAATATGAATAATCTGAATCAGCTCAGGCTATATTTCTCCTGCTAGCCAAACTCCAATGTCTCCCTATTTTTCTTTTCTCTTCCTCCTGAAGTCCTGCTCCATAACCAGCCTTTTGAAATTGGAATTTCATGTGTTTAATGCATGCTTCTCTAACTTGACTGTCTCCTTATAGCTAAAGGTTCTTAGTGATCAATATTTTACATGATTAGATCAATCACAGCATATGCAGCTGCCTTAGGAGCCCTGATATGACTATTTCCTATTGCTTTATTAAAATGCTTTACAAAGCAATTTCCTTACCTGCTCACTAGCTGTAGCCTTCTACACACATATGTTCATTTATGCTAGTTATTTTGTGCAGATTAGGGGTTTCAAAGCTGTGTTATTTTAGAGCGAATTGTTAATCACCTTACAATTTGCCAACATTTAAATTGTATTTGATAACAAAGGCAGTAATAACACTTTGGTAAATGCGCGTGTTTCCCTGCTTTGATTACCTGTCTTTAATTACACCACTCCAATTAGTAACTCATAATTCACCACACCATTAAATCCAAAACATAGGAGGTCTCTTTTCCTGACCTCCCTCACCTTCTCATCCTACATAACCATGATCTAAATGCAGTTTGGTTGCATAGGAGCTCTCTCCTGGGGGGGTTAGAGCAATGCAAAGGTGAAGTCTTTTCACATGCCAGAGATACACAGCAAAGAGAGTAACGAGGACAGGCTGGACACGGCCTTGAGCAACCTGGTGTAATGGTAGGTGTCCCTGCCCATGGCAGGAGGTTGGAATGGGACAATCTTCGGGTCTTTTCCAAACCAAGCCATTCTATGATTCTATCAAGACAGGAGACTTGGAGGAGATAAGAAATGCCCCTTATGGGTGAACCTACAGGAGATTTTGAGGGCCACAGTACTCTGATAACATTCCCTGCACATATGGTGGTCCATAATCAGAAAGACCATGATTCTGACCTTGGAAACAGGATAATTCTCAGATTATAAGGTAGGTAAGACCAGAGCTTGAGAAGCCACTAGGGAAAGCCTGCTGATAGCTTTGCTCTCTGACTCCAGAACACAGAGGAACATCTTCAGAGCATTAATTTTATACACGATTCCCAATCCCTCCACTGTATTTATCTACTTTTAAAGTGGAGGAGAAGGGAAGAGGAGAAATAAAAAATGACACATACTTGAAATTCAATTTATGAATGGCTTCGTTCCAGAAAAGAGCAGCCTTTGTTTACTCAGTCCTGTGGGTATCAAAAAGCACTTCAGCCCCGACTGAAGGACAGGTCTGTTTCTTTCTCTAGATGCCTTGGCATGGGAGCACCTCACTAACACAACCACCCCTTGAGCATTTCCTAGCACATCACTTCTGCCAACAGACCTCTGCAGACGAATGAGTTTGAAATCCCCTGATAAGCATTTTCCAAATTTAGGTTCATGAATTAGCTGGAAATAATTCCCTACTGAGTCCTAAATGCTTTTGGAGTAAATGTCATCAAAAAACCATGCCAAACCTAGACTGGTACTTAGGGGAGCTCTCCAAGGGTACTACCAGAGCTGGCCCAAAGACTGAACATCTTCCCTGTGGATGGGGAAGCTGCCCTGCCACCCCACCTATCATTGGTGTACACACTCTCCTAGGACAGATGCTTTACAGCTGCAGGAAACACATATAGGGAAATTCCCTCCTACAGAACTCCCCACAGACCAATTTGCCATTAACATCCCATGCTATTCTGTATATACTTTTGTGAAAATCTGTGCTTTTCTTTAAATATACCTACCCTGTCTAGAAAATACAGTTAAAATATGGATACGGCAAAGGAAATATTATGGTAGGTGAAGATCATTGCATCAACCATTTTTCTCTTTTGAGAAGAAAACACACCACCAAGAAGATGGTGCAATATTGAAGATGAAATGACTTTCAAAGAGATATATTTGGGTCAAGCAAAGTGCTGAGCTTAATACCAAAGCCTGGAAGAGATTCTGTCGCCTCCATTGTCCAGGTGATCCAATGGCCCTTCTGCCTTGAGTCATGGCAGCCCACTCGCAACTCAGAAAACCCTAACCTTTTCAGGCCTGAAATCCAAGTAGAAAACTTACTACTGTGCTCTGTGGGCGAGGTTAGTTCCACTCTCCCTGCTGTAACACTCTTCTATGCAGAACGCTGCTCAAATCATATACAGTTCATGCACAGAGAAACCTTTTCTCATTGTTGAATTCCTGCCACCCATTGCTTAATAGGAGACATGAACTCACAGTACGTATTAGAAACGTGACACTATTCACCACTTTTTACCCCTAATCATAACACCTCTGCATTAATTGGCCTAATCAAGCAACTTTGCCATGAAGAACAATTTGAGCTACTGTGCAGAATATCTAATCTGGCCTCTGCACTGACATTTTCCTTCATTCACTGTGTGAAAGAACATCATACTCCTGGCTCTCCCATTATTCAACACTAATAGACTTAATTATAGTATAGAGGCTACAGCAAAAAAGTCTCAAGACAGTCTTAAGCTATTTCATCTATTTGTTAATTATTAAGGAAGCACACAAGCCAATTAGACCTGACTTTCATTTGCCCTTAGTGCAAAGGGAACTAAAAGGTTACGTAAGTCTCTCAATAATTAAAGGCTTCTTCCAATCATCAAAACGTGTGAATGACCTAGTACAAGTGAAAATCAGGTCTATTACTTCAATGAAGTCACATTCTTAACTGAAATACATTGTCCTGGGACAACAGCAATTAATGTTGCAAGGTAGCTTACCCAGTCAATGGGCTTTGAATCTTCTAAAGCCAAGACTATGCCAGTAAGTACAACAGACTCTTCTATATGAAGAGGATGCTTGCTACTGTTTCTGCTCATTGATCTTCTAACTTCTAGTCCACAAACTCAGCAATCAAGGAGGGAATACAACTACTGTAAACCACACGAATTATACTGATTTTGGATTTCCCTACACACTTTAATTTCCCAGTCAGCCCTTTGCCTATAGTTTGTGCTTAGTAACCACGTTTTTCATTGTTGCCCTTCCCTTTGCCAAACACCATCCAAGTGAACGCACTCTGTAGAGGTATGAGCGGAAGAGACTTTAGAGGATGTCTTTACCTTCATTTGCTTTTATGCAATATAACTTGAACTGACTGATTGGAAATGCAGATGGAAACAAACTTTGGCCATGTTTTACATACGAGATGATTATTTGTTAGCAGTGAAAAAGACCCAGAGGTTTCACTGCTTTTCCTGATTTCAGTTTCCAGGTGGAAGAATTTGTTCAAGGGGAAAATGTGACATTTTGACCTGGAAAAATACTTTTTAGTCCAAGGAAAAAGACATCTTTGGGTAGAGGGCATAAGCAAGTAGACTTCTGGATCAACTATTAAATGAATAAATGGCTTTTTAAAGTAACACAGATGTAATCCTCCCACACAGAGTGTGAAAAACACTAATCAGCCCACATTGAACATAATACATGTATTACACTTCTTTTCTTTGCCCTGCAATCAAAGGCAACAAGTGAAATGGCATCACAGGGTTACCCTGAGAGGACGTGGCAAAGGATTGAGCTGTCTGAGCTGTCAGCTCACTTGTTGAGATGGACAAACAATCCATGGATTGTGAGGCCTGATCTGAAGCCCTGACTCATGCCCAAACTACACCTTTCTCTAATATTCCAACAGTTTTCTCCATCGTGTTAGAAAAACTCCCATGTACCCATTCAAGCTGTCTTGTTGAAGAAGACAGATGCCCAGTAAGATATGTTGATATATAAGTTTTAAGAACAATCTTTAAGAGAGAAGTAAAGGTTTAGAACAATTTTGCAAGACCATTTCCCTACTTGGCCTCCAGTCTTGTTATTATAGAAAACGGAGCATGAGGTGGCTTATAATGAGGAGCCTCTATAAACTACGAAAGGAGAGATCCGCATGGGAAGACCTCAGTAAACACTTCTGCAACTACTTGGGAGACTTTCACATGGTTACAGAGGAAGTATTAACCTGCTCCCGCATCTGCTTTAAATATGGATGATGGCTCCTTGGTACATGTTCCCTAAGGTAGGAATTTCCTCAGCAGAGAGGAGCTCAGGAAGTACAATTAATAAGAGTGACTGACACTGAGTGCATCCCAAAGTCCTTCATAGCCAGCCGCCACTGAAGAACACAGACCTTAAAGCCAGTCTAGTGTCAGATGGTCTCAAATCTCTGTTTCAGGCCTCCCAGCTCAAAAGCAGAGCAGGGAATCCCCAAAATTAGACTAGAAACAAAAAAGAAGAAAGAAAAAAACACTTTAAGAAGAAAAGTTGAAAGCATTTCCTTGGCTTAATTTAGACCCCAAATGGAAGTAATCAATTTATGCACTGCAAGGCTGATAATGAAATGTGACTCCTTCAATTATGCAGCACATTTGCATAGTCACCCCCCTTTTTTGGTGAACCACATTTGTTTAAATGCAAGCCTTCAAGGTCCATGTTATGGACACTCTTAAAAGCTGCAGAAGACATAATTCTACATAAGATCTCTCAGGTTTGCGTATATGGATTTCTTCTCCCCTTTCACTTGCTTTTTAGTAGATTGATGAGAAGAAGAGCTATTAGGAGTAGCTGAAGCAGAGAGAGCAACTATCACTTGTTCTTTATGGGACCTTCACTGCAGCTAAGCTTAATGGAGTGGCAGAGGATTCCTAGAACATCTGGCAGCACAACATATAAAATCAACCTTGAGTATTTAGTCTCCCAAAAAGTTAGAAGCGAGCATTAGGAGCCAGTTTTCAGCTCGTACTTGGTCCACCCCTGCAATCTCTCCACTTCACAGCTTCAAGATCCGTTGACTTCAAATGTGGGAATGCTAATTTGAACAATTTTATGGCACAAGAAATAACAAGTCTTGTTGATAGGAAGATGGGGAAAGCAGACATCAAATCTCCCGTACTCTAACATTATCACCACTAGATTTTTAAAGACCATAAAGAAGCCCTAAACTGACTGTGAGTTTGCTCAAACTTCCTAATGCTGGAACAAATCTGTTTTGATTCTTCCCCGGAGTCCCAGCCTAAATCAAAGTAGTACAACTGAACCTTTTAGCTAAAGTTCCCTTTCCAACCAATGCACAGCAATAGAAGTCTCCTGGGAAATCTGGTGTGTGAGTTTAGATCTGCATGTTTTCCTTATAAACCTTGACTTCTGGATTATAAAAACAAATATTCCTAAAGATTTGTGTCCTCAAAAGTAAGTGTTCATTGTAGACATCAACTCAAGGAGACTAAAAAGCTGACAGTATTTTACTGGGTGCTCCTCCTGCCTCCCAGCCAGAATCCTTTCCATAAAACTAAACAGAGAGAAGATGGACTTCTTCAAAGCAACGACAGATTGAGCTCAGACACCAACCCAGAGGGAAACAATGGCTCATGAAACACAGGTTATACAGAGAAATTGCTAGAAATAAAACAAGGCATGCAGGCAGAGAGTTTGGCACCTGAATAAGAAACAGCTCCTGTAAGAGAGAAGAGCTAAAAATAGAACTCCTCTGCAGCACCAACTTAAGTCACTGGTGCCTTTCAAAGGTATGTGATGAGATCCTTGGGGATGTATTACAGAAGTCAGACAGTAACTTGACCTGAAGCCAACTACCACTCTCTCTTCATCCATCCTAGGATGAGCAAATTCCAATTTCACTGATATATAAAGAGTCTGGCCAAGGACTTGCAAAGAAGAATGTCAGCAAGCATCCATCTCAACATCGTTCTGTTGGAAAGTAGCTGACTTTAAAATCTGGCAATAACACTCCTGAAAAGAAATAATCAGCTGGCAGGAGCCTTGGGTTTGGTACCTTTTTGTTTGGGCTTTTTTTTACTATGTCCTTTGAGACATTAGTTTTTAAAAGGCACCTTTTCAATTCTGTGGAGGAAGTAAAATTCTGCTATAGGAGAGATTATATCAGGAACAAACTGTCGTACTGCTACCCTGTGATATGCCTCAGTCTCTTGGATGAGCAATTATGCACAGATTCCTATTTGCATGTGCAAATTAAAGAATCTGCCCATAAATAAATTTGGTCAGATATAAATTGGCAGCATTCCACAGAAGTCAGTGTACTTCATTAAATACACCGAAGTTGAGGACATGGACAAGTATTTGTAGGATTGGAATCCACTGTTTAGATTATTAAATGGTTTCACAGTACGATGGTAGGAACAGAGCTGGGGACATGGAGTTAGCGAAGAAGCTGCTGTGCTTTACACATCTGGCTGGTCAGCTCATGGTGTCTGATCTTCACAGGGTGAGGAAGAACAACCCAACGAGAACAGACCATGGCTCTTTAACAGTGTTGGCACAATAGAGGTGATATTACTCAGAACTGCAGCTGAGTAACTGATCTGTTTTTCTTTGGAGACCTCTGCCCTCTCCAGCCCATTTCTCTCACTTTCAAGTTTCCATCCAGAAGAGCCTTCCACCTTCTCTCTAACGCAGTAGCTTTCTAACTCTACCAGAGCTCAGAGATCCCTCTCGCTTTCAATTTCTGATCTGACCTGCGGCCAACAAGCTCAGCCAAAAGCACCCTGCTCCCTATCCATGCCACCAGATTCTTAACCGCTCTCCTAGAGGTCTTTTCTTCCCCATCATCAGACCCACCTTCTTCCATTCCAACCTCTACTCCTCAGAACCATGATGCTGTATGGTTAAAAACCAGCCCTCTCACCCTTGCTGCTCTTTATACTCATTTTCATATCATTGTTTGCCACCTTATTTAAGCCATCTTTCATCCTGAGGATTAATCCAGACTTATTTGTAACTTGCTTTCAAACTAAAATCAATAGGAGTGGGGAACAGAAGTGGGTTTTAGCAAAAGTAAAGTACGTTTATCTTCAAAAGTGCCTTCTGCAGACATGACCTATCAACTCATCAGAGTTCTCAGGGTTCCCAATGGCATCAGTCTGCATAAGCCAAGCATTATATCCTGAAGAATGTTCTCCTGTACTCTGAACTTGGAGGCAGTATTTACACACAAAACAGGTATCCTCAGCAAAGCAGGTACCCAAGTGTGCCAAAGGACAAGCAGCCAAGAAAAACCTTAGCAGAAGAAATTGCCATCCTTTAAAACAATCTATTAATTTTTGGTTAGAAGGTCATCACTCTGAGAGGAGGAGTCCATATTAATTCAGGAAGCTTTTGGCAATGTGCTTAGTCTTCCTCAAGGCCCCTCAGCATACCTTGAAGGTAGCTGGCTCAGCAACCTGGCAGACAAGTGACTTTAAACAACATACTTGATAGTTTCCTTCCTAAATAACAGACGAGGGACAAAGGATTTTTTGAAGCAGGGCCCTGATTTTAGAGCATATGTAGCTTCCACTTGAGTAGCAATTGCATAGCATAAAGAATGTGTTCTTCAGCACCATCAGGAAAGCCTGCTTTGACTCAGAGCTTCCCTCAACTTGGAAATAACTAGCACTGTGCTTTTTGAACACATCCAGAACCATATCGTACTGACTGTACATTTCAGTGCACATATAAGCGCACTACATTAAACTCTTTGTCATTCCTAAACATGCTGCTTTCTCAGTAGTACAAAACCAGGCAAAATTTCTCACCTTTTTTTACAGTCACGATTTCAGAAACCACTGACTTGCATTTGGCAGCTCAAATCCCATTCGAATATTTTGCTTACTATTGGTTTCAGAAGGTATTTAATCTAAATTTACCATAAAAAGGCCAACCCAAAGGAGCTCCACTGGGTTAATGCTGATAGCTTATCAGAAGGGAGCATCCTATGTGAAGCTTAGATGTTTTCTACAACAACATGAGAGACACAAGCAATATTAACGTCAGCTTTGCCACTTGCCTGAAATAGGAGAATGATTGTACTCCCCCAGGGGTAAAAGCATCTAGAGAGCAAAACTCGGTCTTCAACTACTGACCCAAATGAGCTGGAGCTGCAGAGGAAGAGAAACATGGTGCCCAACTGCAATAAACTACATTTTTAACAGGTTTTATAAGTAAGTGTCATATTTGGTATCACCTGTTACAGAAATGGATACCCATATGATTGTTCAGAGGGAAAGCAGGTTTAGAGACAGACTGACAGTCACCACAAATGGGGTTTGTGCTGTTTTCAAGACAGAAAGCTTATCACCATGTTCACTGCCGTTTCAGATTCCTGTCCTGCACATGGTCTTCATGGCTGACTCTTTCTGCAGCCCCATCTGTCTTCACAGGATTAAAGTCAAAGCTGGTAAAGCTTCCAAACCAATTACATCCATGAAGACATAAGCCTCAAGCCTTCTCATAAAGGTTGCTATATGCTGAGGAATCCACAAGATCCAAGGGAAAAAAGACCCTGAGACAGGACAAGAAAAACTAAGCACAAGGAGAAAGTTTAAGCCCTTCTTTAGAAGGCATTTGTTAAGAAAGACAAACCTCCATCAGAGCAATTGAGAGGAAGCAGGGTTGGGCCACTTCATTTATCTTCTGTATAGGCTTCAACAAAACAGTCAAGATGCTCAGATATTTGCATAACACTAAATCACTGCTCTATACACCGGTGCTCTTCTGACTTCTCTATGCCAAGGCCCACACAAAACAAACTACAATCTGGTTTAATGATGCAGATGATCTGAAGAGTGGCCGCTAGATCTTTATTCTGTTGCTAAGCTAAATTTGGCCAGATAGTTTAGAACAGTGAGAATTTACACAGCTACACCAATAACCTTTCTAGAAGGGACTATTTTGTAACATGGAAATATCAAGTGTGAAAGACAGCTGGTACCTAAAGACTTCTTTTGGAGTAAGTTGTGTATATTCTTCAGGTTTTTTCCTTGCTGAATCAACACATAAGAATTATTTGACACACTTGAAAACTGTGAAAGACAGCTTCGGATCAGGAGTATCCAAGATGCCTGAGAAAAGATTTCTCCTCATTACCAAAATGCACCATCATTTTCTTTACAGCAGTTCAAGGAACATTGTGTCAGTTCAAGCGGATGTACAGCCATGTGCTGGAAACACCTCCGCAGATCAGAAGCTTTGCAGGTATATGTCCCTTGGAATTTTTAGGGTTTAATTTACCTCTTTGCAGTCTCAGTCTTCCAGTAAAAAAGACCTCAGTGTTTTCAAACACATGGTAGAAAGAAGCAAACATGCACACTGGGATCCATACTCATCAATCACCCGTTCAGTCTTCCTGAGCACCACTGCTTGATGGTACTTCTTTCTGCCCTGGAGGACAACAGCTGGCTTAAAAGATGTGCAGGTATTTTGCACTGTCTTACAAAAGCTGGAGTGGTTTTTTTTAAGTACATAAGCAAACTCAAAGAAGTTGTGCACAGCAGGAAATCTCTGTGCATAGATAACAGTGGGGTAAAAACTGAATATGAAACCGTCTGGGCACTATTTCCTAAACACTCAGGTACTGCTGAAGAAGCATTCAGTAATTTTCTCTAAGGAAAACTCTGGCCTTTTGCAAGCCTCACACCTCTGCTGCGCTTCCTGAAGTCTGGGTAAAGCCTTTCCAGTTTCTTTAGCATTACAGGTGAGGATATTTGGAAAAGAATGAAAAATAGAGACAAAAGTACTACCACTGCTTAAAAAAAACCTCATAAAGGAATGCTAACACGCATGGCTGCATCTTGTGCTCATTATGGATTTGAAATAGAATGCTTCAGCTTTCTTCTGCAAGCATCCACAGCCCTGACAGAGGAGCCCCCAGAACAAGAAGAAGCATGAGAGAAGAACACAAGAGTTAAAAGAGCACATGGAGACCAGGCTGAGTTAGAAAAAAGACTATGCTCCTCTTCTCTTCCAGATGAACCCTGTTGCTTCTTGTGGCTTCACTTTTGTACCCTCAGCTGCTGATGGCCCAGACTGCTAATGGAATGAAGAGCAAAATTCCCTGGGTTAGACATGGGCTGAGCTAACCCTGACACTGGAAACCATAGGCATGCTGCAGCATAATGCTGTGAGTTACTCAAGCTAATTATCCCTGTGATAACGAACACCATTGCATGGGGCTATACTGGGCTGCAGTGGGATGGTAACTAGGGGGTCTCTGCAGCATGCTCTGCTGCACCATGTAGACATGACTTTTGTAAGTGGTTGTCTTGGGAAAGAAAACAACTTCCCAGGGATAGCTGAAAGTTTAACAATTCCTTGTTTCCAGAATTGTCCCGACCTAACCAGCATGAAAGTTTGGCATGCTCTCAACCCAAAGGCCAGTGCTGAAATACTACAGACATTACCACTGATAAAGCATCGTGCAATAATTATGATGGGCCATGAAGCTGAATTAAAAACAAAGGAAAAACCTTTGTTATTAATAAAGAACTACATCTTCTTAAAAATGAGGACAGATTGAAGAGCGAAGGCTGATGCTTTCTCAGAAGAGTCACGGAATGAAAAAGTAGCAAGACAAAGGTCTTCCTCCACACTCAGAAGCTCTCAAAGAGTCCTTTACAGATGAGATGAGGAAAGAATATTGGTGTGACTCATCTGGTCTAAATGTCCTACTTAAGACAAGTGCCAGGTACTGTCTCCATAGTGAGTATTTAGTCTAAGAGCTAAATAGCAAAAGCACAGAGGAAAGATTTGTCTCAAGACTACACAGGTAAGACGGAGATAAGAGTTCTCTTCAGGTTGCCATGACCTGTGCAGTGGTGAGGACAGCTCCAACTGATGAATTAAAACCCATTGTCTTGAAATAAAAGCGCTACAGCTGCTCCTAACTTAAACTTCTCTGGAGGTAGGGAGTGCACATTGGGCTGACTGATTGCACAGCTCACAACGACAGCTGCACCTTGGAACTCCTGCATCAGGAAAACCCAGTTCGACAAACCAGTTCCAGTTTGCTACTTGTGGCTGTGTGAGGTGACAGATAAAATACCATGAGGATTCTTAGAGCTTCTTCTGGTGCATCTATTTCCTACAGACTGGGGAACACCCACTTGATGAATCCTTGATGACAGTCACCCAGAAAGGCAGGTCTGTATAATGGGTAATCATTGCTCCATCGGTGCCAGCCACCAGCTGGATTCCTCCTGTGTGAGCTGCTGGCCTGGAAAGAGCAGTGGCACTGTGAAGTTTGAAACCATTCTTTGATCAGAAAGTGGGTGCCTGGGCTCCCTTTTTCCTTATGCTTCATCTTCATTTCCTCCAGCCACATTCAAGATTTGAGCCTGACAAACCAAAGTGGGCATGCTATTTCCTAGGCTGAGGTGTATGCACACACAGAGAGAAGGATCTTTCAGCTGTAATCCTTATTTCAGGTCATGTTCAGCTGACAGCAAAAGCCACAGACGTGTGAAAAGGTCTGTTTTCCAGGTAGGTAGGAATAACCTGGGAGATGTATTAGTTAAAAGGAATTAACAAAGCCAATCAATGGGATGCAGGAATCATAGCTGTGTGTAACACGCTGATCTCCGAGCCTCTCAGGAGCTAAGTAAAACCCTAAGGAAAGCTCTCACACTGTGTCCCATGAGGTTGCAGGTACATGGGGATTCAGGAACAAAAGAGACTTGGGAGCCAATGCAAATGCTGCATTTGGTGACTTCCAAACCTTAAATGCTTTCCTCAATACACACTTTGCAATCATTGTAGTACCTGCTGATAGAAATGTTTCATCAACAGCTAGATCCCTCCTGCTCAGGAATTCAAACAGTGAACCACCACCTTATTCTTTAAATCATGTCCAGCACCTTAAGAGATGGTTTTTATCAAGAGGTGACAAAAGAAGGTGTTTGGTGCTGGAGCTTGCCAAAGCACTGGTCAAGGGCTGAGAACATGGTGAGAGGTGAGGGGAGAGAGGGCTGAGGGCGGCCAGCAGTTGCCATAGCGTAACCTGCCACAGAGCCACTGCTCAAGATTGAAACTAAAACCCCAGATTCTAAGTTTTAGGCCATGGAAAAATGCTGAATTCCCAACTCTGCTCTATTCCCACGTGGCGAGAAATGGCACAACCGGGAGTCTTCAAAGATAATAGGGACCTAGTGCCAGCTGATGCAGCAGACAGTGTTATTGTTACTAATGCTGATGAGATCCCCAAATAGGTTTGAGCATCAAGTTCTTCCCTTCCCTCTATATAATGGGAAATATTCAATTTCCCTACTGCACAGCAGTGCTATGATAGATGCATGTTCAATCGTGAATCATTGTGGTAATAAGGACCATACAAACCCCTCTGGGAGTAAGGAAAGAGACAATTGAGTTAAACTCTATGAAGGGGGTTTCTCATTTGCAGACAAGTAAATATTGAGTAAATCATGGATTTTGGTGGAATGACTCTGGATTTGCACTGGCTGAGCCTGAACCCAAGCCAGGCCCAGGCTGCGTTCAGGTAGGCTCATTAAATACACCCCAACCCCTTTGACTTTGCTGGGAATACTCACGTGCTTAAAGTTAATCGTGTGCTTAAAGGCTTTGGAGGATGAGGGCAAGAGGGCTCAGCCACTTACAGGACTGAGTCATTCTGCTTTATGTACTAAGCATCTGAAGAAAATAAGAGTGCAGTTGTCAGCACTGCCTCTCAATACCCTGAAATATAAGGTTATCATTTAATCACTCAAGTTAAAGTTGGTTTCTCTCTGGGGGAAAAAAGCCATTGTAACAGTGGCAGCTTCATACCTTTAGCTTTCATGGTCTATGTCACTCCCTTTAGATCATCCTTCTCTACAGATATGGTCCCACAGCTACAGCAACTCCATGTGTACCCAGACAAACATGATTTAGAGCTTATTTTCATTTAGTAATGGACAAGGCTCAGGCATAGCTCATTGCTGCTCCTTGCCAGTGCCAGGACTCAGGAGCAAGGCAAGATGAAAGCTTCATGTTTCCCACATAAAATCATGGAATGGTTTGGGTTGGAACACACCTTAAAGGTCATCTAGTTCCAATCTCTCTGCCATGAGCAGGGGTCCACTATACCAGGTTACTCAAAGCTCCATCCCAGGAGGACCTGGGGTACAGGCAAAAGCAGAGTGAAGAACCAGGTTTTTCTGAGGGAAAGGGTGATGATGAGAGCACTGAGGGCTGCAGGGCCCAATTACGCCATAGCAGACTGCCTGTCCTACCTCTTCCCTCCTTGGGATGATCTGCTCCAGGCCGGAGGGCTTAGCTGCAGCAGGAAAGGGTTAAATGCTCCTGTTGGAAAGAGCCTTGGCAAATGGGATACCACGTCTTCACTTCTCACCTCCACTGAAAGCAGAAGACATGATGAAAAACACCATGGAAGATTACAAAATGTGATTAATTTTGTGATTAACCCTAACTAAGTCTCTGAATAGGAGCATGTAAGTTAGTAGGAGCCCCTGTTCAATAAACCAGTGAGTCCCTTTCAGGCTGCTGTTGGTCCAGATTGAATCTGAAGTTGCACTGAGCCACAGCACAGATGCTGAACCTCCTCACTGCTGTCTCACAGCCAAGTGTGCTGCGTCTGAGCATCTCAGACACAACTGGCACAGGCAGCTGTACCTGTTTCCTGCATCTCATCTCTATTATTCCTTCACTGGAATACAAAGTCTTTTCAGCTCTGAACAATAAGCAAACTTTAAAAACCTCTCACAGTTCTCCATGATTTCAAATACAGGCTCTCCTCCCCTTCTTCTTTCCTTTTCTCCTCCAAAATGCAGAAATGCCCGTGAATTAACATAATTGAGGGAGCTGGGCTAATAGCACTGATTTGGTCTAGAAGAAAAGTATATAATTAGAGTGCCAAGTAACAGTACTATCAATGGTGACATAGCACTTGGAGCACCAAAGGGACGTTCAGTGTGACAACATAAAGGCTTTGACTTTCTGCAGGTGACAAAGCAGCGTGTGCACAAGGAGTAAGTGGAAGAACCAGCCTCCCACCTCCTGTGCTTAAATGTCCTACCTTTTCCTTCCCCCTGGGGCTCGCTCTGCACTCATCCCTTTGCTGGGGCTGAAGATAACAAGCCATTGTCAAGGGCAACCACAAAGCTGCTTGTTTCGTATTAGCAGCCTTAACATTTTTTATCTAATCAGATTTCCTGTTGGTTGAGGAAAGCTGCCATTCCTCATCATCTGCTACCCCAGATTCCCCTCTCCCCATCCCCAGTACATATTCTGCCATGCTTGTCTGCTTTTTCTGTGTAAAAAGGTTATGTATGCCTGGATGGAGACTAAATGTTACCCAAAAGAATATATAAAAAATTAAATAAGATCCCATATGAACATAGAACTGTGGGCAAGAGACCAAGACTCCTGATTATGTGGCTGTGACTAACCAATGGGGGTTTTTCTCTCATTATATTCCCTCCTCTGGATGTAATAATACAACTCAAATTCGTTTTCCAGGAGCAGACTTCTATTTATGTAACCGTGTTTTATCCAGATAGCAGCAGCTTATGTTTAAACTACTCAAGAGAACAAATAGATGCAAAGTGTACTTCAGCTGGCCCTTCTCCTGCTAGCAGTGTATTCCTGGCTTGAGGGAAGCTACAAAACCATCCTGTGCTTTGCTGCTCCTTGGATGTAATTGTAAACAATGCACAATGCCCACAGGAGCCAGCATCCAGGTAAGGATGTCAGCTCTGCTTGTTTTATTGCACTGGAGAGATCCACGGCATTGTAAACTGTAGGATGGCTTTTACAAAACAAAGCTAGAATGATGCAGAATAAAGCTCATCTTATAACTTAGGCCATAGTATCCCACAGCATTAGGAAAGGCAGCATCCTATCTGAACTGCAATCACGCTGCTGGCAGTGGGCCCAAGTGGAAATTTCCACATTTTGGGAATCATAGAATGGTTTGTGTTGGAAGGGACCTTAAAGGCCATCTGGTTCCAATCCCCTGCCATGGGCAAGGACACCTTTCACTAGACCAGGTTGCTCAATATAATATTGCTGTGATTTCCTACTGTTCTCTTCCTTTCTTCCACATCTACCACTTAAGAAAAAGCTCTCCTTGCTATAGTTACTTGACCAAGGACCTTCTATGTGTCCTCCAGGTTGTTATCAAGTGTACTGGCCCTGGACCTATTCTACTAAGGTGCATATGAGGCATATGGGTGCCATGAACATTGCAAGGAGGCAGGCAGGGTGCCATGAAATGAGCAAGAAAACCAGACAGGTTAATTAAGGAAACATGGATCTAATTTTCTCTTTCCTTCTCTTGCTTTTAGAGATGGCCCTGAGATCTGAGAAATGATGGCCCCCCTGATTCAGACACCAGAGTGAGGTGGCTATTAAAGCCTTTCAGCAAATAGTAGAACATTCCCCAAACCCCCTGACAAAAAGCCAGGAAAATCTTTTACCTGGTATCACCATACATGCCTAGGGGGTTCAAATCCTGAAGTGATAAGTGAGGCTCCCCAAACATTAACCCTGTATTGAAAGTGGTTACAAAATACAGGGAAGAAATCCATCACCTAAATGAAACAGGCAAAGAGCTGCAAAGTTAAAAACATGCAGGATTTACTGTATGCTCACGCTATTACTCAGCAGATAAAAAAAGAACATTTTCATACTCTCTGTGGTCTTTCAAGTCTGCAATTTCCGATAAAACTTCCATTAGGACAATTGACTCAGGAGCTTTCCTAAATGCTTCTTTGTCACCATATTTTACCTTAAAAAAATGTGTAAATTATGCTATAGTAACAAGTTTAAACATTTATTTCCATCCATGGTCACAGCACAATCGAGCTGTTAGCTGCTGGTTCCCACTAGAAGGTATTCAGGTAGGGTTTGCTTCAGCCACTCCATTAGTTTTAAGAGACTGTTTTAGTGGTTGCCCTGAAAGCAGATGAATCATTTCACACTCAGAATTTCTCAAGCTTCATGGTAACGAACCACAGAGGTTGATACACATCACTCGTTCAGTGGGTCTAACACCATTGCCAGGCAATTCACAGGCTCTGAAGAAAAAGACCAATGCAACCCAGATGATTTATATTGCAACAGAGGCTAAAAGAACTCCTAAACATGTATTTCCCCTCTCATGCCAGAGGCAACATCTTTCACAGAAACACATATAGAAATTCCACAACAATAAAAACGGATACCCCCATGAATTCCCATCAACTCAGATGGTTGTGGAACAACTCAATATGGCCATAGCTTCTTGTGCACTGTCTAGGGATGCAAAATTCCTGGAGAAGGAGGGGTGAGAAGGGGAAGGTGAAGAGACATCCATCCTTGTATACTGCAGTAAAGGATGAAATGTTTCCTCTTAGAACTAAACATTTTTGTAAGAATGATTAACAATACCATATGCCATGGAGGAAGGAGCAACACAGCTGTTGTTGGAGACAGGCAGTATGTAGATTTATGGAGAATCTAAGAAGAGCAACTGTTGGCTTCCAGGTGACAATACGGCAGAACTGATGCTCCCCAGGTCTTCACTTAGAGCCTGCACCTTGCGAGCTTCTCCCAGCAGATCCTGAATTCCTCAACACTGGACCAAACCATTCCCTCAGGAGACAAAAGGCCCAGCATACCTCCGTTTCCCTTGTTCCTCTTGGACATGCCAGTAGGGTGTAAAGTGTTGATTCACTCACTGAAAACAATCAGACCTAGCTAAGAGCTAGTCCCAGCAGGAATACAGCTCCCAGTATAAGTTCCACTGAAGTAACCATCAGCTTCTGCTGGAGTTATACATGACCAGAAGAAAACATTGAAATACAGCATATGAGTCAATGATGCCAAGTTTAGGACCCTTCTTTTTATGGCTCACATGGAATCTTTCATTTCACCAGATACCACTCGCCCAAGGATACTGAGCACCTTTAGTAGCTCATCTGTCATCATCTTCCTAGGAGAGCTTGATATGAACAGTTCTGGGCTCATAATTTGCTCATAAACAACACAAACCCTGATGGATGAGAGGAAATTCATTACATTTGCTAATCCAGAAGAGTACTATGGGGTTCCCCTTCATGTTTACTGAGTTCAGAATTACAAAATCAGAACTCCTACCAAGTCAGTCCCAGAACCGAGAGGAGAATCAGACTTCGTGTTTTCAAAACCCAATTGTAATACTCAGTTATAGCATCACTGAAACAAAAACCTTCTCCCCACACCTTACACCCATGTTTGTGTCAGACTTCCTATTTCTGGTGAGATGAGAAAGAAATGCTATTGTTATAAACCAGTTTTATTTAAAAAGACACAGATCACCCAGAATTGCAAAGAGCATTCAAGCAAAATCCGGGGTATGTAACAGGAGAAAATAATCGACTGGAATATTTTGGGCTAATAGTGGCAGCTCAGCAACTGGTGTTCATCATTACAAAGAGAATAACACTAGTGGTTTGTGAGGAAGGACTCCAACCTTCTCACTTTGCCGTTCCTGCAGACTCAATTGTGGCAACAGAATCCAGCCCTGAATATTTCATCTTCAAATACATCTACCAGCAGTAGCATTATTTGTCTTGGCAGATACTGGAGCTTATGCAAAAAGTAGCAGGCTTACCATGTGCAATATGAGGCAGTAGAGTAAAACACATGTGGGACAACAAGAGAAATATTAAAATATATAACTTCAAATAGCTTCATCTTATGTACACAAGTTAAAGATGGAGATACCTCATTAGTAATCTCATATGAGCAAACACAGCATTAGAAAAGACCGTACCTTTGCTTTATCTGAAAAGGAAAACATTCTACTTATTGTTTTCTGCTCTGCATGCATTTCATTTCCCAAAATGCAACCAGACGTGCATGACATACAAACTCCATCCTGCTTCGCTGAAGAACAGCTGTCATGAGCATTCGCTAGCGCTATGCAGAAGCCTTATGGAGTGAAAGGTGTTGGGGACAAGCCGAATCTGAGCCTAAGTGCCATGTTTGCAGCAGAGTGCAGCTTCAGAAACGTTACTGGAAAGAACCAACTAGGAATTGATGCCGTTTCAGTAGCAAGCAATTTTTGGCAGCCAAAAAAAGGGCAGTGTGTAATGATGAGAGCTGAAACAAACAGACTTTCTGTAAGTAAAAGCAGCGTCACTTCACTTCTTGTCTAGAATGATACCGTACACGGCTTATACTATAGTGTCCCGTGATAGCTGAATCAGACACTAACAGGCAAGCAAAGGGGGACATGGAGTGCATCACGCTTCCTGCATCAGTTGCGCTACACTGACACAGGCTGGAAAACACACAGCACACTCTAGGGACATACATGGAAAACTCAAAATCATAAGAACAAACAGAACATGGATCCATAGTGCCACAAACCTTCCGGCTCTGTGTTCTCTTTGAGGTGCACTTGCTTCAGTGGGCAGCAGAAGATTTCGTGACACTTAGCACGAAAAGGGGACTCTTTTTTCTTTAATTCCGCAGATTGGATCAATTCTTGCTGTAACATAATGTACTCCTGTGTGCCAGGGGGAGCGTCATCCATAACTGCGGTCACCACATAACAAAATGAACTCAAGTTAGAGCTTGAGGAAAGCAATCTGGAGAATCAAATCAACTACATAATGTCAGGGGAGGGGAAAGAAAGGAGGGGAAGAAATGCTTATAGGAAGGTAAATAAAATGTCAAGTATCAGGTATCTTAGTCATGGTGGCAGAAGGGTGGGGAAAACATGTACTTTTATAAACAATGCTTCTCATAAACAACACTTTATATTCTTTCATGCAGCTTTAATAAAGAGTCGAATAAACATCCTGCTCCAAACAAGCAACAGGTTCTCTCCTACATCTTTGCTTTATTCTCCTATAGCACCTATATCAATTCTGCATGCAGATTAAGGCATAAAAAAAGGCAAACAGAGCATGCTTTATTGCCTAGCCATAGGCAATCTCCGTGTTAACATCAGGGGGTAATCATTGCACATCTGCAGGTGACACAACCTCAGTGTACCATTTCCCCAAAGTAAAACAAACATGCCTGTATCAGGATATATAATTACACCCAGTTCCTTAGAGCCAGGATGATAATCCAATGACATTTGACTTGATTGTCATTTTCAATGGATAGAAGAATAGATGTACAATGAGAAAGCACATTAATCCTTTTGATGGCTTTCTTGTAAAACACCAAGTCATTTTTTAAAGCTGATCCGAGGAATCAATACTGCCATTAATAATACAAATGCTATGCAGCCTGAAAGGTTTTCTGAATGGGGTCAGGCTATTAAACAGTGAACAGATAAAATATACAGCATACAGAAAGCTCCAGCTATCTCAAAGTATTACATTACCAGAAAGAGCTGAAACACTTTTCCACTATCTAAAGAATGAGCGTTAATAACAGAGATAGCGAGATTCCTCAGCTTACAGCTCTAAGGCACAGATTGTCTCCCAAGAACAAAAATCAAACTCTCCTAGCACAGCCAGTCTCTAACCACTAGTTATTTATAGCGTGACGCAGAGGTGGAAAACCACAGACAAAACCAAGCTGAGAGTCTCCAACTCCACAGCACACCCCCCCCCCCCAATGAAACAATAATAATATAAAAAGATATTCCAAGGATTAGGAAAGTAAAACTCCAACAATCAGAAAAGCAACTATTGACAGGCTAGTCTAAAACTACGGATGCACTAGTGCTATGGAAGTTGATATAGTTCTTGGCTGCTAATTCAAACAATTCCACTGTTTCCTAGATATCTGCCAGTGTATGACAACTATAAAAACCAGTCACATTTAACCATGGATTCCCTCAAACAAATACCATCCTCCTGCATTTTCATGCACTTGACTCTTTCTCTCCTAGCAAGACCAGTACCAGTAAGAGTCGTATCTAGGTGATAAATAATTCAAGTTGATAGTCTCTATTTTCACAGTGGTCAGTCGCCTTCTTTCAAGACCTCGTTAATCTGCAGGAGACACTTTATACCTCAGCTGTTGTTGCTTCATTACATGCAGTGACAGTAACGCACACTGATAACCCATATAAAATGGCATTTAAAAGGTGCATGAGCTAATAGGAAAGCACAAGTGGTTCAAAACAGAGCAGCAAATCAATGGACACAAGTTCTGGATTGGCATAGAATTGCTCCCTTAACAATACTAGCATTACTTTGGCTTGTTTGAAGGGTATGTATGCGTTCATGGAACATGCTGACAGTCCCTCCTGAGAAGTCCTGTTCCACTGTGGGAGCTCAGAGAATTACCCACAAGGTTCAATGCCACTTTAGCGTTAAAGCAAAAATCAGGCTAGCAGCTGCTAAACAGGGTCTGCAGGGGAGAAGGAGCTACTGGTGATTACCCAAAGGCATGGCATAAGGACCTGGTGTTCTAGCCCCCAGAGCTGTTTGGCGCTGGCTATGACTTCTCAGCTAATGTAAGATCAGCAGGCTCTGCAAACCAACCGCACAGACTGATTTCATCCATCAATACAGTTACTTGATATCATTAGGTAGGTGCACCCCTATCTTGGGCAAGCTCACTAAGATAGGTGGAGAAGATAAGTGGTCCTTTAGCAGTCACCCTCATGTTCATCTTACTGACTACACACAGCTTTAGTCAAATGTGAATAAGCCACAGAGAACCACACCTTTAATAAGCGAAGAACATGCTGAAATCAGCAAAAGCACATTGGGTTACCAGAATCCAGGTCAGCAAGTGTAAATGAGCCTTGGTTTTGAGGGTATTCATAGGCACCAACATCTGGAGCAAACACTAGCAACCACAGCTCTAATAAAGCCTTAGTGCTGGGGTGATGTATGGACAATTTAATAGATGTCAGTGTTCTGAAGGGAACAGCTAAAACTTTTCTTATCATGATGAATGGCTTCAAGTCAGGCTGAGAATTTATTACCGAGCTAGGAACAGTCCTGACCCAGTGCCTCCTTTTCCCTGCTATGATGACAACCAGACATCCCCATGGAGCCCCTGAAATCACAACTACAGAACCTGTTACGGGTCCAAGAACAGCCCAAAGGGAAGTTTCAACAACACACAATATAAATGTAAAAAGCTTTAAAAACCTGATAATGTCAATTTTTGGTGACCAAAAATAATGAGTGCACCACCATGGAAAGACCATTATTAAACAACTGTGAACAAGCATTTTGGTAAAGGCAGAATATTAGGAATCTGCGATGATTTTGCTAATGGGGTAAAACCACAATTACAAAAGAGTCACACATACACCAGAGCAGGAAAGAAACAGTAGATTTTCGGGAATCAACAAAATCCAAAGCAGTATTTATATACTGTGCCATGTGCAGCACAAGACATTGTATTCCACTGTTCCCTCCATTACAGATGCTAACCGCAGGACCTAGGAGGGGCTTATATTCCTCTGCGCAATGCAGAGATACACAAAGTAGCTTTAAATCAGGTACTTTGGGGAGTAATCGCAAGCTAGCACTAAGCTCAACAAGGGCAGCAAGAGACCTGTGAGACCTGTCAGATGCTCAGCTTCACACCATCATTTAGATGCTATTCTCAAGAGCAGTTAGAAGAAACCACCATTGAGGCACATCTACATTTCCTTGTCCACCTTCCAGAAGGCAGATGTGGAGTCATCCCAACAGCCTCCAATATTCTGCTATGCCTCCGTTGCTGTACTTCAGCAACTGCTCACCCTAATGCACTCCTCATCCTCATGGGACCCCAGTGGCCCACATTTCCACCTTCCCATGAGTAAATCAGGGACTTCATGTCACAGACACAGGCCATTAAGATACTAATAAAGAACTTGCATATTCTCAGTTGGAAGACGATGAATAAATACTTCATAGTTTTACAAATATAATAAAATACCTTTATTTTCCATCCCTACCCTCCCCTTATAATTTTATGGAGACCAAAACCACACAACTGAGTATACAGGAGAGAATTTCCTTTGCAGTTAGCATTAAATAGCTGCAGCAACTATTGTTTCCTACATCAAAACACTCAACTTGCTAAATATCACCCTGTGGCATATTTCTAAGTTCTTAAATAGTAATAATAATAATTACATTAATAAAAACTTACTGTTAACAAGCTGGAAGGAAAAAATTCCTTCTTCCTATAAGCCTTATTGAGAGAGAGGGAAATGATCTTCGGATGACTGCTGGCACCAGGATGTTTTGCAAGATCAACTCAAACATGTTTATATAAACACTCTGCTGGTTTGTGTCCTTCTTTTATGTCCAACTGCATTTCAGTCCCATCTGGAATTGCCAGAAACCATAACATCAACCCTGTCCATGGGCTTTGGCTTGGGTTCCAAATGAATAATCTTTGATGCAATTCAGAGTTTAATAAAGCTGTGAGGAAGCATCTCCCCTCCCACCCCCCTAAGGTTCTACATGGAGAGGCTTCAGCTCTGCTAGCTAAAGCGTAGTAACAACAGTAGTAACCATCGGGGAAATATGTATTGATATCCAGACAAAAGAAATCCTCATGCTCTTGTTGGACTGTTGTTCCTGTACGCGTGATACCATTTAACCCCAAAACCTTATACTTCCATGGATTCATTCCCTCCTTGCATGACCTTTCAGGTTATTACCTGAAACATGAATTTCCATCTGTCTCCTTCAGCACCCTTATTTTCTTAGTCTGGATAGTTTTACTGTGCTCAAAATAACATCTGTTACATCTGGAGGCTGCTGCTGGACAGGGTCTGTAAGGGATGACAGCAGCACTACTCACTCCTCTCACTGGGAAGCAGTGCCTGGTCTTTTGTTCTCAACCCAATACTGCGAATTTCCTCTATGGCAACTGCTTCGCTGTGCTTATTTTTGAGCTGATATTTAAAGGAGAGTTTTATGGTGTGCATGAATAGGACATAAATTTTGAGTGGGCAATAGTTGCTCCAAGAGCTCAGCTACCATTAGTTTTGTAGAAGCTAATTCCTTGCCATTTACTACTTGAACTAATGATTGTTCAAGCTGCTGATCTAAATTAGATTGCAGTTGGTTATTAGGAGTTGAAGCTTTAGGGATTCAGCAGGAAATGGTCTAAGAGCTCTTTTCTGTGTCAGGTGGAAGTGGAAAAATAAACTTCTATTCACAGCATAAATGTCACAGGACTATTTAAAATTCACCACTGATGTCCAAATAATAATCTTTATGATAAAGCCAACAAGCCAGTTTCTGCTTTGATTGCCATGTAAGGCAGAGGTTCCCAAACACTTATACAGGTGGCAGCAGCCTGGACCTCAGCTTTCACCCAACCCCTGGGTAAGGTTCCCCATCCCACATCAAATACAGGTTTGTGTTTGTTGTAGCAGTTTTTATTACCCCAGCAGCAGCCACAGCCAACTGCAGTACCTTGAATCTCATCCAAGCATCCCCAAACTGCTGCAGTCACAGCAGAGGCTGCAGCAGAAACACCCCTAAAGATTTCTGCCAAACCCAAAGCCTACCTGGGGGCATCCTTCCGAGATGGAAATGAAGTGGTGAACAGAAATCCCCTCTACCAAAGAAGACGGAAGACCACAGCCCTGCTCCCAAGGCTTGGTCAAACACATCCAATCTGGCTCATCAAGTGCAACACCATCTCCCTGAATTAAGGAGGAAGAAACTCCAATCTATTCCAGTTCATCCACAGATAGATTTCTCCTCTCCAAGGCAGCGCTCCTCTGTGCTTTAGATGGAGCATTGGTAGTTATTGCACAGCCCCATCTATACACTCAATAAAATCTGTGTTAGAGAACGAGCAACAACGTGAGCCAAAGTGACGCATTTAAAACATGCTTTGGGCAAGATATTTCATTCTGAATTAATTCTTCAGGTTTGCACAACCCTGCCTTTCACTGGTGAATTCAGACAAAGCGTTTCACCGGTGATTTGAGGCAGTGGTTTCATTTTCTGATTTGAAAGTACTTTACGTTATATCTTCATCTGTAAAATAAGCCGCTGTTGTGCAATCAGACTTGAAAGCCTGCAGCCCTTCTGAGCACATTTCTTTCAGTATGTGTAGGAACGTCTGAACTTTGTGATGTGCTGAAAACACTCTCTCTTTGGGTCAACCACACAGAGCAATCTTTGCAGATCTTCTAAAAATATTTGCACAGAACATTCCCTCTTGACCTAAAAGAGTAATTGGATTAACTGCTAGCAGTAATAGGCTGTTATCCTCTAAAAAGACTAGCCGAGATAAGGCTGCATTTAGATCCTTGTGCATAATGAAGACGATGACATCCAACATCAAAAATTTGTGGATAAATTCTAGTCAGAATGCATCTTCTCTTTCCCTCGTGGAAAGAGCACTAACATTTCTGCACGCAGCCTGATTCCCTAGCTATTTTGGGCACCCATCTACCACCAAACAGCAAACAGCCTTTGATTAATGCTAATCTGGTCACTACTCAATGATGCAGCTGCCTATGAATATGATCTTACTGTGCTCACATGCAATGAAGGGAACAGGATGCCCAACATGCAGAGCAGACCCACTTCTTAGGGAGAGCTGATGCCTCCCTAGAGCTTGTTGTCAAGAACTGGAACAGGCTGCCCAGGGAAGTGGTCAAATCACCATCTTTGCAGGTATTTGAAAGACACATAGATGCAGCCCTGAGTGACATGGCTTAGTGGTGGGCTTGGCAGAACAAGGTTAACAGGCTCAATGATCTTAAAGGTCTTTTCCACCTCAAATGATTCTATGATTCTCAGAGTGTGCTTTGGGAGAAGCTCAGTTTCCTCTCCAGATGCTGCTTGGCACTGCTGTCAGCCCTCCACATCTGAGCCGCGATAAAGAGAACATCCATGCTCCTGCTCATCAAGGGCTAAGTAACATCCACAATTTACTCTCCATTGTGCAGACCCACTGCCTTTCCCTTCCCAGCCACCAGCATCTGTGGTTTTGCTATGCAAGACATGTGCCCACTCTTATTTAACTCTGCAGCTCGATTCACCACTTTGCCGTGTTTGCCACCGAAGGAATAAATATTGCTTCCCTGCCTACTCTGAGTGGCTTTCTGCTTTTCCCATCTGCTAAAATAAATGCAAGCTGGCTGCTTTCCAAGCAGGTGGGTTGCTCCATGCACCACAGCAGACAAGATAGTAATTTACAGTGTACTATTCGGTTTCCTGGAGTGCGTGTATTAAGAGCAACAGGCAGACAGAGCAGCGTACAGAGTAACAAGCACACCACAGTGTTACTGGGGACACTTCATGGAGAAGGGGAAGGGATACTGAAATGGCAGGACCAGCTTGGCCAGCTTCAGAAGGTAATCCATTCAAACAGCACAGCCATCAAAAGATGTTGCATTTTCGGATTAAATTCTGGCTGCCACCAGCACTCAGTTTGTGGATCAATCATTCCTCTTTCTGCTCCAAAGATGCTCCAAAGTCTTGTGGACAATAGGATGAGATGGAAGGCAACCCTGGATGAAAATAAGAGCTTCCTCACATCTCTTACTCACCCTTACCTACCACAAAAGCCGCTCTGAGCAGCTCAAGAGCACCTCGGAGTTACACAGCAGTGAACTTACATGTCTCTCCATTGAGAAAGTCTGGGAGAAAAAGCAAGGAATGTCACTGTTTCTAAGAGAATATCCTTGTGTTGTGAAAACCAAGTGAGGAGAGGAGGAGGTGGCAAGAGAACTGCTAGGAAGGTCCAGGCATGTGCGGGATGTTTTGGAAAGCTTTGGAAAGCTATAGTTCACTAAGTATTAGGATGGTCTTGTGCAATGGCACTTTAATAAGAATTTAATGATAATCTAGCCCCATTTGAAGCTCAGAGAATAGTTTCAAATGACATCGGAAGTCAAGAGAAGAGGGAATGTCTGTAGCACTTCTCTTCCTATTTGCAGCGCACCTATTGACAATAGCAGGGCTGCAAAAGGAGACGTGAACTTCCCTAGCGCTGGGGAGAAAAACAAATCCACAGAGACCCAATAAAATCAGAATCATCTCGGAAGAGCAAAACAAGGCATAGTAGGTTGCAAAAGGCACCACAAATAGAAGACTATATCCTTCCTGGAAATCTGAAAGCAGGATCAGCCATACTCCTGGGGAACAGGAGGTGAGCAGCAGTACAACAGCCTAAGACTCTGTTTCAGGGACTCCCCACTGCTGCAGCTCTTGGGCATTTCCCTTGGAAGGCAAGGATAAGAACAGAAGCACCATTCAGGAAAGGGCAGGTGAGACCTCCCAGTTATTTGCCTCATTTACAGGGGATTACCAAAGAGAAGGAGGCAACAAATGGAGTGTTTCAAAATTCAAACTCATCACAGAGAGAGCCGTTGTGAGCAATGGCCTCAGAGAAAATCTCCGAAAGCACGGAAAACTGATCAGTAGAATGGAAACACCTTGGTGTGGCATAGAGAGGTGAGCAGTGTGTTCCATGGGGCCCAGGAAGCAGCAGACCCCTGACATTTAACCTGAAGTTAACATTACTCTCCATCTTCAGGGTGGAAGTTATTTTCAACAGGTTAAATGTTAAGCTGATATAAATCAGGTCTCTGTACACACAAACAGCATACACAAAACATTTTGGTTTTGAACCAGTCAAATGAAAGGATGCAACGTTTTCTCATATTCTCTTCTTGGACTAAAGCCTTCATTAAATTCACCTCCATCCACAAGTGATCCCTGCCACCCCCAAAAGTTTTCCAGCAAGTTCCAGCACCCTGAATAATACTATTCAACTGCAGTTGAAATGGAGACAATTGCGCAACCAAGAGAAACCTCTGCCTGTACTGTCATTCCTATTTACCAGTGCATTACCTACTGCAGAAGTCACTGCTGGCACAAGAACCAGCACCTCTCAAACACCCGTGTTGCTAATCTGTGGTTGAATAACGCGCCTCAAATCATCCAGCCTTTTTTGGTGTTCTTCCATCTGGCCCATGAAGTGTTAAATTACTACATCCACTTGAACAGCATATTGACTGAGAATGATGTACAACAACACCCACAACATCGCACATTCCGGTGCTCTTCTGAAATGAAAGGACCACATTTCAGAAGCCTTCACTTGACACAGGTTTAGCCATTCTACTTGAAAATACTTTTCTCCCCTCTCTACACTTATCTAAATCCCCTTGGCCGTTACAAAAATCCATGTGTAATTATGCTGTTGCTGTTACACAGTGTAGCTACAATGCACTTGCATATACACAGAGGGGTTTCGCTTTCAACTGCTAATCAATTTAATCAGCACTGAGCCAAATTAGCAGAAGATTAAACTACCTGCTTTCCTGTTACTGTCCACCTTAATGATCATGCTTGTAGAGTCAGGTTCTCTGTATCAAGATTGTTCTCAGCTACACAACAACGTTCTTTTGTACAGCACTGTGGTACTTCCACATAGTGGGCAGCACATCTGCTATGTGCTACCAGCCTATCTGTGCCAGAATGGCAATAAATACCCTAAAACATGACTTTATATTGTCATTTTGTGTTTAAAGTGGTATCTTCCAACTCACTGACACTGCTGCTGCATCACGTGAAAGACAAAGCGGAGAGAGGTGATCAGCCCTGGGTCACAGGCAGCGGGGAGGGTATCACTGCCTTGCTGTGAGCAGCGAGTGTGCAGTGACTTGGCTAATGACACCGACCTGACAGAGCAGAGAGCACACCAGGAGGGCTGTCACTGCCCATGTATTCCAGCTTGAACAGACAGGAGCTCACAGGGTAAATCAGAGCTAACTTCACCTCAGCAAGCATGAAGCTACCAGTTCCTCCATCTCCAAGTGGACTCTGCAGGGAGCTGTCATAGAATCATACAATAGTTTGGGTTGGAAGGGACCTTCAAAGCTCACCTAGTCCACGCCCCCAGCAATGTGCATGGACATTTTCAACTAGATCAGGTTACTTAAAACCACATCCAGCCTGGCTTTGAATGTCTCCAGGGATGGTGCATCCACCACCTCTCTGGGCAGCCCATGCCAGGATTTTTCCACCCTCAATTTCTTTATTACATCGAACCTGATTCTTCCTCTTTCAGTCTAACACCATCACGCCTCATCCTATTGCAACAGACCCAGGTGCATTGAGATGGCTGCGCTCACAATCAGGAACATGAACACACTGGCACACTAGGACAAAGCCTGATCAAAAGGACCCCAAAGGATCTGAGTGCTTGAATACTGGCAAAAAAGAGTTAGAACCCCAAGAGGTGCTATGCTTAAGCCAAACTGTAAATAACTGAGATGAGCCTGCTGTTCCTCTCCAAACAGTTCGGCCAAGGCCAACATACCTTGCAGTTGTTCATGGCTCAGTGACATGCTGTCACCAATGGGAAGGGCACAGCGACAAGGTCGTAGCAAAGAAATACATTTCAGATCCCGTGCAAACCAGCACGCAATTCCACCCAAGTAGGCATGACATTCAGATGCTGCTACAGGTGATCTCCATGCCCGAGTGGCTGCTGTTCCCTGAGCTCACACAGCCCTGCAGCAGGAGCTTCTACAGTGCACCCAAAGGTGCGCTCATGAACAATCAGAAACGCTCAAAGCACAGTACACTGTTTGGAATTAGCTTTCCCAGGAATCAAAAAGGCAAAATGATTAAATAAGGCTGTTCTCTTTAAGCAGAAATAACACTGCAGCTTATTGCCTTTATACATTCTTTTACACTACATTGCATAAGATGCTCACATTGGTGTTCAGCATTGTAAATGACACAAAAAACAACCCAAGGCAGCAAGCACAGCAGAGCTCTAAGGAAAAAAACCCATCACATTTCACATTCCAGTGCATGAAGTGAATAGTGTAGTCCTCCAGCCTGTAACAAGATATCAGATTTAGCAAAGACAAATGTCTCTCTTGGAAAAAAGATATTGTTTCAATACTGAGCTATAAATTAGTTTCCAGTGTTTAGGATGTAGTAAGTGGTCTTTTATTTTAGTAGAAGAAAAAGCCACCATTTTCAAACTGAGGACATGGTGTACTGCAGATTGCAGTTGGGGAGCTGCCTCTGGGGATAGCACAGTCACTTCTTGTACTGCTTTGAAACCATCTGTATTAGAGACAAGTCACTATTTTGTGTTATTGCTGTTATACTTACTGAGCCTTTACGTAGCTCAAATACATTAAAACATCAATTCTGGATGTTGGTTCGAAGAAACTTTAAACCACAGAAAGGACTTTTTGTTGCTGTAAATGTCTGGGTTTTCATGGTTCATACCAGCTCCAGTTGAACAGGAAAAAGCATAGAGTAAGAAAAGCTTCAGAGCAATTTGCAGCAGCTGGCTATGTGGCCCGTACAACTGTCAAAACAAGCACTGGAGTGCATCGGTCCTGCAAACACTCATTACTGAGCATCGTGCTGCTGAGGACAGTTCCATTCTGCAAACCCTGTTCTCAACAGTATTTGCACAGCTCCTAATCACTGGTAGGAGTCTTCCTACTGCTCCTGGCCCCTATGCCACATAAGCACTTGAAGTATTTTTAATATCAGCCCTTGCGTTTTAAGTGACTGCTGGAGAACACAAAATAGGTTTTTAACAGGTTTGTGCAGAATTCATTTAAGAAATGAGGGTTTTGCAAGTTGAAAACGAATCCACCCTTCCTTTTGCTTTTAAATCTGCTCCCATGTTACCAATGCACGCTGCTCCTGAACTGAAATCGTAAGACTTGCAAAACTTTATTAGCATTTTAGTCTGCCTTTAACTATTCATTTCACGCCGAACACAATACTGACGTGGGCTAATGCACTCACATTGCGCTCACCAGCTTGCCACCACACTGAGGAGAAGGAGATAAAGGCTGCAGATAGCAGATGTCCCACCCCACTGAGCCCCTTGTCTGCAACAGGTCCTACCTCTCACTGCCTTGGTCTTTTGGGATCAAAGCCCTCTCTGGAAGGAAGGAGAGAGTGACTTTGAACTGCTTTTCCTGAGCTGTCAATGCAGATGTGGGACCGAGGCTGTCCTGGGTGCCTGTGGATCTACAGGCAGCTAAACAGTGATCAGAGATGACTCACTGTCATTCTCACGTACATTAAATGGTTCTGTCAATTTTCTGAGTTGAATTGTTGCTGTAATTGCTGTCTCACAGCTGAGGAGCTGACACAAGGGCTGACTCAACCACCAGAGGGAAAGCTTTGGGCAACTGTGCCAGGGCAGGCTGCTCGTGATGCTGGGGCTTGGACCTTGCCCGTACCCATCAAAAGTCATTCTCACCCACCAGGTAAGACAAGGAAAGAGAGCTTCCCTGGGCTATATCTGACACATCTGCTCTGAAGTTTCTCTCCAGGAATGCTTTGCATATCATATATTAATAGAGTCTGACTAACAGCTTTAGCTCCGCATCATGTCTAGACAAAGTGTCCCGCTGTGGGCAGTTGCCTGGAAGGGCACTTGAGAAAGCTGATGGTGAACAAACCAGAAACTCTGTGGAGCTGACGCAGTGCGTGTTCACTGCATCTCATTTATTTACCCTCAGAAAAGAGAAAATAGTGGGAATCTGCCTGAAGTTTGGGGCAAAAAGAGCCCAAAGCCCCAGGGGTCATTCCTATCAGTAGATGCTCATCACCCAACCACCTAGAACAAAGGAAACAGCCAGAAGACAAGAAGTAATTAAAAGTTCCACAGTGCCCAGCTACACCTGGCTGCACTCTTGACAATACAACTTTTACCCAAAGCTCCTTAGCAACACATACTCTATGCAGGAAAGGGTCTGTCAACACATAGCATAAAAGCACCACAATTGCAAAGCCGCAGTAAACTGGTGCTGGAAGCAGGGAACGGCTGGTAAAGTATTTATCACCACCAGCGGGTCTCTACAAGAGTTTCTTGCCCTTACTATGTTGCTTGTTAGGTGAACACTGCATCTAGATATAAAATTGCATCACTGCTTTCCTTAGTTTAAATGATCTATTTAAATTGAATGCATTTAACTCCCTTTCAGTGCCTTTTATTATCTTCTAACATGCTGTGGCACAATTACAGCTTTAAATATTTACTTGACATTACCTTGCATCTGGCAAATGTATTCTGATGCTCCCGAGTAAGCCCCATGTAGGATTAAGTTATCTACTGGTCTTTGCAGAGTTGTGATGGATCCTATCTATTTTCTCTCTGAATCAGGCCTGCAAAGTCTAAGGAGTTTTCCAATGATTATGTTATGAAGATGGGATTTGAGGAAACCAGACTAATTTCCAAGTTTCCATAGAAGTTAAGTCTTTTTTCCCTCCATTTGGATTTCTCTGTTTCTATGCTATTCAAAGCCATCTAAAGCTTGACTATTACACTGTGAGTGCTGTCAATTCGTATGCATCTTCTCAGTTTGTTCTCCTTCTTATTGTTAATTAACTATTTTGTATTGCACGTTCCCATTTTTAAGATAAGGTGCTGTTGTCACAATAGTCCTGTAAGTGAATCATTATAACTATAATGCATTCAATAAATAACACATTACAAGACTTAAAAGAAGGATTTTTTTACAGCTCTTGCAACCCAATTGGCCTTCGTGTAATAGGAATTGTGCACCCATGAAATTAAACTGAATAACAAAGAATTAATTTTCAAAGGTTTAGTTCTCTGGATAATTTGCTGTTTCTCATTCTTTTTGGTCAATGATATTTTCTTTTTGATCCTAAACCAGAAATTAGAACACTAAAATAAACACCAATGACAGCCTCTGAGCATAGAACTGAAGTAAGGAACGGCAAGTGAATTCTACTGAAGGCCAAGCTATCACAGTGGTGCGAAGGAAAGAGGAAAGGAAGGAGGAGAAAGCAAACACACAACTACCTGCTAATGAACCTGGGGCAGGATAACAGCATCCTCAGACAAGAGAAAGTGAAACTTTCCGGAGCCAACTTCTCCATTAATCAATTCACAGGGGTCACAAGCTGTCTCCAGGGACCTGTGTTTCAGAGGTCCAAGGAGAAACCTTATGGCCTGGCTCCAGGAGATTACAGCATCTCGTATTTTTGGCAGCTCCTCCAGTCCACCCCAGCTCTGCATCCTTGGCGGTGGCCCTGCAAACCCAGTTTGGGCAGAGCCAGTGCCCAGGGAGAAGCAATACAGCTTTGACCATGTCTTCTCCTTCCCAAAGGCAAGGTAAGGGAGGAGGAAAGGGATCATAGGAAACCTTTTCTCCCTCTTCTGCACAGGGCAAGGGCAGAAAAGTCTACATGTGACCAGAACCTCATGAGTTGGGACAGGGAGTGAGACGCTGGTAGGATGACACATGCAGTTTATCCTCGCTGCTGGCAGCATCACACCCACACTGCAAGCTAGCAACTTAAAGGCAATGAGACATATCTTCAGAATGAGAATTATAAAGCAGGGTCCTGACCACTGGTGATCTCCACAAGTTTTTAGAACAGGGAGGGCAAAATACCAAGTGTGCTTCATCACCAATTGCATCACCACATTCCTTCCTGGAAGAGAGAGCAAGCAGTTGTGCTTTGATTTGATGACATCAAGCCTTTTGCAAGTCATTCCTCTGCGCTCTCAAAGAACCCTCTAATACCAAGGACACCTGCACAGACCCCTGGGTCCAGCCAAACAGGGGCTACAGCCAAGTGCTCATTGCTGTGCATTTCTCTCTGCCTTTGCACAGGTTTCCATGCCCACAGGTAATGCACACTTAGCTGCTCATCACCTTCTGGCAATCACCTTGCATCCCTCTGAGGACATGTGCTCAGTGAGCAATAAACAAAACCCAACTTCACTGGAAGCCTCAGTTGGGTTTTCACAGCCCCATGAGAGGCAACAGGACTTCAATTTGATCTCAAAGCCCATGTGTAAGTTAAGGAAACGTCTAACTGATTATAACCACAAACAAGGCCAGACCCCTCTGGTGCAGAATACTTGAGAACCAGGATCCCCACAGTGCCAGACTAGCAGCACGTAGAGTCCACACAATGTCCCTGCTTCCAGGGATTCAACATGGACGCTCCAGCACAGAGTCAAGAGAACACTTCAAATGTTTCTATCGCCCTTCCTGCTCTAATCCAACAAGAAAGGACAAAAGAGTACCCTTGGTTTTCCCCACACTCCATTTGTCCCTACTTCCCCATCTCACAGGGATGCTGTGGTGGGAATCACCTCACCGCGCCCCCAAAGGCCCACGCTGCAGCAGACTGCTCCATGTGCATTCCCACAGCACTGCACAGACTTACTTTTTCCCATTTATTTGCCATGAAGAAACTCAGCCAACAGCCAAAGGGGGAGCAGGAGCTGAGCAGGGATAATTTTGGCAGCTCCTGGAAGAGTAAAAATTCAAAAGGATGCTTTTTCTCCCAAGTTGTTATAATCGGACAAATCCACATTTTCTAGCTGGCCCAGCTTTGTGTTTAGCGAAGCACCTGATTTCTCCTGAATGGCCTCTAGAGCCCCAGCAGTTCAGTCTGCTTAGTCAGCACTACACACAGCAAGCTATTAAACCCTGGGCCTTAATAAGTGATTTCTCCTGGCCACTCACGTCTATCCCACAGAGCAGTAACACGACACATAGCAGTTGCTCCCAGCACTAACTGCAGCACGGACAACATTTGAATTTCCTTCATACCCAAACCAGCAAGATTTTAGCTTTATTTTTGGCTCACTCTTTATCACAGATCTAATAATTCCTGGTCAGGTAAGGCTTTTGTAGGCTCGCCAAGGCTAAATGACCTCAATGCACACCTCTAGCTCACAGCGTTTTGTTGTTGCTGCTTTTGGCACATGGAGGGTTTAGATGAAAATGAGCAAATACTGGGTAAAAACTATTCCAGAGAAAGCTGAATATTTATGGCTTGTACACAGAAACCTGACTGGCAAGTGAATGATGCTCTAGGTAGAGATAAAAGGAGTGGCAGAAGAAGAACTTTTATTTATGCAGCCTACATTTAATGACTGCATCAATGTCTGCAGATGATTAGGGCTAACCTAAGAGCTTTGGACTTTGTTTATTCTTTTTCTTCCCTCTTTTTCTTCTTCCTCCCCCCACAGATGCAACTAAATATAATTTTGGGCTTTGTAAAGGCCTATTTCCATTTATAGAATCCAGATGACAGGCTGGGGACAATATTTCCTAGTTCAGACATCTGCCTCCTTGACAGAGGGAGAGATAATCACGTTGGGTGAAACAGGCTCAGAGTCCGTGACAAGCTTAAGGTGTCAGGAATGAGAGCATCACGTCTTGTCCCTCTGGATATTATTTTCCTGGGGAAATTTAGCCACATCTCATGTGAAATGCAGCCAGCTTGCAGTGCTGCTCTGCCGGCAGCGACAGAGGGGAGGAGGAGGATGGGAGGCAGGCAGGGGACTGCTTTCCTTCTGAGGCTGCCACAGATTCTATTTAATTGCTTGCTTATTTATTTAATGATAGCAGCAACAAGAACTTGTGGTCAAGCTGCCAGCATGCTTTCCCTGAAAGAGTTCACTGCTCTGAAATCACTTCTGCTGGACAATCCTCCTTCCCTCCTGGATATCAGCCAAAGCAGCTCCATCTTCTCCTGCATTCGTATCAGGGAGCAGCAAGATCCCACAACTCCCTGAAGCCGCCTTGCCCCAAGGCAGACAGAGGCAGGCACCCAGGACACAAAGGGTTTGCAAGGGGACTGAGCCTAGAGAAGCATCTCCAGGTGGGTTGAACCTCAGATCCATGGCACATGTCACTGCCCACTGGGTCAGTATTAACTTACAGCTCTTCCCCTATCCACACTGTTTAAATTCTGCTCTTTAAATTATAGATCAAATGCTCTGCAGTCACAGATCAAATTATGCTGATCCAATTAGTCAGATCAGGTACTCCTTTTCTTTTCAGATAGGCCATTTGATACTACAAAGTGCCATCAAATGAGCCTTTCTGAAAGTAGATTCTTCTTACTTTCACAACTTCTTGCCAGATGCTGATGTAAATGCTCACAGATCACAGAAGACTTCCAATAGATGTGCCACCTTGAGTGGAATACACAAGAACAGGGTGGCTTTGTGAGTTACAGAATCACAGAATAGTTAGGGTAGAAAAGGACTTTAAGACCATCCAGTTCCAACCTCCTGCCATGGGCAGAGATGCCTCACACTAGATCATGTCTCCAAAGGCTCTGTTCAGCCTGGCCTTGAATACCGCCAGAGATGGGGCATTTATCACCTCTCTGGGCACCCTGTGCCAGCGTCTCAGCATCCTCACAGTAAAGAACTTATTCCTTACATCTAACCTGAACTTCTCCTGTTTCAGTTTGAACCCATCACCCCTTGTCCTATCACTACAGTCCCTGAAGAAGAATCCCTCTCCAGCATCCTTGTAGGCCCCCTTCAGATGTCAGAGGGCTCCTATGAGGTTTCCAAGCAGCTTCTCTTCTCCAAAGAACAGCAGAAAGCCATAAGCGATTGCTCAATGCAGATGACTGTTAGTATAAATATTTAAATAAATGTTCACCAAGGGATATTTTGTCCCAAGGAAGGATGCTTCCCTTAAATTGATTCTGAAGCTACTGTTCTATAATGACTTGCATTATATCACGAAGAAGCTCCCTCAGCCTGTTCTAGCAGGAGTGCAAGTAGTACTCTTCACAAAGTTTGGAGCTAAGGAGACTAAGAAAATCTACTTTTTCCCCCCAACTTTATTTCCTCAGAAGCTCAGAAATGGGCCCTGACTCAGAACACATGAAAAAGTGTTATAGAAAATAATCCTGCTTAAAGCACAAAACGTTCCTGGAATCCAATACTTTGCAGGCAAACCATCAAAAGCAGGAAATGCCAATACATAAAACACATATAAGGTGACACTAAGAGTTTCTGCAAGAGACACACATACTCCTTGGCAAATATGAGCTCGTGTCCAATACAGTTACTCAAAGCCTGAACAGTAGCCAGCTAACAGACAAAAGTGCTCCTTTTAGAAGACATCGGGCAACTTAGGCTTGAGACAAACAGTGCCACTGAGAGCAGACAGCTAGTATTTGACAGGCTTTAGTGTATTAACTTTACTACAAAGTTGTATTTATTGTGTAAATGCCACCACAGGAGATGAAATTCCATCTGAATTGACTGAAGTCAGGATAACAGCCCCCTACACCACCTCCACCTCCTGCCTGGCTGCACCTTTCCCACTCTCCAATGGTCATGAACCTGCAGAAACCCAGGAGGACCAAGGTGACAGCAGAGGAGAGCAGAAGTGGCAGCAGAAAGCTTTGGAGAAGAGCAAAATGATGCTGGAAACCAGCTTCTTTTCACCAGAGCTACCTAAATGACATGAAACTCCATAGACTTCCTCACTGGTGCTTCCCTGCTATAGTCACAACTGCTTCTCATGAAGGAATCCTTCTCCCTTCCTCCTGCTTTATTTTGGGACCAACATTTTTGTCCTGCACTATGGATCCTGTATTACTGCAGCCTCTCACAACATTTGCTTTGTTCTGACACTTAACTAGCAGCTTCTGCAGGAAGAGCAGACTGCTGCACTGCCTACCAGAGATTTCGCTAAGCTATATTTTAATCCCCTTGAGTTTTCAGTGCCATATTTTAGAGGTTAATTTGAGCTCTGCACAGCACTAGTAGTCTGGATTCACCAATGTAATTACAACCTTGTCAACTTGTTATGCCTCAAGGAAAAAGGCCAAAATCTACCCTTGTAAGCACACATTCAATTGCTACTCCAGCCCTCCTCCTCCAGTCCAAGGGGATTTCAGTCCAAAGCTCTACAGTTACGAAGATGTGAAATATGTTTGGAAAATGTGCCAATCACTTTTCATTCTCTCTGCATCATTCAGCAAAGAATGACAGCAGAGCAATCTCAGAGAGGCCTTTGCAGCTTCCAGCCCTTCAATGTGATTTAACTTCCTAAGCTCCGCTGTGTTGTCTTCTACCTTGGCCATTTGGCTTAGGCCAGTGAATACCCTCACAGTATAGCATGAACTATGCACAGCACGCAGTTGATGAGGGATGTCTCACTTTGCTATGAAACACTGAGGTACCAACACAGACAAGTACTAAAACATTCAGACTTTTCCGGGAAAAGGTACATCCATAGATACAGTCATATCCATATATATATATAAATACTTCTCTCTTTTTTTTAGTTAAATAGATAGGTTTCTCCTAACACTACAGCTCTTTAACAGAGAAAAGCACCAGGACTTAAGAGTACGGTCGGATCTTCCAGTCTTTTAAAGACAATGCAGATGTGGTGGATTAATCTTGATTCTAATATGGGCTGTAGTGGAGGCACCTGAACAATAACTTGTGAATAAAAGAGGGATATGTGTGCTTGCTTTTCACTGGAAAGAGGTTATTATTTGAATCTTGAGACTTCTAGCCAGCAACAACCACCACCAAATGTTCACAGACCTGCACAAGCAAAAGCACACAAGCACATGAAACAGCTTGTGTTTGACTAGTTATGTTAGCAAAGATTTCAAATGTGTCCTTGTCATATCACTACGGCTAAAGAAAGAGTGTTGGAGTGACCAGAGTAAGGACAGCGTACAGATGGTTTTGGTGTATGCATCCTACTCGATTTTAGAGTTTGCTTTGTACTTTAAACAACTGAAACTGTAGAATTATCACCAGCCCTTTTTAAACTTGTAAAAGGGATCCAAAAAGAGGGACGGGAGCTGATGGCCATGCCAAAACCTTGGTTTTTAGGGCTCATGAACCATTTACCTCCTCATTGCAAGGCAATGAAGCCAATACACACAGTCTGGAAGGGAAGCTGCGATCAAGTCTGAATTATCAGAGGACTGTGGTTCTGGTATGCACCCCAGTACATATCATAAATGCAGGTGCCTCTGATCCAAATACTTGAGGCTTAACCCAATAGTTAAAGAGGATGTTTCTTTCTCACTGCATTCATATCTATTCCCTTATCATCCACCAACTATTTCACAGTTAAAAGAGAGATCATGAAAATGTTGATAAGCCACAACTTGCTTCCCCCTTGCACAGCCAGGAATAGATTGGTAACATGTTGGTAATCTGTTTCCCAAGGATATCTGCATGCTGGTTTTTCCATAGTTTGACCTCCAAGTGAATGGTGAGCAGTTATAATAACCGTTGGCATGTTTCAGCAGCCAACACAACCCACTTTATAGCTCAGATGTTAAGATCTGTGCTGGAGCCTCACTGCCTGAATGTCACGAAACCATTGCAAAGCAATTACAGAAGCAAATAAATTATTAAGAGAAAGAAGTGACAGCTCTGGGAATTGACGCTGATCCTGGTGTGGATCTAGGTTGTTACTGTCTGAAAGTTATTGTTCGGTAGGTGATTGGTAATGCATAAGAAATGGGAGTTTGTTCCTGTTTTGAATACGCCCTCACCGCCCACAAAAGGGAAAGGCAACACAAGTTACCTTCAGGGTTTTGGTGGCAGTTCATTCCTTCAGTCTGATTCAAACAACCAAGCCCTTACTGTGGCCCAGAAGCTGACCTTCAGCACCCATCCTCTCAGCTGCTTCAATGTCACCTCTGGAGCTTCCTCCTCCACCACCTTCTCCCCATCTCCAGCCCCCCTCCATGGGCTACACCCTTGGAAACACAGCCTGGCAGCGAGCGACGCAGGACGAGTCTTGTACCCACATGCTCCTTCCTTAAATTGGTTTTCAGTTCTCCCACATCTGAGTAAAATTAAAACTTGCAAACTTCTGCTGTCCTTGGCACTCCTGACATCTCTTATTTGTCTTTTCTCCTTTCACTCTGGGCCTGTGCATCTGACACAGAACTTGTCAGAAAGGACGTAAGTGGGAGAAGGCACTTGACAGAGGATGAATGAAAACATACAAAGTAAACTTTTTCTGCAGAAAAGCTTCCAGCCCAAGATTCCTCCTCTTTGGAATTGGTTTTCCTAATAAGTCTTTCCAAGAAAACAGAGACCAGCCACGAAGCATTTGCTTAGCTGCAAACCTAGGGTGTTGTGGAGCAGAATAAGAGGTGAAGAAGAGAGAGCAAAAGAGGGGGAACAGTTTTTGAACAACTGTTTGAATCTCTGTCAGCTCCCTGCAAAATCACTAGAGGTCTTTCCATGTAATACGGCAGACCTGGCAAACAGAGTGCAACCAACCTCATGTCCTGATCTGCTGAAATACCCATTTCTTTCACCCAGATAATTCGCTGCCACTCCAGCGTTGCTACTTCTCCCTCCCAGTCCTATGGGAGGCAGGATGTCAAGATGTTACGGTGATCAACTGTTCTCTCTGACCCTACAAAAGACTGATTCACAAGCAGCAGCACTACCGTGTAGACCATGGGGGAAAACTGTCCTTGAAAACTAACATTCAAGGGTGGAAAGGATGGAATAACCTAGGAAGGCTTTATTGAGTTGAGATGTTCACAGTGCTCCTGGAGTTAATGAGAAGCTTGTGTTGCAGTTTATATCTAAGCTGAATCTTTAATCCAACATATCAGCTAGCAAACATGAGATTAAAGACCTCGAGATGAAAAGAGAAATTTGCATGTTTCCTCTCTTCAAATGTTAGTGATGATTGAATTTACAAAGCTGACTTAACCTGAATACTCAAGATGTCACATTCATACCAAATATAGCTCCAACTAAAATATATATATATGTGTTTATACTTAAACACTGATATGCATATATCAGCACATACCTCAATATCTGCATTAGCTTTGTACATCTTTCTGGTGCCTTTCCTTTGGTGCTGTGCAATCTATGCTATCACCTTCATGGCCTCTGTTTCAAAACCTATTAAATGTCTCACATTTCCAATCTTTCTCTTCCAGGAGAAATGGAAGAGATCACTCAAATATAATTTAAGCTAGCAACAATCCCAGGGTCAATGGTGCTGCCCTGAAAGTCAGGAGATAGAAATGCGAATCTGATTCTCCAGCTTCCATAGCATTCCTTTCCGTATGAGCATTAAACTGCAGCCTCAAAGTTGCACAGTTTAAATCATGTCCTTTTGCAAAGAAGCCCAAATTCCAAACTATTGAACTGTGATTCATTATCTGCCATTTTCAGTCATTATATCATGCCTAGCAAATATTGATTTACGCGTGAGATTACAGACTTTGCAGCTGTATTTTCCAACAAAACTATTCTAGAATAGCAATGATCACCAAGAACTGACAGACAGTTTTTCCAGTATACGCAAATTAATCTTTGCTAATTTGAACATAAAGGACTTTAAAGTTTCATGATTCATTTTCACGGGCAAAACTGCAGGTGTTGATTTGGATTTTTTGGTCACATTATTCTTGGATGGCATGGTTTAGTGGGAGGTGTCCCTGCCCATGGCAGGGGGGTTGGAACTTGATGATCTTGAGGTCCTTTCCAGCCCTAACTATTCTATGATTCTATGATTCTATGATTCTTCCTCCTGACCCCATCACGTCTTATGATGATTAAACTGATGGTATCTCATGCGGTCATTTTACTTGCTTTAGGTTTCTGGGAGAAACACTGATTTCCCTTCTCCATCACTGCACATATCTTTGAGTTTTGATTCTTTTGCAAAGTAAAGTTTTCCAGTACATCCTCCTGTGTGATGTCTGCCAAAGAAAAACAAAACCCTATTATAACCTCAGCTCTCGCATGGACTGTGGTACCAATGTGCTAGCTACCACCATGTAAAAGTGTATTTTTACTCATGTGAGTAAGCCATGGTCTTAAAGGATTTGTGTGAGTGAATTTGCGACTCAGTATGAGGTGGTTCTGCTACTGCAGGCTGGATTTCTGCTTTCCTTGGAGCTGGGCACTGTTTCAAGCTCCTCTGCTGCACCACTGCCTTGGTTTCCCCACTACCACTTGCAGACTGATTTGAGGAGCCTTTGTTCGGTGGTAAATTAAGCTGACTTTTTAATTAAAAAATCCCAACCCAATAAACCATTAAGCGATGATTTTCTCCTCACCTCCTCAGTTTTGAGTCTCTGCTCGTCATTATGAACTCATTGCACATTAGGAGCCCCACATGCCCTCCAAATCCGCATCTGATTCAGGAGAATCAAAGCATGTGTTAATGGCTGAAAAGTTTCTTTTTTAATTTTTTTAATTGACTCTTTTAAACACTCCAATCACTTCAGCAGCAATTCTATTCTTTAAATCTCAATGTCTAGTCAGATAATGGCTTGGTTTTCGAACTAACCATAGGTTATTACACAAGTCTAATGCCTCAGGGTCAGTACTATTAACAGAACTACCTTTTGCTCCCTGTCCTTCTCAGGATTGCCATTTAGCTTCACAAAGGGGGCTCTCACAGCCTCCCTCCAGTCAACCTCCCTAATTTGCTCACATTGCACTGCACTCTCTACTGCATTTTGCCATTTTTTAATCTTTTCTATTTCCCTATTGTCAGCTATTATGTTCTATTGCTAGGATCACAGAGGATTTTTAATATCAGCCAGTGAAACTCAGCACCATTACATATAATCAAGAGGAAACTATCTTAAGTAAGCCAGAAGTGAAACAATTGAGAAAGTACAGTTCTTTATATTGACTCTTCCCACTGCAACTAAACAAAGACAAAACCCCACACCAAACTAACCTAAAAAGTATATATAAATAAAAATAAAGAGTTTTCACTATTGAATGGTCATGGGATTTGCCTGTTCAAAAGATGAACCTGTGCCAGCTGACACTCGATCAACTGGAAACTAGGCTACTGTGATGGAAGGTGGCTATCTAAACCTGGCACCGTATCACACCAACTGCATTCACATGGAAAAGATAGGGGGTAATGGGCGCAAGTTACTCCCAGGGAGATTCCAGCTGGACACAAGAGGAAAAAGTTTTTCCAATGAGAGCAATTGGAATAATCTCCCCAGAGAAGTGTCAGATTCCTCAGTGTTGGGCACTTTTAAGATTGGGCTGGACAAGGCTCTGGAACATCTAATCTAGGTCATGCTTTGCCTAGAAAGGTTGGACCAGGTGATCCTTGAGGTCCCTTTCAACCTCGGATTCTGTGATTCTAGGAATCATTGAGGCTTCAGCTTTGGTCAGTTGCCATGTGTGTGATAAAAACACACTTCTTTTTCCCTTGAGGGCAGCCTGGTTTCAGCCTGGCATTCCTGTGCAGGTACCAGGTCCTGACACACAGAGGAGGGAATCAGATGCCTGATGTGACCGTGGGTGGCTTTGTTCAGGAGCTTTAGCTCACTGCCACTAAAATTGAGAGAGAGACACTGTTGATCAGTTGTGTGTGCAGAGCCAGCTCCATAACTGTTGGGATTGTTATTTTAACACCTATCTGTTGCTACGTGGTTGTTTTATTAACAGAAAGGAGCACATGGGGTCCGAGGCAAATTTAAACCCAAATTCTGCTCTTTCCTGTCATTGTACAATATGGCAGGCTGTTGTTTGATTTGGTTTCTAGTAAAGCAAGCTAACAAACTTCCTTCCGAGCCATTAATTCAGAAATGCAATAAGGCTAACACAACTGTACACTCATTAAAGCAATTTGATGTAAGCTGCACTCATCAGAGCAGCAACCATCTACATTCCTGTGTCTGCAGCCTTGTTTTCAGACACCATCAGAAATGACCTGCTGTGCCAAATGCCCCTTCTGTCCCAAAAAACTTCAGAGAAACAGCAAAATGGAAAACCTTGCTTTGTTCAGGACCTAAAATCCAGTCCAACACAGGAATATTACACCATTTTGAGTCTCTCTTTTCACCCCGAAAAAAGGTTATTTCACTAGATAAGAAGGGAAATTCTACAACAATACAAAATACTGCAAAGACAGTCATGGAAGATGTAAGTTTACAGATAAAATTGATAAACTCCCTTCTATATTTGGTGGAAATGATGGTTTAAACATACAATAAAGAACATACAGGAGAACCAGACTATGAGAGTGCCACAGCTGAAATAATAAGAACCAACCTGTGACCTTGGTGTGCGGCCCAGTATAAAAACCAGCTGTGGGGAGAGGGCTGTTGCCTGGAGGAAGGGAAAAGAATGCCTTTCTGCGCTTAATAAAATAGAAAGAACACCAAGAGAAGGTACAAAGTCAATCAAGGCAACATTTAGCCTTTGAGCAGGGACCTTTATAGGTGCTCCAGTCATTGAGTCTGGAATAATTAAGCCTGACCTTTGCTCTACATCAACCCATTTCAGTGGCTGGAGGTGATGCTCAAAATCCCTGAGCAAGACTAATTCTGAGTCCTCCATCAGAGAAATTAAATAGCTTAACACTAAGCACCTCGTATCCTCTTAGCATTCCTCCAGTACAGAGTAAAATCAACTGCCTAAAACCGGGAAAAGATACAATGAAATGAAAAAGAATCTACATGCGTATCTGCTGTTTCCTAAACAAAAGCCTGTTTGTTGAAACTCAGGTTAACACTCAGCACTGAATGGTGTTATAACTGCACTGACAACACTGCAGGCTTGCCGCAGGCTGGTGCCCTCTTTGCGTACCTCCCTATAAATTAACTCAGGGCTCACATTACCTGAAAGTCTATTAAATAGATTTTATTTATTTATTTAACTTCAGGCCACTGCATGCCATGTAACAGCCACCAATGCTAGAAGCAGCGCCTGGCAAACACACAGAGGAATCTGAGACTAGAACCAGAACCCTTCTGCCCCCAAAACACATGCCTCACACTTGAACTAAAGGAAACCCACTTAGCTAAAAGTGAGAACATACCCTATACCCTCCCTGTGGGCTGGCCAATCTCTGTCTTTTACAGAAAGGCTGCACCTCAGGCTCATCTCTGCTTTCCTTCACTACCCAAGGTAGATCCTTCCATATATTCACAGGTAGTGACTGAGTTTCAACAGGACTGCTCAGACATAACTAAGTAGAATTTCACCCAGTATCTTCGTTTCTGAAAAAGCTTCTTTCTCAGTTCTTATTTAGAAGGCCTCCTGAGTGACTTACTAAATATCTCGTTCTTATTGTGTGGAGAGCTATTTGGCTGTGAACGGGCATGTGAGCAATCCAGACAATTGCTTGACAATTGTAAGGTAGTGACCCGCAGGCACTGAGGCCTCGCATGAGGGTTACTAAAGTTCGTGTACGTGCAGAAGCCTTGGGAAAAGTTAGCACGGAAAACTACTGAGAGAGATACGCAGAGAAGGAATGTTAACTGTAACCTTGAAGCATATGCTGTCATAGTTAACCAATCATTAAGCTGTTACTGAGTGAATCCTGTTTGGTATTTAGCCGTGTGAACAATACATGTATCCAATTAGACTTGTGTGTGTTAATGATAGACAAGTAGAGTGCCTATATATACTGAGCTATCTGCGCAATAAACTTTGGCACAGCCTGATCATATTGGTCTGTGTGCTGTGTCCGGGACTTCTGCGTCAACAAGTGGCGCCCGAACAGGGACCCTCAGATCGGCGTTGGATAAAACCGACGAGACCGACAGGAAGGAGGGGGCAGAAGCCGGTCGATATCGGGTGCTGCCCCGGCACTCGGAAGTCGCTAGCGCAAAAAGTTTGGGAATCTCGCCCTGATCAGGTGAGCGGCCGGGGAGGAGAGGGGGTCCACACTGACCAAGGAAGAGTCAGAAGTGGTGAAGCTCCTCCAACACATTCTCTCTATGAGAGCAGCGAGTTATGATGAGCCTGCCTTGAAGGCTTTGCTGTATGGAGCAAAGGGAAAGGATTTAATCCCCTCAGTGGATGCTGCCTTTCAAATCGCAACTTGGGAAAAAATAGGAGCAGCGCTGTGGGAAGAGGTAAGTAAGGGATCCAAGGAGGCAAGTTAATACCCCACTGTGTGGAGACTAATTACTGACTCTTTAAAAAATAACCGATGGATGGGCCAGGGGATACGAATTTGCATCTTCCTTTATCACTTTCGCCGCCCCTGGCCTCCCTCCCCCCAGAGCCCGATCCTCAAGATCGTCAAGGTTGGGACAAATGGACAGGATTGTTAGATGAGAAAGTACAGACACTTCATGACGGACTTACAAATTTACAGCTCTCCGACACGGCTAAGTCAAAGAATGAGATAGTGGAGCCCAAACCCCCCCACCCCCACCCCCCCACCCCTCTGAACCTCCGCCAGTTGCTGCCGCGGCTGCGGAGGCTGAGGATGGCGATGAAGGCAATCCTTTTGCCCCAGACCCTGTTAATCCCGAGAAAAAGCCTACTCTCAGATCACCTGAAACCTACAGGAGAAAAATGTTTTAATTGCACTTGATAACACTGAAACTCCAGAACACGTTAATGAGGAGCCTGTGCATTTTCATCAGACTGCTCTTGCTGCTCCTGAGATTCTGATGCCTGATAATTCTGATGCTGACCTGGATAGTCCTTTTGACCCGAGACCTGTTCATCCGGAAAAGAAGCCTGATTTAGATCCCCCAGATCCCCATGATAAATGGGCAGTTATAAAGGGAAAAGTAAGATGGGTGGGGGATGCAGATGTATTGTGTGCTTATAGTCTCTCTGTGATATTCATGTACTAAAAGTTAGCAAATGTAACTACGTCTGTGTTTCTATTGACCCTTGCAGACCTTTATAGATACTGTTGGCCACTTCTCCTGATGTAGGCTGGCCACCTGCATTGGAATGAGTGTGCATTTTGGTCAGTATAAAAGCCCAAGCCTCATGCAATGTGAGGGAGGCAGAGCCTCTGCGGGGACGCCCGCTGAGATTGAGCCTGCCACCTTGCACTGCGATGATGCTGCTTGGAGCTGGTTTCTTGATTGTCTTCACAGGGTCATTGCACTGCGTTTTGTATGTGTGACCATGTAATGGGCATAATGATTGTCTGCGTTTTGTGTTTCACATGTTGTAGTTGTGTGGAGTGTGTTTGTGGGATCCCATGAATGTGTGTGTATGTGTGTGTCTGTTGAGGGCAGACACTGTTCTGTGTATTTTTTGTTATTGGGTTAATGTAAAAGTTTTTAATGGGCAGCAGATTAACATTTTGGGCAAGAAAGGGTTAATAGAAAAGTGGTGCTCCCTGCAGAGATTTATGGTTGCTGCTCAGCAGGCTGGCAGCTGTAGCAGCTGCTGGGCAGGCAGGCCTTTGTAGCTGCTGCTGAGCAGTCCTGCTTGGTGTGTTTAAGGTAACCTAGGGGAGAATCCAAGCTTTACCAACCTCCACCCAAACAGCACCAGGGTGGCAGAGATACGGTGCAGTTTGCTTCTGCATCTGCTTCACATTCCTGTTTCATCAGAATGCCTTTGCTTTAAGGAATCATTTTTTAGCTTGACTTACTTCTCGAGAACTGATGGCATGGGGGAAGGGATATATTTGTGTTCTACCTACAGGTCCATGGAGGCTGCCTGCAAAGTTTCTCAAGCCTTGCCATGAGCTGGACAGATGAGCGGAAAAACCCAATGCCTTAGCTACAGGAGCTTGAATGTGTGTGCATGTAAAGTAGCTCTTATTAGAGGCTGTGATTTTGTGTATAAAACCACCTGTACTTACTAGCCAGTTGCTAATAAGAAACTACACCTTGTATTGTATGGATTTGTCACTTGTAAAACAGATGTTAGAGTATGCATATTTGCAGCAGCTGCTAGAAAATGCTAAGGCAAAAACTAGAAAGATTCTAATACAATGATAGTGGTATAAAGCAGGTAACGGAACGAATTAAGAGGGTGGAAGAACACCATTGGTGGAAAATTTTCTTTGGCTGGTCCGTCACTGCCACTAGCATCTTCAACATGCTGCTGCACCCTGTAGTGTATATACTGCTAATGTAAATCTGTATGTGCTTTGCCATAGTAGTGACTTCTTACTGAATGAAGCAGGTGAACCTCTGCACTGACAACAAGGTGCCACGACTGAGGTTGGCCAAATACCTCCTATCACAGTCAAGGGCAAGACTGGGTTGGCCTCTGTGTTTGCCACCAAGAAGAACCTTTAGCTCCGCTGCTGGCTGCAACCCAGCAGGCGTTGAGTGGTGGGGACACATGCCATGCCAGACCTTGATGTGAGGGATGGCCTCTCCTGTTATCAGAGAACTATACAGGAGAGAAAGGCAGGCCAAGCAGCCTGTGGTTGGCATATGTTGGAGATACGATCTAGTCCAAATCCTCTGCTCAAGTAGGGTCGTCTGAAACAGGTAATATATATAAAATAAAAACAAAAACAAAAACAAAAAAAAAAAAAAAGAGGGAAATGTAAGGATTTTCTTCAAACAGTTTGCAAAGCGTAATTTGTACAAAAGCTTTTGAATTTGTCTAGTTTTGATTCTCTTTCTGCAGTACAGCATTTGTGACATCTGACAGCTGATTAAAGGTATTGGAATGATTTCAGTGATACTCTTGACCATAGTTATGATTGTACCTTGTATTTTGCAATGTATTCGTGGTATGATTGAAAACCTGGTAAAACAGCTTTGGCTTACTCAAGAAAAGGGGGAGATGTGGATGATTTCTTGTTAGAGAATGGACATATGCCTGCTCTGAATGAAAGCAAGTATGTGCAGCTGGCCATGTAGCAGGGGTAACTCCTGGTTACCTCTGTGCAGCCGACCGTGGAAAAGAAGCAACTCCCGGACAGTTAATGAAGCAAGAATGCAGGCCTGGAAGATAAGAAGGAGCTAAGATAAGAAGGTTGCTGAATTGGACTGCAAATCTTGCTTGCTTACAAAAACCACACTTTAGGTTCTCACAAGTGCAAACGTTACAAGTGCTCTCGGATTGGGATTGGTTTTAAAAGCTGTTACAAGGTTGGGGTATTAGTAGTTGGCTAGGAGTACTAATCAAACAAGGTTTAACAGTTTTAATGGTATTGATCATTATTGTTTAAATCTTTTGTTGTTTATGGAAGTGTATTGCCAGTATGCTATTTCGTGCTGTGAATCGGGTCTGGATTGCTCAAAAACAAAAAGGGGGATTTGTGGAGAGCTATTTGGCTGTGAACGGGCATGTGAGCAATCCAGACAATTGCTTGACAATTGTAAGGTAGTGACCCGCAGGCACTGAGGCCTCGCATGAGGGTTACTAAAGTTCGTGTACGTGCAGAAGCCTTGGGAAAAGTTAGCACGGAAAACTACTGAGAGAGATACGCAGAGAAGGAATGTTAACTGTAACCTTGAAGCATATGCTGTCATAGTTAACCAATCATTAAGCTGTTACTGAGTGAATCCTGTTTGGTATTTAGCCGTGTGAACAATACATGTATCCAATTAGACTTGTGTGTGTTAATGATAGACAAGTAGAGTGCCTATATATACTGAGCTATCTGCGCAATAAACTTTGGCACAGCCTGATCATATTGGTCTGTGTGCTGTGTCCGGGACTTCTGCGTCAACATTATTGCTCTACCATAATGTGAATACTTAATATGTTCCTTATTAACTGCTATATTACAAGAGAATCACAGAATCACAGAATAGTAAGGGCTGGAAAGGACCTCAAGATCATCGAGTTCCAACCCCCCCGCCATGGGCAGGGACACCTCACACTAAACCATGCCATCCAAGGCTATGTCCAACCCCACCTTGATGCAGCACAGAAAGCACTACAGATCAGAAGGAGCAAAGGCTCCAAAGCTTCACAAGCATCTCCAGATAAGACCCTCAAAATTACGCCTTGCAATTAAGCTGCATCATCAGGGAGACTACCAAATGTCTGCTGTAGTACTGCACCAGACACAAATTCACAGTACCAGATACAAGCTCTGCAACAATGCAGCATATAGAATCACAGAAACATAGAATGGTTTGGTTGGAAGGGACCTTAAAGATCCAGCTCCCTGCCATAGGCAGGCACACCCTCCGTGGGTGGGTTCTGGCTTCTTCATTCCCATGATTTCACAACATAACAAAATGATGGGGAATGCAAAGTATTTTATCACATATACAATGTTCTTCCCAATCTAAGTGACTACAAACTGCTGGACATCCCAGCTATTTCTTAAACTGACCTAGATTAAACTAATGACCACAAAGAATGCAGGTCTTTATGTCTCCTGAACATGGGCTACTACAGCACCAGTGCAGTCTCCAGGGCAAACACCAGTTTAAAAGAAAACGGGTCACCTACTGAGTTCCTAAGACCTTTTCCAGGTATAATAGGATTGAATTTGGAGGTTTTCACAAACAAAAATGCACCTTCCCTTTAATAATAGCCCTGTTATCAAGGTGATTATCTTTTACTTTAAACTTCTTTCTTTCTGTATACATGGAGTTGCTTGGCATTAAAACATGGAAAGAAACAGATCAGGAGAAAGGCAGTGAAGATATACTATCACATATTATCTTAGCAGGCTTTTGGCCTTATTTTAGTGAAATGAAGAACCCTTCCAGCCTCTGAAGCATTCTGGAAATGAGCAAGCAGAATAAAACCTAGGGGTATTTTAGTGTTCTAGGCTTTGAATTTGACCAGTGAGTTACTTCTAGCAACATCCAAGGAGCCTGAAATAAATACACATCTAACCATGCACCAAGGTGATGGATACAACCCATTTGCTGTGCCCTTAGTTTTCCAAGAGCAGGAATCAGCCTGATGGAGAGAAATTGCATTTTCCATCAGTGCTATTTTTTGTCTTATGCATCTGTCCTATTTCATCTTCAGGGACATGGTATCACAGAATGGTTTGCGTTGGAAGGGACCTCAAAGCTCCTCCAGTTCCAACCCCTTGCCACTGGCAGGACACCTACCATTACACCACTCGAGTGATAAAACTCTGAATAACCAAATTAATACCTAGTAAAGAAACAAAAGCACACACCATAATAGAAGAAACCTGCAAGAGCGGCTCCCCACTGCGTGTTCCTTCCCTCTCCCCCATGCCATTGAACACTGAACTCTACCTTCAAAACTCAAATGAGGGAAAAGTTATTATAAAGCATTATGAAGGATCAGCATAATTATAAGGCTAAAACTCATGATGGTGCACAACTGATAGCAGTTAGTATGGTTTTATATAAATAGTTCAGAGACAAGCCAATCAGTCTCCAAACTACTGTACAGGAAAACATTCCATTCCCGATGCTAAGACGAATTTTCCCTGCCTACACCATCCCTGAGGGGGAAGGAGACTCTTAGAAAAATGGGAACAGAGCATTCAAAACACCAGCAGATGACATGGAATACAGCCGTGCCTTCAAAACCATCAGCGGGCCACCAAGCCTGTGCATTAAAAGCTAGGCTCTATTCAAATATTGCTGTTGTAATGTGGATATATCTTCACGTTGTCCGAAGGGCACTCAGAACAACAGGGCAACAATTATGTTTCTCGCTGTAGGAACATACTGCAATCCGCCTTACTTTTCAGTGGGATTGAGGAAATGAGTATTGCTCTGAATCACACATTACGGATGGAGTGCCATTAGACTCCTAAGAGGTTGATTACAGTGTTACATTCATTAGAGCAGTAGGGAAACACATTTTGTTTGAACCAAGCCTTCTCTTCAACAGAGAGGTATTAAAAGCAAAAGAATAAACCTATTTACAGTATGGTTAAAAAGTGAAATAAAGGCCTGTCATTATCAAGGTTTTGATGGTCTCTGTAGCAAATCACTGTTTCGGAGAACTAGTCCTGCTAAAGCACTTGCAGAAGGAATGTCTTCATGTTACAAAACACCATTATGGGGTGCAAAGAAAGTGCCTGAGGTGATGATGCCCAAGCAAGGATTGGGCTGGCACATTGCTTGTGGTACTTAGGCAGTAAGGAAATAACAGGGGTGTCAAGAAGAGATGTAGGCAAAGCCCCGCAGGCACAAGCCAAAGGAAAACAGGACCACGAAGAACAAAGCAAACATCCTGGTAAAACAGTTGAATCACCCTGGGCTCGGGGGTTTTAACTCCCCACAGAAGAAAGAGGAGAAGAAAAGGCACCACGTCTCCTACCTTGGCCTTTGGACTTCCACCTTCTCTCCATTTAATCACTTCTGGGCAGACTCACTCCATGGGAAAAAACCATTATCCAAGACAAACTGCAGCCCAAATCACACATCCATCTCGCCTTATCAAAAATAAACCTTCAGGAATGCATTCAAGCATCAATGGGATAATTTTGAAGTAATCCACCAAGGATGTGGATACACTGAAGTCAGGCAGGCCCAATGTTCATGCAATCACATCCTGCAATGGTGTGCGTGAGCTTGGTGTGTTCAGATGGGAGAGGAACCCCAGCAGGGTGCGATGGAGAACTGCCAAGGCTGCATTACCTTCCTCTATGAATACAGGAGTTACAAACATCCTTCTGGGAATTAGCATTCACATTTTGGTGGGGGGTGGAGGTTATTCTGTCTGCTCTAGGCAATGGATTTCAGTTCATTGGACAAAGACTTCCTAATCTTCTTTATTGTTCCTGGTAATTTTTAATGAGTTGATGTAAGACGATTTAATTTCCTTCCCTCTCCCAAAGAACTTAAAAAATAGCATCCTTCTAGGAGTAAAAGCCTCATAAACGGAGGAGCCACATGCCCATGAATAGAATTAAAGGAGCCATCTGTTTCTTTATAGTCATGCACATCTCAAGCAAAAAGTACACACACGACATATGTTATTACTTCCACTATCCTGATAGAAAATATTTGTCATGATTCCCTCCCCCAGGAGCGCAGGAAGCTCCACCACCAGCCTGCAATGCTACACAAACCCCTCCCACCAAAGCTGTGCAAGCTTTTTGCCTCTTCTCCTACCTCAGCCAACCCAGAATAGCTTTTCATGCCCCTGTGAATCCTTTGCAAACATATTTTCCACAAGATCTACAGCCAGGGACTGGCTTGCTGAATTCTACCATCAACAAGGACTGCACGGTTGAGCTCCACTCGTGTAGTTGTGTCTTACCATTTAATAGTCAATTTAGGAAATGAAGCTGTTCATTGGATGATGTATTTTTATGTCGATGCATTGCGGTTTGCAATTTCTTCCCTTCACCTACTTCCAAATGGCTCTGATGAAAGCAGGCTGATGGAAATGCACCAGGCGTACATAGACACACACCTCAGCATCAACTTCTAGGCAGTTACAGGCAATTAGGGCAAAGATTCCCAGTTTTCCTCATGGGAAGAGGCAAGCAGCAGCACTGCACTCTCACTCCTTTGCTCTTCATCACACACATGGAGCCAGATGGAGACATGGGAGCTGGAAATCGTACTTCAAGGTAATACATCAACACAAACAGCACACGGCTACACTCTCACTTGTACCGTATTAACAAAAGTGACAGACTAAGGTACATATTTATAATGCATTCAAAAGCATTATCTGTGGATGATACGCCCCCAGAGTGGTCTCCTAGAGCAAACACATCTCTTCTGGGCCAGGTTTTGGGAAACAAAGAGATACTTCAGATGCCACAGTTGCTATTTCATGTTCTGCTCCCACTGGAAATGCTAACACAGGACAGCCACTTTCACCTTGAGGCTCCCTGTGCACCACAGTTTTTGGGCACATCCCACCTCAACTTAAAAGCATTGCTCCACTAAATATCTCCCACGGTTCCCAGAAAAGTTATAGCTTTACTGCACGTTCAATTAGCATCTACTCAAAAGAAAAGCAGGATCTGTGAGACAACTGAAATAATCAGGACTTCCTTAATCTAAGCAACCACCACAGCCCTGACATCTTGCTATGAAGTTGCACGTTTACACACGCAACACACCAAAGTAGCTTCTGCTAGAGGCAAAATCAGCCCAGCATCTATAGGAGCCAAAACAGTGCAAGGAAGCTAATCTGGAACAGGAGCAGGGACACCCCATGTTGGAAGTGTTCAAGGAGGGCTGGACAGGCTTGCGGCAGCCTGCTCTAGTGGAAGGTGTCCCTGCCTGTGGCACGAGGTTGGAACTGGATGAGCTTCAAGGTCCCTTCCGACCCAAACCATTCCTTGATTCTATGATTCTATGATTCTGTGCTCAGAAGAAGCCATCAGGAGGCCACTATCGCACTGAAGAACATCTGGCATTAGTTCTGCTCCCTTCCTTCCGCTACCTCAGCCCTGCCAAGCCAATGTATCCCTAAACTATATAAAACAGACCAATGACAATTGCTCTCAAAAAAAAAACCCTCCTGAAAAGATAGAAGTTCTTCCACCTAAAACACCTCCTCCTCTTCCCCTGCCTTGCCACAGTTCAAGCTCTGAGGAGGTCAAGACTACCTCCTGTGCCACTGAGACATTGTGAAAGTATTTCTTGAGCAAAATCAAAGCGTAGCTTAATATAAGTTTGTCTGACCTGGGATGTTCCCCCTGCTCTCAGTTCTGGAAAACCTTTAAATAGGAATATTGAAAAAAGAAGGAAAAGAGGGGGAAAAAAGGTTGCCTGGTTCTTCAGCTTTTCTCTCTGCAGGCAGGAATGCTTTTAAGCTCTTTATCAGAGGCCAGGAGAAAACTTCTGAGACTAAGACACTGGAAGCTCTGCAGTTCTGCAAAGGGAATATTTCCTTCACTCACTGTGCTCTCCCATGCAGGTAATCACTTCCGTGCGTAGACACACATTTCATTATTCACAACACTCTGACCCTGAGATGTTCTGTAAATTCTCCATGTCAGTTTAGTGAAAAACATCGTCTGCTTCATGTCTATCGATACTCAGCTTCTGTTCCCTCTTCCTGCGCTACAACCATGGCAATCATTCCTTTGTCTTGCTCATCTATGGAACGCACTATGAGGGTGTGGGGCAGGGATGGCTGCTCCATCCCTGGCAGTGTTCAAGGCCAGGTTGGATGTGGTTTGGAGCAACCTGGTCTAGTGGGAGGTGTCCCTGCCCATGGCAGGCGGCTGGAACTGGAAGAGCTTTAAGGTCCCTTCCAACCCAAACCAGTGCTTCTATGACTCATTGAAAGATGTTAAAATGAGAAAATAAAGCAAAGCACTTTATCCTTCATTCAAATATTGAATAAATTAATGTACGTTTTTAAAGCCCTGGACAAAAATACATTAAAAATAGAAAAGCATCTATGTTTCTAGCTAACTTTCTAAACTGAAATTTGTAACACAAGATTTCACTGGGGCTGCATCAGGAGCTACATTTGTGCTTCAGCAGCACAAACTTGGGACCTATCCCATGATTCTCACCCTGTTCCATTCCACAAACACATTCCTAAATAGCTGTGTACACTGACACCTTATTTAAAAAATAACTGACTTAAGCTTAAGAGGAGAACAGGGTGTAATCAAGATTTATTGACATTTCAGCTGTCCTTATGCAATTTGCACATGCCATTCTGCCTTTTAATAGTTACAGCCTGATAGAGACTACACAGACAGATAGAGCCATCCTGAATATCCTTCATCTACACAGGAAAACCTCGCTTCAAAACACTGATGAAAATAAAACCAAGTGCATACATATTAGAGAAAAGAAAAGGAATGAGACAAGTGATGGGTTGGAAATGCTCAGCACGATAAAGGAACAAAGAACCAGTGATGCTCATAAGAGAAAACGTTTGCCAGATTTTAGGCATACCTACGCTCACACAGATTGTTTTTCCTTAGCTTCCCTTTCACTACTGGCCTGTAACACGGATCCCACTTTGCTCCAGCACAGAAGTCCATCAGAGCAACCTCTGTGCATGCAGCAGTGCAGCAGCAGTGCGATGCTGTGCTCGTTGGTGCTCTCTATACTAACTCTCTAATTGAGTACCTGCACTTTCACAGGTAAATTCGGTTTGGAGGCTTGCTTGCACCAGCATGCTCTCCTGTCCACTGCATACCCCTGCGCTGGCTCTTACTGGCATGCCTCACTCTGCAGACCAGCTCCCATACCTGCAAGTCTTGCCCCTAAGCTTCCAGGCACCCAAGGAACATTACCTATCCCTGAATCAGTTTTCCCTCTGGCTTAGTAGCATGCTGCCCATTAAACAATGGAATAACTGGGAGTGCTAAATACAAACATAAAGGTATTTGTTTGAGTAAAGGCTTTTTCAAACAATACTGCTAGGAATTACATGGGATATGGAACTAACTTTGAAGCTACCTTGGATTTCTTCACGAAGGACAGTGCATAAACTTAAGAGCAGGAGTAAGCATAAAATAGCAACAGACGGATCTAGGTGAACCTCAGGGGTGGGTTCTGTCCTGCCTCAGCTCTCCTTACTCTCAGCCAATTGCAGGAGGTAATCAGCTTCCTAAATTTCTACCTAATACCCAAGCCGCCAAATGACCATAGAACAAAACCGAGCATCAGCACCAGCATCACTGCTATCCTCCTCAGCAGCATGTGGGTAATAGCATCCCCCTTACCAGCATGGATGCAGGTAATAACATCCTTCGACTGTCAGCCTCACCTAAAACCCGCAGCAGCGCTCAGAGCTGAACCCAATGTGGGCAGCACAGCCTCTGTTCTGTCTGGGCACATGTAAGAAACCTTCTTCATCACCCGCTAGCAACGTTAGCATTCTTTTTGGTGACTAATCCTGCTCCTCTTTTGTATTCTCCCTGACAAAGCAGTTTTACTAGCCAGAAGCTATCCACACCCCATGTTAATAAATACTACATATTCATGTATTCCTATTTATTAAACCTCTTCTAGCAACAGCAGAGGTTATTTTAAGACTTGGAAGTAAGAGAGTAATCATTCAGTCATTGAGGAGAGTGTCAGTAAACTGACAGCAGCTAAGGAAACCATCAGGAAAGCTCCTTCTGGATCCTTCTACTGCTTCTTGACTAGCAAAGCCCGGCCAAGATGAAGCACAAGCACACATACATGGAGGCAACTGTCATTTGCTACTTAGGCAAAGTTTGAGATGCTCTTTTAATGCTCTCTCTTTACAGTGGGAAGAAATCATCCAACAAGCATAGTTTTTCATCATAAACCTGAAGCACCTACGACATAAAAGCCTACCATCAGCCCTATGAAATCATCCAACCTGACTGCAGCTACTGTACGGGGAAGAGGGGATAACAAACATGTCAAACCCTTTTATGTGGTGCACGGATTGTTCGCTGTTACATTACCTGGAGGACATAACAAAGGAGAGAACTGCAACTTGACAAAAAGTGTATGCAATTGAAACTTAAAACTCCGGAGGGATGGGGAGGAGATGCTCGAGTAGGAGACATCCTTCACTGCCGCATGGTGCAGCTCTTGGCTCCGTTTCAGCTTGAGAGAAACGCCTCATGATGGGCGTCTGTTTATTCTAAAGGTGTCAAACCATCAACCAATTTCATCAAACAAAAAAGGATCCTAAACAGAAAGCACTTCAAAATAACCAACATGCTGCAAAATAGAGTTGTTGTATATTTAAGAAGTTCTTTATAACTGCATCTTCCTTATTTGCATGTCTAATATGGTTTCAGCTCTTTACCAAGCTTATTCTGAAGTGGCATTTCCAAGGAGAATAAAAAGAAAGCTCAAAGATGCAGAACAAGTTTTGGCAATGTAAAAACTTTCCTGCAGAAATGACCTGATTCTGGAAAAGAAATTTAATGTGAACACAGCAGGATATAATTGCATGCATTTGTTATTACACAGGCATTCTAACGACATCTGCTTACTCTCTTGCCTCACTGCCTTGCACAGTATAAAAAGCAGACTGCATTTGATGCTGGTCAGTCAGGAAGGACACCAGCTGACTGGGATCTGGACTCCCAACCTGATTACTTCAGGCGTATTTATGACATGCAGGAAATTGATTGTTATACAGAAAATAGCCATGTTCCAAACAGCATCAAACTTGAAATAGTTCTAAAATGTGACTGAAAGAATAACTTGAAAACCAACATCATAAGAAGGGCTAATTTTGCATCAAAACACTCAGGATTCTGCACAAAGATGTCTTTTTTGCTGTGATTTATCACTTGTTATTTGCTTGTCTTTTCATGCATCAGTGTACCACATCCAAGAACAATGTTTGATTCCATCACTCCTACTGGAAGGCTATTTCAGGGTACCATGCTCAGAAACACATGTAATACAAAGAGAACATGGAAAGCATCATGGAAGTATCACTAGCAGAAGGGTTATAATTAGTTTCCCATGAATTTGCTCTTTTACTTATAATCAGATTGCTCCTCCAGTCAGGCAGACAGTGGTCTTATCTAATCAGTAAGTCTGTGCACAAAAAGCAACAGAATCAGGCCAAACACAGCAATAAAAGTATAGAGAAAATGACATTAAATAAGTTCTATCATAATTAACGACTGAAAGACACAACAGTAAACTTCTCCTCTCTGACCTATGTTGCTGATGAAAACACAGGGTGTACCTGCACTGTAAGCTCTGAATTGGGGGTAAAAATGGTGCTACCAGTGACTTGCATGGGTGCCCGCTATGTTTTCAGTACAGCTTGAAAAGAAACACAGTGTTAGAACATAAAGAGATAAAATAATAAATTAAGCTACACGGCATGTACTGGAGATAAAAGCCCAAATCCTCGAACTGATCATCACCAGTCACGGTATCTTGAGGTCACAACACTCAGCATGGCCTCAGTGCTGCAGAAGACAGGACCAGGTAGCTTGATACAGTCTAGCAGGACTTATTTCTCAACCCAACTATATTTTGCTCTACATGATATATAGACATATTGCATCAAAACTAGGAGGATGCTTCATTCCTAAATAGCCCACTCTAGACCTGCCCACTCCTGCATGCACCATTAAGAAACAAAATATTCATACTTCACTATGCCACAAAACAGTTCTAATTGAGTCTGGATAGATACCATATGGAAATAGCAATTACAGCAACTCCAGCTGCTGAGACAGACAGCGAACAGCAGCCTGGGACTCCAAATCCCAGTTTATCCATGCTTTCCAAAGTTCCCCAACAAGTCTCCTAAACACAGACAATCCTGCAGTGAGACTTCGGTGTATCTGCCTAAAAGTAACTTTTCTTTTAGCTGTATTTTTTACACGACATGCATTAGCTTGAATAATACTAAGTATGAGTATGTTATGTACTCGGCAACAGCAATTGCGGATGCTGGAAAGTGACTCTTCATCAGGGACTGTAGCGATAGACAAGGGGTGATGGGTTCAAACTGAAACAGGGGAAGTTCAGGTTAGATATAAGGAAGAAGTTGTTCCCTGTGAGGGTGGTGAGGTGCTGTAACATGTTGCCCAAACAAGTGGTAAATGCTCCATCCCTGGCAGTGTTCAAGGCCAGATCGGACAGAGCCTTGGGTGACATGGTCCAGAGTGAGGCATCCCTGCCCATGGCAGGGAGTTGGACCTGGATGATCTTAAGATCCTTTCCAACACTATTCTATGATGCTATCATAAGAGATATATAAAGTTAAAAAAATACATGGGTATAGTAATATAACCATAGAACGATTTAAGTCAGAATAGACCTTTAAAGATCAACTAGAACAAACCCAGTTGTCCTAAAGCTGTTCAAGCCATTAAATCTGACAAGAGAACGGCACAAGAGAATGCCATTTTTACTCAGAATTAAAAAGGATTACATTGGTTTGGAGTGAAGTTCCCACTTTCAAACTATCTCATCGTTGTTGATACACTGTTTACACAACAATTAAAACCAGAAGGTTTATTTCAGTTCTCAAGTATAGCACTCCTGCTGTTTTGCTTGGATTTTTTTCCTCTCACCGAAGATGGGCATGAGAAGAACTAAATCCATTTCTATCATTAGATAGAGAAACAAAACTCACACATCTATCAGTGTCTTTCAAAAGCTGTTAGGTACAGCTTAAAGAATAGAAAAGAAATTCTGGTCCAGGTTCCATCAAATTGAACTTGTGCTTCAGTCAATGAATTAATCTGTGCCTTTATTCAAAATGAGGGCTCTCAATCTTGTCATTACATTCTACAAGCCCTGATCATTACAAAACATTCCTTCTGAGCTGCTCTCGCTAATATTAGGCTGAAGCAGATCAATACCATCAAACTTAGATTAACTGGCATCAGAATACGGTGCGTGTCTTTCAGTTGTGCAGGCATTGATCTTTGTGTTTAATACTTCTTTTATTTAAAGACATTTAAAAGTATAAGGCAACGGGAAGTCTTTCCTCTGAGAAATACAGGATATTACTGTACAATACACACTGAAAGCCTGTCTTGTTTTCACATGCTTCACTGAGGAAGTGCCAGAGGTAATGAAGACCCACTGCACAACCCCACCTGCTGCTGAACAACAGCCAGAGTTGAAAAGGATCTATTTTTAGAGGGATGCTAAAGGTCAGCTAGCTGCGGCCTTTAGCCATGCAATGCCATCCACACGCTAAGCTTGAAGATGCTTTTGAGCAAGGCATTTGCTATACAGTAAATGGCAAATTTTTATTCCAAGACATTACATATTTGCAAGTTCACCTTCAGTAAACAGTGCCAAGAGTGCTCTCAGGAAAAAAGAAATGGCACAATTACAGCTTGAGCAGGAATTAGGCAACGGCTGCACAATATAATGAGAGTCTCTGGAATGCTGTTCATGATCCTGCTCCCCTGAGGACAGCAAGACTCAGAGGAAGAGTTTTTAGGAAAATATGCAACATTTTTAAGTTCTTGAAGAGCCACTGAAATGTTGTACAATCTACAGGGGAAAACAACACCTTCTGTGAGTACGCAATGGCAAGACATCACACTACATACATGCACATACAAACACAGCCTCTTCAACAAGGGGTGGACAAGTCTAAAACCTCCCTGCTGCTTGAGACCAGGAATTACACTGCCTCAGCCTGGCCACATAAGTGACACCTTGCAAAACCCCAGCACTCGCATTTCTCCCACTCTGGGATTCCAAGGAAGTACCACAGAGCCTGGGACTCAATGATTCCTACTACTAATATCCGTGTCTTTGGTTGAATAGGGAATGATCACAGTCCTATCACAGTGAATGAGATAAGCCACAGCACAGGTCACAACTGAGGGCAGTTGTGAGCTCACCTTCAAAACAGCATGTTGCAGTGTAAGTCAGTACATGTATGTAGATGCTTGTAAACAAACGGTACGATGGAGCGGTGGGGATCGATCTTCTGTTCTCATTTGCAAGTGAACTTGCACAGTAAACTTGTAGAGAATCAGAACACAACGAGTTCTGAGAGTTTTGTAGGAAGAAAGAAAGAACAGCGAAAAAAAGAAAGGAAGGAAAACCCAAGAACTAAAGAGCAAACTTTGCAGACTGATGCCGTTCATCCAGGAGCCTTTCCAACTGGAATACTACCAGCACTGCTGTGCTGGCACCAGTCCGAGGAGGATCCAATTCATTCTCCTTCCTTTCAGTGTCCATACACCTAACAGGAGCAAAAACATAGTCCTTGAGGATGCTAGATGTGACTTTGAATGGCAGGAGGAGAAGGCGGTCTATGTACAGTGGGAAAACACATAATATAGGCAAGAGATCTACAGCATCTGTTGCTTTCCGCATTCCTTCAAAGACCTTATCTGCCCAACAATAAAATGCTCATTTTATATAGTAACAGCTCTCACAAATTATTCACACTATATACTACAGAAAGCAGGGCCAATGGACTGCAGCCCATCTTAAACGCTTTCTGTGACACAGGCAGGAAAAGCAACACTTCGCCTGTACTTTCTTCTTAGCAAGATGGGGAAAGAAAAGGAGGAAAAAAGAGAGCTAAAAATGATGCAGGTCATTCTGCAGCATTTCTGGCTTCACTGTTCGCATTATTTGCCATTGCTTAGGCCACATGAGTTCATTCTACGTGAAAAAGTGGAGGGATGCTTTACAAGTTCCATTTTCTCTCTTACATTCCCACAAGTTACAGCCACTGACGTGCCACAGTTTCTGTCCCCATTATCCAGGATGGCCCTTCCTGCTCTTTCACTGTGCTCCGTTCTATTTCACTGGAAGCTGAGCAGCAATTTCCTCCAGAGCTCGGATCATAGAATCATAGAATAGTAAGGGTTGGAAAGGACCTCAAGATCATCAAGTTCCAACCCCCCTGCCATGGGCAGGGACACCTCCCACTAAACCATGCCATCTAAGGCTATGTCCAACCCCACCTTGAACGCCGCCAGGGATGAAGCATCCACAACCTCCCTGGGCAACCCATTCCAGGGCCCCACCACCCTCACAGTAAAGAATTTCTTCCTCAGATCCAATCTAAACCTCCCCTGTTTAAGTTTAAACCCATTACCCCTTGTCCTCTCACCACAGTCCCTAATGAAGAGTCCCTCCCCAGCATCCCTATAGGCCCCCTTCAGGTATTGGAAGGCTGCTAGGAGGTCTCCACGCAGCCTTCTCTTCTCCAGGCTGAACAGCCCCAATTTTCTCAGCCTATCTTCATACGAGAGGTGCTCCAGTCCCCTGATCATCCTCGTGGCCCTCCTCTGCACTTGTTCTAACACTTCCATGTCCTTTTTATGTTGAGGACACCAGAAGTGCACACAATACTCCAAGTGAGGTCTCACAAGAGCAGAGTAGAGGGGGCAGGAGCACCTCCCTCGACCTGCTGGTCACACTCCTTTTGATGCAGCCCAGGATACGGTTGGCCTTCTGGGCTGCAAGCGCACACTGCCGGCTCATGTTCATTTTTTCATCAACCCACACCCCCAAGTCCTTCTCTGCAGGGCTGCTCTCAATCTCCTCCCCGCCCAACCTGTAGCTGTGCCTGGCATTGCTCCCACCCAGGTGTAGGACTTTGCACTTAGCATGGTTAAACTTCATTAGGTTGGCATCAGCCCACCTCACAAGCGTGTCAAGGTCCCTCTGGATGGCATTCCTTCCCTCCAATGTATCAACCGAACCACACAGCTTGGTGTCATCGGCAAACTTGCTGAGGGCGCACTCAATCCCACTGTCCATGTCACCCACAAAGATGTTGAACAAGACCGGTCCCAACACCGATCCCTGGGGGACACCACTCGTTACTGGTCTCCAGCTGGACACTGAGCCACTGAGCACTACTCTTTGCTTGCAGCCATCCAGCCAGTTCTTTATCCACCGAGTGGTCCACCTATCAAATTGATGTCTCTCCAACTTAGAGAGAAGGATGTCACGGGAGACAGTGTCAAAGGCTTTACACAAGTCCAGGTAGATGACATCAACTGCTCTGCCCCTGTCCATCAGTTCCGTAGCCCCTTCATAGAAGGTCACCAGATTGGTCAGGCAGGATTTCCCCTTAGTGAAGCCATGCTGGCTGTCACCAAGCACCTTGTTGGTTTTCATGTGCCTTAGCATGCCTTCCAGGAGAATCCGCTCCAAGATTTTGCCAGGCACAGAGGTGAGACTGACTGGTCTGTAATTCCCTGGCTCATCCATTTTCCCCTTCTTAAAAATGGGGGTTATATTTCCCTTTTTCCAGTCATCGGGAACTTTACCTGACTGCCATGATTTTTCAAATATGATGGACAGTGGCTTAGCAGCTTCATTTGCCAGCTCCTTCAGGACCCGCAGATGGATTTCATCCGGTCCCATGGACTTGTATACATTCAGGTTCCTAAGGTGGTCCTGAACAAGATCCTCCCCCACAGTGGGCCCAGGGTCCCCACCCTCACCGTCCCCGCGTCTGCCTTCCAAGACTTGGGTGGTGTGGTCAGAGCATTTGCCGGTAAAGACTGAGGCAAAGATGTAAAAATGTTCACCACCATCAGAATGATTTACAAAAGGCACCGGTCCTCTGCATCTTCAATACAGGCACTGGCCTTCCTGTCTCCACTTTTATGACAGGTAGCAAATGAAGTAATGAAGTAGAAAAGAAGTAATAAAATGAAAACAGATCATTCATCTTGGGAAGGTCTGCATCAGACCAATTAAAATGATGTCTTAGACACACTGTGATAACATACTGTACCTACGGGAAGAAGCTACTAGCAGGAGCAAGCCCTGCAATCACTATTTTCTCCAATTATATCCCCAGACATTTCTAGCTCCAGGATAATAAAAGATCAACAAATTAAAATATATTAAAAAGTAGTCTCGATATTTTTCCAATAAGCTATTAAAGGTGATAATAACAAATCTCTGCCTACAACCTGGTCCTCACACACGAAGCTCACATCAGTCAAGATGAACAGCAGCTACAGTGAGAGTTACTGAGGACAAGAAGGGTTTGCAAACCTGATACAAAGAGGTGCCACACAACTGCAGTCCACATTATGAGCCCATCTACTTCCCTGTGAGACAAAGATTTCCCTCAAGGAGGTAAAAAGGCTGTATCCTACACTCGAGTTAGCACCAGAGCTGCAAAAGCTCCTGCTTGGCTCTTTCCCACATTGCATTTGATGTCATGTCCCCTCCCCATTCAGATCAGGACAGCATCCATCCATACTGCATCCCTGGTGGCCAAGGGGTCAGCACTGTGCACTTATATGCCAGCATCCACCATTATACTCTAAAGAATCAGCTAAAATAAAGAGGATGTAAATCCTCAGCACTCCTCAGTATAAGCCCTCCACACTGCTCCATCCTTTGTCATGTCCTCAGCAGCAGTTTCCTCTAGAGTTAAATCACAGGCATAAAACCGCTCACTGCTGGAGTGATTTACGGAGCTGTAATGCAAACAGCAGCATCCATCTCTCCTGCTGCAGCAGGCAGCACAGGAGGAGATGCCAGAGACCACAGCATGAAGGCAGCTGTCGAGAGGGCAAGCTAGGGATGGTCTTCAGCAGGCAAAAACCAGCACGATTTCATTCAGCCCTGCACCCAAAGTGCCCTAGTAGTCCTATAAGTGTCCTGGCTGCACTATAGAGCAGAGTCTGCTCCCCAGCTATAGGGATAAAGGCACCTCCTGCCACAGATGATCCTCTACAGAAGAGATGCTCCCTGGTCTGTGGATTCTCCAGCGTGTCTATAAATCAAAATCAGGTTTAGAATCTTGCTTTTCACCCATCTGAAGTCCTAGTCTAAAAATAGCCCCCACTCCCTTCATATCTGTTGATTTTCAGACAATTTCGTAGCACTGGTGTCTAATTATAGCATATCACTGCTCATTACAATTATATGTCTGGATGACCAGTTGAAACTCTTTTCATATTCCAAATAAATTCTCCCTCAATACCACACATGGCTTTGCCACAGAGATCTAGCAGAAAAACTACAAAAAATAGGTTTTAGGGTGCTTTTTTAGCTCATCTTTTCTGACCATTTCAAAGGTTTACAACAAAATTCAGTGTCAAACACAATGAACAAGAGTTGAACACTGGGGAGATTGCAAAGCACAGGAAATCCACTGTGACAGAGTTAACTGAAGCATGATCACACAAGCTATCAGACAAATCTGGATCACTTGAATGGACTGGCACAGCTTAAAGGGGTTTTTCTTTCATTTATAATTAACCACTTGGCTGTCACATCCCTGTATCCACGCACCCTCCTTGTGAGTGTTTACAGTGAAATCTCTGTAGAAGACACAGAGACTGTGAGCTAGAAAAGGTGAGAAGGGAAGTTCTATATGTGCACCAGTGAGACGCTAAGTTTAGCATCACAGAAGCAGCCAGAGCTGAGGAGAAACACTCACCAGGAAATCAGCCCTTGGAGGCAGCAGCTCCATTCGCATCCCTGGATGCCTTCGCCCCATCCTACACAAACATTGGTTTGGGATGATGGAACGTGGGGAGGTTTTGGCCTTCTGATATGGGACACAAGGATAAACTTCTGCTAGGAAGAGGTTACCAAAGGTCACTAATGCTACCAAAAAGCATCAGATGATGCACACAGTGGTCGGTGTAATGGGAGATAGATTCCCCAGGAAGTTCTCAAGGAGACACAAAAGCGAGTCATGTTATTAGCAATGTGCACAGTGGAAACTGCATTGAGAAATAGAACAGCAAAGTATGGAGTTCCAGTCTAAATGATGAACAAATTAATGGAAGCAAATTAAATACAGCCCATCCTGCTTTAAAAAACAGCCGCTTCTGCCAGGAAATAGCCTCAAAGGAATTTTACTGGACATCAGAATAACTGAGGTTGAAATGGGCCTCTGAAGGCAATCCAGCACAAACCCCCACTGACGCAGAGCCCCACAGACCAGGTCACACAGAGTTTATATGTTCAGGTCCTCAGCTACTCCTCTCAGAGACAGCCATTTCACAGGAGGTAAGTGCAAGCTAAGGGTGCTTGGGATTTGTTTCTTTAAAATGCTGGAAACGCAGATGTGAAGACAGAACCTTTCAATCAAGGCAGTGAAATGTCCAGGGCTTCACAAACAAAGCCTTCAGCAGCACAGTGAGCTCATTCCTAGTTCAGACAGTCCTTGAAGAGGACATGTGTATAAAGCCAGTTTCTCTAAACTCGATACCACACAGGCATCTTCAGTGCCTTATCTGCTTGTGTACCTCAGGTGTTTTAAAAACAGACTTTACTTGCTGCTTCTTATTAAGAGCATTCTTCAAAGTGTTGTTCAGCTTATTTATCACTGCAACCAGGGTCCAAAACTGCATCCATCACATTCTTTAACCTCCCAGACAAACAGCAACACTGTTTTGGAGAGACGCAGCCCCATCTCACTGGCACAAGAGCCAGGAACGAGCAGGGATGCATTTTGGAGACTTCCTGACATCACATAGAGCCTGTCCCTCTCTGACTGGATCAAAGGGAACATAGAGCATTCTCCCAGTGTATGCCAGACCACCGGTCTCCCACCCAGGCCCTGCTAATGGTAAAGAGGAGGCATTCTATCGCAGTGTGTCACCTCCTCTTATTGAGGAGTGGTCAGAATTCCCAGTTATCTGGATCAGTTGTGCCCTGCATGTTGTCACATACCTGTCATGTCCCTTTGTGGATAGATTGCCCCGAGAAGCTGTGGCTGCCCCATCCCTGGCAGTGTTCAAGGCCAGGTTGGACACAGGGACTTGGAGCAAGCTGCTCTAGTGGAAGGTGTCCCTGCCCATGGCAGGGGGTTGGGATGGATGAGCTTTAAGGTCCCTTCCCACACAAACCAGGCTAGGATTTAAGCCTTTGAAGGAAGGAGCTGTCTGCCTAACACAGCAGTCAAAGGGAACGAGGTTCATGCCATTGTAAAGGATCCACAGGGAAAAAGTCTGAGTAGACACTCCACTACTCAGCCACAAGCTGTGATGCCGTAATGTGGGGCTTTATTAGTCCCACTGCTGAGCTCATACATGTTTCTACAGCCCTTTGCAGAACGATGCCACATCACACCAGGGCAGGATTGGGCTCACTCCAGGCCCTTCGCTTTGTCTCCTGGCAGCTCTGAGGCATTACTAATTTTGCAGTAGTTGCCAGCACCAATACACCAACCAGTGGGTTGAATATTTTAGCTGGAATAAATAGGTTTAAAAGAAGGCTCTCTTCACTGACAACCTGCTTTATTTTTGCCAGCAGCCATGAATCAAAACAGTCTCACACTACCCCAGCCTGACTTCAAAGGATAGGAACATCTAATTTCGTGCAGCTTTTGCTTCACTGTCCGTTGCACTGCAAACGCACCCCTGGGCTCCCACAGTCTCTTTCACCACTAATTTAACTTTCTTTTTTCGAGGGTGACAATACAGAGAGGAGGAGATGCGTTCCCAGCAAAGCCTGACCCAGCACGACCTGGTTTATTTTCCAGAGCATGCCCAGCCTGTGGACACACTGTGGGTTTTTCCATGGGCAGGAGTAGAGCTGGAGGATGCAGTGCTCCTGGACACCCCGTGCTGCTTCTCCAGACAGAGCCCAGGCTCCAAAGGTCAATGTGCATCAGCAGATCAGAGGCAGCACATGATTTCCTTTCTCTCTATGGCATAGCAAAGGAGTAGAGATCAGATCTCAGATTTAATGCAATGATGCGAGTGAGGCAATTAGTAAATGACTCGGCATCCACAGACCAGAAGGCCCTCTATTAACCAGCTAAGTACATTATCTTCACAGAGATCATAGATTTTTCCCTTAAGCTAATTGCGTGTAACTTCTGCAACATGTCATATCCTGCTACAGACTTGGGCTCCAACCCTGCAATGTACCCCATGCCCTTGCTCCGCTGATAACCATGGGAAGCAGCATGCCCCTACCTCCCCAGGGAGAGCATCCTCAGGCTCAGGAGTCTCAGTGAAAGAGGAAGGGAAAGGAGTTCCAAATCAGTAATACTTCCTATGCTCCCTAATAACCTTTTGTTCATTAGCTTCCATTCCAGGGAGGGGAAGTTTCTCTTTGTGGATGGCCCAAACAGGCTCTAGTTAGCACTGTCTCTCCTGTTCAATCACGTCTCGGTTCATCTTTACTCTGTGCTTGTTTCACAACCAGGAGACCCTCAATCAGTCTGCTAAAGCTTATCAAACAGAACTCCACCAAACAACATAGCCACCTGCAGCTAAACTTGGGACAAGCATAAAGAAAGCAGTGAAATCTCTCTTGTCCTCCTGCCACACCTTTGTCTACTTAAGAGCTAACATTATAGATCAGGTGTTTGCTTCAAGTTATCAGACCCTTTATTCAAGTTAAAAAGGTGGAAAATATCTCAGCAGTGGTGACTAAAGCATCCACAGTGCTTTGGGGATCCAGCAACAACCTCTTCCTGACTTTCAGGCACTGAACAGGCTTCAGCCTGTTTACTACATCCAAAAGAAGCCAATGCTGGCAATTAAACACTGCCCATCTTAACAAATTGGCTCTCATTTTAGATAGAAGCCAGAAGGCTACATGCGGTTAAAAGGACAGATATTTTTCAAGGGCTGCTTTCTATAGGGAGAAATAATGTGTGATTCATGCAAGAGAGAAGATAAGGACATGCTTTCCAATGAAAGAAATCCTCTTCTCCTCTAACACAAAGCCTGGCAGCCCCAAACTAAGGGAGGGAAAGAGGTGTGAGCTGCCATTGGGCAATTACAAAACGTGCTATTTTAAAGCCATTCCCCCCTATCCTGCCTCTACATGCCCCTGCTAAAAGAAACCCTCTCCAGGTTTCTTGCAGCCCCTTTAGGCACTGGGAGCTGCTCTAAGGTCTCCCCAGAGACCTTAGATTCTTGGAATTTTATGCTTAGAAGCCCCTATATCCTTCTGTAAGCTTTGTCATACCATAAGACAACCTGTAAGACAAATATAGCCCTCCACCTCAATAGATGCCATTATTACATTCCCACTCTTTGCTCTTTGCACGTTATTACCATGACAAACTCCAGACCTGTCCCAGTTGCAAAGAGCAGGACGAGACCTTCCTCAGGCAGGGACAAACCCACTCCCAAAGAAGCCTTGCTGCATTGACAGCTCAGCAGCAGGTAGAGCTCTAAGTGGCAGTTCACAGCAGCTGTTGAGCAGACAGATCTCTCGACAGTGACAAAGTGCACTCTCACAGTGGGATGGGAACACGGTGGTAAAGGCTTTGCTATCTGATGGCCTTCAGTCAGCTGGGATGTGCATGTTAGTGTGCTGTCATGGAGGTCTCTGCAGTGCTCAGGTTTGGCAGCATGTTACAGAGGAGGGAAATATCTCCCTAGGATCATGGAATCACAGAATCATGGAACGATAGAATGATTTGTGTTGGAAGGGACCTTAAGGCTCATCCAGTCCCAACCCCTGCCACGGGCAGGGACAGCTTCCACCAGAGCAGCTTGCTCCAAGCCCCTGTGTCCAACCTGGCCTTGAACACTGCCAGGGATGGGGCAGCCACAGCTTCTCTGGGCACCCCCTGACAGCGCCTCAGCACCCTCACAGGGAAGAGCTTCTGCCTAAGAGCTCATCTCAGTCTCCCCTCTGGCAGGTTAAAGCCATTCCCCTTGGCCTGCCCCTACAGGCCCTTGTCCAAAGCCCCTCTCCAGGTTTCCTGCAGCCCCTTTAGGCACTGCAGCTGCTCTAAGATCTCCCCTTAAGGAGCCTTCTCTTCTCCAGGCTGAACCTGGAAAACTCCAGCTCTCTCAGCCTGGCTCCAGCGCAGATCTACTCCAACTCTTGCAGCATCTCTGTGGCCTCCTCTGGACTCACTCAAGCAGGTAAGGAGATGCAGATGTGTCCTGGGTTCAGCAGTAGCAGTCATTTTTCTCCTTCTTAGTAGCTGGTGCAGTGCTGTGGTTTTGACTTTCAGCCTGGGAACAGCACTGATAACACTGATGTTTTTAGCTGCTGCTCAGTAATGTTTGGTCTGACCAAGGACTTTCTGAGTCTCATGCTCTGCCAGAGAGGAGGGGGAGCCGGGAGGAAGCAGAGACAGGACACCTGACCCAGACTGACCAAAGAGGTATTCCATACCACAGCACGTCATGCCCACTATATAAACTGGGGGCAGTCACCCAGAAAGGTTAAATCATTGTTCGGGTCGGGCTGGGTATCGGTCAGCGGGTGGTGAGTGGTTGTATTCTCTTCCCTTGTTATTTCCCTTATCATTATTGGTGGCAGCAGCAGTGGTTTGTGTTATACCTCAGTCACTGGACTGCTCTTATCTCAACCCTTCGGAGATACATTCTTTCGATTCTCCTCCCCATCCCTCCAGGAGCGGGGGGAGGAAGGAGGGGAGGAGCGAGTGAGCGGCTGCATGGTTCTGGGGTGCCGGCTGGGCTTAAACTGCGACAAAATGCAAGGAGAGAAGGACTGAGAGAACAAGATTAACGTGCTTGCATTCAAATTTCATGTAAGGACTTAACACCTTGTCATAACGCACTGTTCGGTAGCACTGTGACTGCTGACGTAACTGCTCTCAAGGAGGGAACTTAATAAGTGCTTTTATTAGCACAGTCCAATGTTTGCTACTTTACCATACACTGACATTTGCAGAAAGTCACTGATAAGCACTACTTTAACCTAAACTATTCAGTACCACCACCGCTCTGCATAGTATTTGTAGAATTCAAACTTTCTCATCATTTCCCTTATGAGATTAACAGAGATTTCAAGTAATTCACCAAATTGAGTGCAACTAAAGCTCTGAGGCTGTTCTAAAAACAAAGTGATAGTGAACTGCAGCGCAGTGTGGGTGCTGACTGCTGCCTGATACAGAGAACATTTCACAGAGTTAAGCATCAACAGATCATGAATGCATTTAAGAGTTTGTGAACAGCCCCATTAGAAATGCTATATGTATGCTTCTGCATAGCCTTGCAGACATGCCAAGGGTCACAAACTCTTCCTGAACACAGTTCAGTAACTACCCTGGAAGTCAAAATTGAAGGTGGTGTGGTAGAAATTGGAGGCAGTACAATGTTCTGATAACACGATTCCCCTCCTTTTGCACCTCAGAAGCTGCCACCATTACGATTCAGCCCAAGCATCACTGGTGATTTATATTTACTGAAGATGAAAGCCAAAGACTCTCAGCCTTTTTATCTTTCAACTTATGCAAAGGCCAAATTTAACTTCAATCAGACTACCACAGGACAGCTCCACCCATCAGCTGTCAATGCACTTCAGCTTGTAACTATCTTTCTGCTTTTGCTTTCATGTTCTATTGATTTTTACTGGTGTAAGTCTATGAACTTCATCTCTTGTTCTGATTGTCCAGAGTTAATATTTATCACAGAAAAATCCACTAGAATTGGTACAGATGAAGCTTTAGGTGTCGGAAGCTGAAGGCATTGAACAGCATGAAGATAATGAAACACTGAAAATTTCTGTTCTGTCTTTTCGCATCAAGTTAGGATTTGTACAGACTTACAGGAAGCTACACAATAAACTACAATATGACAATCAGGCACTTAGGAAATGTACAGATAAATGCAGAAGCACGCACAGCACCAGCAGCATCCAATCATAGATACAAGTATAAAGACAATATCCCTTTTTATGCCACTGATTGCATGTGCTATTCAAGTCTGTTTGGCCATCACATTAAATCTAACCATACAGATCAACTCATGCCAGCATCTACAGAGAACAACATCTCTCTCAGGCTTTTTTTGTGCCCCAGTGCTCAAATCTCAACTTTCTTTTCTTGGATCAAAACCATTTACGGCAATTTCAAGTGTTTCTTTTGCCTTAAAAATAAACTCCTTCACTAAATTACCATTATGTTCACTTTCTTTCAGCGATGCAGCACTGAATTAAAGAAGAAATGTAGGATCAAGTGAGCAGTTGCTTCTTCACTGACCATGAGGGGATTTTCAATCGCAAATTGGAAACTACCCTACAGACAATGGGATTTCAGGATTTTTGTTCTGTGTATCCAGGTTGAGCATATATGGTCTTAAAGCAATCAGAAAGGCAGTCCATGCACATGAGGAGCCAAAGTCATTGTGGTGCAATAGTCAGCCTAACAAGTGTCTTCTACCGATGTTCAGCTAGTGAAGATACCTTCGCTCTATAGATGTGGAAGTGAAGCACAGGACCCAGTGGAGAGGCCCCCAGCTCAACATAAAAATGGAGTTCCTATACTGCACTATCTGTGCACTGAATAGATAAGCATTTCCACACAAGTTATCAGATTTCCAGAGAGCAAGGCAGTGCTGACAAAGACCAGAAAATCCACTGTGCATTTCACTTCTAACATAGAGCATTTTAAGACATACTTTCCTTAATCTAAAGCTGGACTATCCCAAGCAGTGTGCACCAAAATAACAGCTGCCAAGTCTGAATCAATTCTTTACTGAGCTCTACAAGATTACTTGGAGGTTTTGCTCTCAACTTCCTCCATCTAACCTCAGGAAATTCACACACCAGCTTAACAACAAATTGAGTTCTTTGTCACACTTAATGAAAGAACAACCACAGAGTTAATTCCTGCCTGCCTGGTCTACAGCCAACATAAAGCAAAGAGAAATGTGGGGGCATCAGCATTTAAGCTGGATTTCACATATTTGCCACCACAGTATATTTAAGTGGCTCAGAGGTTTGTTAGAAAGGGATCACCTTGACTGGCTGCAGAGTTTCACAGCTTCTCGGTATCTCCAGAAAGCGCAAGGAAACAGCTAGTTGAATGCCTGCCCCACTTAGTGCTTTAGGAAGATTAAAAGGGTAGGAGAAGGGATAATGAGTTTAAACTTACAAAGGGGGAATGTCAGGTCAGATCTAAGGAAGAAGTTCTTTGCTGCGAGGGTGCTGAGGCACTGGCACAGGTTGTCCAACAAAGTGGTAAATGCTCCATCCCTGGTAGCATTCAAGGCCAAGTTGGACATAGCCTTGGGCAACACGGCCTAGTGTGAGGTGTCCTGCCCATGGTAGGGGTTGGAACTGGATGATCTGAAGGTCCTTTCCAACCCAAAGCATTCAAAGATTCTACAAAGTGGAGGGAAAAGCTCTCCGGCAACTTCAACAAGGCAGCATCAAACTTGCTTATGAAGTGGCAGCATCAACCACTAAACACAAAGTGACAGGATTTGTGCAAGGCTCAAGGATACTTTTCCATAAGCTGCAGGGTCTGAAAGAGCAAGAGAACTGTCTATTGCTGCTCTACTGGCACATGGGGCTTGGGAGGTGCTGATACCCAGCCTACAGCTTTAACATATAAAACGATAAGCATGTATCAAAACCTACCAAGTGATGTAATGCCATTATAAAAGCAGATAGTTGGAAGGGAAAGAACAAAACAGGTTTGGAAGAAAAAAAACTGCAGTAGAAAGTGGCACTTCCAATGAAAAAGCAGCGAAGTATGTGAAAAGCCTTAATCCATCTGTCTGTTCGAAATATTACTCACTAGATGGCTCATTTCAAAGAACAGGCTTTGTAGTTTATCCTCCTCAAATGACTCTAAGATGAAATTAGTCAGGTGATTTGCAGGATATATTGATTAGAGAGGACTGAGCTCGGGCAACATAAAAACCATCCTGCTTTACCTTTCAGTGAAAAGGGAAGAGAAGAAAGCAAGCCTGCAAGTTATTATCACTGTATATAAATGAAGCTTTATTAATCAATGAATTAATTAACTACATGGGAAATGCCAGATAAGAGTTAAAATAACATGTGTTTCCTCTTAAAAAAAAATGGAAAGGAAGATGTGAGAAAAAAAAAGCAATACAAATAAACCAAGTCTCCATTGTTTGGGAGTGTTTGGGTTTTCCAAGTGTCTGAAACAGGCTGAGTTTTCCTTGGAACACTGCTGGAAAACCCTGGGACAAGATGCTCAGTTTTCCTCCAACCCACAACTTCTTCAGCCTTTATATACCAAACACCCTCAGCTTCCCTCTATGAAATCCCAGGCACACGTGGACCTCCCAGACTTCTCCTGCTGATCGCTCGTTCCCTTGGAATTGACGTTCAAGCACTCAAAAGACAAAATCTCCTGATTATGCTATGCACAGACTGGAAAATCAGGGGTTCTTCTGGCATAGGAAAACATGAACGGGAACCCTCAGCTACGTGGGGGCTCTTCCAGCTTTGGATGAGGCCTCCAGAGCAGTAGCTCAACAGATGGCCTATTTTACCTGCAGGTTAACATGCCTTTCATAGAGAATACATGAAACCAATACACATGTGAGAACATGTATTCTTTTACCTACTGTAAAAATCAAAACCATCAGTATGAGTATGCTGGGTATTATAGTTCCCTTTAAAGGGGTCAGGCTTAAACCTACACGTGCATATAACTATACAGTCCTGTATGGAATTTTCCATAAAGTTTTCATGGAAAGAAAAAGAATAACTTACTGGATACGAGTTAATACCATAGTCCTTGCACTGACAAATGCTTGTACTCCCTCCAGCACTGCCACTGATAGCAAGGTATTCATCAAAACACAAGGCAGCTCACATGCCCTGCCTAGGAGCATTTTAAAGTATAATTTTGTGTGAAATGACTGTTACTTGAGCTTCCTCCAAAAGTCCTTGAGCACTATTTGTGCTCCACAAACCCCTCATGGTGGACACCTTTGTCTCAGGGTGCTGAGTGCGCCCAACTCTTGACCATGCTGCAGAAGGGGAAGCAAAAGGGACGTATGCTCTAGTGAAGTAGATGGGAGGTCTGAATCCATTTATTTACTCACTGAGTAACAATTCCTCTGAGGAAGGTTTGCTGCATCTTAATATGCTTAGCAAGACACACCTTCCCAATGGCAGAATACACTGCATTATGGAGAACAAGTAGGAAAAGGTCTGCTTAACATAGTGGTTGCCTAGAAAGCTGCTTCGGTTAATTTGGGTTAGATCTGACAAGTAGGTAGAATAAAGAAGAGAAAGAGGGGGTCAGCCTGGCTGATAGCAGAGCAGTGGTGTCAGCAGTCCCCTACCTCTGCTATCAGCAAGAGCACTCATCTGCAGTGCCATATCCTGCCTACACTTGAGCAAATTTGAACTCACAGCATTTATTGCCCAGGAAGGTGCTCCGGCTCCACTGCACCACGAGGGAAGCAAGAAGGACCATTTCCAATCTGTCCTCACGACATAGCTTTGTTTCCTTAATGACTCAACCAGCCCAGGCTGATTCCACAGGTCAGCAGTTAGACACTTTCCAGGGATGCAGGAAAAAAGCACTTCAATTCCCTCAGGCTGAAAAGGGAAATGAGCTCAAATCTACAATTCGAAGCTCATCAGCTCAGCCAGGAACTACAGGGAAAAACCGCCACGTCCCACATGTGCTCTTGTTTTATGAATCATGCTTCTCTAGCAGTTAACTCATTTCAAGAAGATAAAGATGCTTCAAAGGTGGGGATTTTTGTTTTCATCTTTGGTTTGAGGCAAAAATACCTATTCTTATCAGTGAGACATGCTGACAAATTAGCTTTGAGATTCAGAGAGTTTCCATTTGGTTCTTATGAGCTATTTTAGATCTGGCACCAGAAAATAAATGCAATAATGTATTCAGCTTTACGTTTCATTGGAAGTATGAACAGACAATGACAGGGCGGAGCAGTAATGTGGCAGATTAAAAGATTGAGAAATTCTGCTTAGTGTGCACATTTTGATGCTCTGTTTTCTTCACAGCCCTTCCTAAAATTCCTATCCCTGGCAACAAAGTTCTTGTGAGAACAAATCGATTTCTTGATGGTAGTGGTGCATTTCTGAGGAGGAAAAGACACCAGCTCCTTTTTACCACATATAAAGCACAGAAAAGAAAGTTGGAAGCAGCAGGACCACCACCTCAAGCCAACTCCACAGGGACTTCTGTGACCCCACTGCGTCAGCAGCATCTATGGGAGGGGGAAAACGAAACCCAGGAGTCACCTTGCAGTAGACGACCTATAAAATCATGAGATCTTTCTATTTTGGACAGGAGATGGATTCACTGCTTTTCACGCAATGCAAGCCTGTTGTCTTTGCTCCATTTGAATTTCATGATGCCTTGAGGAGGAGCAAAATGTTCCCCTCAAGTTCAGTTTTACCTCAAGGTCAAATTGTTTCCCAGGGTGACTAGCTAAGGTTACAAGGCTGGCTTTCAAATTCAGCTAGAAATACATATAATTACTCAAACTCACTCCTAACTGTTTACAAGCCAATGGCATTTCCATATCTTGGGCTGTGACTGACCCTATGGAAAGGCCCAAACTCTAACACCAGTACAGACAAAAGCTCTCCTGATATCAGTGGAAATACTCATGCAAGTAAAACAAGATGTATGAACCAAGAGGATGCCATCCTTCAGCAAAATGCCTCAATTCCTGTTGGTTTATGCTTAAAGCAGGCATTCATTGTTTACCAAATTAATGTTATAGCCTTTAGACACAGCAACAAAAAGCCCCCCACATCCATCGATTCCCACATCAGGAGCACTGAAATGCAGACGTCTGTCTGAACCTGTGAAAGAGCTGTTTCGTTAGTTTAGGTCAGTCAATTGCTTTTCAATAGTAAAAGCTCATTGCAGACTTTCTGCATATTCAGCAATTAAACTTCTACACTGCACCTGGTGGCTTCCCACCTTGCATTCATAAAACAGATCCAGGTTTATGGAGGCACAGCATGCGGTGTGTAATTACTTCCGAGAAGTCACATAGAGCAGTTGGTTTCTTTTACAGTCCAATAACTTTCAATACAAAAATCACTTTAAGGAAACAATCAAGATGAAAGTCAAAAACCAATCTGAGCTTTCATGACTTGAATTTCTTTTAATTGCCATGGCTGTTCAAAAGCAACCTGCGCTCCTTCTATTGTGGCATCTCGCATAGAAAGCACTGATTCCTTGGCAGAGCATTTCATTTAAACTCATATCCCAACAGCACTGAAGCCATAATCCACATTTAGTGAGCGCACCAGGAAACTTAATAGCAACTCAAGACTGAAACCGTCTTTCCACTCTGGATTGCAGAAACGAGAGTTCATGTGCACAGGGTCTGGGATGAAGTATTCTGCTGGTCATACTGGCTGCAGTTTGGGGGGGAATATTACACAAACAGCACAAAAACCACATCCATAACAGTATTTGCATATTCTGTTCATGCTGCCAAGAATCTGAGAGTGCATAATCATAGATGTTACTATCAGTAGGCATAATTTAAGGGGATTTGGAAGGCGGCTTTGACTGTCCTGTTATCAGTGCTGCTCTCTGAGTCATAAGAGTTTTTGTAGGCATGGAAGAGCTAGCAAAGCATGCCCTAAATGCTGGTTGTAACACTTCAACACACACCCCTAACAGTTTCTCCACACAGCTTTCCTACTTGGGCTAGAAAACACAATAGGCCTAAGAAAACTGCAGTACACAAGTTCCCAGCCTGTACAAGATGTGACAACAACAACATGCAACACTCCAGGCTTCGGGAAGAGTGGCTGGGAAGCTGCTCATGGAAAAGGACCTGGGAGTGATGGTTGATGGAGCTGAACACGAGCAGCTTGTGCCCAGGCAGCCAGGAAGCCACCAGCATCCTGTTCTCTATCAGCACCAGTGTGGCAGCAGGGCCAGCGCAGGGATTGTGCCCCGGCACTGGGCACTGGAGAGGCTGCACCTCGAATCCTGTGTTAGCTCTGGACCCCTCACTACAAGAGAGACATTGAGGTGCTGGAGCGGGGCCGGAGAAGGGCACCGGAGCTGGTGCAGGGCCTGGAGCACAGTGTGATGGGGAACAGCTGAGGGACCTGGGGGTTCAGATGGAGAAGAGAAGGCTCAGGGGGACCTGATCGCTCCCTACAACTGCCTGAGAGGAGGATGGAGCCAGGAGGGGGCTGCGCTCTGCTCGCAGGGAACAAGGGACGGGACAAGCGATATGCCAGCATATGCTTAGGCACATTCATACACACACACTATTCAAGATGCTTTATTTCCTTTTCCTTCTCTCCCCTTATTTCCTTATCCTTCTAAGCCCCTTGACTCACCCACATGAGCACACTTCTACTGTCTCATTGCTTGTCAAATAAAGAAAATACAAAGCTGTCACTCGCTCGTGGAGGTTCCTCAATGTATTGCTGCTATTCAATTCATCATTAATATTCAAGAGATGCATCAACTGCTCTCTATAACCATGTTATCTCACGAACTCCACTGGTGTCTCATTCCCTGCTTCCTTTCTCCATTCTTCCTTCTTTCATCCTTCATATCCCTTTGTTGTTCTCTCCAAGTTAAGAGGGACAGTTATTTACTGCACTCGTGTACAAAATGCCAAGGAAACAGCCTGGGTTCTCTCACCAGTCCAGTAAAACCAATTCCCTTCTTTGCTTAGGATAAATTGGAAAACCATAGCGCACAAAAACAGTCAATCACAGCAAATGGAGTTAGAAACAGAACAGTTGGCTTCTTACGTCAAAACTCTTATCAGAATGAGTTTATCTTCAATCCTATGGAGAACTCTCCGGAACTGAACCAAATTTCCATAGATCAAAACCCGAATTGATTATGTGAAAAGATCAGAAACACACCAACGACTGAAAATTACTCAGGTAAAAGCTTCAGTGGAACGCAGTGTGGATGTAAGCTACCCAGCCTAACCCAAGCCCACACACAGGAGAACTCTGCAGAGCTCCCATGGACTCAGCAGGAGCAGGAAACAAAGTTGGGCAACCAGAGACTGAGCATCAGCATTTGCAAAGAGCAGGCAAGAGGCTCAGTGCAGGGCTTAAGGAGTTACTACCTACCAGCAGAACTGCTGGAATGGTGTGGAAGCTGCTGGGACCGTGACATCTCTTAGCACAGAAGTAAAGAAAGCGCAAGCTCAATCCCATTCACTTGTACATGCTATGGGCTAAGAGTTAATATATTGACAGGTTTGGCTGGCACAGAGTTTATAGTCTTCACAGTAGCTAATATAGAAAGTGGTTCAGATCTGTGCTGGAAACAGTGCTGATAACACAGAGATGTTTTCCCTATTGCTAAGCAGCTCTTACACAGAGTCAAGACCTTTGTTCTTCATCCCACCCCAGCAGTGAAGAAGCTAGGGATGAACAGCAAGTTGGGAGGGAACACAGCTGAGACATCTAAGCCCAAATGATGCAAGAAATATTCCATACCACAGGACATCACGCTTCACACATAAAGCTGGGAAAACATAAGGAGGGGGGACAACGTACTTTTGGGCTGATGCCATTTGTCTTCGCAAGTCACCATTATGCAGATGCTTTGGCTGAGCACTTGCCTCCCTATAGAGAGTGGTGAATGAGCTCCTTGCTTTGCTTGTGTGCATCATTTCCACTTAACTTATTAGACTGCCTTTATCCCAACCCACAATCTCACTTTTACTCTTCCAATTCTCTTCCCCAGACCACCAGAGGGGAGAGAGTGAGTGGCTGTGTGGGGCTCAGTTGCTTGCTGAGGTTAAACCACAGTAATGGCCAATGTGGATCAGCTGATATAAGATAAGTCAAAAGCACATAGGAGCCTATTCATGAGACAAAATACGAGCAGAACTGACACGGGGAGTTAGCTCTGGGTATTATCAGCATTCACTCACTTGAAATATATTAACAGCTCATTTTCTTCTTTATATATTATGAAGACTTCAATCCATATTATGAATTACGAACCTAATTCTGTTCCCAGTAACATTAATGCAGACAAATGTGTCTCTGCACTTAAGATATTCTTTTCAATGTCATTGACGTATTAGTGAATATCAAGTTCTGCTGTCACTATACAACATATCAAGTTATTCGGCAAAATTAGTGTCTCAGAGGAGAAAGAAATGTGTACTGAGAGAATAGGCATCTCTCTTCTGAAGCATCTAAGATGAGACATCACTCTGATGTCATTCCTTTCACCACTTCATCTGCATCCATATTTTGCTCCAGTCCAAGGCATGGACATTGTGGCCCAACTAACAAAAGGAGGCAGAGTATTGCAGGGAATGTCTCAGGAACGACATCACTTTCTGCAAAACCAAGTAAAACAAAGAAACAAAACCAAACAAAAACCTAAGGCAAAGATAAACCCTTGCTGTTCTCTAAAACCAGATTGTGGAGGGGCACGTCTGTTTGTCTGGATCAGTTTATCCCCTCCGAATTATGACAAACTTCATTTTGGAAGCATTCAATTTTAGTCCTGAGCAGACTCGCAGTTTGAGGGAGAAAAAGGCAATCCAGACAACTCAGTATCGTAGATCAAGGGAGGTAATCCTGTCACAGTAGGAAAACCACAAAGCATTCAGAGGTTTGATGAGCATGAGAAATCAATCATGCATCAAGTGGATTGATGCGGTTTAGTTTAAGTCCTTCTCTTCTGATTTATTGCCATCGTTGCCACCAATTTGCATAGATAATAGAACAAGACACCCTCTTCAAGTCTTAATCAGGAATTAAAAAGTAATATACTGTTACATCTCTTTCTGCTCATCAGAAGCGCACACATTAATGTTTAATGTCGGTTTTATTACAGGCATGGTGCTGGATTGGAAAGAGGCACTTTAAACTGCTTCATGACATCACCACCAATTTGGTACTGTCATAGCTGCAAATCAAAGCCAAGCCAACAAATCCTTCAAGCTAAACCAGGTTGTAAGCATGACTGTTACAAGAGCAGGAGTGAGCTGTATTTCTGAGAGCAGCACGATTTTCCTTTCAGCTTGGCAAATCCAGCTACAACTGCAATATTCTTTAGACGCATTCCCAAAGTTTGCCAGTTTTTTGTTAGAAGTGAGGGGATGTTTTCCTCCTTTCAGTGTGTACGGAAGATGAGTGGGCAGTTTGCTGCTCAGTAAAGTGATTTCCTTGACAGGTACTTAGATTATTTGCAAAGCCATCGTAAGTATGCACAACTGTTTAAAAACAATGGAGAAACAGTGAAAGCCTTGCCTCAAAGAGCCAGGGAATGGCATGTTACAAGAGCAATAGCTCACACACAAAGCTTATGTGTAAGGGGAAAGAGGAGAACTGGAAGAGATCAGCGTTGAACTGCTACCACTGAGCAGTAGGCTCTGCACAAAAACCTCCAAAAGAGAAGCTCAAATTGCCCATTGACTTCAGGAAGCTTGTAGGGAGGAGATGCTCACAAAGAACCTGGGAAAGAGAAGCAGGAGAAATTATTCTCTGTTTTTCATGGATAACAGCAATGGGCATCAAAGTAAAACACTAGGCAGGATTGGCTATTAGCCGTGTCTACAGGACATTGGCCTGGATCAGGCTCTGAATCAAACTGATACGGTCCTAAGAAGTTCGGTACCATACACCTTAAAACCAGAAATTTCCCTTGAGGACAAGACCCAACCCATCCAATACTCTGTGCTTGAGATCCTGGGGTCACAGACTGCTGGACCCCAATTTACACAAGGGCTGCAGACATAACTGGTTTTGTGCTCCCCTCTTCCTAGATGAGCAGCTTTGTCCTCCATGATTCCTGCTTGCAAGAATTGTTTGCTTCCACTCTCCTCTCTTCTTGGTTGCTTGTATCGTTCTTTTGCTCTGGGCACAGCAGCACCCAGACTTGGCCCTGTGATAAAGCAGCTTGCTTACTTGCAGGGCCAAAGCAAAACATAGCATTTGATATGAGAGTTTGCAGGTAAAGAAACGTAAAGATGAGCTCCCAGGACCAAATGCTGAAGCCTCTGAAGATTTCCCTAAAGCATCCCGTTTCCGGAAGTTGTTTGGCTGGGGCTTTTTTTAAGGTTTCTGGAAAGAGCTGTGTCTCTCTGGCTAACAGACCCAGTCCTTGGATCTCAGCAGCTTTCAGAGCATAACATATGGTGACAGCCATGACCACAGCAGACTCACAGATTTGCAAGGGTGACCCAGCTGCTCATGGGGTAACCTGAGCATAAAGCTGTGTGTTGGTGGCACTGGGCTGTCCTGCATCTGAACACCCAACCTTGCAATCACCCTGACCAAAACCTGTGAACGGACTGAGAGAGCTGGGCTGGATCAGCCTGGAGAAGAGAAGGCTCCTTAAGGGGAGACCTTAGAGCAGCTCCAGTGCCTAAAGGGGCTGCAGGAAACCTGGAGAGGGGCTTTGGACAAGGACCTGTAGGGACAGGCCAAGGGGAATGGCTTTAACCTGCCAGAGGGGAGACTGAGATGAGCTCTTAGGCAGAAGCTCTTCCCTGTGAGGGCCCTGAGGCACTGTCAGGGGGTGCCCAGAGAAGCTGTGGCTGCCCCATCCCTGGCAGTGTTCAAGGCCAGGTTGGACACAGGGGCTTGGAGCAAGCTGCTCTATGGAAGGTGTCCCTGCCCGTGGCCAGAGAATGGATGAACTTTAAGGTCTCTTCCAACACAAACCTGCCTGTGATTCTACTGAAGTCAGGAGGGTTGCTCACATGGTTAATTGACACAAGCCATGACTTTTGAGACCGGATATTTTACTTGCTAAATAAGACATCACATGGCCTCTGTCACTGAGCACTTACAGGTGCTGCTTCTTTTACCTCAGTCACAATAGTGAAGAATTAAAGTTTGCTAAGAAGCTTCTCCCTCCAGAAGAGCCTACCTATAGATGAAAGATGGGATCTGCTACATGTCTCTGTGTTAAAAATAACTGCAATATTAAAACTTAATATTCTCCGGCAAAAACTGTCATTATTAACGTTTCTAGTGCCAAGTTAAAAATTGTGCTCAATCTGCACAGAACAACATTTGGAAACTCATTTAAAAAATGAATGAGACAGAAATTAGCTACTATAAAATACTGTATCACTTGTATGAAGCGGAAATTATCTGCCCAGAAAAGAATAGTCTCTTGCTATTACTGATGTACAGCTAACACACTGGAGCTGAAACAGGAGTGCAGCATGGATTTTAAAAAGCAAATCCCAAGACAAATATCTTTGCACTGGAGAAACAGAGGATGCAGGTTTTGCTCAGCATGGTTATTGAGAGAGGTTGCTGAAACAGCAGCCTCAAAACATTCAAGGAGGTGATCCTGCCCCTCTATTCTGCTCTTGTGAGACCCCACTTGGAGCACTATGTGCAATTCTGGTGTCCTCAACATAAGAAGGACATGCAGAAGGCTATGAGAATAATATGGGGGCTTCCCGTATGGAGACAGGCTGAGAACATCGGGGCTGTTCAGCCTGGAGAAGAGAAGCTGCATGGAGATCTCAGAGCAGGTTCCAGCGTCTGAAGGGGGCTACAAGGACGCTGGAGAGGGACTCTTAATCAGGGACTGTAGCAATAGGACAAGGGGTGATGGTTCAGACTGAAACAGGGGACGTACAGGTTAGGTATAAGGAAGAAGTTCTTCCCTGTAAAGGTGCTGAGGCCATGGCACAAGTTGCTCAGAGAACTGGTAAATGCTCCATCCCTGGCAGTGCTTAGTGCCAGGTTGGACAGAGCGTTTAGAAGCAGCTGATCTAGCAGCCCAGATGCTCGGTTCTACTTCATGCTACTCCTAACGTCTCCCTGCAGGGAATTTCCTTCAAAATCTTAATAGAAAATCCCCTCTTGAAACTAATTTGACAGAGTGGAATCGAAATTGCACTCTGCTTCAAATAAAATACCTTTGGAACAACATACTCAGGCATAGAAGAAGAAGAACTAATAAATGAGACTGAAGATAAAAAGTGCAGTAGAACATGATAGTACTTAGTAAAGATAATTGCGTACATTCACCATAAAGTGAGGGCTTGAAAAGAAATACTGTAAGTCACAAAATGTTTGGATTTGAAGCATTAAAAATGTATTGCAATTGAAGACCTATCAGTTGAAGCGTTGGTGTCTCCCATTTCCTCACTGTAAGTTAACCTGTTTTACATGCAAAGCTATGTAATCCATGTTGCTACCAAAATGACTCCATTTTCAGGCTGTTTCTACTATAGCAGTACTCATTCTTTTTGCAGCATCACAGAACAAACATGAGACTGAAAACAGAACCCAGTGATAAGAGATGTCTGGGTTTTAATTAGTGTAAATGCCATAAAGCCCATAAAATGAAGGGAAACTTAAACAGCTTGACATCATCTTCTAATGTGGACTGGGTACGGATAGCAAGGTAAACATCACCTTCCATTTACCTTGTTATCCTAGAGTGACCAGAAGTGCTTCAAAAAGGAAAGTTATATTTGTGTGTCGCCACCTCTTCAAGCTTGAAAGCAAAGGTAATTGAGTAACTTGAGGGGTTTATTGTTCGGGGGGTTTTAAGGTCTTTTATACACTCAGCTAACACACAGGAGGTATTGGTCTGGTTTCTGTTGTTCCTGCTCACACAAAACAGAAGGTTTTTCTTGTCAATGAAAAACAGAATTTAGCTTTTGGGATATCTACCCCATCTCTTCCTTGCTCAATAATAATACGATCTTGTGATGCTCTGGGGTTTACTTTATTATGCCAGGGATATCTAAATTGTATCTCTCCAGTTACATGCTAGATAAAAATTGCCCGGTGCAGTTTTCTTCGCTGTCTTTATGGGGCTTATATGTTAAGATGTCTTTATCTTCAGGATAGCATAGTTGGCAACAAATTATTTGCCCTGTGAGACCATGTTATTACTTCAGTACTGCATTCTGACTCTATAGTGAAGGCGACCATGCAGCTTCTCCAACAGTCTAATAAAGAAACCGGAGGAAAGCATTTCCAAGAGCATAAACAGCTCATACTTAGAATAAATCTAAGGATAATGATTTATTTCTATTTATACTTCTGGCACTAGCTACAGCCCCTCACCCTCATTCAGTTATACAAGCCAAACTCTGTACTACCGGTATCCTCAGAAGAGATTTAAGGACGAGAACATTTCCAGCACCCAACTTGGTTGTACCTTCCCACTAGCACAAGAGTGCTCAAGTTTTGCAGGTCCTAGGCTTGTTTGTGTAACAGGCTTTACCTTTTCTGAGCTGATTTTGAGGGAAGAGAAAGAAATAAACCACACAAAACCACCTCACCACCCTTCGTTTCAACAGAAAACCAGACTAAGCACGTGTCAAAGTAACTGGCTGCCTCTCCTTGCAAACATCTGATTCCTGAGGATCTAAGGCTCATTGCTGTCTATGAGGAATACTTCTGTGTAAACCTCTTGTTGTACTTACAAAGTACTGCTGAGTAACACTGCCAGACCACCATGGTCCTTTCAAATTGCCAAGGCATTTAAGACCTTGAGTTAGTTCAGATAAACTTCTGTCTCCTGACTATGGGAGTGTTGCTTGTTTTGTTTCCTTTATATAAACAAACAGCATGAGAAAGAATAAACCAGCATCAGCTATCAAACAGTTAAACAGGCCTTTAGTGCTATCAGCCCCAAATCTACTGGCACAGGTTTTACCTTAGTGAAAGAGTGCCAAGCAATAGGCTATTTATGGGCTAGGGACCTTCAGATCTGGTCTCTGACAAGCCAGGGAGGAGACAAACTGTTGTCAAGGCGAACTCAACAGGAGCTGCAGGAGGCTCACCAGCCACTGGTTGCCATAAGAAGCAGAGCCAAGGGCACACCAGAGCTGACCCATATCCACCTGCCACCACTACTGACTTTGGCCAATATCAGGAGAGAAAAGATGGCAAGGGAGGAAAATGCTTTGAAATCATTTCTCAGTCCAGGACTTGCTTCTTCTTCAGCATCTCCCTGCCCAGAGGCGTGAACACTGCTTTCCTGACTCAGCTACAGAGCAGACTCCAGTGTGGGGCAAGGATTACACTCCTGAGCACCACAAAAACCTGCAATAAGCCAACCCAGAAAACAAAATGCTGAATACAACCACTCAGTTAAGCTCTGGTTATGATGGAGAATTAGACCAAGTGAAACTCAAAAGGAAGCGCACCCAGCTTCAGCAGTACAGCCCATCCTCACTGTGCAGCAAGGCAGCCCTGCTGACAACGTTACTGGCCTGGATTTAACATACACTCCTCAGTTCAGCCTCCTTTAGGAGGCTGAGAGTGCCCAGTCTGCTCATAGCTCTCAAGCCCTGCTGTGTTTGGATCCCAGAAAGCAGCTGTTCCCCTTCAATACACTGTGGCTCCCAGGCTCCTTTTTGGCCTTTGTAGGCACCAATCCAGAAGAGCTTGCATGCAGATGGACACTCCAAGGCTGGCTAAAATCTGCTATAGAGTATTGCAGTCTGGCCAGAAGCCTTTGTTAAAGAAAACTGCTGTAACAGCAAATACACATGTATCTAAAATCTGTTCCAATTTCCTCCATTTCTTTGCTGGGCATGTCAGCATGTTAATGCTTTACTACCCACAGGGAGATATCCAGCAACTCAGCAGCACAACTGCAAGGAATATTTCATTCCAGGCTAGAGATTTCCGGGAAGTTAAAGAAATCCCTATTGATTTCCTTGCTGGAAGAATTTGTGATTGCAGACAAAAGGCAAATTTCACATAGGAACGAAAATATCATCTAAATAAAAAACTCACCAAGCCCACAATTTAGGCTCTTGATATGGCTAATGGTTGGTACTCAGAGAACAGTCTAAGGACAAGACAAATGTACAGTGACACTTCGGAGCTACCCTCCCAGCATCCAAGCAATATGAGTCTCATAGAATCATAGAACCCCAAACTGGTTTGTGTTGGAAGGGACCTTAGAGCTCATCCAGTCCCAACCCCGTGCCATGGGCAGGGACACCTTCCACTCGAGCAGCTTGCTCCAAGCCCCATCTAACCTGGCCTTGAACACTGCCAGGGATGGGGCAGCCACAGCTTCTCTGGGCACCCTCTGACAGCGCCTCAGCACCCTCACAGGGAAGAGCTTCTGCCTAAGAGCTCATCTCAGTCTCCCCTCTGGCAGGTTAAAGCCATTTAAAGCCATTAAAGCTCCTCTCTTCTTAAAAGCAATTCTGAAGACAGGTTTCTTTGTCCACCATCCCCACAGTTTCAAGCATATGTAGCATAAAATAGCTGGATTTGTGTTAAAATAAAGGCAGCTCTAACAAGTATCCTGGTTTTGGTTTAGGTCACTGCCTTGGTCTTATCTCCAGCCAAACGAAGCTAACATTGAGTTCAAGACAAGACTTCAAATGAAGTCTGCACTGCCAGCCTACCATTCACAGAGGCTCACATGCCTTCCATTTCCCACAGCGTGCACACTGGTCTACCAGATTCTGGAGAAGAATACCCTAGAATTCCCAACCAAGCATTACCAGTGGTCGAGAGGCAGAAGGCAGCTTCCTCAGGTATAGAAGGCTGACAGAAAGAGCCTGCCATTCAGCTGGAGCAGCAAGAACATCTTGAGAGGGATATTTCAGAGCACAGAGAAATCATTTTGTGCAATTTGTAACAAGAAGTCACTGACAAACGGCAGCAATTTGGAAAATCACTGCCGCAGATGCCATGTTTATAGCATTTCCCCACAAATGAGCATCTGGAATACAAAAAGAAGAAACAACAGAGGGGCTTCTGGGGAAGGGAACACTTTATAAACTTTATAATCCAAGGCTTTTGTGATCGTGTGTTGGATTAAGACTTAGACTTTAATCTAGACATCTGGAGCTGGATTTGTCCTATTGGTAGACAAACTGGAAACAACTGTTCTGCATCCCAAAATCAGAATGGACAGGCTCTTACTATTGTTTTGCATAACAATACTGTGGAAATGAGCTTGAAGTGACATTTTCACTCAAGCTTTTGTTACAGAAGAATGCTAATCATTCCCATCATGCATCCCAATCACTCATGCTTCTTAACTTCATTAACAACCCAAGATTCAGCATAGACACAAAAGTGCTGTAGAATGAAAAGACAGCAGCAGAAATAAATACATCAAGCCCATTATGATGCCGCTTCTCACTGCCAAATAAAAACTTGGTAGCAATGAGCCATCCCAGCACTAGAAGAGGCCATGTGGAGAGGGACAGCGCTGGATTGTGATTCGTAACCATATACTCAAATCCCAGTGCCATCAAGACCATGACCTTAGGTAAGTCCATCCCACCCAGCTCTTGATGCAGCACAAAAACTAGAAGATAACATGCCTGAAGCCTCCATGGAATATCAAAAGGATGGATTTATGTATGCAAGACTCTAAGACACCATGAAAGGGACCACAGGATTCTCAAATAGACGCCTCTGTGGCTTAAGGGGAAAAACAACATCCTAAAGCTCTAATTGCCAAGTCTAACTAAGCTAAGACTGATTTGCCCTGCTTGCTTTAAAGCCCCCAAGTACACTCTTCCGATTCCTAGTTAAGGCTATGGCGGCACTGTTCCGTTATTTAAAGCAATCCCAGTTGTCCCATACGGATAATTTCAGGTATCTCATCTTTACACAGCAGAGCCAGCCTATTTTTAAACCCAGCTATCTGCAGGCAGGATATTGGTATAAAACTGTTTAAATAGCATTTCATCTAAAGAAAAGCAAAGGATGGATCTGGCACAGAAACAAGACTGTATAATGAATACACGGGTGTAACAGTCGAACAGAGAGCACACAACAAAGTGGCCATTTAAAAGCAGATATCAAAAGTGACCTTCACAATATGCAACTAAAGTAGTGTACATAACAAGCATGGGTTTATAGGGAGGATATTTATCCATCAAGTTCAAGTGAGCTTCTATAAATAATGCAGAAGCAAAGCACTAATTGGCCTGTTGCAGGAAGATTTTGCATTCCACAACTCACTGCTCCTCATATATATTATCTAGAGATTTATTCTGGCTAACCCAAGAACGCAGAAATCTGTCCAAGTAGACAGTGCGAGGCTTCCAAAAAAACAGCCTTTTCCTTTTTATCCTGGTTTCCTGTGAAAAAAGAGATTAGACACTGCAAACTATAGAGCTCTCCATCCCTCTATTCTACTATGGAGTTCTTTGCAAATCTCAAGTACACCTTAAGAGGAGAACATGCTTCAAAAATAGTAAGTTTGGAAAGTTCAATCCAAACCAAACCTCACACAAAGAAAAGAAACAATAGTGTCTCAGTGATGGAAAGGCAGTTATAAACTACTCATCCATTTCAAGAGGAGACATCCAGCAGCCACCATTTGCACTGACTTGCTAACCTGCATGCAGGATACTCTGAGCTCCCTCTGCCAAAGAAGGGAAAGAGTCAATGATGAAGGAAAACATGAATGAAACGACCGCAGGAACCCAAACCTGTCAAAAACTCCTCTGCTGCTTCAGTCCCCTACAGAACAACTGTCCTTTCAAGGGCTGAGAAATGACCATCGAAACCTCAGGTTCTGACCACATTCAAAAGCTTTTAGGTTTTCCCTCCTGTGAACAGAATGCCCCCGCCATGGGCAGGGACACCTTCCATAGAGCAGCTTGCTCCAAGCCCCTGTGTCCAACCTGGCCTTGAACACTGCCAGGGATGGGGCAGCCACAGCTTCTCTGGGCACCCCCTGACAGCGCCTCAGCACCCTCACAGGGAAGAGCTTCTGCCTAAGAGCTCATCTCAGTCTCCCCTCTGGCAGGTTAAAGCCATTCCCCTTGTCCTGTCCCTACATCCCTTGTCCAAAGCCCCTCTCCAGGTTTCCTGCAGCCCCTTTAGGCACTGGAGCTGCTCTAAGGTCTCCCCTTCAGGAGCCTTCTCTTCTCCAGGCTGCCCCAGCCCAGCTCTCTCAGCCTGGCTCCAGAGCAGAGCTGCTCCAGCCCTTGCAGCATCTCCACAGCCTCCTACGGACTCGCTCCAACAGCTCCACGTCCCTCTTGTGTTGTTTCCCCAGGACTGGATCAGGACTGCAGGAGGGGTCTCCCCAAATCACAACAGAGAGGAAAAATCCCCTCCCTCAACCTGCTGTGCATGCTCTGGGGATGCAGCCCAGCATGCAGTAAGTCATGTTGAGCTTATTAACTAACAGAAACCTATTTCCAAAGGGTGGAAGAATCATTTATACTGTTAGAAAAGGCTTTATCCACCAAGAGAAAAGACTCAGAGATCTTTTTCTCAGAGGACAGACACAATCAAATTGCTGTACATCAGTGAGTTACCACCTGCAGCAGTACCTGCGTAAGCATGCACTCCATCCTCACCACAAATGCCAATCCAAACATACTTGCTGCAATAGGCATGCTAACACGCTTGGATAAATCTTCATAAATGCCTCAGAGAGGGCATTTAACCTTGTGTCCACCCCAGACTGAGAGCAGGCATCCAGCCAGTTACCGTGACTCAGGGGACACACAGCCACCTCGTGCCCTTCAGTTTCTCTGCCCGAGGTCACACTGGACAAACAGGGCACGTCTGCTTTTGCACTATTGCTCTTGTCTTCATTCGTTACACAAGGAATCTACTGACACTTGCTGAGCATGTGAAGTGGACAAACCTCCTAAATTCCCAAGAGTTGTCCCCAAGCCGCATTTCCATGACTCAGGTGGAAGGTTTTCCTTCAGGAGATGATCACCAGCCTAGCAACTACTTACATTTTAAAACCCATCCACTTGTTGAAGCTTGATACCCCCAACAGAAGACTACTGCCTGCTTGGGTAGCATACATAGCAGTGGATAGGCAGCACAGATGGGCAGCACTGAACCGCCTGCTGCAAGAACCAGATATCCGCGTAGAAAGTAGTCTGCTACCGTCAGCAGCTGACTCCTTGGCTAGTTCCACTGGTAACAGCTGAGATAACAGTTCTGAAGTCGCCTCTTGGTCTACCACGTGGTCATCCAGCTGACGAGCTATCCAAGCTGTCCCAACCTTTGAGGTAGAACTTCTATTCAAATTTCCTGTCTTCCATGGGAAATGACGCATTCTCCTTCACTCACTGCACAAGTTATTGCAAAGGACCTTCAATAAAAGTCTCTCAATGGATTCTTTATGGATAAAATGAAGTGTTTCTGCTTGCTCAGTCTGGTTTCTTCTTGGATATCAATGGATATTTTTAGGCAATGTCTTTGGAAGAGGTTCTCTCTGCCTGGACCCATAATATCTCCCAGATATCAAAACAAATATTACCTTTAAAGGAACAAGAAGCAACCAGCATAAAACAGCAAGAAATCCACCCAAAAATCTCTACAAGTTCAATAGAAAAGATGGCATTTATGAGAGACCAATGGCAAAGCTTTAGGAGCCTGGATGAAGTTATTGCTGATTCCTTTTGGCAGCCTGAGCAGACTGGTTCCCAAAATTCAATTGAGGAGAATTCTTATCAAAGCACTGCTTCTTTTTAAGCCTGTGTTCCACAGGGAGGGAGAATCACAGAGAGAAGCCCCAGAGGGAGTTCAGGGTAAAGTTTGTGTTTACAAACATGATCCTGCCTCAGGGTTTTGTTGCTTATGAGTCCTACAATGTGTGAGTTTTGGACAGCATTCAGAGGTCTGCAAATCTTCAGAACTATGATAAATGCTGAACCAGACCAAACCGTTCCGGTAATTTAAGCTGTATTTTTGCATAAAATAGGTCATAAACAGACAAATTATTCTCAACAGGGAATTTCTGTGGTGAAGAGTGCTCTTCTCCTGAATATGACCCTTTCAACCGCCAGGTTCGTGCCCTGCGAGGCAAATTCAGCTCATGGGCCTGATCTTCTTTCCCATCTCTCCAAAGACAGCCTTGCTTAAAACCTGGATCTACTACAGCATCTTCTTCAGAAAGAGAAATCTCGTCACAAAAAATAGCTACTAAAGAATACACTGTCACTTCTAATGAAGGTCTTCCCAAATTCATAAAGATGTTCATCTGATTTCTTGCATAAATTGCTCTAGATAGTGGCACATATTTCACCCTCTCCCAAGCCTGCTTGTTCAATGGCACTCTATTTCCCTTGTGAGAATCCACTTGCTTACCTACAGCTTCTCTGGACTAAGAGAACTGGCCTGTCCTCTCCCAGCCCAGATTCACATTTGTAACACGCACATGGACCTACCATAAGACACAGTGACTTATGACTCAGCGGACAGGAGCATCTCTGAATAGACAGATGGCGTCTAATACAGTACATTATTAACAGGGATTTAATGACCAGAATAAGTAATTATATGCCACAAGCTTGTTTCAGTCAGGATAAATACTAGCAAACCAAGAAAATCAGTCTGCTACTGATGTAAAGGGGCACTGCTATTTACAACGATTTGTTAAGACTTTACCCTAGGCAAGGAAGAATTAAACTTCACAGTAGAAAAACCCACAAAGGGCAGTGGGAAGGCTGGGTAGAAGGGAAGCAGAAAGCAGATGGAGCAAGAAAGACCACATGTCCCTGAGGAACAGCAGCATAGAATCACAGAACAGTTAAGGCTGGAAAGGACCTAAAGGTCATCTAGTTCCAACCCCCCTGCTATAGGCAGGGATGCCTCACTCTAGACCATATAGCATAGATTGGGGAAGAGGGGTCAAATGCCAAGACTAGCTGATGTCATCTAAAGATACATCCAAACTTCTCATCTTCAGAGCTTGCTTTCAGGATGCTCAGAGTGAGTTGCTCCTCTGAATCATCAGATAGATCAACATCTTGAGCATATATATATTACATCCTTGAAGTGCCAGGCAAACATGAGCTAATTCCAACTATACCCAAGAACCGGGCAAATGTGATTACCCCCCAGTAAAAACAATGCAACTACAACACAGAAGGGTTAGCAATTTCCTCAGATCATTCTGCCAAGACACCTTCACTGCTGGAAGGTCCTGGCTCTGGATTCAATGTTTAGCTTGATCGATCATCAATTTTCAGACTGTTGTGTGCCTGAGTTACTTTTCAGAAAATAAAATACCCCATCTACTCCAAATAATACAAACAACAACAACAGAAGCATGAACAGCACCCTCCAAAATAACAGTATTTCATGCTTCTCCACAGCGTGTTTCTATGGCCCAACTTCTGCTCAGCTTGAAAACCACTGAACTGGACCAGAGCCACTGTGATTACTTTTATCCACCCTATGCAACAGAAAACACAACAAGGAGCACTGCTCATTAAAAAAGGTTGACATAATTGCTCAGGGACAGATAAAAATTAGATGTCTGAATGCATTATGTTAACTGTTTAGCATGTATTCTCAGTATTTCAGTACTTCTGCTTGAATTTTCAATGCAGATGAAGTTGAAGAATTATAAAGATGAGGTTTAAATATTCCCACAATGAGGGAAAAAACCATAATAAAAAAATTCAGAGCCATGACTATTTCTAAGGAACAAGCAATTTAACCTTTTGTAATGGGATAAAATGCTACATTTAGACACCAATTTTGTTCATTGTATTGATAGTATTCAACTTTACTATTTGAGTGGTCAATCTGGTACAGTTTTCAATATAAAAGTGCAAAACATGCGGTATTACAAAGATTTGATGCCACCTATGAAAAATAATCATAGTCTCAGCTTCATCCTATATACTGCTTCCTTTTACCATCTACTTTTGCTCCTCTTGTCCGCCAAGTGCATTATTTACTCTATCAGAGTATCAGTCACATAAACAATGATGAACTGTTCATTCCACATATAATACTGCCCAGTTGGGCACTCTGGGGACTCTCCAAAGTGTCAATAACTTCAGTGTCTTTCTAATGCAACTGGAAACAGGATATGACAAAGAAACAGGTGAAACACAAGGAAAAATGTAGATCAGCTGTTGTCAAGAAAAGGTATTGTTTTCCACTTCTGCACTGCTATTTTTTGCACTGCTGAAGCACGAAATGCTCTTGGAAAGGTTACCTATGAAGCATGCAAAGACTCTGTGTCATATCAGATGGCTCAGGCCGTTGGATAATTTACTGTGATTGTGCTAATTATCTCTTAATTATCTCTTACCCATTATTGCAGTCTCGTGTTCAAGGTTTCAAGTAATAGGAACTTGCACTCAGCCCAACTGCAAGAAACCAGCTCAAAAACCAAACCAAAAACCAAGGTAAAACCACACAGTCAAATTTGCCCCTATTTCAGTGCCTCCACTTGCCAATCACTTGGCAGGATGCTGCATCCCAGAAAAGCTCAGGAGAATAGGACCTTCCCCAGTGTATACTCTGAGTTAGTATCTCAAGGGCAGGACTTGGAGAATGCTTTACTGATTAGCTTCAGTCATTTCATAGTAAGAAGTACTTTGGAAGATTATAAGCGGATCCAGGCTGCTCCGTGGAGTCCCATGGCTGGGCAGGGTGGTGGCATCCTACAGTGTTGTGGCAACAGACGCCAGCAGCCCTGGCTGTGCTGCAATGGGGTCCTGGACTGAGTAGATGGCCCAGAGGAGATGGGGATGGAGACCAAGGCAGGTCTCCTTTTCATAGAATCATGGAATGATTTGGGTTGGAAGGGACATTTTAGCTCATCCAGCTCCAACCCCTGCCACAGGCAGGGACACATTCTACTCGAGCAGCTTGCTCCAAGCCCCTGTGTCCAACCTGGCCTTGAATACTGCCAGGGATGGGGCAGCCACATCTTCTCTGGGCACCCTGCTCTCCAGGCTTCCTGGAGCCCCTTTAGGCACTGGAGCTGGCCTAAGGTCTCCCCTTAAGGAGTACTCTCTTCTCCAGGCTGAACCAGCCCACCTCTCTCAGCCTGTCTTTTAAACCAACCATGCAAGGCACAGAAGGGGGGAAAGGGAAGCACCCACAGGCAGCATCTTTCAAAATCAGCCTCCCCATCAAAACTCTGCTTTTTTGAGAAATACTCCTTGGGATTATGTTGTCCTTGCTCAGGGTTAGCAAGGGAGCCTGTGCCATCATCCCGAGGATAGATTGAGAATGCAAACCTGCCATAGTCTTCTTTTCCCTTTCAGAATCAGATGATCAGCTGTGCCTTTAGTCCTGCCAAATTTTGCCAAATATAGCACAAAATTACACAGAGCCATAGTAACTGCACTCCCACCATTGTTCTGATTTAAAGAGGAGTTTGATTACATTAGGTAAATATTTGTCCTTATGTAATAGCTCCCTCCAACCTTCTAAAAAGCTGTCTCCTAGAATTTCTCTGAAGAGGATGCTTTCGCATGTCACTGCTCTGCCCCCAAATCAAGTGTACTTTATAGTACTGCGAGTATTAAACTGTGAGTAATGTTACTGCAAGCAATAATAGTTATCCAGACAATTATGTAGTTCCAATTGCAGTTTTCCTATGAAATCTAGAAGCTTTAAGCAAGTTTGGAGGCAATAAGAAGTGCAACACCAGCTCTGATGAGCTAAATAACAGTTATTTATTCACAGGTTGTTAAATTCTTATGGCCTTGAGACTTCCAGGAAGAAAGCAACAAAGAATTGACTCCCCATCTAAATACCTGCTCATTCTTTGTGTTGATATAATTATGAAGTTTCAGTCATTGCAAAGCTGTTCACACTGCTTTATCAGCTATGTGCCCTGCAAAATATATGCTAACTGCAGGTTTTCAATTATAAACCTAGCTGGTGAAGTCACTGTTCTATTTCCAGCTCAGCTTTGGCACTGTGCGGGTGCTCACTGCTTAGTAAATACAAAATCATTTCTTTCTTTGAGGAGAAAAAGAACACACGGAATAATAAAAGCCAGAGGCCTCCAACAGCCTTCCTTGTAAGTCACTTAAAATAAGGTAATGAAATAAAAGAATAATAAAGAGCAAATAGAAGCTTGTGCGATGACTCAACACACCAGGAGTCATGAAGAAAATGCTGAATTCTTGAGTACCTGTTCCGTTCTAACACACAGGCGCACACACACAGAATGGCTTTCACCTTTTGAAATAGGTGTTATCACCAGCATTAACCAACATTCTTATCATTTAAGTAATTACATTCCTCATAGCAAGTATATGCAAAGCGAAGGAATTTAAGATCTTAACTTCAGGCTTGGGAAAGAAAGGACAAAGTAAGCAAGCTCATTTGCCCTGTGTTTCCTCAACAGCTTCAGCTACAGTCTCAACTTCTTTGGTCAACCTCCTGATGAAGAAAGTTTTAGCTCCATCCAAATGTATCAGCTAATTTTCCTATGATTATTTGCCCAAATAAACTATTTCCTTTGCTTTTGCTGCATTCATAGCTGTGCTCTAACTTGGTGGTAAGGCAGCTGTCACAAACATCTGCTCAAATGAAGGATTTAAAATAAGCTTGGTGACACTTTTCTTCTGAAACACTCAATATTTCTATCAGAAACATGGTTATTTAGAGTCCAGCTCCAACAATCACGAAACTGGGCAGCTACTTACTGTATCATAAGCAAACCGCATGGGTCAAATGAGTCCTTTAGGATAATGCTCTATAGAAATAAATGCATACAACTTTCTAAATCCTACTTCCAAAAGGAGATGTTTCAGCACAAACCACTGCCCACTCCGGAGCTGAGTTACCTGTCCAGGTTCCAGTCAACACTCTCAGTGCAACACAAATCCCAATACACCCATGACACTTCCCACTTCCCGACAGCTGAAGGTAAAAGCACAGCAATGCAACCTCATGCAAGGAGTCAGCCCCCGTATGATGTTTCTGCCTTACCTAACCTACAGCAGACACAGCTCCCAAGTAAAACTGGTGCTTCATTCAGCAACTCTGCCACCCAAACATCGCTGTAGCAAAACTCCCTCTGCCCTCAGCCAGAATGTGGTCCAAGGATGAAAATATTGGAAGTCACATGGGAGATGCCTGCACAGACTTCATGGAGAGGCTGTAAGGAGAAGTATTTTAAGAGGTACATCTGGAAGGCAAGAATAGCCTAATGCAGCGCCAAAAATACGTTGTCAAAACAGAGCACACTTGTTATATCCCCTCCTGCTGCCAAGAGGAACCCGCGGCACAGGACCGGAGGCAGCAGGGACAGGTGTTTTCTCTAAAAGTAGAATTCATTCTTTTGGCCACCTAGACAACACGGTTGGCCAACGTGTCCGAATCCAAGCGTGGGATCCTTCCAACAGCAACACTCCGTCGCTGCCAAGCTCCACTGGAAACACTGCAGTTCCTTTTCGGATGATTGGATAAGAAGCTGCTTCCCGAGCTCCTGTCTGCAATCCCTTCTTTCTTCTAAGCCACGTATGCTTTAAAATGATCTGGAAGAGTTACAGATTGCTCAACCCAACTCTTTCAGCACGCAAGAATATGGGACTGGAAGGAGATTATAAATATATTTTCCTACAGCTGAGTAGTTCAAGCCCAACACTGAAGTGTTGGTATAAAAATATGCGAAACCAAATTGTGTGACAGAGCTTGCTTTGTCAAAACACAAATGTCGCATAAAATATGCTGCCTGGCATCAGAAGTAGAAGGTGATACATTTCTTCTAACTTTTTCAGGGAGAAATACCTGTTAAAACTAAGCAAAATGTATTCAAAATTTAGATTCCAGAGTTTAGTTGAGTTTTGATTTCAATTTGCCACAATTCTGAGGTCTATCTGGGTTAAAAATCAGCCCCCAAATAAAATAGATCATTTCAGCTATGCAAAAAGTCTTGTTTAACCCTTCATAACTTCTTAGTTGGAAACTGCCCAAACCCACTTGTACTGATCTGGGTCCACTATTTGATTTCTTCCTTATCAGTCCACAAATTAAAGTATCAACAATTTATTGGCCTCTAATCCAAAAGTGCCTCCACCTATAAAACTGCAGTAGTTGTTTTGCATATGGTCTCCCCAGCAGCTGTTACCTTTTGGCAGCTGCCATGAGGAGGAGCTCCATTCACTGAGACAGAAACCACTCTCTACCATCCATCCATGGCCACACAAACACAAGAGCAGCCTTGCTGCATTGCAGGAAGACCGAGGCAAAGATGCCGAGGGAAAATAACTTAATGGTGCCTGCAGAAATGGGACAGGAGGAAGGGCAGGGTGAAGGAAAACCTGCCAGATCGTGCTGATGACACATGATGTGCCTTGGCAAGTATTAGGTGGGAACCCAAGGCACTGCGAGGTGGTTACCACTCTCTCCCTGCCAGGATGGAGACCCAGGTCTCCAGAAGAGGAGCTGCCGACAGGGAATGTGCTGGAGAAGGCTTAAAGTGCCTCCCCACAGGAATGCTTTCCACCTGGACTCTTGGGCATCAAGGCTGAAGAGTATGGGGGCACAGAGTCACGGAAGCAAGGCTGCTCTGATACAGTATGCTCTGAAGTGAAGAACCTGATCTACAGGAAGTCATGCTCCTTTCTGCACATTTATCTCCCTGCCTTTCTCTAATTACAGTCCTCTGTTTGGAGCTGTTGCATCTCAGTCCTTGGAAGCAGTTTGATGATTTCAAGGAAATCAAAGCAACTGATACAAAATCTGGACATTTGCTTCAAATAAAACAAAAAGTATTGGATCAATTATGATCAATTTTACCCCCATATGAAAGACCTCACAAATAACCAAAAGACATGTATGACTTTTTGAACTCATGTAGGCTATAAAATATGTAATTTGCTTGAAAATAGGAAGGTTTTGATCATCTCTTGCTTTATCAAAGCAAGATGCAAAGTCTTGGAGCTATCGGTTACATCCTGGTCATCCACAATAATATGTTTTTATTAAAGGAGCAGACATTAGGTGAGATACTCTTGTACTGCATCAGCCTCAAAAGGCTGCTGTTACACATGGCCATGAAAGGGGAGAAATAGGAAGAAATAAAGAACTTAAGCCAAGATGAGATAGGGATGAGCTTCCCAATAATCCTCACTGTAATCTATTTACATGGTCCCAGCAGAGACTCCTTGGATGGATAACTGTTTTCTTTACACGGTGCTTTATACTTTAAGTCCTAGCCATCTACCTGAGCAATACATCATCTTTAAGCAGGTAAAATCAGAAGTGATCAGACATCCTCAGCTGCATGATTCCAGATGAAAAGCATGTCAGTGACATTTTGTACTTTGTCAGCCAAGAGTGAGAAGAGGTTGTGGATGCTGCATTTAAAGGTGGCTGTGCTATTATCTTGCTGAAATAAGTCATATTCAAATGCATCTAAGACATGAGCAGTGGCAGAACCTGAGAAGGATGATACCTGACTTTAATGATACTCATCCTGCAAATAAATACAGATATTCTCTCTTGATAAAGATCACAGGCTTTTTCTCTTTTTGTTAACAAGGCAAATGACTATGAAAACCAGATGAGCTGTGGGTCACTATGGGTCATGTACTCTGTCAGTTAGAATTCAGCAGCCTGCAAAGGTGCTAAGCATCCTTAATGCATTTAGCATTGCAAAAGTATTCTGCACTGCCCTGAATCAGCTCCCACAGTCAATTAAGAGTTACTGGTTACAAGACCATGTTCTAAACCACAGCTACCACCACATGCAGAACAATTCCTCCCTTTTTACACTAAGCATTTTACCATTTACAGTAACACCCATTCAGCTCAGCAGCAGCCAATGTCCACTGCAAAACAGCAGCTTGGCCTATAACTGAGGACTTCACATATTTTGTTATCATAGCAGAACAGGAAGCAAATGACCATGTTCCTGGTCCTTCCTGCATCCTTTAAAAAATGAGACAGAAGATAAGGTTTAATCCTGCCAAAATTCAGCAAGGTCCAAAATTTCCCCAGCTGGTGGAAAGCCATCCTAAGACATCACAGGGATTGACAATAGCACAGACCCAACTGCTTCATTCCATCTCTGAAAGATTCATGACTGGGACCAGGGTACCATACCCCCTCAGAACGGGATGCAACTGGGTTTTTCCCTCCATCCAAGGACTTCCAGCAACAAAATCCTGACTACAGGCAAAGCAGCAGCAAACAAGACAAGTCTCCAGTGGAATCCCTCTTATTTCCCATTTCATTAGAATGCTTTTCATTTTGACATGCCTGTGTTTTCCATGACATGCAACCCTGCCTTATCAGAACACTCCTAGCCAGCTCAAACCTTTAACATACTTTTCCTCTTTAACACACCTTGCAAACAGGTCAGATATGTCTTTTTAGCTGACAACCTGAACGCATGCACAACCCATCTCCACTGATTCAAGACTCCCCTCACCTGATGTGTCTATCCAAGAACACCAGCAGGTTATACTCTAACCATGAGCTCATTCTGATGCTCAAATCCAGTTACAATGAATTATTAAACTGCTGACATTAAATTAAAGTTGGACAGCAATAATTCTTGCTGGCCCTACAGGCTGCTCTGTCCTGCATTATACAAGCCCATGAAATATTTAAAGTGATCATGTCTACACAATTACACATAATTCAGTTGAGAGGAATACACTGCTAATGAAATCAATCATGCTGGCATTTGTGTCTATGCAGGACTAATATTAAATATAATTAAAATACTTCATTTTTTCCCTAAGAGAAATTATTAGGCTGACTGCATTTGAACAAGTAATTGTTCAACATAGTTGTTTCATAGCCACCCTATGCAAACTGCAAGTATAGGAGCCAATATCTCAAGCAAGCACCTGGACTTTGAGAGCTGTATCTTGCATGCCCTAACACGGTGCTGGGCACAATGTGAGCATCCTGGTGTGCACCTTCAAATCTAAAGCAGTTTGAAGCCTCTTTGTTGAAGTCCCCTGAGAAGCTCAATCCAGACAACGTACTCAGAGATGCGAATAGCTCTGATTTCACACTATAAACCACATCAAACAAGTCTATTTGACTTGAAAACACAGTAAGTTGGCAGTAGTACTCAAAGGTTTCTCCTTTTTTGTGACAGCAAAAAGCAAGCCATCGGGTTTCTCTGCCCCAGCATCTCCCACACTCTAGGGCAATGCCTTCCCCATCAAACTAAGGATGAGATCAAAGCATGGCCAATATGACTCATATAATAACAGAGTTCTTCACTATGAGAGCAGGACATGCACAATTACCATGGATCAACTGATGACCAGAACAATGAACGTGTATGAAAGTAACTCAAATTCTCCATGTGACCACAGTTATACTTTTAAGTCCACAATCCTTGCAAGATCAAGCCTAGAGGCTGTATTTTGTGGACAGCCAGTTAAGAAAACACAAGCCAAACTGTATGCTGTTTGATAAGCAGAGCAGTATGAAAATCTAGAAAGCAATACCTCTTATTACTCCCACAGAATGTGTGAACATACACAGAAGACAGTTGTTCCATGAGATCATTTGAGAGACTGATTCAAATTACTATCAAAATGCTGAAGTTAAGATTGTTCTTTCCACATCCTCTTGCAATTATTTTCCCAGCCATTATTACTTCGGTGTATACTGGTAGTATCAAATTCTTATTCCATAAAGTTTCCATTATTCTACCTTTCGAAGAAAGGCTCTGCTCTCTCAAGAGACTCATAAAGTTTCCTATATTGTACCAAAACACAACGTAAATTTTCTATTACTTCAATTGAAGCATTGTTCTGTTGCTTTCCTATGCCATACTGTAATATGTATTCTGAATCCTGTTTAGAATACAGAATTTCTATTGCCCTTCTTCTTTAGCCTATCCAAAACCACATCACCTATGCTATAGATGTGGAAGTATAAAAATAGCTAAGATACGAAGCAAAGATCTCTCAAAACACTAACCCACACTTGCACACGCCATCTTTACTATCACATGCAATCTCAGCAATCCTTTGTCTACTTAGAACCACAGAGTCATTTTTAGATTACAGACTGGGAGAATAAGGTGGCTGTTTCTTTCTTCCTACAGCACGAGATCTCCAGTCTCCAGCAAGCCCTTTCAGATTTGGAATTCAGTTCTTTGGGATGATTTGTTGAGGAGCTGCGGCTGCCAGGCTCCTCCCAAAGAGTCCAAGGTTCCAAGCCCAGGGGACTGTGAAAGTCAGTATATGCTGTTGGGTAACCTGGAAAGACAATGCTCCTGGGGCAGGCACAGCACAAACCGTTTAGCCCATCGCAGGCGAAGATCAACGCTTCAAGTGCCACCTGCAAAACACTTGATAGTTTGTACAGAGAACGGTTCACAGGAGCTACCTGGTCCCTGCATGAAACACCTCTTGGCAAGCAAGCGTGCACAAGCTGACACCTCCAGATGGTCTTGGAACAGCCAAAAACACAGAATGCAAAGCTCCGCACAGGGGGGAACTGCATCCGGCATTCCTGCACATAAGAGAAAGGCATCCTAAGGTTGTGGAACTCCTGAACTGCAATGGGACATCCACTTCAGAACAGCAGACTACAGAAAATAGTCTTAGTCCTTCTGGTTGTCCTCTCACCTTTTAACATCTTATCCATCACTCAGTTGTATTTCAGAGACCTCCAGCAGCAGAAGGCTTACCTAGAGCTGCCCCAAGAGCGAACAGACTCTAGCCTCACGGGAGGCAATTAACTAGTCTCCTCAATGCCTCAGTAACACTGTGTGTCCTCCTATCATGGGCAAAAGACCAAAGAGCAGACAAGGGGTGTCAGCAGTATCTTCACTTATTTCTCTCCTAATTCTTTACATAGGTTAAATAAAGAGCAAGATAGCAAAAGCCATCGCTCTGTAGATCAGGGAAGAGCTATGTCTTCTGGACTTTGCTGCATCTTTGCCCTGCCTTTTAGCTGCCCAGTTGTTTTAAATAACCTCAGTATTTTCCTTTCTGTTCAGCTTCTTTTGCATTGAGCAAAATTATCACCATAAGGATTCTTCATGGAGTAACTAGACTGAGGAAATGAATAATGTGCTACTCCTTACACACAAGATGGAACTTTAGCTTTATGGAGTTGAGCTTCAAGGACCCTTCCAACTTAAACCATTCTGTGATTCTATGAAATCACAGCAGTAAAAAAGTGGACCAGATAGTTTATACACTCTGTAATGCATATTGTACTTGGTCTAGCATCATTAACACTGTTTCAAACAGAACTTCCTCATGCCTCAAGCTAGGGCTGTTTTGGTAGATGATGTCCATGGGAATTCGAGATTAAGTCCCAGTAAAACTCCAGACAGGAGCACAATATAAAGATTTCCCTGATCTAGAGCATGAAACCATCTCAAAGATGTGACACATTAGAGCCTGTGACTGTAAAAAAGAAGAAACCATTTCACAGTTCAGCATGACTCCAGCTGTTTGGCAAACAAGCAGTAAATAAGTGGCAACGGCTTCATTAGGTAAGGGAGCAGCTGAGGAGAGAGGGAAAGCATGTTTTGGATTCAGGAAGGAAACGACAAACAAGCTGCAGTGAGTGAAGCGGGTTCAGAGGAAACAACTGCGATTAAGCAGAGAAAGGACACAATAAGGACAAAACCAAAGCTATGGTTCCCCACCGCCCTGACAGCTGTGAAAGCACAAGTGGACACAGCAAACCAGAACATGAACATCTGCACCCTTGGTGGAGACCACAGGGGCTACATACAAACTTAAGTGAATGCAGGATGGGGTCTACTGAGAACAAGTAACAGAATAGTTACTCCTCTTAGGTAGCGTAGTAAATTTCCACAGGCTGAGTACAACTGTACCGATGTCCTTTGAAAGATCGCTAACAACAGGAACTTAGCATCTTCCTCTTATGAAAACACAGCTAATTTGTGACATGGGGGTAGGAAATAAAAGGCAAATAGGTCTTCACACCTGTGAACAATTCTCCCTTTCAATGGAAGCTCTCTTACTCTTAAGGTAACTGCTCACGAAACAGCAGAATTGCAGGATTGGGTCCTAAATGATTCACAAGGGCAGAAAACAGACAGCGCAAGGTGGAAGTGAAGCTCTTCACACAACTTCTTTTCATCTCCTGAAGCTGCCATGGTATCTATTTGCAGAGCAGGGACGGTGCAGCTGGATGCTCATGGGCTGACAGAAGGGTAGGGGACAAGGCAAAACTTTTCAGCACAATTGCCTGTGGAGTTTGTCCTTCGTTTGATAAAAACTGAAGGCTATTTATAGAATAAAGTTTCTCTGCAAGCCCTGTCACATAGCATTTAACTCGGGAAGTGTCAAAGGTACAGCAGCAAAACTGAAATGAATTAAAATCATCTTTTGAACCATTTGATGCCTGGTAAAATAGGAAGGGACAGGCTGAGGAATTGTCCCCTTTGGAAACAAAACAAGGAGAACTGAATTTTAAGGCATCTCTCTAGAGCTCATCTTCCATTTTGATTACTTGGGGCAGAAGCTGTCATAGCTGGCTAAGGCACAGACCACTCAGCCACTGATGGAATTTGTAGCTTACAAAGCAATAATGGGTTTTGCTTGCCACTGGTTTACATCATCAGGCAAGTCACATCTGTGAGTCACATACTGGTATACTCTTCAAGTGTATTTCCAAGTATACTTCCACCCTCACTCTGTCCATTGCACTTTAATGTTGGAATTGATTTTTCAGTCACAGAGGATGAAGAAGCAGAAGGGATAATTGGTGAATTTGGGAGAACGTCTTAAAACAATCTATACATGATGACTTTTATTGCTGGGCATGTCTGTCCAGCAGATGCAGTGACATTTACTAGCCTAAGTAGTAGGAACTGATCCTCTCAGTAGCACATATCTATAACATAGCGTGATGCCTGGCAGCAGTGCATTGCAAGTATTACATTCAGACAGCTGCATAAATAAAAACTCAAACATAATCCTCAAGATCAGTCATCCCTGATAGAAGCAGAACAAGGGAGCACTGTGCTCCTTTTAGATGTACTCTTAGAGGTGCTCCAAGTGAAGTTGTGGGGTCTCCTTCCCTGGATCCATCTAGACATCATCTGAGTAATGTGCTCCAGGAGACCCTGCTTGAGCAGGGATGACTGCCAGTGATCCCTTCCAACCTCAACCATACACGATTCTGTGACCTTTCTGCTCTAAGCATCACTTGATTTCTGCATCAACCTAGACCTCAAGGTCTTGTCTTTTCCTACCAAACTGTAGCTCTTAATTTAGGATGAAAAACCCAGCTGAAATGACAGTATTTTCCACCTGATGGAACTCACTTGGCCCCGATACCTTCCCTGGCCTCTCAGTGCTCCTGGATCCATACAGATGATTACTTTCCCCAGGGTGTAGCCAAGGAGGGATTTCTCAAACCAGCCTGCAGTATAAGCACCAGACCACTGCGGGCTTGTACCTGACATTCAGCTCTTGCAGAAAACATGAGCAGCAGAACTCCAGGTAAGAGGTTAATCACAATGTTACTCCTTTTCGTAGACTCACTGGAGTCCTTTGAAGCAGGTATATGGAAACGGCTTTTGACTGATGGACCCCAGAATTATCTCAGTTCACTGCAAACCTTACCAGTGCACGGAAGACTTCTACAGAAATGTCTTGAACATGTTTTCAGTTCTTATTTCACCAGAAATAGTGAATTTTGCCCACACATCTTCCACCCAAAACAGGTGGAAAAAGAACCCTCTATTTTCTTCTTTTCTTAGTTATACTTGGCCATGTGTTATGTAGAGTTCAAAAAGGAACATAATTAAAAATTTACTCTTTATAATCACGTTTTCATCTTTTTTTGCCCACAGATCCAGTGGGGGAGAGGGAAAAAAAACAACCCACAACCCCAAACACACCAAAAAAAGTCTTCTTGTCACATAAATAATGGAAAAGATGCTCAAAGACTGGAAATTTCACATGTGGCTTTTGAAGTTATTTTTTACTCCTTTCGACTTTGTTGCAGGCTCTACCTGCTGGTTTCCCCCCTCAGTAGCTTGACAAGTTCTTTTTAAAGCAGCCTTTTAAAAGGCTGAGAAGAAGGGAATTCAAGAAGTTTGCACTGATCTCATCCAAACAGAAGAAAGATTCGTTTCATTGAGTATGCAAACTGCAATCCTTTGAACAAAAGACACCTGACTCACATGATGCCAAATCTTTTCTCAGCTGAGAGCTTACGCAATGAAGACTCCAGCCACAAAAACACAACTGTATCAGGGGAGCAAAAAATAATTAAACCAATCGTAGAATCATGGAGTGCTTTGGGTTGGAAGGGACCTTAAAGCTCCCTTTAAAGCTCATCCAGTTCCAACCCCCCTGCCACAGGCAGAAATACTTTCCACTGGAGCAGGTTGCTCCAAGCCCCATCCAATCTGGCCTTGGACACTGCCAGGGATGGGGCAGCCACAGCATCACCACCCTCACAGGGAAGAACTTCTGCCTAAGAGCTCATCTCAGTCTCCCCCCGTTATCAGAAGTTATCTTTTGCCATTCAGTTTTGCTGCATTATTTTACTGTGAGAGACAACACCCAGGTCCAGGAGGATGAGGTGACAGAGCAATGCCTGCGTGGAGCAAGGGCGGGCAGCTCCACCAGCCAAGGAGGCAAATAAAGATCCAGCCTGTACCAAGCTCATTTCCTCAGAGCTTGCTGCATTAGCCCCAGAATGGTTACAAAACAAAAGCAAATCTCCTGATAACCACTCAGCTGTAACCTGCACGGACGTTTCCAGCATCAGCCAGCCAAAAGGCAAGAGGCTCTCCTTTCTCCTTAGCTTACCTTTACTCAGCTTTCCTGTCTATTTGCACTAGTCCCCAAACTACTAAAGACAGGAGCTTGTTAACCCCTTACAAAGTACTGTTCTTTCCACAACCTAGTACAAACCACCCATCTGTAACATTTCAGACAGGTGGCTCACAAAGCCACTCACTGTCATCCTTTACCACCCATTTTCAGGTACTGGGATGCCAAACATTATCCATGTGAAGAAGTCACCAAGGGAACAATGGGTCTACATGGACGCTGTCTTTTGGTGTGTGCTCCAGCTTTGTATAGTGTGTGGAAGATATGGATAGTGCAACGGAATGAAACACAGTCTAATAAAAGGAGAGAACCTAACAGAAATGGGATCAATGAATACAGTCCGTACTTTACATAGCTTGCAAAAGCCAGGAAAAGTCACATATCGAACACTGCTGCTCCTGGCTCTCAAGCCTCCATCCTGTTGATTTTATCTTGGCTTTATCTCCTGGGAAGAACTTGGAGAACCAGACACATTGACCTCCAAATCCCTTGCTATTTCCTCTTTTGAATTAAATACAAATTAATCAATTCCAATAGCCATGAGGGTGCTGAGAAGAGCATGAGACAGCACTCCACAGGCCATGCTACACCCAGAGGTACGCAGCATTGACTGTGCTCCAAGCACACTCAGTCTCAGAACCAGAAAAGTGCTTTGAATCAGCAATTCTCATGCTCAGAGAAATACATTTGTGAAGCAGACGAAACACACACTGGTACGTATAAATGCTTTCCTTTTCCTCTGCTTTCTTCAGATAGAAAGAACCTAATTCACCACTGTGGGCTCTCAGTGTATTAGCAGTCTGCCTCTGCATTCTCCCAGCGTAAAGAACGTGGAAATTAAAGGTTTGAAAACTGTGTCTTTTCTAAGCCAAATGGGTTCATTTAAGTCATTAATAGCTTTGCAGAAAATTCCCCTGTGAAGATGATGGGGGATGATACGTTAGAAGCGTTGTTCTGAGCTAATTTACGAGTACCGCATGTGGCCAGCCTGTGGAAACATTTTCCTCGTGATTAAATAGAATTACTGGAAGGTTTATTGCATGCATATGTTGATTAGGTTTAATTGCAGAGCTGCTGTGAAACTGAAGACAACGGCAGACCATAGTAGCTCCTTGGAAACTCATCGTATCGAGAAATTTCAGGAGAAAAACGTAGGGAAGTAAAGCAGGTATGTGGGATACCAAATTCCTCAGCCATTCTGATGAGGCAGCATTCCCACTGCTCCCACAGAGCTTTCCCACTTCCTATTTCAAAATGCTTGCGTCTTCCTCATACAGCAGTAATAGTGTTATCCCTGCGCAAGATCAGGTAACTCACCTAAGAGCTTCCATGAAGCAGGGGGTTCACGGGTGGTTTCAAAACCAGAACAGAGGTAAAACTGTTTGATGATGTGGTACATGCCTACAACTTGCCAGCTTATTGACACGAAGCTGCTATTCACACTGAAGCCTCTCTCTAGCGCTCCAGTCTCATGGATTTCAGACACACCACGTAAATCCCAAGTACTGCTTCCCTGTAGCAGTCACAACACAGCATCTTTCTTCAGCCCCTGATTTACTGTACAGCATCACTTTAAAATGCCTCCTGTACTTTGGGGATAGATGACAACAAGTTTGCTTTATTGTTATTTCCTTTTAAATACCAGCTATAACAGTATCAAAGACATGTTACAAACAGACAAACACACAGTGCCCCCCTCGCCCCAAGAGGCCATAAGACCTGAAACATGAAGATTTGAAGCATGCATTCTATTGCCAGTTAGTGATCCTTGATCACATTTTAAGTAAATCCCACAAGTAATAAGCAGCAATACAACAGAAACCAACGCAGCTTTAGCAACCCCATTGTTCATTCTTTCCTTTATATGTTGGCATTTATCATCATCATCATCATCATCAAGAAAGCTTTGAGCTCAGTTTATCATTTGGATGGGTGAATAGCTGCACAGGGAGGGATTAGCATCTATTTGAAATGCAACAGCAAACACAATTCCAAATTGCAGGCCTAGATCTTGTGCCTTCCTTTCTTTCAACAAGATTATTCAACATGGCTCCAAAGTGTATTTTAGCTTCAACTTATTCCCATAGCTACACCTCTATCCCTTGTGGCACACGCACTCTCAGAGGGCAAAAGATCAACACCTACCATAAAAGCTTGATCCTAAGCACTGAAACATCACTTCCTAAGCTTTTCATAACACGCAGAACTCGGAACATCATCAGGATTTGCTGATTCACTCTGACACGCATCGCTGGAAACCAGCGAGTGCTTTACTGAGCCCTCTTCAGCTTTTTAGACTGGTTCCTCACCTGAGCAAGTTCAGTCCCAGGGAGCACCAGACCCAGCCTCTGCAGCGTTCACCTTGGAGACATGTGTCTTCCACAAGCGGAATCACTCGAGCCCACGCTAGAGCCGTCCTCTGTGCTCCCAAATCAACTGCAAAGGAAACAGAGTGCCCTTTGCTGGAAGGGCACATGACATGTCACAGAGACACTAATTTATCACAAGTATCTGCTGACTAAATTGGCTGCACTCTAGAACATGGCTATTAACAGGACCCATCAGACTGCTTTAAGGAACATGAAGTAGACACCCACTGACCAAAGACAAGCAGGCAAGCAAAATGGTCAGGGCAGAACATCCAACCGCTTCCCATGCCACATAGGCACTGATTTATCACCATGTTAGAATTGTCCTAAGTGGGTGGTGAGTGGGATGGTGAACACTCGCCGTACGGGCAAGGCTCGGTCTGGGAGCTCCGCTCTGGCTGTGCCGGTGGAGGCCAGTGTAGGCACCCAAACGGAGCCGACGGGAAGGGAGGCTGTAGTGCAGAGCTCGGGGTATCCTAAGGGAAGGGTGAGCAATGGGCAGGGCTGCACTCTGCGCTCCCTGGTGGAGGTCCTCCTGCAGCAGGTGGCTGAACTGCAGGAAGCTGTTACCAGGCTGAAAGGTGTCAGGGAAGCTGAGGGGGAGCAGCACTGCTTGCTCCGGGACCAGCCTCTTCCGGGGCCTCGAGTGTCTACTGTTGCCCCTGCAGGAAAGGAGGCTGCTAACCCAGGAAGCTGGGAAAAGGTAACAGAAAAAAACAACAAAAAAAGGAGGAAGAGGGTAATTAAAAGCAAGGGGCTTCCTCCTACATCTGTTGTCCCCACCCAGAACCGCTTTGCTGTCCTGCAGGGGGCTGATGAGCAACAGCGCTCCCACCAGGCGCAACCAGCTGGTGCACTGCTAAAGAAGGTCACTACTGGTGCTGCCAGGAAAAAGCGGCGGGTCGTAGTAGTCGGGGACTCTAATCTGAAAGGCACAGAGGCACCCATCTGCCGGCCTGACCCAGGCTCAAGGGAGGTGTGTTGCCTACCAGGGGCTCGGATCAGGGATGTGGCCGAGAAGCTGCCTGCTCTAGTCGGTCCCACTGACTATTACCCACTCCTGGTAATACATGTGGGAGCTACTGATATAGATAGCAGTAGCCCAGAGACCATAAAGAAGGACTACAGGGCTCTGGGAGAGGTGGTTAGGGGCTCTGGAGCTCAGATTGTCTTTTCGTCAATTCTCCAGGATACAGGGCAGGACCTTGAAAAGGCTAGGAGGATTGGGCAGGTTAATAAATGGTTAGAAGGGTGGTGCTATAGTCAGGGGTTTGGGTACCTTGAACATGGGACTCAATATAGTAGGCCAGGTCTATTGGGGGCTGGTGGAACTGGTCTGACAAAGAAGGGGAAGAGTGGATTTGGTAGGAGGCTTGCCAGGCTGGTCAAGGATGCTTTAAACTAGATGTGTTGGGGGAGGGGGGCAGCATTCCATCCCAACACACCCAGTCGGTTGGTAGCACCTACAGTAAACGTTCGGAGCAATGTAGAGATGTTCCAGCTGCTCCAGCCAATGAGCCGGCTTCAATTGGATCTCGGCTCAGATGCCTCTACACAAATGCCTGTAGCATGGGGAACAAACAAGAGGAATTAGAGATGTGTGCACATCTACGGGGGTATGATATCACAGGCATCACAGAAACATGGTGGGATGGCTCCTGTGACTGGTGTGTTGGAATGGAAGGTTACAGGCTCTTTAGGAAAGACAGGCCCGGCAGACGGGGAGGGGGAGTTGCTATTTATGTTAGGGATAGGCTAGAGAGTATGGAACTCAGTCTGGGGACAGGTGAGCAGTCGACAGAGAGCTTGTGGGTCAGGGTTGAAGGGAGAACAGCGATGGGTGACATTATTGTGGGGATCTGTTACAGACCGCCTGACCAAGGGGACTTGCTGGACGAAGCGCTCCATAGGCAGATAGGAGCAGCCTCACGCTCACAGGCCCTTGTTCTCATGGGAGACTTCAACCACCCTGATATCTGTTGGAGGGATGGTACGGCCCGGCACAAGCAATCGAGAAGGTTCCTCGATTGCGTGGAAGACAACTTCCTTCTGCAAGTAATAGAGGAGCCGACAAGGAGAGGTGCCATGCTTGACCTCGTCCTCACCAACAGGGAAGGGCTGGTTGGGAATGTGACGCTCCAGGGCAGCCTTGATTGCAGCGATCACGAGATGGTTGAGTTTGAGATCCTCAGGACAGTGAGAAGAGCGTGCAGCAAGCTCACTGCCCTGGACTTCAAGAGAGTAGACTTTGGCCTCTTCAGGAGCCTGCTCAGTAAGGTTCCATGGGATACAGCCCTAGAGGGCAGGGGGGCCCAAGACTGTTGGTTGATATTCAAGGATCACCTGCTGCAAGCTCAGGAGCGATGCATCCCAACTAGAAGGAAGTTCAGCAGGAGGGCCAGGAGACCTCCTTGGATGGATAAGGAGCTGCTGAGCAAAATTCAAAGGAAAAAAGAGGCTTATAAAAGGTGGAAGCAAGGTCAGGCGGCCTGGGAAGAATACAGGGATGTTGTCCGGGAAGCTAGGGACCAGGTTAGGAAAGCTAAGGCCCACTTAGAATTAAACTTGGCTAGGGATGTTAAGGATAACAGGAAGGGATTTTATAGGTACATTGCCAATAAAAGACAGGTTAGGGACACCGCGGGCCCTCTCCAGAAGCTATCGGGAGAACTGGCTACCCTGGATTTGGAGAAGGCTGAGGTTCTTAATGACTTCTTTGCCTCAGTCTTTACCGGCAAATACTCTGACCACACCACCCAAGTCTTGGAAGGCAGACGCAGGGACGGTGAGAATGAAGACCCTGGGCCCACTGTGGGGGAGGATCTTGTTCGGGACCACCTTAGGAACCTGAATGCGTACAAGCCCATGGGACCGGATGAAATCCATCCGCGGGTCCTGAAGGAGCTGGCAAATGAAGCTGCTAAGCCACTGTCCATCATATTTGAAAAATCATGGCAGTCAGGTGAAGTTCCCGATGACTGGAAAAAGGGAAATATAACCCCCATTTTTAAGAAGGGGAAAATGGATGAGCCGGGGAATTACAGACCAGTCAGTCTCACCTCTGTGCCTGGCAAAATCTTGGAGCAGATTCTCCTGGAAGGCATGCTAAGGCACATGAAAACCAACAAGGTGCTTGGTGACAGCCAGCATGGCTTCACTAAGGGGAAATCCTGCCTGACCAATCTGGTGACCTTCTATGAAGGGGCTACGGAACTGATGGACAGGGGCAGAGCAGTTGATGTCGTCTACCTGGACTTGTGTAAAGCCTTTGACACTGTCTCCCATGACATCCTTCTCTCTAAGTTGGAGAGACATCAATTTGATAGGTGGACCATGCGGTGGATAAAGAACTGGCTGGATGGCCGCACGCAAAGAGTAGTGCTCAGTGGCTCAGTGTCCAGCTGGAGACCGGTAACGAGTGGTGTCCCCCAGGGATCGGTGTTGGGACCGGTCTTGTTCAACATCTTTGTGGGTGACATGGACAGTGGGATTGAGTGCGCCCTCAGCAAGTTTGCCGATGACACCAAGCTGTGTGGTTCGGTTGATACGTTGGAGGGAAGGAATGCTATCCAGAGGGACCTTGACATGCTTGTGAGGTGGGCTGATGCCAACCTAATGAAGTTTAACCATGCTAAGTGCAAGGTCCTCCACCTGGGTCGGAGCAATGCCAGGCACAGCTACAGGTTGGGCGGGGAGGAGATTCAGAGCAGCCCTGCAGAGAAGGACTTGGGGGTGTGGGTTGATGAAAAAATGAACATGAGCCGGCAGTGTGCGCTTGCAGCCCAGAAGGCCAACCGTATCCTGGGCTGCATCAAAAGGAGTGTGACCAGCAGGTCGAGGGAGGTGCTCCTGCCCCTTTACTCTGCTCTCGTGAGACCTCACTTGGAGTATTGTGTGCAGTTCTGGTGTCCTCAACATAAAAAGGACATGGAACTGTTAGAACAAGTGCAGAGGAGGGCCACGAGGATGATCAGGGGACTGGAGCACCTCTCGTATGAAGATAGGCTGAGAAAATTGGGGCTGTTCAGCCTGGAGAAGAGAAGGCTGCGTGGAGACCTCCTAGCAGCCTTCCAATACCTGAAGGGGGCCTATAGGGATGCTGGGGAGGGACTCTTCATTAGGGACTGTGGTGAGAGGACAAGGGGTAACAGGTTTAAACTTAAACAGGGGAGGTTTAGATTGGATCTGAGGAAGAAATTCTTTACTGTGAGGGTGGTGGGGCCCTGGAATGGGTTGCCCAGGGAGGTTGTGGATGCTTCATCCCTGGCGGCGTTCAAGGTGGGGTTGGACATAGCCTTAGATGGCATGGTTTAGTGGGAGGTGTCCCTGCCCATGGCAGGGGGGTTGGAACTCGATGATCTTGAGGTCCTTTCCAACCCTTACTATTCTATGATTCTATGATTCAGATTCTTGCAGATAATGGTGGAACATTTATACAGTATCAGGAAGTAAAAGGGCTATTTTGTCTTTCTGACTCTGAGAGACAAGAGGGACAAGAAGAAATGGCATGGTGATGGCAGTATGAACCTGGCACAGAGGTGCCCTGGCAGTGGCCTGGCATAGGCAGCTTGAGAGCTCCTTGGCAGAGCTGGAGGGCAGCTTTCCCTTGGGAAAGACAAGGCATGCCAGGAAATATGCTGCAGTGGGGCTAAAGAGAGAATTAAGTCCACTCTGGCAGAGGCAGAGCTGAAGGTACAGCTACCTGACCACTGTGGCAGAAACTGCTATGGAAATGCTCATCCACTAACCAATTTCTTGGGGAGCACAGCAGGAGAAGAGGAATTAAATGCAGGAGTTAGCATAGCAGATTGCTCTGAAGGCAGCTGTTTACTCAGGACTGCTTCTGCGTACAGAAACCAAGCACAGTAGAAAAGGCTTTTATTTGGTTAATGCACTAAAAAGTGAATGCTTTGAGATTTTACGATGTTAATCCTGCGAGAATAGCTGGACCGGAGCTATTTATCATCTGGCACGCTATACTTTGCTTCCATAGAAGGAAATTAAAAAGGCCAAGAAGGTTCAGCCAATTTGTCTTTTAATACTCTTTATTGGCTCATTAATGATTAATTCTTTTTAACGCTCTGCCCTAGATCCTAAATTCACAATGGCTCAATGTAGATGAAAGATTTCTAATCCCCATCTCTCTTCCGCTTCCTGTGCCTATGTAAAAGCCCCTCTTGCTGCTGTTCAACACACTGCTGTCACAGGAAATCATCCGCAACACAAAAACATCTTTGGAAGATTAAGTGGAGCAAAAAAAGAAACAAGCGAAGATCACAACCCAACCCAGTCCCGGAGAGCCACAAACAGTGAAGGACCCACTCTATAATGACAATAGCTGTCACTGCTTAGCCACTAACTCTACGCTAACTTATTTATGCCTATCACTGCACTACTGCAGTACTGCAGCATTCAGCTCTGTTTTGTTATTGAGCTCTTCTTTTGGAAGTAAGATGGTTCTATTTCTTTAACATATCACTAAAAGCAGCAAGTTTTACTGTTCCAGAACCAGAAATCAAAGCAAAGTCTTAGAAACACCATGTTAACAAGAACATTGTTCATTTGAACATTGCCTTTGGATTAAAGGAAGCTACAGCCCTGACCACAGTGGTCTTTACAAGTTCCACAGCAGCTTAACAGTGCTACATTCATCAGTACACTGTCCTATCTGTGATAATATGCATAAGAATATTCTGCCTGCATCAAGTTTCTTCCAGGGTTTCAGTTAATCCCTCCACAGTGTTTCCTGAAGCCATAGAAGAATCAGGTGAACAGGACAGGAGGCTCAGCTCTTTGTCCTACCACAACTATAAACACACTATTTGTGGCCAATTCACCCATTCTGCATCTCACTTCAGTTTATATACAAGGAAGGAAATAAATAACCACTTTCACAATGTGCTTTGAGATCTCTGGAGGAATGATGCCATTTCTGTTCAGGATCTTTGCTAGTCTGCTTACCTGCTGTGGCTAGCTGTTGCAACTCAAATACATATTTACCTCTTAGTACACTTGACAAGACTGCAGCTCTACCATTCACCCCAAATTAAGAGACTCATATGTAAATCATATGTAAAACAGGGGAAGTTCAGGTTAGATATAACCCTGTGAGGGTGGTGAGGCACTGGAACAGGCTGCCCAAACAAGTGGCAAATGCTCATCCCTGGCAGTGTTCAAGGCCATGTTGGACAGGGCCTTGGGCAACATGGTCTAGTGTGAGAGATCCCTGCTCATGGTAGGGGGTTGGAACCAGATGATCTCAAGGTCCTTTCCAACCCAAAGCATTCTATGATCCTACGGAATATGCAAATTCCAATGCAATGCAATTAATCTAGCTTTGTATTCGTCTGAATCATAGTAGCTTGGGTTTTTTAATAATAACTTCAAAAAACCCAATGAAACCAACCCAAACCACACAAAAAAAGACATCAGAAGAACTTTAATTCCTATATAGACCGGTATTTTTGGCCTAAGGACATTGCCACCACCACTCTACACTTTAATCAGCTATAATCATGGGTCCCGCAGCCTGGAAGGTTACTTAACTTCAGAGTAAATTGAGATCTTTTGAGGGGATTTAACACTTGAGGAGCTGGCTGGTCTTTAGCCAGGTGTCTGAATATTATTAATTAAAGCATCACCTAGTTAGTATTGCTATTGCTAAAAATACACTTCCACAATGGCGTGCTGAGTGCCTGCACTCAGCACATCACTTCAGACAGTTTCCCACTGTTATCAACCATTAGCAAATCTGTGCAAGAAGAAAGCATTGCCCAAATCTTTTTGTAGGTCTGTCATCACACAGATGATCAACACTGTTGGAAATGCCCCTAGAGCTTCATAGCCCCCAACAATTCAGCACAGATTCTGCTTTTTCAGTCTCTCCTCCTGCCTTGCTGTGATTCACACTGCTATCAGACTGGAAAGGCTGGAAACTGACTAAAATTGCTGGGTCTAACCAACAAAGTGCTGGTTCATGGCACCAGAAGGTTGCCAGCAGGCACCGTGCTCCCTCTGATGGGACATGGCCAGTTCCATCCTGTAAAGCAATGGCAGGGCTGCCCCATACCATACTTTGTGCAGCAAGGGATCTTTCAAGTCTAAAGTTATACTTTTCCTTCCATTCTCATCACTACAGACCCGTGCAAGCCCCTCTCCAGGTTTCCTGGAGCCCCTTTAGGCACTGGAGCTGCTCTAAGCTCTCCCCTTCAGGAGCCTTCTCTTCTCCGGGCTGCCCCAGCCCAGCTCTCTCAGCCTGGCTCCAGAGCAGAGCTGCTCCAGCCCTCGCAGCGTCTCCATGGCCTCCTCTGGCCTCGGTCCAACAGCTCCACATCCCTCTGGTGCTGTTGCCCCAGAGCTGGATCAGGACTGAAGGGGGCGGTCTCCCCAGATCACAGCAGAGGGGGAGAATCCCCTCCCTCGACTGCTGCTCACACTAAACATGCTGGATCACACTTTGGTCTCACTGCACAGGAATTCACAAGCAATAACACTGAAACAATCTGGTTTATAGAAAACTGAAGAATTCCTAATTATGCTACTGTGTTTATGCCAGCTGCACATAAAGATACATCCCTCACCCCCAAGTGCTTTGAAATAGTCAGTAAACCATAATCTACAGTGTCTCTGAAGTGCAAGGAGAAACCTAACGCCTGCCTGCCTTTGTTTGGATTCATTATCCACTTTCTTTATATATTCTGAGGAGCTGAGAGGGCACCCAAGATAAATAGCTTATAATCATCTGATATCTTCATGTGACCTCCTCTCTGCAATTTGCATTGGCTTTGAGTTTCCAGATGAAGGCATCGAACAAAATAGCGCTAGGATTAATTTTAGCCTCCTCCTTGGGGCGACTCGCCGATACCAAAATAAGGCTATAATACTTGACTGAGCAGAGTATTTTCCTTGCCAACATCATCTGTTTCAGGCTTCTCCGGCCTGAAATAAAGTGCACAAAAACAATCCCAAGCAGAGAAATGTTGTGAGCTTTGGGAGCAGAGGAAGAGTGAAAATAGCATCATTCTCCCTGCTTTGTCAATCAGGATCCACAGCATGCACGTGCAGGGCAGCCTGTGCGGTACAGAAGTGAACATGATAGCATCGCCTTTAAATGAGACATTGCTTGAAGCTTGGCAGAAGATGGTTCAACCACAGTTTTGGCATGTTGATAGAACAAATTTCCCTGGTTTTTAGCTTCCAAATACTTGCAGTAGTAAGACTGTAGGAAGCTTTAGTATGGCAAGGAACAAAGGCATTCGTACAGTGGCACCCTTCAGTCCAACTCACCACTAGCTGCCCATACGGAACTGAACATCACTCCATTAATTTTAGCATGTACTCCACAGGAGAGTTCATACAGCTTTGAGACTCTATTACCTTGATTTTTCAGAGGCATTTGGTGAGAACAGCTCAAGAGAAAGCAATCAAGCTTTTCTGAATCTTCGCCATAGAGAAAAAGAGCCCAATTCCAACCTCTCTTCTACATTAACAACCTGTCTGCACTCCTGAACAGGCTCACTTTGAGTTCTAGTCATGCAACTTTCAGAAATGAGCTCACATTCAATAACTTTCAGTGTCCTTGTCAGCCAAAATACTATCAGGTATGTTTGTAAAGAGATTTGGTTGCAGACAGTTTCCAGAACAATACAAAACCTACTGCGGTAGCACGGTAGTGCTATCTCAGCAGCGTAACAAATAGCTGAAAGAGGAAAGTGCTGAATGCTCATGGTGGTTGAGACAAGGAATGAGCGTGGGGGTGAGGATGTGTTTTGAGAGCATCCGAACTGCACCAGGAAGGAGTCTGAAAACTGATTTCTGTAACTGCCACATTGCTGAGGGGTTTGGTCCATGTCAAAGTCACGGGCTCGGCCCGCAGGGAAGCAAGCTCACACTGTGGTGGCAGAAGTGACTTTTCACTCCTCACCGATGGGGCAGCCCGACCTTTCCCGTCTGCCACACATCAACTTCCCAGGAAAACCCTTGCGGCTTTTCACCTCTGCCGCAGAAATAGCAGAGAACTCACTTGTGTCCAGTCGGCACATAGAAAACCGCAGTGCTCTGTCCCTTCCCACAGGCATGTTCCATAGGAATTGCTGTGTGAGAAGAACTTCATTTTATGCATTGCAGGATTTCTGAATATTTGAGGACCTAGCAAGAATTGTTGGGATGCTTCGCTCCTGAGCCTGGAGCAGGTTACCCTTGAACATTATCCAGCTTTCTTGGGTTCCTCTTCTCTCTAGCGCTTTATCCCTCAGGACTCTACCAAGCAGATTCATTACATGAGCTTTCTCTTGCTGTGGATAACTGCTTGGCTTTACCAGGACTTGACTGCTGCCTTGTAAGGGAACTTCAGGGGATTATGTTTTGAACTACTATGCTCTAATGAGGCTTTCCAACAGAGTCTACATTTTCAGTACTTGAAAGAGGATGAAGAGGAATGAAACCTGGGGCAAAAATATACAGGAGCAGGAAAAGTATCCCAGCTCAACACAAGCAGAGCAGGATGCTGTCTTACCAGCAACAATGTGAACAAAGAGGAAAAGGTAGCTGGTGAAACCAGCAGCTAAATCCAAGAGACAAAATTGTCCCTGTTCATTGCAGGAGGGTTGAACTAGATGACCATTTAAGGTCCCTCCCAACCCAAACTGTTCTATCAAGTCAATGGGAAGCCTTGGCACAAGGACATGAGTCTTAATAAGCTGTAGAAAGGATGTGGAAAATGAAGCAATGAAGGACAGAGAAAAAGCGAGTCCGCCCCATGGGCAGGGATGAACAGGACTGTGAGAGAGCATGAAAGACAGCAGGGCCAGGAGATGAAATCACTGTCACAACCAAAACCAGCAGAAATCAGCGACTTAAAAACATGCTAACTGCAAAAGCATAGAAATAGCATTGCCCTAAAGCTGCCCTGTTGGGGCTGGAAGGACCCGAGAAGGGAGGAGGCTTTCTTGAGGGTAGCCTTGCTCCCAAGCACCCAGCAGCTGGTGCTGTCTGGTGCCGCAGCTCCTCCAGCCCTAAAGGTGCCACGATAGCATCTCATACCCCTACTGCTGCCAAAGCTGAGACATTTGACTTCACCTCTGCTCCATCAGCCCAGGGCCCCATGCTGGGTGCCCAGCCCTGGGAAAGGGGCAGCAGCTCTAGGGTGCAGGATGCTGCATAGCACATATATGTGTGCATAGCTGCAACCACAGCCAGGCTCGCCAGCAGCTTTCCCACTTCTCATAGAGACCTGGAAGCTGCATTACTGTAAGGGATGGCCATGACATTTCAGGCCAGACTGAATAAAAGACCTTGACTGTAACCTTAGACTTTTACAGTCATCAACACTTGTCTTCAGAGGTGCCAGGATTTCATCCATGACATTCAGATGGCCCTGATGCTTGCAGCCCACCTCCTGGGAACAGCCACTGCTGCAGAGGAAATACCCTGAAGTCCAATCACTGCTGACCAAAGGGAGCACATACCTGCTTAAAAGCTGCTACAAATGTGGTTTGAGGTTTTTGTTTAGGGGTTTTTAAAAACACGCATATTTAATACTTAGAGTTCTTTAGAAGGTATTTGAGGAATTAAAACCAAAGCCACACAACAGCAGGATGATCTTTGGAAGGCTCCAGTGAAATACAGTGTGCACAAGTTTGTCTTTCTTGAAGTAAAAGGTTTGTTATATTTATGGACTGAGGGGGAAAAAAAGCAACTATAATCTGTCCCAATGTAAAGAATCTGCGAAATGGTAAAAAGAAATCAGGTAAAAGGCTGGAATCTCCTCATTTCTTTAAATTCAGCAAGTAAATGTAGTTGTGGAGTTCCTGACCAGGGGAAATAGCGATCCCATTGCTACATGAAACGCTTCTGCATATGCTGCAGCAGATTAAAACCACTAAACAGACACATGTGCCTTTGCTTTGTCTATGGGACACCGTTTGTCTCAAAAGCCTCAAAAAGAATCTCACGATTGAGAAGAAGCCATTAAGAATTTAGGTTGCGATATAATAAGAGATGGATACCGGCATAGCGATAGCAATGGAGTGGTTTGTTTCAGTGCGTCAAAGGATACAAATTAACAAAGCCAATAAAAACCAAGCTAATACTCCTTTTTTTATGTCTTGTATATGGACAAAGGTAAGTTATGAAGGTTAAAGAATTCACCAAATGAAATGAAGAACATACACTGTAGCGCTCCTACAAGACACAAACACTCAAGCTATTCTTTCTCTAATAAATCACATCAGTAGAACACCACATGAGCTTCGAAGAGTTTTCAGAGCTACAGACTGAATACCAAATTCAATTCATTCCCCTGAAGTTCTAGTAGTAGGGTAGGAGGTCTGATTTTGCACAGCACAGTGTAATTCTCTCCTATTATTATATATACGCTCTTCTTTTTTGGGGTAGAAAATGAACAGCCAAGTAAACTATCAGTTTTCATGGCATTTATTTCCTGTTATTCCTTTCAAAGTATTTCATCTCTTCCTAAAATTAGTTCTGTATGGAAGAACTTAATTTAAAAGGAACTGGCAGACCTATAAATCACACCCTGTTTTACATACACTTCATCAGAAATTACAAGTCTACTACTTCATTTCCAATCAATTAATTACTAGTGAAATCCATTACAACAGTGTGCACAGAATAAACGTGAAGACTAAAATCTGAGTAAAACCTTGAGTAAAAGCTGTCACTGAAACAGGAATTGTCTGAATTTTCTGTCAAATTTGTGCTAATTCTGTAATTTAAGCTTTCTTTTAAAAAACAATTTACTTCTTTGAAATGAGAGAGAAAAACACCCAACTTAAAATACTGTACTATTGATGGACTATATATATACAGACATCTCACTAACAGCATTGGATTGATTCAGTCACAGAATGTAAACTCACTGAAAATGGACAAATCACTCTAACTTCTACTTCCTGAATGTTTTAAAGCATCTTGCCATGAGCAACATACAAAGACCTCATCATGAAATTCAGTTAATAACTTTGATCATATAAGGTTTTTCCCCCACAAGCAGCTTATTTTCTCCGTGCTAAATAAAACTGATTTACCAAGCACACGATTATTTGTTCAGCTTTTATCTCATTTCTGAATAAATGCACACAGAGAGAAACCTCATTATGAAACCAATTTGCTACTGATGCAACCCAGAAACATCTTTTCAAGATCTCAAAGAATGTTAAATGTCACTTAATAGGAGCTACAAACAAATGGTTATCAACTTTCGTAAGATCACTCACAGCATCGCTCTGAAACCATTTCTTCACCCATGTTTACCTGCTCCCTGACGAGTGAAAATAGCATGTGTGGGTTTAGTAGTGGGTATTTAAATTAAGCCTAAAAAAGAATCCCATCTATGATCAAGCATTCTATAATTAACGTGTTTACACATGCGGCTCCATCAAAAGTACCTACACTCTAATCTCTAGAAATGTGAATTTGGATCTTTCTAGTAACTAATCTACTGAACACATTTTCCAAGCTCTTGGCAAAAGGTCATCTCATTAGCAGCAAACTCTGGCTGTAAGAACACCCAACGGTGTTAAACTGCTCCAATTACTTGCTGAATACTAGCACCAAGGCTTAGGAGAGGGGGAGGAAAAAATCAGGGGGGAAAGGCACTATTTGTCTAGATAGTTTTACAGTAGATAGAATCTTCTTCCTCCAAAAGTTTTTCAGATTTCCCTGTCTGGTGTGAACTAGCTGCCACAAGCGTACTACAAGTTTAGGATAGAATGACAACTGTACTATAATGTTACACAAAACAGAATGAAGCATAGGCATTGTGGAACATCGCTGGTTCATTTAACCTTATGCATTATAAGAAGCCTTACACAATGGCAATCCAGTACTATAATATGACACAACTAGGTCCATTTCTCCTAGATTAACAAAAAGACCCCCAACGTACCAACGTGCATGCAGCTGTGGCAGAAACACAGGCAGGCACCAACAGGGACACAGCTCGGACCTAGAAGGCTTCCCTTCTCCTCAGATGCAGCAGTCATTCCTCAAAGATATTTGCTAGGCATCTACAGGACTGTTGGCTGTACTACCAATGATGTTTCAAGAAGTGCTTCAAAACATACTTTTCCCACTCGTTTAGTTTGCATAGGCAGCACCCTTATTTACTAACCAATGAAACTCCAATATAGTTTCCCAACCCCAGAACTAAGCTGTAACATCTCCTTCTTACCCAGAGATCTCCCTTGATGAGAAGGCAGCCGTGCATTTTGTGAGAGCAACCATGTTCATACCACAGCTGCTGTTGTGCTTCTCCCATTGCCCGTGGACAAAGAGATAGTTTCTAAACTGTCTCTGCTGCTTGTTAAAAGCACAAGCTTCAGAATTACCATGCCAGTCTGTACAATCTCTGTTCTGTATTCATTTAAAAGAGCCTTTTTAATCACAGTCCCACATAAATAGGACTAAAGGAAGCCCTATTTACAAAAGAAAGGGCTGAATCAAATAAGATCTTCAGAAGTTCTTCCTTGTGAGGGTGCTGAGGCACTGGTACAGCTTGCCCAGAGAAGGTGTGGCCGTGAGTTTTTCCAAGGTCTTCCAAAGATCCACAGAGCTGGGGATGAGAATGAGGCAACCTACTGCAAGTGAGACCAGATGCTGAGGCACCTTCAGGAAAAAGCGGTAGTAAAGACTTATAGAAGGAAACACCTGCATTTGCCAACAGACAGAAGTAACACAGAGGCCTTAAGGTAACAAAGACAGAAAATCCATCCATTTTTAGGGTACTAAAAAAACAAGCAGAAAAAGCAGGAAAAAGTAGTTTCCACATTAAATACCACCAGCCGCAACAACTAAGAAGAAAGCCTTCCTAGCTCTTTCCTCTGCTTTCCCAGCCAAAGCTGACGTAAGAACAGCCCCAGCCCTCTTGGTGACATTCTCTGAGGCTTTACTGCAGTCTGTAGACTTCCTAAAAAATACACAGTTTAATTTAGTTTTCAATGTCAAATAACTGATTTCCAGTACATTTCCCACAGCAATCCATACATTCCCTGCCTTTCTATTTTCATATGCGTGATCGCTCGCAGCTCTTTGAGGCTGCAGTATACATTATACTGCAAAATTACCATGTCAACAAATAACTTTTCTCTACTTGTAAACAGTGTCTCTTTGTGCACTGGCAGATGTCTGCCAAATTATGCTTTTACTCATCAAGATGTTCATTGGGAAACACAGCAGTAAGATACAACCCTCTTGCGCAGCAAGCGCTAACAAAAGGCTTGATGGAAAATGACTCCCCCAAAATACTCGTATCTCAGCAGTAAAAGAGAGTTCTGAGAACTGGTGTGCCAGCAAGGGATCTCAGGCCTTTACAAACAGGATGTGTAACTCAAAATCGAGCAACCTGGTCTAGTGGAAGGTGTCCCTGCCCATGGCAGTGTGTTGGAACTGGAGGGCTTGAAGGTCCTTTCCAACCCAAACCATTCTATGAACCTATGAAAAACAATCAATAAGTAGGCTCCAGATTCTCATAAAATGGGTCCTGGAGTACACACATAAAACATGTAGATGCGTGCCATTATACCTGCACATAAACTGAGGCTGCAAACACAAACAAGCAGCACTTGAATTCGTACCTTTGTAGGTATATAGAGGTCAAATGGTGCCAAAATGCTTGTCCCATCTATGTGCACGCTTCTGCCCATGAACCGACCCCAAAGGGAGCATGATGTTCAGTGGACTTTCTAGACAGGCAGGGTGTAAACCCATTGCCCCACCATCCAAAAAAGAAGATTTCACCGGTTTGCATCACCAGCATCTAGGCAGAAGTAAATGTGCAAGGAATTCCTCCTGGTACAAAGAGAGCAACCCACTCTTCCCAAACCTAACGTAACACTGATAGGAACAAGGGTGGGCATACGGGAGGCAGGTCAGAACACATCTATGTGCAGGTCCCAACACCACAAACCAAGAGGAAGGAGGCGGGTGCTTGCTATAAATGGCAGGAAAAGGGCGACAAGGCCATGAGGATGAAGGAAAAGCTATAGTTACTGCTGGCAGTGCCAAAAGGAGCACAACGAGCTAAAATTGTATGGCCTTTTTATTTTTAAGCACACGCACTGCAATGGAAGATCAATTAAAAGGATCCATTTTCATCCTATGCAGGATCTGTTTACTGCTGCATTATCATGGCTCTGCACAGCACATGCATTCAGCATTTGAGAAAGAGATCAGCTACATATGAAAACTAACCATAGAGAACTGAAAAGAGTGAATGTGAACCAAGAAAGTGATAGCACAACTGAAAAGCTGAATCAGATGCGTGGCCACAGAAACCAGCTCAATTAAGCAGATAGTCTGAAGCTAGCCTCCCCATGGACACTTGATTTCTTTATGTACTCAACAGCAGCCGTTCAAACGTGGTTGTAAAACAACAGAGAAGTGAGAGCGATTCAGAAACGCAAGCACAAGAAAGGCCCTGTTCCACCCAGAAATCCTCCTAAAACTGGAAACCATTCAATGGAAGCTGAAGAAGTCGGTTCATGTCACAGGAATCCAGATCTTGCAACAAAGAGTAGGATTTAATATCCTTCCAACTAATATCCTTCTGTGAAACAGAGGACTGGCAACAAAGAGCCTGATCCAACACCCTTCTATTGAAACACCAAATGAAATCTTCATGTACCGAAGAGGACAAAGCAGCTCTCTGCCCTGAACAACAGCTACCCTCCATTTGCATTTGAAATTCTCTAATCTAAGTATGATCTGAGTGATGCCCGGAGCAATCAAACCTGAAGTATTTTGATGTTATTTTCTAAGTGAACAGGACAAAACACACACACAGGAGAGGGATGCACCTTCAACCAATGATTATTGACTTGAAAACAAAGACAACAACGACATCCCACCAACAGGACTCAAGTGCCTGGCTCAATCACAGAGTTATCCAATAATGCCTTGGATGGGGAAAAATACATTGGGTATCTGCAGGTAAACGGTAAATCATTTTTCAGTCAACAGAAATGGGGACAGGCTATATAAAACTTCAGTAGTTTATAGTTTATTTAGCTGCTTTAAATGCCCATCAGCAATCTGTCTCTAGCTTCCACACACCACCTTGACAAAGTGCATGCATAATAACTTCTGTTCGAAGCCACGTGCTCATTCAGTTGTGGGTTTGGGCTGTTTTTTTTGACTAGTCACACCCTCTCAATCCTTTCAAAAACAAGATCTCTCAAAGTTGCCAATAGCTCTTCCAAACGCCTGTCTTTGCTGAATAAGCCTCCCAGTTTCTATATTCAGAGCACAACTGATGCAGAAGACTCTCAACACCCACTAAACTTGAATAATTTATGCTCTTACAGTCTTGTATGGCAAGATACAAAGTGACTTAATCATGACGTATTCATAGCATTCTCCTGCACAGAAGTATGAAACCTGCTGAAAAATATCATTCCTACACAAGTCCTCAGGCACAACGTTCCACACAGGAGATGGACTTGAGGTTTCATTAAGCATTCAGGCAAGACACAAATACTCTGGGGTTTGCATGGCTGCTTGCCTGGGCAGTTGGACAATTCATTATTGAGCACGTTCCAGCTCCAGATAGCAGCTGAGAAATAAGAATAGGCTGCTTTAATATTAATTCCTGTGTCTACATGGTGCCTGTTGTATCTCATAGGACTTTCCAAGCACAATTCAAACTTCAAGTTGTCTTTTACTGCTTCAGCATCCCCTGTGAGCACATCTACACCATGGCTAAACTTCACTGCATGGACACTACTTGCTAAAAAGAGAAACACGGTGTGATAGCAGCACTGAGGCATTTTGTTGCTTTGCTTTCAGATAAGAAAAGCAAGCAAATCTTAGAATCATAGAATGGTTTGGATTGGAAAGGACCTTAAGATCATCCAATTCCAACCCCCTGCCATGGGCAGGGGCACCTCACACTAGGCCATGTCAGTGAAGGCTCTGTCCAACCTGGCCTTGAACATTGCCAGGGATGGACAATTCACCACTTCTTTGGACAATCTGTGCCAGGGCCTCACCACCCTTACAGGGAAGAACTTCTGCCTTATATCTAACCTGAAATTCACCTGTTTAAGTGTCACTTGCGGCCTGAGACACAAGCTACTGTAGCAGATTCATAAGAGAGCTGTAGAAGAACCCTATCTTTGGGCTCTCTGTTCAGTTTTGGATAGTTTTTCCAAGAGACACGTAGGTGCTAGTACTCAAACAGCACTGATTTTCTGTGGCTGTTGGATGCCAAATTGTCTGTGAGGAAAGCCTCCCTACAGAGATGCTTTGCTCCTTTAAACACTTTAAAGGTTTATAAAAATGAAAGGAGATTAGAAACATATATGTGATTACCTGTTACAGAAGTTGGTTTTGGAAGCATGCTGAGTTTAATGATATCTCAGTGGAACAAAATGAAGCAAATCACTAATCACAGTCACCAAAAAAAGTCTTATGCCAAAATATTTCCTCATTCATTCCTTGGGGTTTTGCAACTTAAAAATGGTTTAACCTGCTTTATGTGCAGCTAATCAACTCATTAAAAAGAAGGATATTGATATCAAAAGTGCCCCAAAACAAAGCAACACACCAGAAGCCTGACTAACTGTCCAACACTACATCTGAGCCACTGCAGTTCAGTGGATAAGACAATGGCCTGAGAGCCAGGGGACACGGACATAAAAGCTTATGTTCTACGTCAAGGCAAAGGTCCACTCCTGTCCATTCTGCAGCAACAGCAAGTGCAGGGAGAGCGATAAGAGTGCTGAGGATGCATGAACCCGTCTCCTCCTGTGCCCAGCTCATCACCTCCCTCAACTATTCATGTGCATCTGTGTGGCATTGAACAGCCACCAACAGATCTGCTGCAACCTGCCACTACGTGCTGCGATGTCCTACAATTCACTTGGCTTTTTTCTTCTCCTTCGCTCCCTCTTCTTCTGGCCTATCTATTTAAATAGATAAATAAATCTACTACCTTTCCAAGGCAATGACTGTCTCTTACATGACTGCATTCATATAATACTTTGTTCAACCCAGCCTTTATCTCAGCTAAAGCCTCCAAGAGTTATGATCTCTAGTAAGACGTATGTGTTAAGCAAATAGAAGAGGAGGCTGGATGCGCACACTACTATAAGGTGGTAATTCCCTGGAAACTGGCAAGTACCCAAGGTTTGCCATAAAAGTCATTGGGGTGGCCTAAACAGGAAAGTTAAGCTCTTTTTTATTAACTGTATGCAAGGCCATTTATATGTCAGTTCTCGGTTAACATCATGGCTTTGTGGTTTCCCAAAGCATCTTTTAGTATTTCCCTTTTGCTGTGACATCTGGCAGCACATCTTCAATATTCCCTTAGAGCAGATACGGATGTCAGTATTCAGTTCAATATCTGGATTACAATCACATTGACTAGCTCCTCCATGTGTGAGTGCTTCCATCACTTACCCTGGAACTATTCCCACAAAAGAAGGTAAGAGCAACAGCACTTGGCTTCAGACACATGAATATTTGCTAGGTAGAAACTTTAAGGATTGACACCTGAATGAATAACACCATTGACAAAATTCCACTGAAAGCAATGTCCTCTACGCTTTTATAAATGGAAAAGCTTTTAAGAAATGGACTCTAATTGACTGAACTCAGTTATGCTACCCACTATTGTGGAATAAAGCAGATCTTGGGGTCTTATTTTAGCATCTGCTGCACTTCAGAATAGTGTCTTTGACAAAAAACTACTCTGCTTGTCACCCAATAGGCCTTTCTCATTCCACATAAAGCCACTAGCAACTAGCTGTTACCCTACACTGAGTCAGTACCTTATCACACAAGTAATACCTTAGATTCAACACCAAAAGACTAATAGAGTCCTACTCTTCCAAAGTTAATAACAGAAGGGTGCACTGTGACATCTCCAGGCTTGGAGATTTATAGAAGCAGAAATGAGTACAAAGTTAATGCTGGAAATCCCTCCTGATTATTAATCACCTGTCCACAAAGCAGCAGCACCTCTGTGGGACCCAGCTACAGAGAGCGGTGGATTTACTCATTGAACAGCAACACATGCACAATAATTATAGTTATCGCACCACCAGGCTTCCTGCGCTACTTATTTCTAGGCATCATTTTTACACCTTTGAATGCATCAAAAATGGCAAAGGCCTTTGTTACAGTTGTTCTCACCGATTTTCCCTACGGGAATTTTCACAGCTTGATGGAGAACTAGAGGCAGTGTGAACGCAAGCCAGGGCTGAACGCTGCTATACAAACATGACCTCGAAGGCACAGAGCCAAAAGGAAGCTGTTCCATTTATTCACTTCTACTGGGATGTGCGTTTATTTGAGAATATGAATTTGCACCTCCTGGCCGACTAGACTAGCAATGAGCTGTCCAATGGTATCCATCGTGAAAAGGTTCTATTTAAACTGGGGCTTCTAGTTGCCCACCATCCAACCCATTTTAGAGACACAGGCATCAGTCTAAACCACAAGCAGGGTTTCTTTGTCCACGCATTTCTGCAATGGTGAAAAACACAGTTCAACCTTTAAAGCCATCTAAAGATGAACTCATAAAAAAGAGACACATCCTTCTACCTACCCAAAAGCTCAGTGTGAGAAAAATCCCAGCCATCAGTTATTTGTTCTGTTAAATGAATTAGAACAACGTTTGTGAAGTCTCAAGAAGCAGAAGCTCTGCAATTTCTCCTCTGCTCAGCAGCAGCCAAATCCTGGCAATCAGCACACAAACCAAGCTCCCCACATTCCTACCACTGATCTACAGGGGGGACAAAGAATCATAGAATGAAGGAGTGGTTTGGGTTGGAAGGGACCACAAAGCTCATCCAGTTCCAGTGACTCTTTCAGCTGTGTGAGAAAATGATCTCAGCCCAATCATTTGAATGAATGCAGTCCTGAGCAGACACACAGGTCCTGCAGCACCCCTTGACAAAACCAGCTGCATGCCCAGAGCACGCCACTGCATCCCACACCATTCTGCTCACAGCAGCATCGCATCCCTGCCCCAATTTATAGGCACGACATGTGAGTATCTGGTTAACGCCTCACCAGCCACAGTCTTCCCAGTCTATAAGAGACAGATGATGAAGAGATTAAGCAAAACCATCTCAGCTTCTTCAGGCTCTCATAGTGCTTCCTTATCAGCAGATCTCCCTCGCTAAAGATCCCTCCAAGTGCTTCTGGCTTAGGCACATATTGAAATGCAGCTCGCCTCTCTGGGTATGAGGCTTTCTGATTCTTTTTCAGACAAGGGATCAGAAAGAGTAAGGGGGAAAGTAAGAGGGAAGAAAAAATTCAACTAGGATGAGATCCAAACACTGCCAAAATCAACAGAAGCCTCTCTATTAACTTCAGTGGGTTTTTGATGTAGCAGAGAGAAGTCAAATAGACTGAATGGCAAGCAAATTGATTCGTTAGATGCTCAGATACCACGGTGAATGATGCCTTGGGCAGAGACTGGAGATTACTGATCTCCACTCACTATGATTTTCATATATTATACATCACACACACACATGCAGATTTCCTAAAGAGTCCTAAAAAGAGAAAACACCACAATAAAGGCATTCTGCATTACCTCATTGTGCATGTCAAAAAGTACTCAAGAGAAAACACCACCCTTCATCTCCACTTTCGCCTCCGATGTCAGATGTCCCCATTACTTTAAAATAGCAATAGGCAGGCTGTAGAACAAGTGAGACTTTTGCATTGAAAACAGAGTAGCAACAATTACTTCTTGTTAAACTGCAAAAATACAATGAAATTGAGTCTAATTTTGAACGCACACAGAAGCAAAACTAATCTGACCTTTTTCCTAATTCACTTATCTTAGCAAGCACACGTTCCCATTGAGTATTTAAAGACTTTTTCAGGTGTTAAGGAGAAACAGGACTACAATAAAAGAACAATTTCAGTAGGTCTGAAAAGGAGCTTCTGAAGTACGGCATGGTAGTGAGAGAAGAAAGAAGCCTGTCATTACAGGTCTTGGTCAAGAAATCCAGACAGAAGTGGCTGGGATATCATTATCATTGCTGATTGTACTTCACCCTTACGGCTCGTTGTCTTATATGTTGCTGCTAATTTCACCAAACTCATGGTAACTCTCCCCTGAGCATCCCTTGCTCAGAATAAGCAGAAAATTGAAAAGTTCAAAGCCAACAAAGTTTGGCTTCAACTAAAAGGACCACTTCTGCGACTGTGATATTGCCAGCATTGCTCTCATGCTTTTCAGGACTGGGTTTCTTGCGCTAAAGGCCAGCTACAATGCTGGTGATATCCCAGAGAGGAATAGCACTGTTGTTTAGATATCGTTGCTAATAAAGCCAACAAACTACTCCATCACATCATGGCCTCTTCTGTTCTAAGCACACTTAGTAAGACAGATGGTCCTGCTACCACTTGTGCTACTCTAAATGCTAATGCTTTTGCCTTTCCCGACATGAGGAAGTGAGCCTGAACTGCCCAAGTCTTACAGAATCTGACTATTTCTACCTCAGAGACTGATTAAACACAGGAAAAGCAGTGCTTGCCCCATTAAAACTTTGTTCCTCTGAGTCATTTCTGAGGCCCATTCATTGATTTTCACATTCGTACAACACCCACAGCAGCGTCGCGTGTGAATTGCCTGATTCACTGGCCTCATTTACTCATGAATCACTCCTGTCTTCGGGGGCTACAGCACAAGCTCCCTCTCAACATAAATCTTACATTCTCTACTTTTAAGTGACCCCATTACTGCCTGTAATCTCCCCATGACACACCGGGAAACTGTTCTTTCACCATCTCTTTCCCAGCAGCTCAGCACCAACTGCTGCATACTGCACATCAGCAGCTCCATGGCTTGTCCCAGGAGCTTTGCTCTCCACAACTGCCCTAAATTCCTTCATAATCCCAAAATGGATTGGATTGGAAGGGACCTTAAAGCTCATTCAGTTCCAACCCCCTGCCACGGGCAGGGACACCTTCCACTAGAGCAGCTTGCTCCAAGCCCCTGTGTCCAGCCTGGCCTTGAACACTGCCAGGGATGGGGCAGCCACAGCTTCGCTGGGCACCCCCTGACAGTGCCTCAGCACCCTCACAGGGAAGAGCTTCTGCCCAAGAGCTCATCTCAGTCTCCCCTCTGGCAAGTTAAAGCCATTCCCCTTGGCCTGTCCCTACATCCCTTGTCCAAAGCCCCTCTTCCAGGTTTCCTGCAGCCCCTTTAGGCACTGGAGCTGCTCTAAGGTCTCCCCTTCAGGAGCCTTCTCTTCTCCAGGCTGCCCCAGCCCAGCTCTCTCAGCCTGGCTCCAGAGCAGATGACCTCCGTAACTGATTATATTAATACAATACTATTAACCTTGTGAAGGAGAGGCAGGGGTTTTACCTCCTTATTTGTGTTTATTTGTATAAACAACCCCAGAGATGCAGTGGAAGTAACTGCTTGCATTTAAACGCTTTGGGTTTTTGTTTTCAGATTATTTTGAGGGTTGGAGGGGTGGGAAGAGGGGGTTGAGTGGGGTTGTTTGGTTTGTGGTTTGGGTTGTTTGGGGGGGGGGGGATTTTTGTTGGGGGTTTTCTGTTGTTTTGGTTGGGTTTTTTAACTCTTTTCATGGCCTATTCCAAGCACACAAAAAAGCTCCCAGAAATTCTGGAAGCCCAATAAGCAAAAACAATTCTGAAGTGCAAAAGCCACACTGCCGTCAGCAGGTGCTCCTCAAGATAGGATCGATTCAGTACGTTGACATTGTGGTTTCTTGCTGTCTTTCAGTCATACCAGCACTTCGCTCTGAGGCACCGGGCCTACTATAAAACACTCACACTTGCTCAGCTGCGCTTGTCCTATAACACCACAGCCCTTCCGGAAATTAAATGACCCCCCCATTTAGCTCATCAGCCCACCAACAGCCACAGGCTACACTGCTTCCCCCCTCCCTTCTTCTTTTAATTGCAATACTTTGGGCCCAAGTAGCTCTTCTTGCAGAGGAAATCAATTATGAAATAAATCTAATATTCAGATCAGATTCTATTAGAAAGGACAACTCATCCTATACATGGTATTTCCAGATTACATCTTAGCATGCCTCACCGAGTCATCACTTCAGCAGTCTCACTAAATCAAGAATTAAACAAAGCAAAGCAGTCAGTTACTGGGGCTGCTGCTTGCTCTGTGCACATATAATCTTTTCAAGTCCAACCCATAACTTAATTTGGCGCAGGGAGCGCTCAGCAGCTAAGAGGAAGCATTCACCTCGCAGAGCAGACTCCCATGTTACAGTACAAGTTGTCCAGCTTAGTGTTTGTAATCACTGCTACACAAATGCATCCTCAACCAGCCAGAGGTCGAGCCCAAAAGCCATTCATTTCCATCAAAGAGACAACCAAAGACTGCACAATATAACAATCGCTGCCAACAACCACAATTCAATACTCTGCTTTACTCCTTCAAGGCCCCTGTCGTGGTTTAAGTCTATAAACTCACACAGCTGCTCTCTCACTCACTCCCCACTCTTTCTTCCCTCCGCTCCTGGAGGAATGGGAAGGAGAATCAAAGAATGCAACTCCCACAGGTTGAGATAAGAACAGTTTAGTAACTAAGGTATAACACAAATCACTACTACTACCACCACTACTACTAATAATAATGACAAGGCAAATACAAGGAAAGAATACAACAGCTCACCACCCAGCTCAACCAAGCAGTGCACCCCCCACCATGCACCCCTACCGGTCGCAAGCCCCCACCGTACACCCCCACCACCCTTCCGGGTCTCTGTTCTTCGTCTTTACATCCTGGACATGACGTGCTGTGGCATGGAATAACCTCTTTGGTCAGTTTGGATCAGGTGTCCTGTCCCTGCTTCCCCCTGGCTTCCCCCCCTCCCTGGCAGAGCATGAGACTCAGAAGGTCCTTGGTCAGACCAAAACATTCTAAGCCGTAACTATAAACATCGGTGTTGTCAGTGCTGTTCCCAGACCGAAAGTCGAAAACACAGCACTGCCCCAGCTGCTATGAAGGAGAAAAAATTGACTGCTGCTGCTGAACCCATGACAGCCCCAAAGACATTTTTCCCCCAAAACCTCTGCTAAGCATGGGTAACATCCCAAGAATTGACTCATTTGGTCATCTACTTAACAAACTGGCTACACTCACAGCCAGAACAGAAGGATTTGATACTCAACACACACAGAACTGAGCAACTTACTGATTATACATGTGAGCATATGATTTTTAGCAGGTATAACCTAACGTAAAGAGAAGGATTAGTTAAGCGCACAAGGGAACATTTTGCTCTTGAGAAAGACTTTGTAAGTCTTCACTGGACTGTCTTTATCATGACAGAGACAGACCCAACTCCATCAGACGCCATGATTTATGCTGTATCTCGCCAGTTACAAAAGGGTTAGTGGTTTGGTTTGAATGCAAAAAAAAAAAATGGTTTCTAAAACTCCTTTTAGCACCAAAAGCTGAAACTTCTCAGTCACTGCTCACTACTCATGGTTTTGAGGGCCTGTGCTGGTGTTTATGAAAGAGAAATAATCCCTGGCACATGGAACAGCCCTTCAAATATGGCCATGCTGGGTCAGACCAAAGCTGCATTCAGCATCCAGCTCCTGAAGGAGCCAGAAAACAGCCATATTCAAACTTTCTCTCAGCCGCGATATAGGTGAAGCATAAAAGGCGCCAGCAAAGGAAGTGGGTAAACAGTCCTGTTCCTCAATAGCAAAGACAAAACTGTTTCTTCCTCTTACACGAAAGTATTTGTGCATTTGTTTTCCAATTCTAATACTCTCCTTTAATTCCCCACTCCCTTCTCACACACACATGCTCCCAGAAAAACATCCTGAACTAGTGATGAAATGAGCTTTAGTTCCATTAAAATCAGCATAGGAGCTTTGCAATGGACTTAAATGAGACTAAAGCATTTGTCTAGATGAACAATGCTTTGTAGCATAGATACCAAACAAATTGCTCTGTATACAGTAGATTTGATTATTGTATTCTTGTCAACTGGTCACTTTTTCCAGCCCCCCAGCACCTCTCCTACCACTGTCTGCAGTATCTGTGCGCATTCCCTACCACATTTTCCCACTTTCCCTCACTTCCTGGCCTGGCTTGACACACATGGTGCTGATTCAGGGACGCAACTGCATCAGGCAGCTCTGAGTGTAAGAGCTGAGGTGCGATGCTCCTCTCTTTCACTGAAGGTGCCAGGCTGGGTCCTTTTCCTTTACACAATAACACTTGGCTCAGTTGAAGCTTCACATGGGTGAACACATTTTGGCACACATTGTGGTCACACACAGCGCTGTCCTTAAGAACCCAAACTAAGATGTCACATTTTCACCAAGTGTAGGGCTTGAATGTAATCTGTTATAACTACAAAACTAAAAGCCTAAGGGCTTACACTTCACCTTGGGTTTGCTAAAAATTGCTGCTATGGGGAATGTGCAGCAGCGCAAGCTAACAAGGGAGACAGAACCTCAACTAAGACGGCAGAGCGCTACGTGGATATATTTGCATCATTTTCTTGTATTTGATAGTGTTTAGAGCAATCCAAACAATTTAACTTCATACATGGTTTTGCACCTTGGAAAATGACTGCAGATACAAATCACCAACCACAGACTCCTGCCTTATGGACCAAGTGTTGACGAAAGGCAGCATTCTCTCCACAAAAACCACTGCTCAGACATTTCCACTGGTGAACATTTGCCAATAGGTTTGTCCCTGCTTGTTCTTTGTGCCAAACAAGCTTCCTGGAAGTCTTTTTTAATGTCTCTATCCACCAGCTTCAAAGACACTGCCATTGCGAAGTCAGGTGTGCACAGCACCCTGCGCTTGAATGCTTTGCAACAAGGTACTGGTCATCTCAGAAGTATTTTCCCTGTTAATGCAAGTATTCCATCACCTCACCTTGAAGTCCTCTATCTACAGCTTTGTCAAAACACCTTCAGAAGCTGCTAAGCTTCGTAATTATTCTAAGAACCAGAAACTAAAATCCATGGGAAGACAGGAACCTGTTAACCTTACATACTTCTCAATGCGAAGTAAACCAGACCTCTGCATATACTACTACTCAGCAGTTGCATTACCTTTACATAATGACATTAGAGCAGCAAAGTCACTTAGTCACTAGCAAGGCATACAACCAGTTTTCTAATGATATGGGCCCAACCAAAAGATCTTTCTCCCTTTCTATTTTAAACCATTAAGACACCAAAGAGGTGTAGGACCCATTTTGTGGCTAAATATTGTTCACTTCAGGTATTTCTTCTTATGCTGTAGCGATGGTTCTGTTCTAGATTGAGCTTTTGCCTAGATGGACAGTGGAGAGGAGTAGTAGGTCTGTGTAACAGGTTTAAAACAACCTTATCTTCTAATATAAAAATAAGCATTTTACTTTTCTGATCTGCATTACTTTGACTATATGTTGTCATCACAATTGGCTTGTCATCACAATTGGTTTTCCTGTCCCCTGCCCTCCATCTCTTCTCTCTTTTTCTGTCTCTACCTGGCTTTGGACATGAACATGAATAACTCAATTTGGTTTATTACCTTTAAGACATCTTCTGCCTCTGATTACTTCTCTCAGTGTACAAAATGCATTTATATGTAATCTAAAATAAGGAGGGCATACAGACTATTAATTATATAGTAAAGAGCTACCATTTAAATGTGTGCCATTTATATTTAAAATCCTGCTCATTTTTCTTAACATTCTATATTAAAGCTGATTAAAATTATATACTAATACTGCCTTGTAATTGCAACAGTAAAATGGAGTATTTATTCCAAAGTTAATGAGTATCTGTAACTCCCATTAACAGCAAAGCTATAAGTTACAGTAAAATATGATTCACTGCACTAAAAACCTAGCAGGAATTCTATTCCAGCATGGCAGATAGCTCCAATTCCTGGGCTAGAAAGTTGGTGCTACAGGTGACAGAGTCTGCAACAGTGAGCTCAGGCACAGAGATGACTCCAGCCAATCTTTTAATCCCTCCAATGCCAGTAAGTACCATCTGGACACCATTTCCACACTGTCATTAAGACCTTCAACATCCATAAGAAGGGCATAAGAAATGGAGAGGATGTTCTTGAATCAAGGCATGAAATACAAACCTCACCAGGAAACTTACTGTCTTCTTTGTAAGTGCAAATACCCCCCCTGCAAGAAACACACTTGGGTACAGGTCTCAATACCAAAATTTATCTTGACTCCTGGACACAACAGTCTAAAATGAAGCAAGCTTTGAGGGCTGCTGCTCCAACAAACAGGTCAGCTCCGTCCTCCTGAAGTCAAATGAGCTACACAGGTCACACAAACCCACCTGGGCTTTCTTTTGGGGCTTTATTTTCCCTGTGAATACAAACCACTACTATTTTGAAGGATCCACTATGAAAGAGGTACCATTTCAATACGTTTATGAAGGAAAAACAGAATAAGAACATATGTGACTCCAGTCTTCCCAGGCTTGGACAGCTGCCTCACAGCCGCTGGCCACTGTGACATCTGTGCATAGATTAACACAAGGCTCAGATGCCAAATCAGCCCGCTCAAGTGAACCACGAGTGGTAACAGAACAACAGAGAACAGCAAATGTGTCTGATGAAAGCCCTAAGACAGCATCACAGTTACAGAAGGTGCTCTGTAATACCAGCCCCCTTTGGAACGCATATTCAACAACAGCATCACCGCTTAGGAAGAGAACAAGCCTTCCCAACGCTTTGTTGCAGAAGGTGCACACCTGTATTTCAGTGTGATTTGTTTATTCTACACAGATGTAAATAACACCTACAGAGCTGATAACATCCTTCCCATCTGCTTCTGGTTACTGATTTAGCCCATCTTTAACAGCAGAGGCATGCAAACTGGAAAGCCAGCTCATTACCTTTGCAACAAAGCCCACCAGTTGATTCCCACCAGGAGCTGACCTTATTAACCTTAGTTTTAAATTACAAAGTCACAGATGTCCTCATCAGCTGCTTGATGAAGATTCATTTGCCAGCCTCATCTCACAAAAGGAGTAATTAACATGCAGGCATTAGGGCTGATGATTGAAGATGTTGTAACGCAGGACTACGGACAAACAGCGAGGCACCTGCGTATCTGTAACAACTAAAAGCTCTCTCAGAAGTTCTAATTAACCAGCATAATTGTAAGAAATTAAATAAAAAGCACTGAATTGCATCAGTTATGGGCCTGTTCTGCTCACAGTCAGACAAACTACTGCCTACAAGTGCAGCACTGTTACAGCCATGGTGGTTTAAGGACAGAAGCAAAGAGCTACGTCATCCATTCGACTAACTTACTAGGACAGACTGGAGAAGCCTTTGTCACACAATCCCTTTGCCAGATGTGACAAAGCAGAAGCAAACTCCAAGCTAAATACAGGTTAGAGACAATTGCTTTTAATTAACCTAAAGATGTTATTCATTTAGGCAACTTTAGGGAAAGGATGGAGAGAAGCTGTGGAAGGAAGAAGGGCATTGAGGGGGAGAGATGGGAAAGGTGGGCAGCTGTGGAGCAAGGAGGTAGCACCCGAGGAAAAAGGAGAGCAAGAAGTAAGCTGAGAAGATAATCGATCCCAAAAGCACATTCATGCCAAGGGCACAGGCATTTTGTGGAGCTGAGGCTCTCTCTTTAGGCCAGGAAAAAGGCTGGATTTGATCAGCCAGCACCAGCTCTTGACCTCTCCTGATTACCCAGGCCACTCACACCCATGACAGCCTCTCGCCAGGAGGCCTGAAGACAGTGTGAAAATACCCAAGAAATTCTGGAGGGACACCCTGGGATCAGCTGGGGTGTGCAAATCCACCTGGAAGCGGGTGTTGATGTGCAGTACACAGCCTGGTGCCAAGCCAGCTCCAAATTAACTTCAGGGCACTGCTTCTGTGGGACCCATGAACCAGTGAATGGCTGGAGATGCTCATTCCCAGGGCACCACTTCCCTCTCCTTTCTTGTGCCAGGTGCTCGTCTCTGTAAGAGCTTCTTGCCCAAAAGTCTCTTTTTATTCTGTTTTCTTGAGTGTTTGAAGGACCAGAGACAGGCGCATGAAAGGCTGAGATCATTGTTCCGCATGGAGAAGAGAAGGTTCCTTAAGGGGAGACCTTAGAGCAGCTCCAATGCCTAAAGGGGCTGCAGGAAACCTGGAGAGGGGCTTTGGACAAGGGATGTAGGGACAGGCCAAAGGGAATGGCTTTAACCTGCCAGAGGGGAGACTGAGATGAGCTCTTGGGCAGAAGCTCTTCCCTGTGAGGGTGCTGAGGCGCTGTCAGGGGGTGCCCAGAGAAGCTGTGGCTGCCCCATCCCTGGCAGTGTTCAAGGCCAGGTTGGACACAGGGGCTTGGAGCAAGCTGCTCTATGGAAGGTGTCCCTGCCTGTGACAGGGGTTGGAGCTGGAGGAGCTTTAGGGTCCCTTCCAACACAAACCATTCCATAATGATTCTGGGGTATATAGGACAAAAAACCTCCTGCTGCCCTTATCAAGCTATGTCATGGACACAGAGACCCCATGGCTTGATGCACTGCTGAAAAACTTGGTATTTCGATGTAGGAGGGTTTGCTTGAGTAGAAATTCTGAAGTGCATCTCTCTGCTTTCATGAGACCAACAGTACCTGTGTCACTTTGCTTTCCTGGCACCTTTCGGGGTGTATCTGCACTGCACCACACATCACACTGCAGAATGCTGCAGGCAAGCGCCAGCTCCTCTCAAAACAGGAACAGTATATTTGAGTCAGAGGAAGATGTCAGCCATGGGACACAGCAGCCAGCTGACAGACAGCCTCCAGGTCCTGAGGCAGTGACTGCTGTGTTCTGCCTTGCAGATGTGCCAGCCCATTTACAGCGGGGGTCACAAATGCAGAGCATCCTGATGTGAACTGCAGATGCTCCCTTCTCCAGAGGGTACCTCAGCATCCAACTGTCTGTGTAGGTCCTGTACATGTGCAGGCCCTCACCAGCATGATTAGTCTTCAAAATCCAAATTCGCTGCTTATAAAGCAACAAAACCAACAGAAATACGAATTTTGTAATAAGAATAAAGTTACTTAGGAACAAGAAAAATCAAAGCTGTGTGTGTAGGGGGTCTTCTGTCAAAGACAACAGTTTATATATCTCCAGGTTCTTGGTCTGTCTCAACTTTCTGCCTTACTGTTGTCATTTAACAACTCACAGGCATTTGCTAAGGAGCAGTTCATTTCTTTCCCTTCTGTTTTCCTTGCAACCACCTAAGAGTCAAAAGGACTACACTCATGCAAGAAACATCCAATAACAAGGTAAACACGGCGTATTTACAGAGCAGCTCCATCACAGAGACTGTACCGCAAACTTGAGGATTTAGCCCGAGCATGTTTACCAGAAACAGAAAAAGAAAGCCTTGGACAAGTAAAACACGAGGCCACTAAAGCCTGAGGACCAAAGAAAACCCCACCACCATTCGATGCACTTCACAGGGAGACTGGTTTCCAGAAAAGGATGTAGCGAACACGTGATAGTACTGGAAAAGAAAACACCTTTCTAAGGTATACCTAATGTCTCCCTTCAACGAGAAGCACTAAGGCTTCATGCTAAGATTCTCCAGCAGCTAAGCTCTTCTGAACATATGCAGGGGCAGAGATGCTATTTTGAAAGATGCCCGGAAGCGTTTTCAGGAGACACACACAAGAAAGTCAGTGAGGAGCAGAAACTGCATAATCCTGAGTCTGTATTGCCCACCGGCATGTCAGCGGTTAACTGCACAGCTCTCTTCTGATGGTTTCCTTTCAAGACCGCCTGCCTGTTCAGTGCTCAAGCTACAGATTTATGTTCGGCTAATTCTGATCTGTTGAAAAGCATCACCAGTACCTCACTGTTTAATAGCAACACCTCAATGGGAAAACACAGAGAAAATGAACAGTTGGGGTAGCGTGGACAGATTTCCTTGCATAACCACCGATATGAAGAATAAAGACAGTTTGAGGACACATATGGTTCTTGAGAAGTTTTTGCACTGAAATGAGAAGCACCAGGCTGTGCAGACCTTGTTATTAATGAGGAGAATCTACTTAGCTAAGCAGCCTGGAAAACCCTCTCTTCTGGGGATCTGCTTTCAGTGTGCCCCTGTGCATGAAGCAAAGAAAAACCCCAGAAATACTAAATATTAAACAGCCACTATTCAATTAAGGACAGCTTTCACACTTTATGTGTATTACACTGAAAAAGGCTTAATGGTTTTGAAGACAACGTGAAGTATTATAGCGCAGGAATACACTCCACCATCCTTTTTGCTCCAAATCAAAGCACAGGATACTGGCTCATTCAGCATATGGATGTAACGACTTTAAGTACCCTGACCACAAAACGTGTGCCCCCAGTTTATAAAAACACAAAACCCTCAGAAATACAGATACATTTTGGTAGCAATGTGAAAGCTGGGAGCTTTGAGGTCAGGATGACACCCAACTGCAATAAAGCTATTCTGGCCAGCTCTTCACCTTTGTAAGACGAAAAGGCTAAAAGATAAATCTGATCAGAAGGGTTTCATTTACATTATACCTGTTGTTCTCAGGCAGAGGGCACAATGTGCAATAATCTTTTGGGCTTCAGATAAGTACTGTTTAAAGTGCCATTTATTATAGGCTACGTAGAGAATCACAGGGGTTTTCAGTAGTACTACTTCCTATCAGAGAGGACTAACAAACTATCTCACTATACTCCCTCTATACTACTGCTTATTTACCCAGTTCCTTCTTGAAGAAACCTATTAACCTGGATTCAGAACAAACCACATAAGATAGAGATGAAAGCTTTCCACACCAAACAAATGGACTGAGCAGCACCCAGGCAAAGCACCCCTTCCCATAGGCAGAGCCCTTCTCCATACTACCTTCTATGGGGATGGCAGAGCCAGAAATACCTGGACCAAGCTTCAGCCACAGGGGACCACTCACTATCACCCGTCATCCTTCCTCTGATAGTTACCAAACCCCTGGTGATTCAAAAGGTGGATAAAACTAACCAGAATACAGGATACCCACAGCAGTACCCCAGCACACACAGCACTTTGTGCACCGCAGAAACAGATCGGCTGACTGCCCTGGGCATCACAATTACATCCAGTTTTATCCTCACCTAGAAATACCCAGCACCTAAGCTTCATAATAATCCTTGCTATTCATCAATACTGATGCAGGAAAAAGAAATAAACTTGAAGTGGAGAAGTGGGTCCTGCCTATGATGCCCCAGGAGACTCAGCACCATCAGCATCCTGAGGTGTTCAACCATAATTCAAAGCTGAATGTCATACCAGCTCACTGCCTGTGACAGTCAAGGCCTCCCATCCTCCATTTCAGTCCATTAATATCTCAAGAGCAAACTTCTTTGGCCTCATCATCACTTATAGAAAGGACTCATACCCCTCCAGATGAGGCTGTGAAAGAAGGTGCTCTTCACATGCCAGGAAAGCACAAACTCCCCGACCTCTAAAATCCAAAGTCCAGCACCAGCCAGCAGGATTTGTGTTTCAAAGTGATACATTTTCCAGAGAGACGTGGTTTTCCTATTCAGAAGATCCTAATAATGGACTGCATGGATCATGGCTATTTCCATTTGGCGCTTTTCAGTAGCACCAAAACCATCTTGACTAATTATGGGTTTTAAATAACTTGGAATAGGGGAAAGAAATAATCACCACCAATTCATCTCCTTCCAAGGAAAAGCGTTCCAGCAAACGCCTTTTTCATAAAGGAGAGAAGCTATGGAGAAGTTCTGCTCTACCCACTAAAACTGAAGTTTCAACACAGAGGCCAACAGCAGCCAGCAAGAGCTGAATCAGTAAGTCACCAACTTATCTCTTCTAGAAAACACTGCAGCTTTCATATCAGGAACACGCAGTCAGAGGTCTCTGCAAGAAACTGTTCAGAAAGACAATTAGCAGATAATGAAACTGAACAAATATATCTGATGGAAACGAAGGACATGAAACTCCAAGTTAACCAGTGCCTGAATTGCCTTTGGTATTGATCATATCTCACACAGGCTTAAATCACTGCAGTGCAACACACCCGGCCTAGAACTGGAGAGACACTCAAGCCACCAGGCATGGGGCAGCCAAAGTCTGCACCCAACTGGACCTTACGGACAGAAAGTCAAAGCTCCTTGTGTACATTTAATTCCATATCTGCTATTCAAGATGGTGGTACTGATATTCAAACAATTCACATTGCTATTCAACTTATATCGGCTCAACCAAGAGAACAGCGAACTACTGGGGGGTGGCAGGAGTGGGTAACAGACTGCAGAAAGCCTATATAGAATCATAGAATCATTAGGGTTGGAAAGGACCTTACGATCATTCAGTTCCAACCCCCTGCCATGGCCAGGGACACCTCACACTAAACCATGCCACCAAAGGCTCTGTCCAACCTGGCCTTGAACACCGCCAGTGATGAAGCATTCACAACTTCCCTGGCAGCCCATTCCAGTGCCTCACCACCCTTACAGTAAACAATTTCTTCCTCATATCCAATCTAAACTTCCTCTGTTTAAGTTTGAACCCGTTACCACTCGTCCTATCACTACAGTTCCTGATGAATAGTCCCTCTCCAGCATCCCTATAGGCCCCCTTGAGACACTGGAAGCTGCTATGAGGTCTCCAAGCAGCCTTCTCTTTTCCAGGCTGAACAGCCCGAACTTTCTCAGCCTATCATCATTGGGACCCTGAGAGAAGGTAATCTGTCCTTTCGCTGTAGAGATGTGCAAGCCTAAAGAGTCCAGGTTCTTTAAACTACGTACGTGCCTGAAGGAACACCCTGTGAAGATGCCTTCAGGCTCCAAACCTGTCTGCATGCATAATTCATATTTTGCATGAGTGAGTAGTTTCAGCATCCCTGGCGTTTGCCAAAGAATCAAAGCATTAAAAATTAAAGCAAACCGACTACGCTGGACCCACAGCAAAGCAGCACAAACACATGTCATCACTCATCTCTGCGGTTACAGGCGCTGAACGATCCTCCCTTGGTTCTAAAAGCAAGGATCGGCAGCCCAAGGAGAAAAAGATCAAAGACAGTACAACTGAAACAACAACCTCATGAAAAATTACTCCTTGCAGTAATCAATAGGTGCCATGTCCCCTCAAACTGGCAATTTTCTGCATGACCAAACAGGAATATTGTTGCCCACTAGAAACCAAGTGCCGCTGGTGCACCAGCATCACTCCAAAACATTTACCTTTCCATGTTGAAAGTCTTTGAGGTTATTAAAGCCACGGATGGATTAATAAAACTGACCAAGGATGAAGAAGAACTGAAATAGCTCTTTTTATGCCTTATGCCAATTGCAAAAATCAAACCAATTAAAATCACGACTGAGTCAGTTCAAGCCAATTGTGAGCACCTCGGGCAAAACACTGCTCAGGCAGAGTTGCAGTTAGGTTTTGATTTAGCTGGCAGTATGATGAGGGGAAAGGCTGAGGGAGATGGAGGGTGGCATTAAGAGTAATAGAAGCAAAGACAAGAGAGCTGGGCCCACACTGTGGACACAGGATCTGCATCAACTTCCCATCTGACAGGAAGCCTGTCCTGGAGCAAGCAAAAAAACAGGGGAAGAGGAAAACACAAAGGGAAGCCGAAAAATAAGGATACATGGACACACAATCAGTAAAGAACTTTCTGTATGAAGTACTTTAAGCCAAATGTTTTCATTTCAATGAGCATGTGAGGAAAGGACCTTGCACAAAGCGCTATAGATGCTCCGTGGAGGGCAAGCCCTCTCACCTAATCAAGCAGAGCATCCATGCTGGGAACTGACTCCAAACCAACCAGAAATATCCCACCAGCTTGGGAAGTGCCACACCAAGCCATGGGATGAGTCAGTGGAGGACACCCTACACATCTATGCTATTTACGTTACAGAATCACCTCAGCTGGCTTGGTCCAGGACAACACAATGTAGTCAGTGTGACAACAGCAATATTTGCAATGGGCTGGAGAAGAGAATGCAGCAACTACATCAATACCAACAAATTAATTTTGCCCAGGCAGTGTGCTTATTTTACAAGATACCTTGCAACAGGAGCAATGTGGCAGTCACATCAACAGCGTGCATACATCAGCCACAGGGCACTTAGCCAACCGGGCTGCATCACTAAGTAATACAGACAGAAAACCCCCAAACATACAGCATGATGCTGCTCTGAACACCCCAACAGGAGTGGTCCAAGTCTTAAAAACACCAAATGATCAAGAACCAACAAATCCCATAGGACGGGAGCTAAAAATGAGATTTGGCAATACTGCTTTTCATCAGCTCTTCCTCTGGGCCTGAAAGAGCAGAGCCTGCAGCAAGCAATACCTCCCATCACTTCAGATTCAGGATCACAATAACTCATCCATTCCCAACAATTCACATGCAGCTTCAGCAAAGATATTATGTTTCTGGGGAAGAAGAGCACAGGCAGGAAACTATTACAATTCTAAAAACACCATGAAGTGATGAACTGGAAGGTTTGTTCCTTAAGAAACAGGTTTGTTCCTGCCTCTCCTCACCTGCTTGCTCCAGTGGTACATGCAGTCTTTCCCCTGCCCAGCCCTGTGTTGAAACACCACAGTAGAACCAATTGCCCGTTTTGGGGATAAAGGAGGAACTTTTCCTTGCAGGAATGACTGGCAAGGCGCCCACTTTTTTTTGCTGCTTGCCTCCAGTGCTTTGGGCTGATCCAAAGTAGGTCCTTCTGATTTATGAGACCCTTACAGGAGAACAGGAAGGACTTACATGTTGGTCATCCCATCTCCGCTTGTGGACAGCATCCCACAGAGGCAGAGAAACTGAAAAAAGGACCAGTTTCCAGAGGTAGCCAAGATAACAAATAGCTCATGAGCCATAGTAGCCTACTGGAAGAGGTGGACAACCACAAGTCTTTAGAAGTTGTGGTTCCCATAACCTAAACCTCTCCTGCAAATGAAGGGAAAGGACCAAGACACAACCCATTTCCTATAGGAGAGGCTGACAGAAGACTAACCTGGGTGCAAGTGGAGCGTTTAATACCCCAGCACCCAGTGAAAAGCCTGTTACTATACAAGTTAGCCACCACCATGGCACATCAAAAGAAAACTCGTGAAGTTTCAGTCTTCTGCTTTAAAATCTGCCCCATGCCTCTCCTATGCTGCACATCCTGACCAATCAGCTTATGTCAAAGCCTTGTAACACACATGGAGTTTTAATTGATTTACTCAAGTCAGTGAGCAAGCAGTAATTACATCTTGGAAAATAAAGCTGGGCAGACGAGGGCAGCCCACTTCATTGCAATGAGATTTGAAAGTTCAAACCAAAGGCAGATCTGGTTTCATCCCACAGTTCCATTCTAAGCTTCAAACTGCTGTGTGAGCTGGGCCTAATCATCATCACTGATTTCTCATATCAGTGCAGCCAGGGTATTAAGCCTACAAGTATAGTCATGCTCCAAATAAAGGTCTTATTTATCTGGCAATAAACTTACACTGATCAAAGTAGTATTAGCTTGGATTTATAATGCATAAGCTGTTCTCTCTACATGGTAAAACACAGACATCTTCCAGCATATTGTAAACCTGAATATTTGTTAGGAACTGCACATTAACCTAACATTTCCAGACACTGTGGTGGTAACAGAAGCATAGAATGGTTTGGGTTGGAAAGGACCTTAAGATCATTCAGTTCCAATCCCCTGCCATGGGCAGGGACACCTCACACTAGACCATAGACTGACAAGGTCAAAAATGGATGCCACCACCTTTTAACGACTATTCCCACTGCATGCATCAAGGTATCAACCATCTCTCAAGACCTCTGAGTCAATAATTGTGGACAAAGGTAAAATACAAATAAGGAAGAGATGAAGAGGATGGAGGAGACCGAATTATTCACTTTCAATACCTTAATTCCCAAAGCCAAATTCTGTAGCACAAACCACCATTACACGGGAGCTGGAGAAGCAGCAGCCACCTCCAAGGCCATCCAGCACAGCGCACTGTGAAGTATCATACCACACTGTTTCAGTTGCAGCATCCTCAACGCGATCTGCAGAAATGCAAACTAAACACAGGACTCTGCTACCTTTTATCCACCAACAGGGTTTTCTGCTGATTTGCATGGTCAGATTTCAGGAGCCAAATCTGTTTGTGTTAAATACATCAGTCTCTATTAAAATTGCTAGGACTATCATAGTAATTCATCCTACGCACACAAATCCCGCATTACGCAATGAAGCCTCATGTCAAAATTCACGGTTTATTCTGGCCATCTTCAGGTTTATTTTAAAACACAACATTGATTCAACATAAAAATGCTCTTTTTTGTAAAGGAATAAAAAAAAATGAAGGGACCAAACATGTAAAATATTCATCACAACATCAGTCAGCACCATGAAATGTAAAGCAATAACTCTCCCACCGAGGATATTGTTGAACAAGACTGATACTGATCAGTGTTTCAGTCTAAGCTGACAAGACAACGCTGGTTCAAGTTCTGCTCTCTATAAGGTGTTACCCAAATAACCACAGATGAGCCATCAAAGTCTTCTATTCAAACACATGCCCCATGCTCAGTGACAGTTTCAAACACTGAAAGCACTAACAAAACCAGTAATTAGAGATCCTACTGAGGAAGCCAAAGCACTTTAAGAGAAGGTGCATAAAAGAACAGCAGAAGTGTTTCATATGGAGCATAATAATTTGCTGATGAATTAACAGCAACAGTTCTAAGAACTTCATGAAAGAACAGCAATGCTTTCTCTTCTTTTAGTGACAGGTACTACCTTGACAAACAGCTCATTCATACATGTCTGAATGACAGGGATGAAAGTCTGCTCTGTTTTGTTGTTTTCTTTCATAAGCCTTTTGTCACTCAGTGAGGAGCATGACTCTCCCTCATACTCCTTCAGAAATACATTTAACGTAGGAATTTGCGATAGTGGGAACAAGACATGACAGGAATATGTGACTGTCACTGACACAGGGCCCAAACCAGAGCACTGAAAGGTTTGGGGTAAATGACAAGCAGAGATGCTTGGCACCTTGCAGGACAGATTACCAAGGCTTTTTGCAGTGATTTCAGTCGTCAAACACAGTAATTCCAGACTTCACTTTCGGGGGTTACAAGGCTCGCTGACACTGGTGCATCATGTGGGCTGTCACGGGACTGGTTGTTAGGGTAGCACTTGTCTCAACCTGGTGTGAGTTCAGGGTTAGATTTACTTAACTTTCATGTTAATGGAGAGCCAGACTCTGGGAAATTCAAGCTTAGAAAGAAGATGATTTGAAGGCTTCCTTTAAAAAATTAGTTTCATTCCTGAGCGTTTGAACCAATTTCAGGACACTGATTTTAAGTAACAACACAAAGATACTCCGTTTAATACACTGAAAGGGTGAAAAATCAGACTAAGTGGCAGAAGGTTTCTTAGATCCTTGACCTCTGACTGACCGGACCATTACACTCCTTTCTTCTCTTTCCAACACAGCAATTGAGCAATTCATTTACTGTATTTGTAAGCCCAGTTGTGTCTCTCTTGATTCAAAGTTCAGCCTCTCCTAATGCTTTACATTTTGGGTGCTTTTCTAACAACTCGAAAAACACTCAGCTGGGGGAAAACCTACTTAGGCAATCAGCTCATCAAGTTAACCCCGTATGTAAAGGTGTTTCTCTTTATGTGCTCAGTATTAGCAACAGCTTCAGTGGCTCAAGTGCTAATGGTTCTGCCAGCTCCTAGCAACAGTGATGATAAACCCATATCTTTGGCCCTGGAGTTGCAGGAAATTCATAAGCTCCTTTTTTTCCTTGTGCCCCTCTATCTCCATCTCTGTGCCATTGCTTCCATCATCTCCCTTGACCCTGGCACCATTGGAACTATTTTCACTGATTGCATCCTGCCTCAGCTACCCCCATTGCTTCTTACTGGTCTTCATAAATCCACACTCTGCAGGGAGAAAATACATAGCCAGGCTATTATTACACTCCCAGAAACAGTGATAAATTATGCCCATAATATCCCCTCTTCCATTACATTTTTCAGCTTCCTCATGCTCTCCAGAGCCTTTTCAAAGCTAATTTTCTATCCTTTAAAGTTTCATGGGATTTGCTTTCTCCTAGCACTCCATCACACTTTCTCCCCCTTGCATTTTCACCCCAGCATCTCTTCTTCCTTCCAGAAATCACAAAGCAATTCAAAATCCATCCTTCAGCAGACAGTGTGCAGTGAAATACAGCCAGGACACTTCCAGTCCAAAAGGCTGCATACAAACCCTCCCTGCCTCACTGCAAAGCTTCCTGCCATCCTCCACACCGCTGTCTTGAAACCATAGGGTTGTGTTTTTAAACCCTTACATTCCAAAATCTGCTCCTGCTGTTGTTCAGCAGTGCCTAACCAATTTTCCTGATCATACTCTTGCAGAAACATCCCTGTTTTGACTGGAGGGCTTCTCAGACCAAGGGTGGAACAAGGACACAGATGGAAAGCCTGACAGGTCTTTCTCCTTAAAATAGCTCTGGCATGTTGCTTTTTCCTCAGTAGCTTCAAAGAAGTTTTGCTTGTGTCCCAATGGGGGAATAAATACAAGTGTTTAAATCATGAAAGTTGCCTTGAAACAGAATTGACCATTTGCACAGCTCTGCATGACCCTGCTCTCCTCTACATTCATTGTTGCTGCTTCAGTGTCCTAAACAAGATCTTTAATGCATTACTAGGAAAACCCACACTTCTACCTTCCTCCTGCCCTCTGTGCTGTTCTCTCCTTGTATACGAGTTACTGCATGAATATTCACAAAGCTTTTACTCCTTACCACCACCTACTCCTTGGATACCCTACGTGGAAAGACCATTACTTATACCAGTTTGTTCCTCCTAATATCCCAGAAATCATATGATAGAAATTCCTCCCAAAGACACAACTATAAAACCAAAACTTGACACCTGGTTTTCTGCACTGATATTCTGAAAAGGAAGAAACCCAACACCAAAGCCCCAAAACCAGAACAACCCCACACCAAGAAAACAAGAATACCCAAACCACCTCTTCCAGCCCAAGAAACCAACAACACAGCATCCCAGTGGCCACGTAACGCAAGCCCGTAAGCTCAACAGGCAGATAGCAACCAAATTCCAACAGCAAACCGGACTTACTGCTTTATCAGCCTCCCTGACCAGGAAGTATCCTGACGTTGGAGTGGAACAGCAACAGTTCACGCTTCATCCAAGAAAACTTTTTTCAGCTCCTTGGAGTTGCATCATAGCCTTTCACTGCTGCAGCCTTCCCGTCAGGGGATCAAGAGACTTGCTCTGTTGTCCCTTTTGACTTACTTCGCCTTTATCACCTTTTATTGCCTTCCACCAAAATAAAGACAGAAAAATAATATCCTTTCTTCAGAAAGCAAACACAGGGCCGAGGGGGAAGAAGAGTAAATAAGACCAGCAAATCTAAGTTGTTCCAGTCCTCCTTGCCCAATCACTTGAAAACAGCTATTTTTGGCAGGCTCTGAACGTCAGTCACTAGTATGCAAGATGAGAAGCAAACGTAAAGTAGAGCACATGACAAACCTACACTGATTGTAAATCATTATGGTTGCAGAGACCTTTCTCCTATTTACAGTCAGGAGAAAGAGGACTTCAACATCTGCAGTGGGGGGTAGGAGGGAGCACCAGGGGGGCTGGAACTGGATGATCTTAAGGTCCTTTCCAACCCTAACGATTCTATTCTACTATTCTATGGTCCCAAACCATTACAAACCATGATCCCCTCAGGAAATACAAACACCTGCAATTCCCACCGATACTCCAACTCCCCAAAATACCACCACATCTTTATTTCACTAGAAAAAGAGACTTTCATGGGTCAGGTTTTCTTCTGCACCCCATAAGAAGTGACAATGGCTTGCAGTGGCAACTGGCTCTATCATAGTTTCTTATTCTCTTGCAGCACTCAGAGGAGCAAATTCTAAGTGACAGCAGCTTGTGTATGATTACAATTGAAACACTTAACATTTTCAAGGCAGCATTGTAGCACAGCTTGGGCAGATTGAGCTATAAGAGCAACATAGGGACTTTGTATATTGAACATTAAAGATAGCTGTACCCAGAAATTCACAGCAGATGTAAAACCGAACGGAATAAAGCACATTTGTACGTCAGCAATCTGACAGCACAATGACAACGTGTGGAAGTAAATCCAGCCTAAGCTACTTGGACAACCATTGCAGCCAGTGCTAGTGAGCCACATAGAGAGGCAAAGGGGGACAAAAGTGCTACCACGTCCTTGGATTTTGATAACTCCTGGAAACATGGCTGGAAAAGCAGAATCAGAACAAAGCTCTCTGCCCGTGTGTCTGCTGGGCAGGTAAGAGAGTGCTTGAAGCCAGGCCTAAGCAGATGATGTGCTGCAGGTCGCTTGGAGCTCATCCCGCAATGCTCTCTTCTCCAAGCTGTCTTCCCTGCCCCTCTCCTGTTCAGCTTTCCACTCTGGTTCTTTCATACTTTCTTACCATTGAGTCTTCCTTATTTTATGTAAAAAAACCCAAAACATTTGCAGCACTATAACCCTTCATTTAACAAAAATCAGGAATACTTCTGAAATAAGAGAAAAACCACAAAACAAACACAAAAATCAAAAAACCCCAGGTGAGTGCTAATACAGGTGATGGGGGACAGGGGAGAACTACCCAGAACTCTTAAACTGTAATGAAATGAAGCATATGAATAAAACCTGTATAAACTTCTTGGCACTGGAGAGCTCATGGCCATCACCTGCTGCTTCTGTGTGAGGAGCTGAAGTCCCAGGGGAAACTGCTGACACAACAGGAATGGCCACCTTCTTCCAGGAGAAAGAGGGAATTTTCTGTTCAACCCCTTTCAATTGGGCCATTCTAACAAGAAGTGCAATTTAGCAGGTTGGAGACCTAGGGAGCGCATGGAGAAATCCAGGCTGGAGACCTAGAGAGCACATGGAGGACTCTAGGCTGGAGCAGGTGAATATTTCCTGAGGGAATCAAAGCCCAGGGAGAGCCCTCACTGGAACAAGTTTATCATGAAGGCCTGCAGCTCATGGGAAGGACTGGAATAGGGATAAAGGTATGGGAAAAGCGTGAGGAGGAAGGAATGGAAGAGAGGAACTCCTATGGACTGCCCACTGCCCAATGATGGAGCAGGGGGAGGAGGTACAGGAGTTGGGAATGAAGGAGTGAAGTTGAGCCTGGGGAAATGGAAGGGGAATGGGGAAGGTGGTTTAGGTTTTGTCTTTATTTCTCACCATGCAACTCTATCTTGATTGGCAATAAATGAATTATTCCCAAGTCGAGGTTGTTTTGCCCGTGACTGTAATTAATAAGTGATCTCCCCGTCTTTATCATCTCAACTCGTGAGCTTTTCCATCTCACCATCTCCCCCTGTCCTGTTGAGGAAAGTGAGCAAGAGAGCGGCTGGGTGGGTGTCAGCAGCAACCAAACACATGAGTATTTTCCCTCTTGGCACAGTAAGTTGTAAGGGGATGGAGGAGGAAGAAGATCAGAGAAATAATCCTATGGTTTCTACCACCACTGCTGATGGAATTCCACATCTGCATTGCCAGTCCCACTTGTTAAAGCTCATATGAACAGGGAGACAGAAGCCCACCAGAGCAGTTCAGCAATACTACTGGGTTCCCTGTGCTGGCATCCAAGAGCCGTGAACAGAGGTGAATCCATCACTTTACAGAAGCCAGCAAGTGTCTGTGGACCACTCAGGTCAGATGAGGATTACATGGTACATAAATCTGATCCAGTCCCACTAAGATGAAAGACATTTGTCCTACATTGGGTGGTAACTAAACGCACATAAAAATACCAGGCACTGGTTAAGCAATTCATTCTTAAAGCTACAAACTGAGCCTTGTATCAGTTACGTGAAACCTCAACTGAAAAGCATCTAGATTCCTTGGGCCACGGAACAGAGTAATCTCTATAAATACACCTTCATTTCAGCTACAGTCACAACCACAACATCAGAGGTAATGAGCCACCACCAGTATGGATTTCTTCGGTCTGGATCGGTGTGCGCGTGATACAACCCAGACCAATGGCAATTCAATTGCTATTTCAGGAATCTCTCTTCTTCTCACTTCAGTCCCTCTGCTCCCTCCCACCTCAGAGCGATGCTCTAATTATTCAAACAACGTAAGCAGCCTTCAAGCCATGCCAGCCCTTTCTTCCCTTAGCACTGACCTTGCTTTACACATCACTCTCACAAAACTAATTAAGTGGAGGACAGTCTCACTTTACACTCTCTTCATGAAAAGAACCGAATTGTTACCTGCTCGAGGGGGCAATTCCAATGATTTTCGCCTTCATTCCTCTCAGCAAAACAATATAAATATTGAGCAAGAAGCCAGAGCAGGCAATTCAAGGAAACCCAAGTTGCCACACAAGAAAAGCAAAAGTCCTCTTGTAGATAACATCCTCTTTTAGTTGTTTCATTTTGGGGTTTAGCATACGTCTTTTCACATGAGCTCAGCCAAGGAGTGTTTGGGGAAAGTGGGGAATTTTGTTAGGCCAAGAGACATAGCTAAGGAAAGAAAAACAATGCTTGGGGCACACAGACCCTAAAGCCAGGCTCAACTAAGATGGATCCGAGTGGCCAAGAAAGCTTCAGTCGTACAGAATAGATCTGAAGCCACTGAATCTGTAATAGCTCCCCGTAATCAACAGAACAATTCTTCTGCAATACATATTAAGTGGCAAACACAAAGACCCTGGTCTGAACATACTAAGCTGTAGGTCATCTAGGACGCAAAGCTTATCCTCCCAGACTTACATATTGTTTGCACACAGGGTTCCCCACACATCTCAACCCACAGAGGTGTTTAGTGAAGCATGGATTCACTGATTGCGGGGAAGAGACTGAGCAACAGGAATTGCCGTGTCTTTGCTCCCAAGGAAGTGGTTCATTTATAATCATAGAATGGCTTGGGTTGGAAAGGACCTTAAGATCATCAAGTTCCAACCCCCTGCCATGGGCAGGGATGCCTCCCACCCAAGGCACTGCCCAACTTGGCCTTGAACACTACCAGAGATGGAGCATTCACCACTACTCTTGGCACCCTATGCCAGGGCCTCACCACCCTCACAGGGGAGAACTTCTTCCTTATGTCTAACCTGAACTTCCCCTGTTTCAGTTTAAACCCATCACCCCTTGTCCTATTGCCACTATCCCTGATGAAGAACGTAACTCTGGAGCTGTCTCTTTTCCTAAACATACTATGGCATTAACACACAATGAGGAACAGAGAAAGAAAATTAACACTCACTGAACCTAAGGCTACACTGCAGCACAAAATCCCCAAAGCGTAGGGGTAAGACCAGCGCCTTGCAGGAAATCACAGTAAATGGCACAAATGCATTTAATGACAAGTCTCCAGCAGATCGTGGGTGGCCACAGACCAGAGATGCTAGAAGCCTGAGCCATAAAAATTCTTACGCATCTGCTGTGGATGCTGGTACTCTCCCCTTGTGCAGCCCCTGGGATGCTCTATGGGGCTACTCATCCCCCAGGCTTCATCTGCCTGGGAGTTTGTCCTTTAAAGATGAGATTTGAAGGTGCAACTAACAGTGAGTTTTCCTCTAGAAGCAAAGAAGATTACTATCTTTTACTGCTTTCCATACAACCTGAGTTCTTTGCCATGGACAGCAGCCATACAAGAACCAACAGCATCACCAACCCTAGAGTTTGGAGATGGTCCCTGAAAATACTGCCTTACTGTGGGTTGATTCCACTCATACTGCAAATCATTACAAAGCATCAACACAAATGTGCTGTCATCTTGATCTCAAAAGCCACTTCCATGTTTTAATTGCTGGTCCTTTACCAACAGATGTCAGGGACCACCGTCTGGGCATTGAGAGGGAAGGATGTTTCTTTTATAAAGAGTTACTGTAGTTTGTGGAACCAAAACCCATCACAGATAATGAGTCATAACAGGAGGTAGTTACTGTAAATATTCCAAGCATGGGCATATTAACAGCCACCCACTAATCAGAGGCAATGCCACAGGCAGACACAGAGAACTCCCACTGGTGTCCATGGGAATTCTGAATGGATCAGGACCTCAGCCAAGAGCTGAGTATCTATTGTAACCTGCAGCATTGATATGCAGGATGGGGTGGGCCATGCCTCAGATTTTGGCTGTCACTTTCCAGTGGGCGATGCAGGCATCTCTTCCAAGTTGGATCTGCAATCTCAGCTTTCAGACTGGAGGCACAGATATTTCCAGTGATAAAAGCATCGAGTTTAACTACTCATTCTTTGGTGTCATTAAACATTTATGACACAAACACAAGTTGTGATGTGTAAGTCAATAGCCCCAGATGACCACAATAAGACCCAATCTACTGCTGGCAAGCATCTCCAACAGTGACCCAAGTTCATGGGTCAAACCACAGCTGCTGGGGCTTTTTGCCTGGACTGCAAAAGGAATGGCACCCAAGATTTGGATAAAAGCACAAGGAAGAGCCCTGCCTTCCACCTGGGCTGGCCCAGCAGCAGGGAAGGGTGATAACACCCTGCTCCCTTCCCCCTTCTTTGCACTTGCTGCTAATTTTGATCCCGTGGACTCAGCCCAAGACATGGTCAGCTTACACGTTGCCTCTGCACTGCTCCTCTTCAGTCCTTCAAGTAAGTTACTGCCTCATGATTCAGTACTATAGAAATATAACTGTTGAGATCAGCTGCTTTATTTCTGTCAGCTTTTCCCCAGACCTTTCAATCACAAGCTGCATTATACTATATTCCCATAAAGCCAGGAAAAGCAGTAATAGATACCTCAAAATCCTGACTTCCATTTTTCCTGCAGAGTGCTTTGTTTCCTGCTGTCACCAAATTAGAACAGTACCTACACTTCCACGATCTTCACCCATACTGTCACTATTTCAACGCACTGGTCTTAGGTTAGAAGTTATCAGCTTCCAAAACACTCCTCCTATTTTGCTCTCCGGGGAAGAAAAACATGCTCTGCATTTTCTCCCAGCTTATGGCTGAGGTTATCAGACTTGTGGGCAAAGCTATCAAAGTTCCTTGCACTGAGAACATGATGAGAGGAAAAGATCCCCCCCTGTCCCTGCCTCGATGGGGAAGGCAACAATACAGATCCCAATGGGTAAAGAGAAAAACAAATGCAATGAATCCATTCCTTGGATTTCATTGCAGATTCTCTATTTGGTCTCTTGACTTTCCTTGGAGGAGCCAGGCTAATTGCAAAGCAGCCTGGCTGTAATGCCAGACAGTACGAGCTCCTTAAGGCCCCAATCCAAAGCACAAGGTCTCAGCTTGCTCTCTAATGCCCTATACTCTCCCACATGCCTCCCCCCAAATAAAAGGTTAACAGATTTCATTCAAACCGGGCTGTGTTGATACAACCCCGAGGCTCACTGCTCACACTGCCTGCAAAGCGAAAGCTTTTCAGTGAGAACTGGGGACAGCCACTTGTCCTGACACACACCAGCCACATGGTAGGAGAGGAAATCCACTGGAGAGAACTGCGAACATACCAAGGGCTGCTTCTTAAGAGCAGAACTAACCCCCATTGAAGCAAAGCTGCTACCAAGCATCAGGTTGCCAGTGCAGGGTGCTGAGCTGGTGTTACACAGGTCCTCACAGTCCTGCTAACCCCAGAGAGTGCAGAGTGAGACTGGACACAGGAACCTGCCCCATGCTTCACACAGCTGGGACAAGGCTGCTCTTCAAAACAAGCTGCTTGGTACCACAAAGAGCCTCCACCTTGGAGCAGCATCACTGCTAATCCCCCTTAGTGAGGCAGCCTGGGGGATGCTGGGCTTATGGTACCCAGCAGCTCTCCAACACTCAAACAGTTATGAGAAAATAAATACAGCAATGCCATGATCTTATACATATACATTCAGAGTTAATGCAGTGCTTTGCAGAAAGTAAAGGTGCACATCCCTGACTTCATTATGTTAATCCACAAGATTTAGATTGGGGTAAGTTCATTCTCAAACATCCACAGTCAGTTTTAAAAGCAACCAGATTCTGAGCACAAGAGTCCTCCCTGGGTGTTCTAGGCAGGATTTGTAAGTGAGGCAACAAACTCCAAATCGAGCAGTTACTTCCCTCTGGCTTAAGAAAAGGTATGAATTGAATGTATATATACACATATATATATTTCTTTACCAATAGATTCTTGTACTTCTGTTACACCTGCACCACTCCACTGACACTACCCTGGGCTTTACAAGAGGGGGTGATTTAAATGGAAATACCCATTGCAAGACAGTGATCACCTGCACTGGATCGTGCGCTGATTCCTACCGACACCCACGGCCTTCCAAGGTCCTGTGTAAACCAGGCTTTTCCACAAAGACCCACCTCAAAAGCTGCTTGTAGAAAGTGGCATTTCGCATCCTACACAAAGCAGCTCCTTGCACGAGGGCTAAAGGCAGCCCGCCCTAAGTCTCACCTCCTGCACAAGCCTGTAATGCATAGGAAGCTTCAGGAGTAAGAAAGGCTGACACTGTTGTTGCTAACAAAGTACTCCATGTTTCCTGTGCAAATACAGCCCTGGGACACCTGCTTTTGCAGCAGGTGTTAAAATTCCCTCCTATATCTTACAGAATGTGGGGTACATGCACATATCATCCCAAGAAGCTATTATCATGTGAAACCTGTTTACACCATCCTTTGAAAGGATGGTTAACTAACTCAAAACCACACACGTTGCTGTCAGGACTGAAGTACTCCTGGTGCCACACGGTAGAAACACGCAGGAAATGGCATCCCATCCTTTCCAGCCACTGTTTCACTGTATGTTTAAAATAAATAAAGCCTGGTTTTCCTATGACCAGATCCAAATGAAACATTCCCATTAAAAGCGATGTTAAAATGACCAAAAGATAATTCAGGTGGTTCAGAGGAAAATGGTTCAGAGGAAAAACCATTTCCTATTTTATTCTATGACACAAGAGAATAAAGAAGGCCACACAGCCTATACATTAACTGGTAAACACCACCTTCTTACCTGCACCTTAAAACCTTATTTTACAGACTGTAACCATCACTCACTTCTCTACAGCAGCACCAAACCACCTCATACATGTACCAGCTCCTCCGGCTGCATCTAAACCTGCCTCTTGACTTTGGGATAATGAAGAAAGTTTTGATATGAGCTCAAAGAACATCCCAGCCTCTCCAGATCGATCAGCATCAACTGTTTTGCTTGGGATACTCAAGAACAATGCACCTTCTGGTACACTGTCACCACAGGAATCAAAGCCTTCTGCATCTAAATCATTACTGACTCGATAACAGCAGATACAAATGCCTTTGCCCCAGTGCTTAGAAATACACAGATGTCCCAAATCCCATACGCAGGTGATTTCAAATACGAAGTTAATGTCATTAAAACTTGCAATCATAGCACGAAATGGAATGTGTAAGTTTGATTTAAAGCAGCCCAACAAGTTTGTAAGCAAGTGTAGCGCAAGTATGGTTCTTCTCGTGTGGGATTATAACACAGTTCTCAGTCATGCAAAATAATTCGTCAGAAAGGCAGGAATCTTTTGTTCTGCATTGCTTGATCAATTATTTAAAGACCATTTTAGTGAATAAGGCCACCATAAAAAAATACTACCATCGAAGGAAATAAAGGCAGAAGATATTTAGACAGAAAACGTGGGGGTTTGCAGTGCAACTTGATTGGGTTGTGAGAAATCCTGATGGAAAGACTGAGCTTTTGAACATGAGACAGAACATCGAAGTGGAAAGAGTTAGATCATGGAAAAGGAAAAAAAAAAGGAAATAAAGTAAAAAGGCCTCAAAAATCTCAAAAATAAACCACAAACTCTCAAAATCAAGAAAGCAGAAAGTTTTTACAACGTAACAGAAAGACTGAATTGCTGTGATTTGGCCTCTCAGGCTGCTCAAAAAGTGAGTGCCAGGCAAGTGCCCATCACGGTTTATAAAACTAGTAAATAAGGAGCAGTTTTCCCCGCTCGGGGAGGCTCGGAGCATCCCACCGGCCCATCCCACCGGAGGCTACGCTTGAGAGGACACACAGACAGATCCACAACACACAGAACAACGACTCACGAGGGGCTGCCCTGCAGCCCCGGGGGCAGGTATCGCCGCAGCGCATAGATACGGAGCGCGGCGCAGGACCACCGGTGCCCCCCCGGGACACACACACACCCCGCATGCCCTGTGCCTCCCCCCCCGCGTGCAGCCCCGCAGCGGGCACCCCTTTCCCCGCCGCTCCGGGGGGAGCCGGGATGGGGGGCACCCGGCTGGGGGGGGACCTCTCGGAGCCCCCCCCGCGTCTCCATAGCGATGGCTCCGCGCTCCGGGGCCGCCCTCAGCGCTGAGCACCGCGGACCCAGCTCCCCCCACCCCAATAAGGGGATGGGAGGGAAAGGGGGGGTCACTTAGTTTGGCCGCTACCGCATTAAGCCGGCCCCCCCCCTCCCCATGGCGGGGCACCAGTGCAGCGCCCCGCACGCTGGGCACAGCCCACGCGCGCCCGCCTTCCCCCGAGCTACGGGCTTGCCCCGGAGCGGGGTCCCCCGTTCTCCGTCCCTCCCGGTAAGGTCGGGCTGCCCGCGGTCGGGCGCTGTTCACCGGAGCGGCTGCGCCTGCCTTACCCTTGAAAGCATCTTTCTCTTCTTTGGGCTTGATCACCTTCCCGCTCATAGACCCCAGCTTGGGTGGGAAAATCCCCGGGAGCGTCGCGGATTCCGGCTGGACCCAAAGAAACCTCAGGCGGGGGGCAGCGCGCGTGCGGGGTAGGGGGTGAGGGGGGAATCTTCCACCCCGAAAAGGCAGAAATAACACCACGGGAAGGGGGGAAAAAACCCGGAGCAGGGGAGCTGCCCGCTCCCCGGCGCGGTGCCTCGGAGCCCGGCGGCGCCGGCGCGGTGCCTGCGGGAGCTGAGCGGGGCGGTGAGCTGGGGGCTCCGGCAGCCGCAGCACCGAGCCCCTGCGCCGCTCAGCCGTGCCGGAGACAAAAGCGATTCTCTCTCTGTCTGACTGGCCCCGGCCCCCTCCTTCCCCCCGCCTCCCCGGCTCTGCCTCCCCTCCCCAGGGCCAAGGAAGCGCAGCCGGTCCTGGAAGTCCCACCGACCGGGGGGGAGGGGGAACGGTGAGTTGTGGAGGGGGAGAGGAGGGTGTTTGCTTGGGCGTATTGGGTTTTGAGCTTGGCTTGTGAGTGGATTTTTTCACCTCTTCCTTTTCGCATTCTTCCTTAATAACACTGGGAAGGAGCAGCAGAGCTGCAGCCGCGGATGGGAGGAGGAGGGACGAGAGTCCTCGGCACTGCAGAAGAGGCGGCAGGTTTACACTCGCCAGCAGCAAGGAGGGCTGGAGACAAAGCTGCCCCCTCCCAGGGCCGCGCATTTCCTTCCCCATCACCCAGCCTGGTCCCCCATGAAACGGTACCGAGGGGGGCAACGCGCATCCCTGCTGCCCTTCAGCCCTGGGATGGTTCCTCAGCTCCGGGCTGGGGGTGGCACGAACCAGGATGCCCGCGCTTTGGAGACCCAATTCCCCCTCCCATCCCACGGAGAAGAGGCTCCGGGCCGAGGCCGCTAGCATCGCCGGGTCCGGAGCCCAGCAGCCTGTTGCTGCTGTTACAGGAGTGAGAAGAGCCAGGGGATAGTGGGGGGGACCTGGAAGGAAAAGGGGGACATCGGGCTCCCTTTAACAGGGGACACATTGAGCCTGCGCCGCCCCGCTGCTCTGCCCCGGAGTGCGGGACGGGGCTGACCAGCCTCTCCCCCACATCCGCCCTCGGGGGTAGGAAGGGACCCCCAACTGCAGCCGATGCTCCACTCACCTATGCTGTAAACCGTTTCCCCCCGCCCCGTCCTCCTCGGTAGGGGCAGAACTTCCTACACTCGGAGTCGCCGTCGGGGAAGGGAGCGCGGTTCGCAAGCACCCATCCTGCCCCGCCTGCTGCGCAGCAAGGCTGGGGCGGGGGGGACACGGAGGAAGGGAGGGAAACCCGATGCAGCCGGCGTCCCATGGAGCCTGGGCCTGCTCGGTGGAGCCCGAAATAAAGCGCTGCGAAGGGCAAGCCGCGAAGTGCCTGTTGGAGCCCCTCGGTGCTGCAGCCACACTCCTCCAGCCCACCCCTAGATTGGCCCTGTTTGGAGGAGGGGACATGATTGACCTCGCTAAGACCAACAGGGAACAAGGCAGGGATGGGGACCCCCATCCCCGGGGGAAGGCAACATGCTCAGGGCACGGCCCTCCCCGAGGCCTCTGAACGCTCTTCTGCTTATTCTGCCCTCCACTGAGAGAGAGGCAACGCGCCTCCAGTGTAGCCGCTTACCGAAGGGGGGTCACCGGGAGAGGCAGCAGCCACTGGGGCTGCGAGGCCTCTATATTTAGCGGAGCCAAATTCCTCCCTCCAGACCCGGGGACAGCTGGGTGCAGATCGGCTTACGGGGGGGGGGAGAGGGGGGGGATGTCCTGCTCCGGCTCCTGCCGCTGGGAAAGGGGCTGCGCTGCTGGGACATCACCTGGAGTAAAGATCAGCCACACCTTCACAGCGATGAAGTCACACTCCCACCTCACCCAGGTGGATGGAGATCAGGTGTGGGGTGAGGGAAATCAGGGTTGATTGAGCTAAGAATGAAGAGCCAGGACCAGAGCTGCCACTTGGAAGATGTTGCATTTATTAAATGACTTCCCCCTAAGAAAAGCATAAAGCACAAAACTGAACCTCAGGTCCTCCATGCATCCATCTGCTCCATGGAAAACCTCTGCTCTGTGTCTGGAGACAAGGAATTGTCCCGGCAGGGTCAGCTTTTCTGGTTCAGGCTGCCCAGGAAAATGGAGTCCCCATCCCTGGAGGTGTTAAAAAGACATACACTTAGGACATGGCTTAATGGTGGACTTCAAGAACATTGGACCCAATGCCCTTCAAAGTCTTAACAACCTAAATGATTCTCTAATTCCATGGTACAGTAAGCCCTGTGACGATAGTGGACTATCACCAAAGAGCCCAAATATGATTCCCTGAGTGTGTGTCTCTGCTGCAGAAGCCTCATGTTTCACTTCACACTTGGAGCTTTAGAGACCTTGCTGTGCTTGGGATGATCACGTCTGTGCCTCTGGGTAGGACAGCTCAGGAGCCATAAAAGGGTACAGATGATGCTCTGGCTGCTTGTGCTGCTTCGGTACAAGGTTGTTTTCCATGAGCCTTCTCTGTGATTATTTTAACGCTTCAGAAACTTGCCAGAAGGATCAAACCCGTGGGCTCCCTCTTGGCTGCTTCCCTCCAGTCAAACTTGGACCGCTGAAAGCAGGGAGTCGGAAGTGGAGGAGTGGGGAAGGAGGGATGCTACAGTTCAGTGTGAGCCCCAGCAAGGAGATTTCAGCTGCCTGATACAGCTTAGACCCTGCTTTTCAAGGCTCTTGCAGTGATTGATGAGAGTTACGGACAATTCACACTTCTGGTTGTTCCACCGGTGGCCAGTGATAAGTGCTGTGCTATTGACAGTGATCTTGCCTTGCGTGAGCCATTCTTGCCTCTGCCAGGAGATCTGTTAGATTTTACAACACTAGTTATCACATTGACCAAATGAGGCCCATACACTCCAACTAAACACTGGAAGGAGGCAGCAGCTCAGCATGATGTGGGGGAACTGTACCTATGGGTGGGCAGAGAGAGCTTCCCCTGCTGTTCTGAAATGAGTTCATTTTTCCCCTTACTAGCTTGCAAGGCTTAGAAGTGTCAGTTAAAACAGCAATAAAATATGGTGTTCTGCGTGCAAAATGTAAGGGGATTTGCATGAAGGCTTACTGCAGTCTGGGTTCAGTTCGCACAGCCTTAACTCTTCAAGCTATCTTGGTAGATCAAGTGTTCTAGTGGAGAGGGTATTTGGGGTTGGCACTGATTTATGTCTTCAGATACCCTTGTTAGTTCCTTGCTTTGATGTGAGCATCTCTGGATTTGGGGTAGATCATGTGAGGTCTGGCTTTGCAATGGAATTTTGTTAATTAACCCCCAAATATTCAAACACAAATCTTATTCTTAGTGTCTCTGTACTTCCCTTTCCCAATTATAGCAGGGAAAACCATCACCCCCTTCCTTTCCAGCTCTAATACTGGAAGCTGAGCAGCACTCGGATGCTGTGGTGAAAGAACTGATACACAACAAACTACACACCACAGCAAGGCTTACACAGAAACGTACCTACACATGAGCCTGACGCTGAGCTTGTACCTCCCACTGACAGCATTCCCTGAGTTTCTGAATTAGAAATTATTTCTGCACTGCCGGATAAATCAGGTACCCAGAGGAAGAAAATTTAGTGATGTTTAATGCAAAGAAATCGGATGTGTTCTGTGCACCTGAGCGGCGAGGGAAGATTTAAATTCAAGACTCTCTTTGGCAGGGGAGCAGGATTTGAAGTCAAATATAGCCAATTGCTCTAATTCACACCTTCTGCGCTCCTCCCAAAGCTGGGATGGAGCCATCTATACCGAGTGGCTGCAAAGCAGCACAGTCAAAGCATCGTCTGTATCCCTCCATGGCTCCTGAGCTCTCCTGCCCAGGGGCACAGACGTGATCGCCCCAAGCACCGCAAGGTCTCTCAAGCTCGGAGTGTGAAGTGAAACGTGAGGCTTTTGCCATAGAGACACACACTCAGCAGATCACATTTGGGCTTGGAACACTTGCAGCTCAGGGTTGCTCTCTGGGAACGGGCACACAGCAGAGCTGACGTGCTACACGGAGCTCTGCTTCTACCCAGGGTGTTTATTCCCCCCCCCCATAACATCTCCCAGAAGGTTCTAACTTGGCATGGGCTTGGCTAAGGCGGGTATTATTTACAATCTGAAGTTGTCAACTCTAAGTGCCTTTATACAGCTTAACTATTGCTGCTTAATGTCCAGCAGCTGTGCGGTCTGTCCATAAAACACACACTCAAGTCAGGAGCATGCTTTTCCCACCCTCGTAAAGTATCTGCGGAGACATATATCCCCTGAGGAATTCTGAAGCTCACACAGATACAGCAGTGGCATTGCTCCTCAGTGTACTGTTCCCTTGGTTCTTTGGCTTATTCTCAAGTTGAAATGCTCTCTTTTCTGCAGGCAGTGGTTTGTACAAGGTCCGGATTCTGCTCTTTCAGACAGCAGGAATTACACATTGTGCCTTTCAAGCCATCCAGCAAGTTTAAATTAGCTTTGTCATGATGGTTCCTGGTATGTTCCTAGATACATGTAAAACCCTCCCTACACTCAGGTGGAGCAGGATTAAATTAAACCTTAAATTTAAGATTCCAGACATGATGAAGTCTCACTAATACAAGCACTTACTCCTCATTTCAAATGATAACTTTATATTCATACAGGCATCTAGAAGTTATCTGTTGCATTATGATGAAAAGAGTAAATGATGAAGTGGGCACGTCTAGAGTTTTGTTGCCACTGTTTTCTAAGGATGCCTGTAAAACTGGTCCAAATAAATCCATTGCACATCTCCTTACTGCCTGGTCTACCACTGTTGTTTCAATTGGGATGCTAAGGCAAAATTCTTTACTATGAGTTGTGTGTTTGAACACAAACCGCAAAGATTTACAGATGAGACAAATAGCACATCCAGGGACAAAGCACAGCACATTCTCCAGCAGATACATCCTTGTTCTGATGGATGTTTAGTTTGGTCCCCATCTTATTTTTGCGACTCCCATTCCTACGCAGTCTTCAGCACTACACAGAAGAGCTTGTTTTGGCAGGCAGCTTGCTGTGCAGCATCTTCCTCTCTTTAACTGCCAAAACCCAACTGCTATATGCAAATAGAGTTCCAGCTAATGGACATTATGGAGATTGCAGTTTAATTTCTCTAAATAATGCAGTCTGAGCAACAGAGAAGCCCTGAGCAGACACTAGTGGTAATGATCACACTCACACAACGCAGTGGGTTGACCTTGGCTGGACACCAGAGCCCCCCAGAGCTGCTCTGTCACCCTTCTCCTCAGCTGGACAGGGCAGAGAAAATGTAATGCAAGATTCATGGGTCCAGGTAAAGACAAGGGAAGTTCGGGTGAGATAGAAGGAAGAAGTTCTTTACTGTGGGGGTGCTGAGGCCCTGGCACACGGTGCCCAGAGAAGTGGTAAATGCCCCATCCCTGGCAGTGTTCAAGCCAGGTTGGAAGGGGCTTGGAGCAAGCTGCTCTAGGGGAAGGTGTCCCTGCCCGTGGCAGGGGGTTGGAATTGGATGAGCTTTAAGGTCCCTTCCAACCCAAACCAGTCTGGGGTTCTATGAAAAGAGTTTTTTGCCCCAGCCTCTTTCTCCAAAGCTGGTGACACGTTTGCTATAGAGAGCGTAAAGATGAAAGACGCAGGAGTGGTTCTGATGCTATTCCCAGCACAAGTCAAAGGGTGAAGGTGGTCCCACACCCCTCATGATCATAGTAACAAGAAACACAAATCATTGTCACTCACTGCTTCTTACTGTTTAAAGAAAGAGGAAAAAGCCAGAGCCCATCATCCTGCACGTTACAGCCTTCCCCTTACAGCTCTTACTGCTACTTGGTCACGTCTTAAAACTTGAAAGGTTTTGAAGTCCAGCTGGAACAGGAGCTTTGATGTTTGACTCTGCCAAGCTGCAGACTGGAAGTGGCGGCTGATTTCACTCCAGCCTTTGAGGAGCTGAGAGAAAACAGTATCTGAACAAGAGGCCGAGGAGGCAAAGTGTGTATGATACCAGATCTGGGCCTGAAACACAGAGGTAAGCGCAGATGGACATGAAGTCCTACTGCGATGGGAGAGCTGACATTAGGAACCTTGGGCCACCTCGGCGATAGGCAGGCAAGGACTGTGAGAAGCAGTACATGGCTTGATCCGAGCCTTCCCTGGAGTTACACCACAGTCTCAAACACAGAAAGGTAATAGAGCAGGAGAAAGAACACACAGCAATACTCAAAACTTGCCATTCAGAGCTCTAACATTATTTCAAGCTTGCATATGCAGTATCATCACAGGATAACACTTTTCTACCTGACTTTTTCCTTTAGCATTGTAAAAGCCAATCAGTGTTTGATTTTTACAAGCCTGAGAGACAGAGAAATGTAATGATCAGTTTTTCAGGGCTACTTTTGGGCTCAAAGGACTCTAAACCACACCAGTTATGCTCAAAGTCCAGAGTGGATCCTTGAAGGAAAAGTGGAAAGACATTAAACTAGTTCAAGAAAGTAATCTTCAAAGCAAGTTCTAAGTGTTACAAGAAGCCTGCAGTGCATAAGGCAAGATTAATTTGAACACAGTCTTATGCACCAAGCAGACCTAGAATTGTAAAGCCACAAAACCAGTTGCTTTTACCTGTCATGAACTTATTACCTCTCTATGACTTTCTGTTCCTTTCCTGCATTAAATGGTCTTCCCCTTTAAAGCCCTATGCAGTTCATCCCAGATGCCTCAGTTATCTTTAACCTGCAGTAATTTTAAGCAGCATCTGATGGAACTTTTCTAGCATTTCCTTCACAAAGACAAGAGTTCAGTGCTCACCCAGGATCCGAAGATGAAGCTCACCTAGATTGCACTGAGCAGGGATGGACCGTTCCTCCCGTTTCCTCTGACCATGGCACTACAGCCGTGCCATATCACTCCCAGGCTTCCCGTTCATTTCCAACTGAGCTTGTAGCTGCCTCATAAACCTCTCTTAGTCAGATGGCAGCTGGTATTTCTCATGTGTCAACTGAGTTTTGATGCTATGACATGCACATTGCCACTGGTGAGCGCAAGCAAAGAAAGGAGAAAGACTTTTCCCTTTGCTTTCTATAGATTTGCTGAGCCCTCATGACCCATTGAATTCCCACCTCACGCAGTGGCTGGCTGAAACAGTGGCGTAGCAGCTAGCTTGGTCTTAGAGGAGAAGCGAAGCTTTAGCTCTGAAAGTCAAGTATTGTGTGACCCAGAGACTTTCCTTTACAAAGCAGACCACACGTAAGTTGGGGGATTTGGATTTGCTCAAGGCAGAACATGCAGCTACAGCCTTTCTCCTTCCGACTGGCATCAAGTGCAGGTCCTTGTCTGCCAACCCAGGAGAACTTGCCTGCTCATCCTTTGAAGAAAACCACAACCCTTTAGGAGATGTTCCCTGTTCAAAGAACTGCATTTGGAATCTGTGGCTCTGAAAGGGGAGGGAGTTTTAACTGGTTTGTGTGTGTTTATAAGTCTCTTTCTAAAGGTCCATATCAGCTGTGCTGACATAACTGATTTTCCTTTGACTTCTTACTGTTGCCTCCTTTCAAAGCAGTAACTAAATAGTGCATTCGGATCAGGAACACTGTGTGCAGCACTGGTGTGCACCAACACTTGGCATTTTGGTTGAAGGCAGGCCTGCACCCAGGTTCAGGGCTGGTGACAGCTGTCAAGTGTAGCTACAACTTGATTACTTCTTGTCATTCCATTCTGATTTGGCCTTTTCCTGAGCCGTTGTTAGATGCTGCCTTGGAGCACCACTAAGAAATGGTGTTTTCAGGCTCCCTGTTCACCATTTTTATCCTCCTAAATTATTCCTAAGTATATAGGTATGTATATAGGTGTATACACAGGTATATATCCTTCCCACTTCCAGGTGGGACCAGGCTATCTACAGGTACGTTATTTATAGCCACAAGGCTTGACTTCCTGTGCCTCCAGTCTGAATGCTCCCTCAGCATCTTTTAATCGCCATACTATTTTGTATCTCTTTTTGGACTTTTTTTTCACCTTGAGGGAATATGCCAGCAGGGATGGGGCTGAAATCCTGCTGGATCAGGAGCCAAGACAAATGCTGCTCTGTTTGTAAACACTCCATGGCTAAAATTAGCAGGAGTCAGAAGAATCATGGATAGACTTCAGGCTCCCCAAGCCATCCTGAGGAATGTCACAGGCGTATTGACACATCTGCTGTCAGTTTAAATAGCAACCAGCATTGCCCAAGTGCCCCCCCCACCACTGACTAAGGATACCACCACCAGTGATCAAGCTCCACACAGTCCTGTTGATAAGGGTCTACACAGAAAGCATTGACCCTGGTGCTTTTGATTGCTGTGCTCTTCACAGAGACACAGAATCAACCAGGTTGGAAAAGACCTCCAAGATCATTGAGTTCAACCATTCCCCAGCACTGCCAAGGCCACCACTAACCCATGGCACTGAGGTGATTCAAGGTGCAGCCTCACCAGTGCCCAGTACAGGGGGACAATCACTGCTCTAGTCTTTCACAACACTTCTGCAGCAGACCCATCTGAGGCCATCAGTAACAGGGAGTCCAGCATCCTTAACAGCAGGGCTTTCCTCCTGGAACACCCCAATCCATCACTGCTTCCCAGGGTGCTGCTGTCTTTGGCCGTATCTCCCCTGCACAGCCCCATGCTGTCAGATGCTCTTAAATGAAGGGCTATTTCTTCCCTCATTCTTGTCTCATCCTGGACATTAAGGGCTTGCTCCAGTTTCAATCAGCTGTAATCAGGGGCTGATGTGAAGCACAAAGGACTGGGGCATGCTCTCTTGAAGCTCTCTCCTGCATGAAGCACAGTAGGAGAAAACCTCACCATGATGGGAGAGGGGCTGCCCGGGCAGGCTCTGATGGCAGAAGCCATCCTGCTGCACAGCCACCACCAGCAGCAGAGGTGTCACTGGGACTGAACAGCCTCAGATACAGTCTAGAGGGAAGCAAAGCCCTAACTTTGACCTTCCCAGTAATGGATATGGGGACACCAGAGTGGGTGTCAATGCACACTGCCATCCCTTGGGCAGGCACATGTTGTGCAGCGGAGATGCTGATGCACCCAAAGCCACCAAAAGCCACAGATCCTATCAGACAGAGTCCCACATGAACCCAGAGCTGCTATATTCGGAAAGCAACAGCAGCTCCCCAAAAGAAGCAATAAGAGTCAAAGTACGTGACTGGAGGCACTTTTGGAAGAGCCATATCCTTTCCATTTAAAGTGTGGTGCCTGTCGGCATTCCCATTTCTCTGCCCTTGGCAGAACACACACACATACACCCTATCATGCCCACAGAATACTTGGCTGTGATTTAGAGCCCCCAAATCTTTACCATATGCAAAACATCCCATCCATTTAAATAGGAGGATTATGGGAGTAGGAGGAAGCTTAGCACAAACAATAGCTGTGATCAGACCCAGCGTGCACGAGTGATTTGTGGGAAGTGCAAGACATATCAAAGATGGCAGGTGCTGCTCCTGTGAGCTATTTATACTCGCGGAGTCACTTTAGAATCACTTCTTACTTAGCACACTCGTAGGATCCCTTTTCAGGGGGAGAGGAGAGGTGTGGAGCGTGGCTGCATGGGCCAAGCCTGTCATCTGAGAGATAACAGACTTAAGTATTGCATCAAAATCCCTCTGTAATATGCTAAGAGGAGTAACCTGCTCTAACCAGCTTCAAAGTAGGGAACCACAACAAAGCAGATGTATAACAGGAAGAAAAAAGGAGTAGAGGGGAAGCAAATAAAGCATTTTCCTCTTGGAAAGCACTAATCTTAGAGATCCAGGTTCTGCTGGCATTTGGCTCCTTCTGTTCTTTAACAAAGGAATCCCTGTCTGCCACAAGAGGTAAACACATTTGGTAATCAGGACTGGCTGCTTGCTTCTGAGGTTTAAGAAGGTGATGACTTCTTGTCCAAGAAATGCATTTTGGGGGGTTTTGGACCCAGAAAGGGACCCCTTGGGCTTTGGAAGGCACAAGACTGAGAGCAATGCTGTGGGGCTTGTGGCTGTGGCACAGGAAGATGCTCTTGCACCTTCTCCACAAATCGATGCCGGACCCTATTACAGGATGAAGGCTTTTGAATTCAAATGGAAATCAACCCTAGAGCAAGGACCACCTGGGGACATCAGAGTCTGTAACAGCGTTTCTCAGTAGGAGAGAGATGTTGTAAACCCCAGGATTAATGCCTTACTCACTCTCCTTGGGCTCGGGGAGGAGCAGAGATGCCACCACAATCTGAACCCTGCATCCCCACTGTGGAAACCGAGGGAGCTGTGATTTGGGTGCCCTTCCAGTGATAACACCCCCAGTGCTGTCATCCCTGCTTGTGTGTGTCTGGAAATAACGGCTTGAGTTGGAAATAACTGCTATTTCTGACTCAGAGCTCCAGTTGTGAGCTGTGTACGATGAAAAGGTTAGTGCCGACATTATTTGCATGTCAGCACGGTTCAGAGCCTCTAACAGAGGTTAAAGAAAGCAAGTCAGGATGAGTGTGACCTATCCTTTGTAGTCCTAATCTTTAGGCTTTTAGCCCTGCAGATATGCATTAAAATGAGTGTGAGTTTCTGTGCTAAAGCTGGGAAATGTACTAAAAATCATTCTCCTTGTGCTCTGTTATTACAGCCGCGTAGCTTTCAATAGCTCCGCAGACGCAATTCTTGGAGGCACGAACTGCATCATTGCCGAATATCACTGTCACTGTGTCAGAACTAAGGCTGCACAAGTCTCAGCAGTGAAAAAAGCCCACAAACCTCATTAGCAAGCATCTTCTTTAAAGCAAACAGCCACAAGTCATTAATCAGAGAAGTTTCTAATTTCAGACATGAGTTAACTGAACTTAAAGGGAACAAACAGCTCTTAAAAGCTGCCACCGCAAGTGCATATGCATTAAACTGGAGAGCAGTGCAAAATGACCTATTTCATTACCCATTCCAGGAAGTGCTCTGCCAGAAGCAGCTTGAGGAATCTAGGAAATCTGCACATTCCTCTCAAGAGTTCTACTTATTCATGCTACTTGGTATTCCGGGACAGAGCTGAGGTCACCACCACGATATGACTGCAGATACCTTTAGAATTAGTGAAGCAGATTCCATGCCGCATCCCAAATGGTTGCAGATGGTGAGAGCTGTCACCCTCACTGGGAAGCGCAGGGGTGCAGTGACCTCCCCCAGCAAGAAGGCTGTTGGAGGTAGAGGAGGGCTCCATCTCATGCGTGATGCTGTTGTATTCTCACCTCTCCTGTCCTTCAGCTTCTTAACCCATCAGTAAGTTGGGGCCTATGAGGATGCTGGAAGGGAACTCTTCATCGGGGCTGTAGGAACAGGACAAGGGGTGATGGGTTCAAACTGAAACAGGGGAAGTTCATGTTGGATACAAGGAAGTTCTTTACTGTGAGGGTGGTGAGGCATTGGCACAGGGTGCCCAAAGAAGTGATAAATGCTCCATCCCTGTCTGTGTTCAAGGCCGGGTCGTGGCAGGGAGTTGGAATTAGATGATCTTCAGATCCTTTCCAACCCAAACCATTCAATTATTCTATAAGTTGGGAGGGAGGGAAGTGAACCAGAGGAGGGCACAGAGAGGTTGGCAATGACCACAGCATATCCCCCCCAGTGCCTGGGCTCCCAAAGTCTCTTCCAGACCAGTGTTTCTGTGATTAATGGCCTCAGGACATCAACATGGATGCATGCATTTAAAACTGGTATAGAAGGGAGCAAGCTGCTCTAGTGGAAGGTGCCCCTGCCCGTGGCAGGGGGTTGAACTGGATGAGCTTTAAGGTGCCTTCCAACACAATCTGGTCTGTGATTCTATGATTCTTCAGCAGAGATCTCAGGCTCAACATCACTGCTGGGTCCTCAGAACAAAGCTCTGTCCCGAGAGAGGAAGGAGGAATGCGGGTACCCTGAGCAACCCCTAAGCCTGGGGAGCAGCTCTGTGGGTGCTGTGTGCCTGCATGTCACATTGCACCTAGTGGCAGCACCATAGCCCAGCAAACTGCAATGGTCTGGGGCAATAGTTTTGCTCCCATAAGAATAAAACCACAGGCAGGCACTGGCTCTCTGCTCACCTGCAGCCAGGGTCACCCCATTGCCTGCCCTCACATTCAGACACCACAAAGCCACAGGGTTTTAAATGAAAGCCTTGAGTGGTTAATGCACCAATTACTAATCACAGCAGTTACTGCTAAAGCAAGAAGCCAAACCCATCAGTAACGTGCATGGGAGGGACAGATGCTTTATCTCGCAAGTGAGCTTGCTTTGCTGGATGCTGCGCTTGTAAAGCAGATTGAAATCAACAGTACAAGCGACTACATCCCTCTGAATTTAACCAAATTTGACTATTTAAGGGTCTCTGTACTATGTTATTGAGTACAATATTCTGTCATATTTGTTTTTCCATTGAAACATAATTAAAGCAAATAGTATCAGGCAATAATTTGAAGAGAAAAGGGAACAGAATCAACTAAAAACTCCCTTCTTTGCGCAAAACGTTAGGTACACCTGTATTTACTGACGTCTAGTGGGGCAAGATAATGCTTCTTGAGCAACAATTCAGCTTCTATTCCTGAATCAGGAAGAACATTTCCCATTAAGGATACCTAGAAGAACTACTTGTTCCTGAAGCAGGGATGAAGTGAGGGCTCTTCACTAATGACTTTTGATTCATTTCCTTGGCTACCGGTAATGAAATACTGCTGCATTCACTTCCATGAGTGAGGCATCTATTCCTTCACCTTCTGAGCTGTGTACATGGCATCAGGTTTTTCCCTTTCCTGACTTCATTAGAACTTAGAAATGAAGTTTCTCTAGCTGGATACCTTTGGTCCCAAGCAAAACCAGGTTATTTCTAGCAGAAATATTTGCTCTCCAAACTTGCTGTTTTAACTGTGCTGCGAGGAATGCAGGATGGTCAGCAAGGACATCAACCCATCACCCACCAACAAGAAATTAAGGTTGGAAACCACCACAAAGTCACATAGAGAAATACAAGAAAGTGATGTGCAACTCGATCTTTTTTTGCTGCAGCCACCCAGAAAGCAACATAAAGCATTGCCATGCTCAGAAAGCATTTTATGGCTTTTCTGGGGTTCTTTGTTATCCAGCAGTACAGAAGTAGCTTCCCGTGGCCAATACTGCTCTGAGCTATGTAAAGCCAGATCTCAAACAGGCAATGTGCTTCCCGCACTCCAGAAAGAGCCAAAGCTCATTTCATGAAGCTTGTATCATGCAGCACAACCCCAAGAACTGAGAGCGCTGCCTGTGGGGTCATTACCCATAGAGGAGAGCCCAATGCCTATTCCTTCGCCTCAAAGCTGTCGTTGGTTCCAAATGCTGTGAGTACATTTCTGCTTGGTTGTATAGTCACAAAAAATCACGTCAATTCTCCTGCTTCATTAGATGTACTGAACCCAATTTGGCCTTTAGTCAAACTCAGAATTAATGTGCAATGATTTAAAGATACTTGTTAAAGAGCCCACTCTCCATAACATTATTGTATGCGGTGTGGCTACTTAGCTCGGACTCACCTTAAGCAGGAACAGAGAAAAGGGCTCTCCAACTTCATAGAAGAAGAAGATACACTTTTAAACCACATGACATGTGCCCTAGAAACTGATTTAACAGTATTCACCATTGCAGGACTGTAATATAGCTGCTGATTAGCTGAATATAACCAGGTGATGACCCTTCAAAGCATTACTTACAGCTAATGGCAAGATGGTTGTTTCAGGCGGTGAGCGCAGCTCAGCCCTTGTCACCAGCCAGGGGTGCAGCTGGGCTCTGTGTAACTGAGCCTCTCATCCATCCTCCATCTGCTTTTGAACACAACCTAATGAAAGGAGTTGCCCTTTGTTCCTTGAAAGATCGCAGTACATGGAATCACAGAACGGTTTGGGTTGGAAGGGACCTTAAAGATCATCCAGTTCCAGCCCCACTGCCATGTACAAATACAAAGAAAACAAGGTTCCATCCAAAAATGTTGGTGTTTTACAAATTCCTTGTTTGTATCTTTTCTCCATCTGTCTCCTTTCTCTTACACCGTTCACTAGATGCTAGGAAAAGCAGGCCTGGACCTGTGCTAGGTCTGAATCATATTAGGCTTTTAGTTAGAAAAGAAAAAGTCATGTCACCTAATGCCATGCAAGAAGATGCTGTAGGAGCACAGTGCACGTGCTCATGAGATGCTGAACAGATCAGAAGAGCACTGTCTGCTCCCAGACTTCACAAGCATTCAGGCCCAAGGTCTGGTGCATCTCATCCTCCTCGCCATGTCCTATTAACAATGTTTTTGTCACTATAGATTGAACAGCAATGGATCAACTCTCATAAAAGCCTCTTGCTCTATTCCCTTCACCCCTTCCCACCTCCCATCAGTGCTGCATTAGCCAGTTGCATGTGCCGACTTGTGTTTGCTGGGCAGCAGAGCTGGGGCGCTATAAGGATGCTGTCTGAGCATGGAAGTCCCCAGGCCCAGGGAAACACACCATGCTTGGCAGCTGCATGGTGCCCAGTGCTCTTTGTGAGCTGCTTTTCAAGGGTTGTGTTGTATGAAATGTTAATTATGACTCCACAAGTTCCCAAACGCCCTTTCAATTAAAATCAAGCTGAAGGTATAAGATCTGTTGCAGAATGACACAGCAAAGCTGTCATTCAATTTCTGTCCCATTTATGGTTGTGTTTCCTTGGATTGGCCCCATTTTCTTGGGGTGTGGAGAAACAAACCCATCTTTTGTACTAATCTGGATTGTTTGTAGCAGGGACCACGATCCTCTCTCAGAATAGGGTCTGCACAACACTGCAGGTGCAAATGCCTCTCTGTTTTGAGATGCTCATAGCATCACATTCACTGATTCCTGCTGTCAGCAGGAAAATCCCAATTACACCCATGAGGGGAAGAACATCTCCGCAGAGAGGAAAAGGTGATAGACTGGGTGCTCTTTTGTTAGCTATGGGAGAAGGGGAGCTCTCTCCTCCACGCTAGAGCTCTGCAGCCACAATTAGCACTAGATGGGGGTTTCTAATGGGCTAACTATCTGTGATGCGCACATGGACCTGACTTCCAGGTACCGTAATCATAGAGATGAAAGGGCTTTTTTGTCCATCTGTGTCTGAGGGAGTTTTGCATCCGTTAGCAATTATGATAATGGATCTATTTCCAGAGAATTAATTGCTCTTTTGCTCAAGTCCTAGACAAGTTTGCTGTAAAAATTAATTACTTGGCATATACAGTCTGCTTAACAGTCAAGTAATAAGCTAATTTTCAGGCAATCCATGGAGGGTCCCAATCTCCCAACTTCTCAGAGGAGTTTCCAACTATAGAGTGAAAAATCAGTTGTTTCTCAATTCTTTTCCCATGGTATCAGACTGCCCCAAAACATCTGACCTGACACTTGACAGCTCAGGACCCATCAAACAGCTCAGGAAAACACAGAGGTATTAATATATGCCACATCTGCAAAACGGCCCTCCCAAAAAAGCAATTCCTTCCTCCCAAAACCCCTGATGCTCTCCTGAGTGGCAGCGTGCATTATGCCTGGAAGTGGGTGAGGATAATGCCAACAAGCAGTGGAGAATCTGATTGGACATAACACACTGATCTCCTTCCTCAATTCCCATCTTCCTGCTGGGAGGGCTTTTATACCAGTGCTATGTACCAACAGGGAAGAAAAGGGATAGTTCTGTTGTCAGGGGATCCCCTAACACTAAAAACCTTCAGCTTTAGATCCCTTTGTGCTTCAGGGATTTGAGGTTGCATCTCCCCACCTCCCAGGAATATACCACATCCATTGCTGAGGTAGCTGCCCCAAGACGACACACATGGATATCTCTGTGCTTTGCTGTCTAACTTGAGCTCCCATCACTGCCTCACTTGAGCTCCCATCACTGCCTCTTCTGCAGGAATCTCTGCTTTCTGCCTAGCTACCAGTTTTTGCAAAACCAGAAGAAAGCCAAGATTTTGCAACCTCTGCTCTTTTCTCCAGTTTAGTTGGAGCTGACCAAGAATATTCAACAGAGGACAGCAGGAACACAACAAGGCTTCTTTCCTTAGGAAAACAGACTGACAATTTACATAGCATGTTTGCAAGCAACCTAATTACCTCTCCTGAACAAGCTGCCACCCACCAGGTAGCCCACAGTAACTGATGCTACATACTCCTCTTGCTTGCCCTGACAGCAAAGCATAACAGTTTTACTTACATCAGCACAAAGATGTTGAATTTGATCAAGATCTGATCCTTTTGACCAAATGCCTACAATAAGCAAAGCTAAATGCTTCCTGTGCATGCATAAACACAAGATAGTTAATCTGCTTAGTCTGCAATACCTTCAAAGAGCAGGGGTGCTTGGCCATTTTTGTTGCAGTTTATTGCAGCTATTTGCAGTCCCTGCTCCTCTCAGTACCTTAAATATTAGGGTTTTTTATAGCACTCAAGAACATATGTAGTACTTTTCACAAAAAACCCATACAAACAGATGCAAAGGGATTGTACTTACATAATAGACATGACCCAACATGTAGATGTAAATGAAAGGAGACAAGCTGGCAGAGGACAGAGAGGCTGGGTGCTCAAGTGGTAGAGAATGGGTAGCAAGGGTAGGAGCCTCCTGGGGCAAGCTGGCCCCTGCAGACCTTCTCAGAGCCAGTATAGAGCCTGGGAGGTTTTGCTCCTATTCACTAATGAGAACTGAGCATTTAAATACCAGCATCAGCAATCTCAGTCTGGTTACTGCACCAGTACAGAGATGGCTTTCAGAAGTCCTGCCCAAAGTACGGAAAGTGCTTCAGCTCAGGAGGAAGTCAATGGTCAGCTCCCATGGGTGTCAATGGGAATAGCATTAAGCTAAGGTTTAGCATGTTTGGAAAGCAAAATGCCAAACATACCAAGAGAAAAACCCCCAAACTACCAAACCAGACAAACAGCACCCTCCTGATAGTAAAGACTACAATTTTCAACATAAAACTACCAATGTGTTTCACAAAGAAGTGGCAAATGCTCCATCCCTGGCAGTGTTAAAGGCCAATTTAAACAGACGTTTGGGTGACATGATCTAGTATGAGGAGGCTGGAGCTGGATAATCTTAAGGTCCTTTCTAACCCTATCTATTCTATAATACAGGTGCCTTCAGCAATAAGACCATCCTCAAACCATCAGCAATGAACGTAAGTGTTAATATATCTTCTCTTTAGGAAACCAATGTTGAAAAAGCACAGAACAGCCCTGGCTCAGTGATTTTCTTAACCTCCTCCATGCCCTTGAGCACTCACAGCTCATACAAGGAAAGAGCATTTCTAATTTCACGTGGACATATGTTATACAACCTCACAGAAGAATGCTGGAAATGATCATCCATGGAGAGCATGGGGCTTCCATCTGGCACTGCTTTGATTTAAGGCTAAGAAAAATATCCAGCAGAACTGCATAGAAAATGCTGGGATCACCATGGCCTGGATGGTGTCTTCTAAGGGAAAAGGTGCGGAAGAAAGGCCATAAAAGCAATGAAACTCAAGCCCTCTGCAAAGAGTAATTTCAAGTAGAAAAAGAGGGATTTGTGGTTTGTGTTTTCCCGTGGTGATGTGAATGTACTGATCCCTGCTGCAGGGAGCCGCACAAATCTTTCCCTCAAGTTTTAGTCACAGGAGGTGGGGAAATCGCGAGCGCCAAAGGAAGACAGATCAGGATTAAAAGCATGAAACATGGTGGTTTGGTCCCAGAAAAGTCAGTCGCAAAGAAGCCCATCAGAAACCTTCAGTTCTGTGCTGAATGCAAACTGAAATTGGCCTGCATTTGGAACCATAAACAGCATCAGTTTGATGGAGAATTGTAAGAATATAAAAAGGTAGGAAAAGAGATACCACATGGGAAATCATCGCATAGTCCTCATACCCAAAGATAACAGCTTGAGCTGGATCCTGAGTTGGGAATAGCAGAAAGCAAACAAATACGGACAGATCCGTCGTAAGCCTCCCAAGTGGAGGCTTCACACCACTGTGATTCAAGGCAGAGATGGAACGTTGGGAAAGTTTCCACAGGGCTCTGCGTCTTGCTCCCATTCAACCAGCTGCACTTTTATGTGCTGGGAAATGGAGGCAATGGGCTAAAACTCACATAACACAGGAAAAATACTCGGCAAGGAATAACTCGCAGTGAAAGCCAATGCACCGCCTGCAGCATCACACTTCTACAGGCTTCCAACCATCAGCCAGCCTGGTAAGACCTTTTACTGTAACCCAGGATATTTATTTCTGAGGAAACTCTCAGATTTATTGCATAGCAGGGCTTTAAAAGGAAAAACGAGCTGCTTTCCTGGGCCTCCAGAAAGCCCATTATGGCTTATTACAGCCATTTTGCATCTGACTGGAGCAATGAGAAGTTTTCATATCATTTAAAGGGGGTTTATTAAGTTAAGACCACAGATAGCATTTGGAGATATTGCACAAGTTATGACTAAAGGGGAAATATGAGAAAGGACTCTCCAGACAAAAACCATAAGGCAAAGCAAGCCTATAGCACGACCTGGTGATAGCAAGCACTGTACCTCTCCTCTGTTACCTCTCCACTGGTGGAAATAGAAAGAACATGTCATCCTTTCGTCCTCCTCATGTATCTGGCAGCCCCCACCATACAACACAGGAAAAGGAAGGAAAACTTCCCTTCTCTTTCTCTTTGCAGCAGAAATGCTGTGTGATACCAGGAACAGGGACCCCTAACTCAGGGGCTGCTGCTGCATTTGCCTCTTGTGGACCATTTGCCCCATCTACTTCCCAATCAGTAAACAAATATGAACACATTCCCAGTTACTTTGATTCAAGCATCCTCCTCCCCTCCCCTTGCCTTAGCTGTGTATTTTACCTGCAGCATCTCTCCTGCTCATCTCCCCTCATCACACACCACATGTGCCTTGTTTCTTATGAAGGGGCTCAGCAGCAGGATGCTTCAGTGCCTCCCACCAGCTGCACTGATACTGGGAATCAGGAAGGTCAGCACTGATCCCAGGGCTCCCTGCTCTGCCATTCCATCCTGTCTCAACCTGGGGGCAAGTAGATAACTGCTGCCTCCCTGCTGCTGGGCTGGACCGTGCTTACCATAAGCTGGCTTTATCCCTGCTCCTGCACAGGCTTTGTCCCCAAACCATCACAGTGTCCACACCCTAAATCTTCCCTCTATCAGTTTAAAGCCATTCCCCCTTTTTCTATTGCTCCATACCCTTAGAAAAACTCCCTCTCCAGCTTTCTTTTAGGTTACTTTGGGTACTGCAAGGCTGCTCTAAGGTGATTGTCATAGCCTAGTTCTCTCCATATCCTCAGACAGACCTGCCTGCACTCTTGACACACATGTATTTATGTGTTTGGGTAACATGAAACCTGCTTTGCAAGCCCCTTTCCTGCCAGAGCACATCCCTTCAGCATCCCTTCCTTCAGTAGCATTTCTAGGATTGGTACAGAAAGTGTTCACTGAAGCCATTTCATCACAAACCCTTCCAGGGCCTTTGGCATGTCACTGCCTTATCATAGCTGGGAAGTGGGTCAGTATCTCACCAGCACAGGGGATGTAACACATGGAAAGCATTGAATGAAAACCCGCTTTATAACTCCCTGGCACCGTTCTTAGAGGCTTAGCTGCTCTGCCTGGGACCGGCTATTTCACAGCCTGCAGGTTTTGCTTCAGAACATCCAGCTTTAACCACTATGTTTAAAGGAAACAGCTGCCGAATGCCTTGGTTCCCTACCTCTCTGCAGAGAAGGATGCAAATTTCCGAGTCTAGGCAGTTTCCAAGCAAGAAAATCCAATTCCTGCCTTGCAGCATTACTGCTGAGTGCAAAGAAATCCTTCTCTTTCTCTGAGCCATGATGAACTCAATCCAGGGGAAAATGTTCTCTTAAAATAAGGGGAAAAGCAGACGATGCGAGACATAAAGCAGTGCGGTGCCAATTTTGGCACTGGAGCACCCCCAGCTTCACCTTCTGGCACAGCCTCTCTGTGCTGCCTTCCTTTTGCCATACAGTCATAGCAATAAAGGCAAGCAGGTTGTATTTCAGGGTGTGCAGCTCCTCATTGTATAGAGCTATAGGTCAGGTGTAGATGGACTAAATGTGAATAGATCCCTGTATCTCCTGATTGCTCCTCGAGGAGAACAGGTGCCTTTGACACCTCTGAATAAGTATGCGTTAGGACCAAAGTGAAGAGGCTGCGGAGTGCATCCTGCCTGTGTGTAGCATGTTACCGAGGGAAGATCTCAAAGGAAAAAGAACCTCTCCAAACTGTGTGAAAACAAAGCTAACTGGTGAAAACCACAGTTGGGAAACATCCCAGGCAGCTGTTCTTCAGCTCTCTGGGGACCTGCCAAGTCTTACGTATCAGCTTTGAGATGAGAACAAGTGTGATAAATTCCCACTAAGAGGGTAATGGTTTTGAACTATTAGCACCTAAAAATAGGCCTGTGTTATGAAATCACCTCCTCAGTCATTACTGGAGTGTCGCTGGTGTAATGCACCATGTCCACCCGGAAGCTGATGGGGTCCTGCATTTACAAGGAGTCACATGCATGAGGGTACAAGTTACTCCCAGGGAGATTCTGGTTAGACACAAGAGGAAACTTTTTCCCAATGAGAACAATCAGTCATTGGAATAATCATAGAAACCCAGACTGGATTGGATTGGGAAGGACCTGAAGATCATCTAATTCCAACCTCCTGCCATAGTGATGCCTCATCCTAGACCATACTGTCCAAGGCTCTGTCCAACCTGGCCTTGAACACTGCCCTGCCCAAAGAATTTATGGATTCCCCAGCATTGGACACTGTTAAGATTGGGCTGGACAGGGTGCTAGGACATCTTGTCTAGGTCATGCTTTGCCTGGAAAGGTTGGACCATATGATCCTTGAGGTCCCTCCCAAAGCGGTGCTCTGTGATTCTACAAACCCACTGAGTCAGGGAAATACTGTTGCTGTTGGTATGCAGAGGGCATCATCAGTGCAGGGTATCCTGCAAACTGCACTCACCAGGCTGCCACACAGGCTGAAATCATGACCAGCAACAGGTCCTCCCACTGCCCATGCCCAATTCACCCATGACTCAGGCAGAAAGACCTTCTCCATCCCCAGCCAGGGCAGCAGTGTTTGCAGCACCATTATTCATGTTTCCACTGGGATAACGCAGGATGATCATTTCTAAACATTACCCTTTCAGTGCACACAGAAAGCTCAGTGTTAATCTCTCAACATTTGCAAGGAAATCTTTTTAATCAGTAGTGAAAGCCAAACATTATCTAGCCCTTATTGACCTGCAATAGCAGAACACCACTGCTACATTTCCCCCGTGCCTCTTGCCCAGGTTCATTTGACTCGATCTGTGGTTGCTGTTGATTCTTAGCTCACCAAGCTCAAAGAGTTTATGTTATTGATTTGCTGTATTTCAGGTTCAATCCCTTGGTGCCCCTCAACCCGAATGAATTAAGTCGGAAAGAGTTAACACCTTTACTTCCAAGACACAAACACAACAGGGGTTTATATAGTCCAGACATCAATTTGCACTCGGCCAGCGTTCACCACATTAACTGGGAAGTGCCAGATGCTGCAGTGATATTGATAGTTGCAGTAGCAAAGATATTCACAAACAGAACCTGCTCCTAGCAGAGAAAAAAGTGATGTATGCAGAAAAGCAGAGTGAAGAGGCACAGCAGAGACATCCAAGCTGCATGGGAACCATCCTTCCTTCACTAATGGCTGCACCGGTGGTTTGTGACCCTGTCTGCAAACACAGCCATTGCAGCACTTTCCAAACCCTTTTTCTCACCACTTATTCATGTTATGTACCTCATACAGTTGGTCTCCAATAGACGGTAAGCACACAGGGACAGGGGCTATCACTTTATCAGGTGGTTATGTGGCACTCTCTTGCTATCTCTCAGCACAAGAACCAAGGAGTGTGAACGGAAACTGCTAGATAGAAAGTTCAAAAGCAACAAAAAGAGAGGCTATTGCCAGCAGCAAGCAGTGACCCGTGCAATGCCTTCCCCTGCAGATTTGTGGATGCACATAGCTTACAGTGATTTAAGGAGTGATTGCACAAACTTATGAGGGAAAACTTCATCAGGACCATTAGAAATAAAAGCCTCTGCTGCAGGAAATCCTTGAGTTGCTGATAAAGAAGCTTTTGTATGCCTCCCAAATATTTCCGTGTGGCAAGGAACCATGATATTCCCAGTTGCACAGGATGCTCTGGTCCAACATCTAAATATACATGTCTTCTCATAGAGCTTCCCATGGTACATTTGGCTCTCCTTTGGACAGGACCAGCTGTTGAGACATGCTATCAACCTGGTAGGTTTCATTCTTTCAGGTCCTCATGGTTTCTCTAACCTCAGGAGGGGTCTCTAATGCTGGGACCATGCTCCACCAATGCCTCTAGGTGCTGGTGTGGCAGCAGAAAACATGTGCATGTCATTGCTTTCCTGAGAGCTTTATGGTACACTGCGCAGCTCCTTGGGCTTTCTGCAATGCATGAGCTTTCTCAAGAGCATCTGCATCCTTCTCAAAAGGTGTTTACCCAGAGTTTATTTTCAGCTTAGAGGAACCCAAAGCCACAGTAAATGTTCCACAACTTCCATGTTATTTTTATCTCAATATATTGCATCCCTGGGGACATGACAAGAGGAGCTTCAAGATGATTTAATAAGTAGCACAGAGAGGGTAGGAATAGAGTGGACCACTTCCTACTCTGTAGTAGCTGTGGAAAACATCTCCCAGGTATGTCAGCTGCATGAAAATGTTCTTCGTGTTATTTCTTTCATTCTTCAGAGCACCAAGCTCCAGCCTGGGGCATCGCTGCCTGGGTGCAACCACAGGAACATGCTGTGCCCAGAGGCATCTGAAAACTGCACTGATTGCGGTGAGGTGGGAGAGCAGATACAGAGATGGCAAAACGGCTTTTGTTTTCCCTTCCTTGGGAACCTTCCCAATGAATCTGAGCTGAAAACGTGCCTTCTTGAATTTGGCTACACCAATAACATAAGGGCAGCAACAACCACTGCTGTGCACCTTAAGTGGCAAAAGGGTTCCTACCTCCTATTCCCAGTGTCACGGATGCGTGCCAAACCCACCTCTGTAGTCAGACAAGTAGTATCACAGGAAGCATTTCAAGCCTTAGCATTGGGCATTGTCATGTAATAATACACCTTAAGAAGGAAATATGGCTGAAACAGCAAACTATTGCACTAAAATATGGAGCCCAGGAGTAAAAGAACCTCTGACCAGAGCACAGACAGGAGACCCTGCAGTATTTTAACCACCAGTAATGGGTTTCTTGAAACAACTACAACAGCTCATGTACCATTAATGTGTTAGCCATTAGCCTTTTGTTTCAATGCAAAAAGTTGAAGCAGAGTACTCCAGCATCTGGTAGGTCCATAATCACACTCTCACCCACCTCCTTTTGCCGTGCAGCATTTCACAGGCTCAGCCTAGACCTTTTCCATTCATGCAGAGTGGGTCAAGAGATGGAGTGTGCCAATGCGAATAGTCAGCTTCTGCAATAATGCAGTTGCCTAGCTAAGTGTTTTTCAAATAGTCTTGTGCTGGGGCTGCATGCCCAGCCACAGCAAATTTATAGTGACCACAGGGTGACAAAGCACTAGACTATTAAAGTCTTTGTATTGCAATAGTACTTGGGAATTGCTCAGTTGGCTCTGAAAAGTAGCTGTAACTCTATAAATAGTAAGTACTTCATCACTCCTTGCCCACTTTAAACACACAGCTGTATTTCAATCATGATTCAGAGTAAATCAGATTCCACCTGAGGTATGGTAGAAGTGTTGTGTGTGCCAGAGGTGCACCCTAAGCTCATATAAATCAGCACAGCTCCACTGATGCCTAGGGAAAGAATTCCAGTTTACGCCAGCTGAAGACCTGCAGGGCAGTGTTAGTATCACTCTCTTAAGCCTGAGACACAAGTAAGTAACATGGAACATCAAATTATTCACTGTGGTCCTCACTGTCCTCCTGGGGTCTACCAAACAAAAGGCACAGTAAGAGGGTTTATCCTCTCCTACGCAATTCACTCCTATAAAAACACTAGAGGACTTGTTTAGAACTACTTATGGGTTGCCATAAATCTCAGTGCTGTGCAATGGTACCTTTCGCTAAGGAATATTACCTGGAAATTAGAAACCCAGTGAGCCATTGATTTGTAAAATGCCATGAATCCAAAACTTCTTCACAACAGGATGCAAATAACCTCAAAGCAAATTAGTGTTTACCAGAGGGGAAAAGGGAACACGATCTATATCCTAGGTAATGCTATAAACCAAAAGATTAATGAAACTTTCACTTGAAAACCCTAATGGACAAGGATCTAAAAAATGTACTCGTAAAAGGTAATATTAATTGAAGAGCTATGGGGAAATACACAGCTGTTAGGTCACAAAGGTATTTTCCTCTTCTCTGCAGCTGTACAGCTTGCTGTGCACACCATGTTCTGAGGTGGGATTATAACTGTCTTCTTAATGCATAGTTGCACAGAGTCTTAGATCAGAGGGAATCAAATCACCCAGCCTGCCTTTCCACATAACACAGGAATATGTATTTTACCTATTTACCTCTACTCTGAGCCCAGCAACTTGATGTAGCCAACATTGTTTTGCCTTGGTCTCAGAAAAAGAGGTTTTGGCTCAATGCTATCTTTTCTCTGAGGGTGACTATGCTCAGTGTCTCAGAACGAGTGGAAACACTCCTATGTTGCTGCTTTCAAAGGACTGCAAGGTACCAAAAAGGCAGAAGCAAAGACTCTTCTTATCCCATGTTCCTGAAAGCTGGCTTTCAAATATGCTCTGCTGGTGGCATCAAAGCATCAAAGTCCTCATCTGCTCCCCCAGGATAGTGCAACAGGCAGAGCCACCGCGCAGCACATCCACTAAAGAGTTAAGGCAGCACCACATAAAAGCAGGCAGCAGTGCTAAAAATAGACAACTGTTCAAAAAAAGAAAGAGAAAAAGAAAGGAAAAAAACCTCCTTCAACACATCTTAAATAAATCCATTTATTCCAGGGTTTCATAGAAACCATACAGCTGAAATTGCGACAGGATAATTCCTTATGAGCCTTATAAGAAATGTTGCTGTCCCAGAGCCCCAGTACAAATCCTGGCAAGAATATTGAAGATAACAGATTGGATGCCATGGAAACCGAGACAGACCTAATTTGAGCAGTAACCATTGCTGTTATTTATTTAATTCTGATAAGCCATCTAAATGTAGAATGACGAAAGGTTCCTCTGTACTAAAAATAGCAGGCTTGCAATATTTTCAATCACAAATTGCTTGTGTTTAACAATATTTTGGGCAGCTGACATGAACATTGTGCATGCACTTTTGAAAGCTCAAAATTAACCCCCTTCTGTTTCATATTGTAAGAAAAGAGCTTCGTCCCTTCCTTTTACATTAACGGTGTACATTAAGGGTGCCTTCCGCCAGCCCAAGCTTCTTGTGGGAGAGTGGGAGCACGGATGTCCCTGCTACCCTCTCATCCTTCCTCAAGCTTAAAGCCCATGTTGGAAGGGAGGCAGAACTGGGCAATAGGAACCAAATTCCCCTTCTCCAACTGACACCAAGGATCTTCTGCGATTGTTTGATGTGAATCTCTCTGTAAATACAACCCATCCTGAGGCTTTGCGTTGTTTTGGAGCTGGCTGACGGCTCCCATCTGGTTTTGCACTCCTGCCTCCCATTCCTGAGCTGAAGAAGCAAAACCTCACAGGTGTAAATTAGCGATTTCTGGGGCTTTGGCATTTTGGAATGCTGCCAAAATGCCTGGAAGCAGAGGAGAAACAAGGTTGCTGTTGGGATGTCTGTACCACCTCAAGGACCAAATTGAATTTCATCATGTCTAGGCTATGTTTTTCCCCCTTGTAATCTTCACTTTCACAGCAGGAATAACACCTCCATTTCTCTCCTGGTTTGGATTTTAACCTTAAATTGTAAATGCAGATGTCTTCCCTGGGAGGTTGTACACACTGTACAACAAATAAAGAAATCCTAGATGTGCTTTGTTCCTTAGAAATTCACTGCTTATCGCACTCCTACCTCTGAATGGATCTTCAGCAACCCCACTCCTGTCCTTACAACCTGGGTCCTCACAGCAGTATTAGTATTTGGCTTTTGTAGGGAGCATCAGGAATCAGCCATGCCTCAGAAACCTCATTTTCCTCGTACCCCTGCCTCAGTTTTCCATTTCACCATCTTTTAAGCTGGGAATTCATGGTGCATGTGGCAAGGGAAAAGCAGCTACAGACAGCACTAAGCTGTCCAGAGAAGCCCGATGCGTCAGCTGGGCTAATGACATTATAGAGCTGGATCCCTTTAGAATCATAGAATGGTTTGGGTTGGAAGAGACCTTAAAGCTCATTCAGTTCCAACCCCTGCCGTGGGCAGGGACACCTTCCATAGAGCAGCTTGCTCCAAGCCCCTGTGTCCAACCTGGCCTTGAACACTGACAGGGATGGGGCAGCCACAGCTTCTCTGGGCACCCCCTGACAGCGCCTCAGCACCCTCACAGGGAAGAGCTTCTGCCTAAGAGCTCATCTCAGTCTCCCCTCTGGCAGGTTAAAGCCATTCCCCTTGGCCTGTCCCTACATCCCTTGTCCAAAGCCCCTCTCCAGGTTTCCTGCAGCCCCTTTAGGCACTGGAGCTGCTCTAAGGTCTCCCCTTCAGGAGCCTTCTCTTCTCCAGGCTGCCCCAGCCCAGCTCTCTCAGCCTGGCTCCAGAGCAGAGCTGCTCCAGCCCTCGCAGAGTCTCCATGGCCTCCTCTGGACCCGCTCCAAGAGCTCCACATCCCTCTTGTGTTGGGGGATTTGCCAATTAACACCAAGTAGCACTGATGACATCAACACAGCAGTGCCAGTCTGCATCAGCAAAGGGTCCTGGCCATGGCGCTTCAGGGCAGCCTGGATTTTGTACAGAAAGGAAGGAAATGACCACTATTCCATTTCACTTGGAATTAACTGAGCTCTGTAACATCAGCTGAGTCTTCCCTGTGTGCAGCGCAGGGCTGAGGGGTGAGTTGTCACTGTTGTTTTCTTCAGTGATTCAGAAGTAGGACTGCAAAAAAGATATTCTGGGCAAGAATCAACATGAATAAGAATCGCTTTCAGGATGTCACACCGGAGTCAGCACATATTTAGCTTCCATTGCTCTTATTTAGAAACAGGGAGCAACGCTGGGATATTTATAGCCGTCAGAGCTTTTTCAACAGATTGCAGCTCCAAGGGTCCATGCTAGGATGGACAGCAGTGATACACTATATTAGTGTACCGTGAGATACCATTCAGTCTATATATGGCACACTAAGACTGGAATTATTTTGGACAAGTACAGGTTACAATTACAGCTCTTTACCATTTCACCGACTGTGTGCCACAGGACTTAAAGCCAGTTTAAGGCTTTAATGGTTAGCAATTACACCCAGAAGTGAAGGGCTCATTCATCAGCTAGGGTTTAATCTCAAGTATGGTATGACTGCACAGTGAATTATTCCACAACACACGGCTCATGCTATCAGGGTAAATGAATTCCTGTTGGGCAGGCTCAAAAGAAGAATCGGATGTGGCGGTTTCCTCCAAAACCCTGCACAAGGCTTCTATCAACCAGGTTTTGTCTGATACAGGAAAAGAAACTGCTTCTAGCCCCAGCTTCCAAAAGAAAAAGCTGTAGGGGGGAGAGGGCATGCGAGATCTGATCCTGGTTAGCTCTTTCCTCATTAGAGTCTGCAAAGATGCTGCTCTTCTGAAGAGCATCTGAAGGCTGCTTTTCATAAAGGAAGTCTCTCCCAAGTTATCCAAGTAAGAGCAAAGAAGCACTTTCTGAAAGGAGTTTTGTTCAGGTGGTTTCACAGCACGATAAAACACTGGTTATTCAAATATAATAGGAAGATGTTGAATAATTTCAAACATTTCACAGAATACATATCAGACTGTCTGTATTTAGCCACCTAAATCTATACTTAAATTCCTATGTAAAAATGGCCAAATAGAAGTTGGCTGTTACAGCTCGTATCACCATTGGTATAAGTTTGTTGGTACCATTTCAGTCTTCCTTTCTAACCCTCCTTCTTTCTGCCACTAAGCTTCTTCCCTGCTGCCTCTCTCTGCCTTTCAATAAGGACACATCAAAACTACATTTGGCTTGGAAGGTGCTTGGACAGCAGCACCTTTGAAAACTTGGACCAAGACTTTGAACGATACCCAAACACTTCAGTGACCTTAAAGGGGTGATGTGGTGCAACCACTGTATGCCCATCTCCTTCCTTCTTCTTTGGAGACCCCATCCACCACCCACCCATCTGTACTGATAGCCCAAGACATCAGAGAAGAACCTGTGAGGCTTAAATCGATTCCTTGTATTACACATAATATTGTGTCCTAAGTTTAAGTAGACACATTTATGACTCTGCAAACTTTAAGAGACTTGTCTCCGCACACACTAGCACGTTCAAGATGAGAATCTGGCCACCATCTGTATAACAACACAGTGTTGCTCAACACCAAATCCTTTTGCCACCCCTTCACTGCTTCAAAGCTGAAGCAACTTCATTACAGAGGAGAACATGGGAAGAAGTTGTTAATTCTGTTTAATTCTCGAGCTGCCTTTGACATTCAGCGCAAAGACATGCGTGTACTGAAACAAGTGTAAGTAAGGCTAACACATCAAAAGAATTGCTCCTAGAATTGAAATATGCAGTCATCTGCTGCCAGCAATCTATTCTCCCCTCTCAGAGTCATAGCAGTGCCACTGTGACTACAGCTATGGTTGAGTCAGCATTCCCATTACCAACTGCCATTTTCAAGGATTTGTATCTTGGACATTTGAGAAAACACAGAGAATTCTTGGCTGGAATTTCCATGCAAGCTCCTTGGGCCTGATCACGCTTCTGCTCTCCACCTGGTACTATCAGCTGTTCCTGCACAGCATGAGTATGAAACACTACAGCACTGAATTACTGGAGATGGAGTCACTTTGCACAACCAGGACTAATGACTGAAGGGGCAAGAGATCAGTGACTCCATCCCTGCAAAATCACTGCCTTTGCTGAACTTGTGCATCAGCAGCCTGTGAGAGCTGGAGAGTTATTTGAGTTAGAATCACAGAAATTAGGTTTGGCAAATGATTTCCCCACTGTGCTGGGTAGCACCATCACAGAATCAGGCACGTTATAACCTGCAATCACAACTGTTGGGTTTGCAATCAAGGTTTTTCCCTTAAAGACAGCTCTGAATGGGTTTACCATGGTTTTGACTCCTGCTTGCTGTAGACAGGCAGGCTGACAGCTCCTTTGTGATGCAGTATTCACAAAGCTATTACCAGGGTTTAGAGACTGTTTGTAACAAATTATTCAGCTACACAGGATAGATTTTCTGCAATGAAGAGATTATTCAGTGACTATCAGTTTAGCCATGGGAAGTGGCCCTTTTATCAAAAGAGGGAGCAGAAGAGTGGTTGTGTGCGCATCGGCTGCCTCACTATCACCCTGTGGACCCAGAGGGCTGCTTAGCTCAAGATTTATGTTAAGGTTCTCTATCTGGCACCAAGTCAGACCAGATATTCACTGACCTACATTGACTGGGTGAATTGTAAAAGCCACCAAATAACACACTGGAAGTTACACGCAAGGGTTCACATCAGTCACGGCTTTGCCTGCCACCCTGGCCACTGAAGGCAACTTCTAGTCATAGAGATGCTCATGGAGACCACGAGTTAATTTGACAAGTTAATTTTAAACTACTAATTCACATCTTACAAGCTGGTTATGTGTAGCAGTAATATGTAAAAAATACAACTTAGAGTTGCTTAAATGAATCTGACTTCACCAGGGCCAGTTCACTGTGAATGGGTTGTTCCGGTCCTTCTCAATGTTACAAGAGCATCACAACATGAAATACTTGTGACCAAATCCTTCTCATAGATAGAGGCCAACCTACGATGGAGAAAGTATTTTTCCATAGCTGCTTCCCCTGTCTCTCCCTGCCCACATCAGTGTCCTGGGGAGGTATGGAGCTGCAGGAGCCTTTGCAAGCAGTGATGCCACCTGCCCTACCTGCTCTTTCAAGCATCCCCTGCTGTAGGACCTCTAAGTCTTCCTAAACTACAGGCTCTACTGGCACAACTGAGATCTCAGCACGTACTTCAATAAGAACTACCTTGTTTGGTGGTGTTTACACAAAGCCTTAATGAGCTTTGTGTTTTCACTCTCTTTTCTTTGTGCTATTTTTCCCCTGAAGAAGGTGGTTTTATCCTATTGGCTCTCATGCAGTAGCCCTGAGTAGCAAGAACACTTTGTTCTTTCCTGCCTTATGAAGCCTCCAGCACCACGTCCATTCCTCTGCAATGAGTGTTTCTTCCCCTGTGTGATCCATTGTGGCTGTTACTTACCCTCTAATGGCATTCAAATGGAAGCGCCATGCTGTCAGGCTAATCAATGCTAATGATATAATTTAAACGATCGACTACTCTTCAGAGACTGTGTTTAGTTGTTTTATACATTAAAGAAATTGAAGAGAAACAAAGCTAAAAACTGTAGACCTCGGAATGCTGCTAAGTAAATCAGGCACATGTAATTTCGGCTAGAAAACACCTCACAACAACTATTTATGTAAATATTGAGTGCTTCTCAATGAGAAGTGTAATTCATCTTTTCTCTGGCTTTTCCTAGCTAGAACTAAATATTGCCATTGGGATATATTTAACTTACACAGAAAAATGAATGCAAGTCTCAATGGGAGGCTTCAACATGGAGAAATACTTAAGCCCTTGTGTAACTTTAAAAGGACACGAATAGTCCCACTGAAGTCAATGGGATTTAATACGCATGCTTTAGAGACAAGTTGAAACACAGCCTGAACAAATGCTGGTTTCATCTTGCAGAGCTGTGTGACCTGATACCCTACTTCCAGCTGCAGCCCAGCTCTGCTGGCTGCTCTCCATAGAATCATAGAATGCACAGAGAAGCTGTGGCTGCCCCATCCCTGGCACTGTTCAAGGCCAGGCTGGATGGGGCTTGGAGCAACCTGATCTAGTGGAGGGTGTCCCTGCTCATGGCAGGGGCTGGAACTGGATGAGCTTTAAGCTCCCTTCTAACCCAAAACAGTCAGGGATTCTCTGATGATTCTATAATACAGCTATTACAAAACAAGATTCCAGGGAAAACTATTTGCCAGTCTGTTCACTTTGTGCACTTGTCAATCATTAACCTTTCATCACTGACATTACTCTGGGAGTCTTACTATCTGTATCTGACAGTGCTCTCCTACAGGCTTTTTCCATCACCAGCATGCCCCTGCACAGCAGCAGGAGGACCAGCAAAGAACTAAAGCATGAGCACACCTCTGCAAGGCCATGAAACCCACAGGAGCCCTCGAGGCAGTAGTTGCAGCCACAGGAATTGGTATCTCCAGGTCTGGACACAGTCCGCATCTAACTGGGAGCTTGTAAGCCATGCTAGATAGTGCTAAGGAGAGGGAGGGTATGGACAGGGCACCGTGTGGCTGTCAGACTCCCAGCCAGCACAACCTGAGTGTGAGACCTCCCTCCTCAGTGTCCCTCCCTCTATCCCAGCACAGGTAGACATCAGGCAGGGCCAGTCACTGGGGTCAGGAGACGGGCTGCAGCACACCCATGTCCCCCAAAGACTTCTCTGGCCCCAGCATCCCTCCTTTGACCCTATGGATGCGGAGGGGGGGACCTACTTGCTCCATACAATCCATGCAGGGCGGTCAAACTGAGTCTAAATGCTTGTCATCTAAATCACTATTTAGCCTTATATTTTAGCAGGTTTGGGTCTGTGAGCTATAAATACCTTCAAAAAAAGGGAAGGAGGAGACAAACTCTCTCTCAGGCAGAAGAGCAAAGAGGTGATTTAAATATTAAACTCTCCTTGTCTTTGAAAGGGTTTGATGTGCCTACAAGATGACTTTTTCTGTAGGCAAAGTTTCTCTGTACCCTTCAAATCAGCAGCATCAGAGAGGTTTAACCGTGGACAACACAATCTCACAGCTGTGTCAGACGAGGAGCTTCATCCCTACCCTATATTGATGGTTTTCCAAGCTTTTGTTACCAAAAAGGGAACAGGCAAGCTGAGCAAACCTGTTTGCTTGCCAATTTAAGGATTACAATTCAAGTGAATGCTATGGCTCTGTACACCAAAGCAACTAAAATATTGACAAGGCTACTTCCAGGACTGATAGCGCTGCTAAAAAAGCAGCGCAGTAAATAGGGCAATTGACTGGAAGCTAAAATGGTGCAGGCTTTCTGGGCTAAAAATTCCTTCAAAGATATTTATTAATTCATTATTCAACGATGACGTGCACAGTGCTGCACACACTGAAACAGGAGACGCTGCCGAAACGGCTTCTTGAAATTGTGATTTGCTTAAAGTATTTAGTCCATTTTCATGTTAATTAAGGAGCACTCAAGAGGGAAACTATAGACCTGTGAGAGGAAAAGCAGACCTCATTGAAATGAGATTTGCCCCTTCCACCTTTCCCCACAGCCAAAATTGTCCCTGGCCTTATAAACACCATCATGTGTTTCAGCCATTTGAAGCAATTACAGCTACAAGACAAATTGCAGCTAGCATGGGTCAAGAGGTGAGGTATGTCAGCCGTGGTCAAGAGTTAGACATAGAATTAGAGAATGGTTTAGAGTGGAAAGGACCTGAAGATCATCCAGTTCCAACCTGCTGCCATGGGTAGGGATGCCTCACCCTAGACCGTGTCACCCAAGGCTGGCCTTGGACACTGCCAGGGATGGGGCATAAGATACAAAATGCATTGCAACTGCTGTCAAAAGCAAATCAAACTACTTGGAGCCTGCTGTGCTCCCAAGCCAGGCTCTTCTGCTTCTTCAGTAGCGGCAATTGTACATCTGGCAGCAAGGATTTGAGCACAGAAGCAGCTCTCCAGCCATCTCTCAATTGCTATTGTGAGTGGAGGATGCCAGAGCTGGCTGACCAGCTGGGAAACAGCAGGTTGTGCCAACAGGATCAAAGACTAATCTTTCTGAACACTGTGATATTATTACTCTAGAGCCCCAGGTTTCGGGGGCTCGGGATTTTCAGCTCTCTCCATCTGTTCACCACCCCACCCACCTCCTTCCTCAGGCAACAAGCAAAGTCACCCACAAAGCGCCAGTCTGTGGGGAATGAGGGGCTGGCAGCTGCAACCCAAACCCCAGATTTTGTGATTACAACGATTGATTTTGGACCCCATCCAATCATTAAAGTCGTATTTGTTGAGACAGTGCATTTCATAGGGGTGCCAAGACGTTCCAGACAAATGTCCCTCCTTGGCTGACAGGAAGAGATTGACCACAGCAATGCAGCAGAGGTTGGTATGACATGGGAACTGCAATCCATCGCAGTGGGAGAAGGCAGAATTCCCATTTCATTTTACCTGTCAAGATGAAAGCAGTTTTCAAAACGTTTCCCAGGAAATGTTGCCTAAAGAAACTGGGAAAATGGGTAAAACAAAAGAGAGCGATGCCTGTGTTAGAGAGAACTCCAAGAAACTCTCTCTTTGCCAGTACATATTCCAGCATTTCACAGTTCAAGTGGAAGGAGAGCTACCCAAGAGATTTTGCTGCAGAGACTTGGTACAAAGAGACTCCAGAGAAGAGACAGGCAGTTGCATCTTCCTCGATTGCTCTATTCCTAGAGCTATTTACAAAGGATATGAAATGGGATCTGGGTGACTCTTCCCACCTGCACAAGTTTTATGAGCAACTTTTACTTATTCCTGCTTTACTCTTCCATTGTCATTGAGAAGCACCAACAATGCTTTGGGGATACCTAGTCCTCTAGACGCACTAAGAAAAGGCAGAAAGGAGTTCTCCTTCTAGAACAAGCCCTGACTCACGGTGGTGACTCAGGCTATCATTCATTTGAGATAGTCTGATAGCTCCGAATCTCCAACGTTGGATGGGTGCACAGATCTTTCCATTGGCAAGTGCCAGAATTTAACTCTCTACACACTCATTAAATGCCATGACCTCCTAAACCCAGCATGAACCAGTAACTTACACTGCCTTTAGGAGCTATAACTGATCATTGTCTTCAGCGTCTATGCTCTCAAAGTGCATCTGTTTGCATAGGAACTCAAAAACTACTTAATATTTACAACTTCTCATTTCAGCTTTGACTCTTCTCTGACATCTCCAAATAGATACCTAATCCACCTAAAATCTGCCCAAATGCACCCACCCAAACTGACCCTATTGTGAATCTGAGGGATTCCACTGCACTTCCATTTTGCTCTTGTGCCGGCTGAAATCTCTAGCTGCAAATTACAGTTGAGAAGATGTGCAAATATTTAAGATGCACAATCAATATGACAAATTGGAAAGCAGGAAAGGAATAGCTGGCCATAAAGCGTGGCTTCAGTGCTGAATTAAGTAGTCTAATAAAGTGACAGCTACCATCATGCAACACAGAGTTCTGATTCAGTCTGCCAGCGAGTCCATTATTTCAAAGAAACATTTATATGGTATTTATCTCAGCCTATTCATCAGCTCCCATCAAATCAAGAGCGTCCCTAAACTATGGATTCTTTACCCTTAAAATATAGCTGTGAAAATTATAAGGCAAAAGAGATGAAAGTTACATTATGGATAATGCAAAAACATGTGCTAACTCTTTGTGTATGAGAACTTCCACTGCAGCTTTGAGAGCAGTGGTCTGCATATACCAAGCAGTGAATGACACGTACAATGCATGTGGGGAAAGCACTTTGCAATGTTTTAATCACTATTTTCCTATTAAATTTGATCCTGATTTTTAAAGCAATCATAGAATCATAAAATGGTTTGGCTTGGAAAGGACCTAAAGCCTCCCAATAGAAGGCTCCATTCATTTGCACCACCTGCAATTACAGTGCTTTGGGAAGTCTTCCCTTTGCAGTTGAATCTTTCCATCACTGCAGGAAGAAACACAAGCAAAACTGGAGATTCTTGCCTAGAGGTTTTTCCCAAAATCAGTCTATCTGTAGAAACTGGTCCCTAAATTCCTTATTCTCCTCCTCAACCTTGGTTTTGGACAAAGACCAACCCAAACATTCTTTCTTAGGGGACTGCCCATGCATTCTTCTGATGGACATCAGCTGGACCTTGCATTTCCTTTTCTTATCCGCAGCAGCTGGCACAGGTGAGGGCTTACTTTGTGGCCATCACTACATGATTTTTACATCTAGAAGTACTGAGGTGAGCAGTTAGATTCAGAGGTGTTTAAATGAGATGCAGAGAGACATCTGCCTTCAGAATTTGATGGAGCACGGCATTATTCCCTTTCAAGTGTGAGAAAAGCAGATGGGTTTTGAAGTCTCCTCCTCTAATGGAGGAAAAGGTGCTGGAATGTGGCTGTTTTGAATGAGAGAGAATAAAACAGTAAAAATCAGTGTGAATGAATGATTGGCCTGTCTCCCTCCTACATAAAAATACCATTAGCTCCTTTCTTGTGCCTCATGTTATTTACTGACTAGGTCACTGAGAAGCCTGTGTTCTCCACCCCGAATGCTGCTGCTGAATGCTTTATTCCAGAGGGTAGATTGAGGCAGGAGTGGCTCTCCTTAGCAGCAAACACTGTTAGTGGGGTCAAGCATCTATTAAATCTGCAGCGGCAGCAGGCAAACCAGCACCTGAAACTCTTCCAGATCATCCAGTTCCAACCCCTGCCATGGGCAGGGACACCTCACACCAAACCATGTCACCCAGAGCTCTGTCCAACCTGGCCTTGAACACTGCCAGGAATTGGGCATTTATCACTTCTCTGGGTGCCCTGTGCCAGCGCCTCACCACCCTCACAGTAAAGAACTTCTTCCTTATATCTAACCTGAACTTCCTCTGTTTCAGTTTGAACCCATCACCCCTTGTCTATCGCTACAGTCTCTGACGAAGGGTCCTTCTCCAGCATCCTTGTAGCCCCCTTCAGATACCGGAGGGCATCTCCCCATAGATGATCATGTTTCCTCCATAACCACCCATGAGGTGTGGTGGGATGCAGAAAGCAAAGCGAATCTCATTGCACAGAGGAATTTGCAACGTGAAAACATCAACTCTGCTATTCACCTATGTGAAGGCAGAACAGAGGTCAAGCGACAACCCAGCTTCAACCAAAGTGAGAAGTCTTGAAAAGCAGGCTCCTGACTTTAACAGTACAGACATATTTGTTTATAGAAATAGAAAGTTGAAGGCTTTTCAAAGCATTTCTCAGTAAATAGGGCCTTAGGTTCCACTGCATGATAAGGGAACATAAGGAATAAACAGAGGTAGAGAGCCCTCAGGGAAAGAAAGAAAAGTGAACATTAAATCTGTTTGTGAAAATGCTTTGCCTGTAAAATAACCTTTCAAGCACATTGGCAGCAGTTTGTGCAGCAAAACCCAACAACCTCAGGATTGGGCCGTTCTGGGAAAGATAATTAAACAGGAGGTCAAAGCACATCTGGAGAGGCAGGGATGGCAATTACTAAGCCTCGATGCTTAACGGTAGCCGAGGGACGAATTTACACAGCACCCTTCTGGGCAGTTTCAGCTTCTATTCCAGTGGTTTAAGCACTTCTAAACCAGCTAATGTCAAACCTTCAGTGCAACAGCCTTTTCTCCTTGTAGCTGGGCTAAAAAGACAATCCAAAATGCCACCCAAACTGTGGGGAGCTGACACTCCAAAACCTACCCAGGCCTTTGACTTCCCCCCATTCTCATCCAGGCTGTCATATTATATAGCCTGAGAAAACAGACACAGTCACCTTGATGCCCACCACTTTCCATCTGTACCGAAGGAAGCCAGCTAGATATAGTGTCCTTACTGACTTTTGCCATGGAAAAGCATGGATTGCCGTGCCCAGTCAGTTTGATAGAGGGGAGACAGACTAGAATGCAGAAATGTGGTGCCAAACAGATGGAGACACCCCAAAAGAGCAGAAACCACCCAGTTCTGGCCCCCATCAGCAGAAAGACTCTCAGCTACTCCTAGACACCAACCACTTGCAAACTCACTGCTGATCTTGCTTTGAGTAAGAGATCAGTCTAGATTACTTCCTCAGGTCTTTTTCCACAAGATCTCTCCTCTGTGGTTACAAAGCACCTATATGGTGTTGCAAAATGCCCAAAGAGGAGGAAAACCACCAGCAGAAGAGTGCTCAGCAGGAATTTGCTGTTTGCTAACTGGAAAGTGAGATAGCGAAATCACTGACATAACAGTGGGGGCATTTGGGACCCTATTTATAGGCCTCAGGACTGGGTTTTGTGGCTCTTCATGGAGGTGTAACAATACAACACCTTTTTGTATCGCATAGAGACTTTGAATCATCCCGTGTTACCAAGCCAAACTCTTAACATTTGCCTTATTCCCAAGAAACTTTCAGCTTCCCCCCACAACAGTTACATACATTACAGCTTTGATCCCAAGGGGAATGAGTACAAGATAGATGCTTCCCTGATGGTTGATAACGAAGGCTCGGGTGGGAGCACTGGGCATCAGGTAATGCTTGCCGCTGAATGGGCTGCCTGCTGTAGGGCAGTAGACCAGAGTACTTGACCTCCTCTTGTTCAAGGTGCCCGCATTACTCCCAGATGCACGGCTCCCTGCGTGTTGCCAGTCAAGAAGATAAACTCGTGAACGCCAGCCTCTGCAGAGCAGCAAAGTGAAGTGGTGTTATGCAAGAAAGGCAAGATGATTCAGAGTTGCTTTGAAATTACAGGGTTTCTCCAAAGTGGCAGCCATCTGCAGTCACACAAGCTGCAAGACAAGTGCCTAAGGGAGACAACGCAGTTTCTTGACTAAATGAAGTGGAAGAGGCACCTTACTTGCTCTCACCAGCTCTAATTGCTGCTTTTTCCATCAATTTTGGGGCATGAATGTTGAATAAGAGAGTTCCTATTTTAAAACCATCCTGGGTTCTTCACTTGTGCAAAGCCAATGGGAAATAGAAACAAGAAGTCTAATCTAAATCTTTGATCCTGCAGATTCCTGGAGATGCCTTTAACAGAGACCCACTTGGTGAAATGTGTTTCTGTCTCCATGATGTGCTGAAGCCACACAATTGTCCCTGGGCTGTTACAATTCAGGTTCAGAAAGAAGTGGGGACAGCCTCTGGGTTTGGATTCATTCATGGGACTCCTCCCCTTATACAGGGTAAAAGAGTTGCTTTGAATCTCCAGCCTAAAGTGCGTAAAGGTCTTTCCAATGCATCATCTCTTTAATTCCACAACAATGCCAGGTGCATCTAGAATTCTCCATCAGTGGTCCTTGGCCATGACCTCTGTTATTGTCCCAGTGACCATTCACTCATATTTCTTATGTGAAGACTCATCTGTTGAACTTCCAAGATCTCATTAAAGCCTTATCTGCTATACTGAAAAGCTTCCCCTTACACCTTTTGTTCCAGATGTAGAAAGTTAAGACTCTCCTTGATTTACACCAACCTGTTATTCTAATAGCTAAGCCAATTGCTCAGGTTTCTCACAATGAGACATGTCAATCAATCCTATTGTTTTGGTAAGTCTTCTTCAAGGGGACCCTGATTAACCTCAACTCATTTTGAACTGCCGACGTAGACAGACTTGGTGTCTTGTACATTAACACAATGTGTCCTTCCCAGTCTATATGTGCTCAAGAGCCACATATATCAAGAACCACTAATATTTTGGCTATAGGAGAACTCATATTCTGCATATTTCCCCTCTGGCCATTCTTTACCATCTCTCCCCATGGCACTATCCCAACCTGCGCACTGGAATCTCATTGCCAGTGCTATTTCCAGTCAGCTGTTAAGTATCATGGAAAGGGAGAAGAGCATGAGCTCTCAAGAGCACTCACAGCGCCAGCAGCTGACAGGGATCATTTTGAGGACCATTAGTTAGACAGTTTTAAATCCATCTAATACACACAATATTAATTTTCTCACTATTTACTCCATACAAAGGGCTTTGCGGTAGCAAATTATGAGTCTTACAGAAGCCTATGCATATTCTGTTGTATCAAAGCATTTTAACCAGCTAACCTTGTAATCTCACCCAAATAGACTATATCAGACTCCTTCAGCAAGATTGCATTTTCTTTAACCCATAGTGGTAGGAACAAAGGAGATTTTTCCTCCTATAACTCACTGTTCATACCAAGAGTCCATAAAAACTGTGATTCTCTGCATACACTCAAAACCCAGCTCGTTTAGTCACTTTTTATTCCCCTTCGCTCTGCCATCACTGTTTTATTTGCATTAGCTTAAAGCATAAACACCAAAGACTTAAAAACATCCCTATTCACGGCAGGTAAAAAAGAAAAAGGGAATAAAACAGCAACAAGAAATAACTCTTTCCCTCTGCATCGAAATTCATTTTTATTTCAAAGCACTGCCTGTTTTCTGCTATTAAATGTACCACAGAGGCTACAGGGTAGAAGACTACAGAGATCTGCCATAACCATTCCGTGAATGTAAAGGGAAGAAACGGCTGACAAATTATTCACACACTGAGCATCAGCAGAATGAGGATGCATCAGATTTGCAGGGTGGTTAAAAACAATGGAGAGAAACCAGGCTTGCTTGTGGCTGTGCACAGGCTGCTTCCTCAGAAAGTCTTGGTTTAGCTTGAAGTTTGCTTTTGTTAGAAAGGATTCCTCAGCAAGGAGGTTCACTGAATGTTAATCGGGGATGTCAGGTTGTGCAGAACATTTACATACCTTCAGGTCTGCGCCAAAATGCTACAGAAAGACCCCCACACAAAGAAGTCTTTGATCAGCCTCTAACGCTGTTTCGACTCCTAGAGGTGAATCAGCAGCTCTCTGAGCTTTCATTTCAACAGCAGAGGACCAAAGGCCTCAAAGATACGCAATCAGCTCCTCTAAAAGATCAGAAGTAAAAGACGGAGGGGCTCTGGGGCTAGCTGCAAAATCAAAGAGATGTGTTCCCGTTTTCTCTGTTTCGTTCTGCAATCACCATCTGGGACTCAGACCACTTCTACAGTTGGCATTAGGTCTTTCCACCCAAGAGACTTTCCCCTTCATGAGCCTAGGGCAGAAGCCTGGATAAGCCTTGCACTTTGGTGGTCATAGATAAGGTTCTGTCCCTTCCCACCCCAGTCCCAGGTTGTATACTGTCCCATCCAGTTGCTTTTAACAGGTTTTGCTTTTAAGCTCCTTTTGACTTCTTCCCCTCCTGGTCCCCATCCCCACTGCTACTGCGCAATTCCCAAACTCTTCCCTTACTCTGAGGAGAGGAGCCTGCCCCTAAATTCTAGCCCAGATTTACGATGACTGCTTTATACTCTGCTATAACATCACTGTTCCTTTCCTCCTGCAGGACACAGAATTCAGGGTGAAAAACGCCAACCAACAACAACAAATCCCAACCAGATTTTGTGGCAGTCTTGCAGGGTATCTCCAGCCTTCAGGCTATGTGCACACTGGCAAGATGTGGATCTGCCCTTTTCTGTAGGTATACATTTTGTAGTGCTTAAGAGGAAACCAGAGGGAAAAACTGATATGGAAAAGGAAAACAAAGGTCTTCACCAAGCTCAGCTTGCTTAGGTCTCTATAGAGCCTGTGCTGGGGAAAAAGGGGTTACTAAGGTTTAACTCTGACTAAATTACCTTCTGGAAGGCTTAGATTCCTTCTCACACTAAAGAGAAATCTTCCCCATGCAGGACCACTGCTCAGTGGTGTTGGTTTTGCAGGAAGCTGCCTGCAGAAGGAGCCCACAACCAGAACTTTCCATGTTGGAGCATCCAGGGTGAGGTCTGCTTCCAAGAGACAGGGCTGAGAATATAGAGCCTGTGTCTGCAGTTCTCACACTGCCTAACCGGGAGCAAGTCAAGTCCCAGTTCTATGTGATACTTAAAGCTTCTAGAGGTGGGATGCTATGCATGAATGCCAGGGGTACAGCAGGTTCCCTGCAATGCATTTCTTACCCAAATCACTTCTTTCACTTCTGGTACGTTCAAATTTAGTGGCACACATTGCAATTTGTTTGCCTCTGATGAGCTTGTCACTGTTTAGAGCAACAATGAAGACGCAAATGGCATTTAGAACTTTCACTCAGTAGATTAGAGGCATTAATTAAAACTCATTTGATTTCAGGCACAATAATTTGTTTTCCTTCATTCTGCCATCAACAGTTTTGGTGCTGCTTGATCCCTTATTTCCACTGAACTCTGCATGCATTGAGGAGTGCACATACACACACACACACAAATGCAGCACTTTCCTGTAAGAATAACCTTACCACTAAGCCAATGAAACAACTGAGCGTGGTCCTTCCAGCCGTGGTTAACCCCTCAACCTTTACAGAAGATAACTTTGCAGACATTTACCAATGAGACAGCTTTCTTTGGGAACACACATTTCAAATGAAGGTTTGCACCATTCCTCTCTTCCCAGTAGGTACGAGGCACCTCCCCAGGCAAAGCAATGCCAGCCCCATGTGCACTCACGATTCAGGGGTTCCTTTCCAGCTGACAACATGATGCAGATTAAGTGTGAAGTTGTATTTGATAGTCACTGTTTCCTTCACCACTGTTCACTACAGTGTCGGGAATAATTTTGAAGATTTAAAGCTTTTTTACTGATTTTCAAAAGAAATAAATGGTGCAGGCAGTTCAAGCCATGCAGGAGGAGATAAAGCTTCCTCACATTTCCCAAACCTCAAGTTATTAGCCTCTGAGATTACAGCTGTTTGCTACACAGCTAAAGCAAGGGAAAAGTAGAACTTAGGACAATAAGCACCCAAGGGCCCCATGTAGAATCATAGAATGGTTTGCGCTGGAAGGAGTCTTAAAGCACATCCAGTTCCAGCCCCTGCCATGGGCAGGGACACCTCACACCAGACCATATCTCCCAAAGCTCTGTCCAACCTGGCCTTGAACACTGCCAGGATGGAGCATTTACCACTTCTCTGGGCATCCTCTGCCAGCGCCTCAGCTCCCTCGCAGTAAAGAACTTCTTCCTTACATCCAACCTGAACTTCCCCTGTTTCAGTCTGAACCCATCACCCCTTGTCCTATCGCTACAGTCCCTGATGAAGAGTCCCTCTCCAGCACCCTTATAGCCCCCTTCAGACACTGGAAGCTGCTCTGAGGTCTCCATGCAGCTTCTCTTCCCCAGGCTGACCAGCCCCAATGTTCACAGCCTTAGAGAGCAACTTGGTGGATCTGCCTAGAGAAATCCACCATTGCTCCTATGAGGTCAAGCCATGATAAAGAACCACAAAGGAGACTTAAGAGAGGAAGCAAAACCAAACCCTATTTCTAGCTGTACTATATAGAATATGAAAGTGCCAATTATTGTTCCAAATACTGTAATCTGACTTGAAGGCCTTCTTTAGAAATGGCATTTGCTCTTTGGTTTTAATCAAATGGATTGCTTTCCTCTTTAGAATGGGGCTGAGCCTTTGAACATTGCTGCAGAGCAGAGATGCTGCTAATTAATCATAGAATCATAGAATGATAGAATCACAGAACGGTTTGGGTTGGAAAAGACCTGAAGATCATCGAGTTCCAACCCCCCGCCATGGGCAGGGACACCTCACACTAGCCCATGTCCCCCAAGTCTCTGTCCAATCCCACCTCGAACACCGTCAGGGATGGAGCATTCACAACTTCCCTGGGCAAAATAAGTGTGTAAAGGCTCAGAGCTTGAAGTGGAAGGCAGGGTTTGCTGGGTAATCTTTCACTTGCCTCAAACTGTTTGCTCACCACTGAAATTGAAAGTCTCAATTTTATGGTGATTGCTCAGTGATGTTCATTCACTTCCCCAGGAAACCCAGGAGCCAGGAAGGTAGTCCATAAATAACTGCCTTGGGAATGAACTGCTGGGAATTGGACACAGCCCAGATCAGATTTTCAAGCGTGTTGCAAATTACCCACAGCAGGAGCACAGGTCAAAAATATTTACAAGCATTGAGCTTCATTCACCTCCCAGTAGTGTTTTGAACCTGGAGCGGACAATGCAGTGTCCCAGGGCTCAGTTGTGCTTGCCTTCAGCCCCAGGGGGTTATTTATTCCTGTGCTAACACCGCAGCCTTGTCTCCTGACCTTGCACTGGTGCAAATGGCCGTAATAACCAGAAGCATCTTATGAATTTCATATTATAGAATCATAGAACAGTTAGAGATCTTAAGAAAAGGACCTTAAGATCATCTAGTTCCAACCCCAAAAGATTGCTTGTGATTAAGGATGGCTTATGATTAATCTGACTTGAGTAGTACGATGATAGCTAATGCAGGAGAGCAGAATTGTATGGGAGGAGATAAGGTAGAAAGGAAAAGGGAGGGATTGCATCTCCTGAAGAGGATACAGATCTCCTCTCTAAAAGCAGCAGAGTAATCACAGAATCACAGAATAGTAAGGGCTGGAAAGGACCTCAAGATCATCGAGTTCCAACCCCCCCGCCATGGGCAGGGACACCTCCCACTAAACCATGCCATCTAAGGCTATGTCCAACCCCACCTTGAACGCCGCCAGGGATGAAGCATTCACAACTTCCCTGGGCAACCCATTCCAGGGCCCCACCACCCTCACAGTAAAGAATTTCTTCCTCAGATCCAATCTAAACCTCCCCTGTTTAAGTTTAAACCCATTACCCCTTGTCCTCTCACCACAGTCCCTCATGAAGAGTCCCTCCCCAGCATCCCTATAGGCCCCCTTCAGGTATTGGAAGGCTGCTATGAGGTCTCCACGCAGCCTTCTCTTCTCCAGGCTGAACAGCCCCAATTTTCGTAGCCTATCTTCATACGAGAGGTGCTCCAGTCCCCTGATCATCCTCGTGGCCCTCCTCTGGACTTGTTCTAACAGTTCCATGTCCTTTTTATGTTGAGGACACCAGAACTGCACACAATACTCCAAGTGAGGTCTCACGAGAGCAGAGTAGAGGGGCAGGATCACCTCCCTCAACCTGCTGGTCACACTCCTTTTGATGCAGCCCAGGATACGGTTGGCCTTCTGGGCTGCAAGCGCACACTGCCGGCTCATGTTCATTTTTTCATCAACCCACACCCCCAAGTCCTTCTCTGCAGGGCTGCTCTGAATCTCCTCCCCGCCCAACCTGTAGCTGTGCCTGGCATTGCTCCGACCCAGGTGGAGGACTTTGCATTTAGCATGGTTGAACTTCATCAGGTTGGCATCAGCCCACCTCACAGGCGTGTCAAGGTCCCTCTGGATGGCATTCCTTCCCTCCAATGTATCAACCGAACCACACAGCTTGGTGTCATCGGCAAACTTGCTGAGGGCGCACTCAATCCCACTGTCCATGTCACCCACAAAGATGTTGAACAAGACCCGTCCCAACACCGATCCCTGGGGGACACCACTCGTTACCGGTCTCCAGCTGGACACTGAGCCACTGAGCACTACTCTTTGCGTGCGGCCATCCAGCCAGTTCTTTATCCACCGAGTGGTCCACCTATCAAATTGATGTCTCTCCAACTTAGAGAGAAGGATGTCATGGGAGACAGTGTCAAAGGCTTTACACAAGTCCAGGTAGATGACATCAACCGCTCTGCCCCTGTCCATCAGTTCCGTAGCCCCTTCATAGAAGGTCACCAGATTGGTCAGGCAGGATTTCCCCTTAGTGAAGCCATGCTGGCTGTCACCAACCACCTTGTTGGTTTTCATGTGCCTTAGCATGGCTTCCAGGATAATCCGCTCCAAGATTTTGCCAGGCACAGAGGTGAGACTGACTGGTCTGTAACTCCCCGGCTCATCCATTTTTCCCTTCTTAAAAATGGGGGTTATATTTCCCTTTTTCCAGTCATTGGGAACTTCACCTGACTGCCATGATTTTTCAAATATGATGGACAGTGGCTTAGCAACTTCATTTGCCAGCTCCTTCAGGACCCTTGGATGGATTTCATCCGGTCCCATGGACTTGTATACATTCAGGTTCCTAAGGTGATCCCGAACAAGATCCTCCCCCACAGTGGGCCCAGGGTCCCCACCCTCACCGTCCCCGCGGCTGCCTTCCAAGACTTGGGTGGTGTGGTCAGAGCATTTGCCCGTAATGGCTGTGTGGCATAACATGCACTAATTTAGGTGCCATTTTGTACCATGGTCGTTTAGGTCCAACAGAGGCTGGAGGGTGACCAAGCAGCTCCTGGGGAGGTTGACTCCAGTCGCTTATGCAGGGCACAAATAGACTCATTTAAAAGCTCATAGACTCCCATAAAAGCTCATAGAATCCCATAAAAGCTCATAGGCTTTTATGGATTAGTGCCTGAGCTCCCCTGAAGTCTCAACTCTGTGAGTACATCTCTCTATTCATCTTTTCTAGGCTGATCCCTGTCTGCTGTGCCCACGATGGAGCTCTCCTTGGGAACACACAGCCCCTTCTTTCATGCCTGGGGAGATCCCTGAATGCTTCAGACACCACAGCAAACTAGCCAGGGAAAGAAGAAAGAAGTGGAGACCATCAGAGGTCATTCAGCTGACCTGGCTGAACTGCTGAGGAGAGGATAGGCCCTTACTGGTTCATTGCACCGCTGCCAATTGGGTTAGTGTGAAGATTGTCAAGTCCAGCTAGCTGCTTTTCTCACCAGCCTGGTTTTATCCAAGGATATCCCCAGTGCTATCACAGCTCCAGACCCCCAGCCACAGAGTTTCGCAGCAAGGCAGCCCAATGACAGAAGGCCAAACACACAGCCCCATTATACTCAATGATGCTGGCATCAAGGGGCAGCACAGTTTGGCCTAAATCTACAAGAAGAACCAAGACAAGGTCAGTACTTGAACAACCTGAGCAAGATGAATTGCGTTTCCATCCTGCATTCCCTGCACTTAGCTGGAAAGCCAAAACCTTGAAGAGAAACACACAGGCCCATATTCATTTATGGGAAGAGCATCCACTGCATCTTCCTGTCAAATCAGGATTCATAGCTGGGAGCTGTGATGCTTTTTAGATGGAGCACACGTCACAAACTCTTCATGTTCCCATGAGTTTGACACAGCCTTCAAGATAAAAAGCTGATGTGAAGAAGCACCCATCAAAACGCCTTGGGAGATGCGTTTTGTGATTTCTGAGATAATCTCCTGCAATTTCAAACTAGGATCTAAGCCTGAGCTGTGGAACTCATGCATTTTTGCAGAGATGAGCCTAATTTAGGAGTGTGCCATATATTAGACATCACATCTTTTAACTGGTTGTATTGCCATGCATGTGAGAGATTTCATTTGATTTATGAAGTTTACAATCTGCTTCAACTCATACAGTATATTCATTGTCATACAACCCTAACTGCAAAGAGTGCTAGCTAGAGCAAGACAGAGACTTTGCCTAAGTTAGGGTAGGAATGCTGCTTCCTTGAGCTGACTTTGTATTAGTTTAAATGCAACACATTCAGTAAAGCTGAATTTAGCAACTTAAAGTTCAGTCAGACCAATTCTGATGAAGCACCATTGCATTCTGTACAATCACCTCAGGTTCCAGCCCTCATCTGCCCCTTTGCACCCTGCTGTCCATCCATCCTCTTATTATCAAGGCTCCCAACATCTTCTGAACAAAGCATCAGCAGAAGGAGCAATGGGTTTGCTGGAGGAGAAACACCTTTCAGAGCCCTGTTTCAAAGCAACCTCCAGAACTCACATTCACATCGGCAAGCCTGGTGCAGGACAAGTCTCCATCCCACACGTGTGCCTGGGCTGTGGCAGGGGTTGTGTCATCTCATGCCAAGACACAGTTGCCAACCAGCTTTTGAGCTTACATTTAACCTAGTTCTTGCTCTGGACGGTGATGCCCAAGCCTGGTGATTTACCTGACCCATCCAAACCAGCAAGAGCTGCTGTCTCCGCTGAGCTTTGTTTCATTGCTTTATCCAGAGGTTGAAGGAGAGATGGCAAAGTCTGAATTTAGAGCAGCTTCAGCAGCCCGGTGTGTGTATCTGTGTTTGCACTTTCTGCAAAGACAATGACAAACCAAATCCATATTTCCTTTAAATGTGGCCTATTTTAAACCAAGAAAGATACTAAAGCTGCTCCTGTGAAACATGCTGCTCCATGAATTAGTAATTGTGTTTACCTTCTACACTGGGAATTCGTTGCCTGTGTTTCTGTTTCTTGCTGCCACTCAACACGAGGAGCTTTTATTCGAATGAGACTGTTTCAAAGCTCTTTTACACTCGTGTGGAGTCAGGGACTGATTTCTTTTCTGACAGTTATTTACTTCCCGTAAATATTTCACAGCCACAGGATCTCCCAGATGAAAGCAAAGTTTGCTCCGTGCTCCGGCTCAGGAGTCTAATTAAAAGCTGAGTAAAATGGGAAGGATGGAGCTTAAGTGCTACCCACGATGGATGTATCTGGAGGGAATTCAGCAAGGGGAGCCTGTTTCCTGGGACGAGTACTGAAGCCTCTGCAGAAGAGCAGAAGAAAAATGACCAACACAAGAACTGAAAGCCCTAAGATGGATATAACAGGAGCAGGAGAGAGGCTTTCAGAGCCAACACAGCTCCTGCAGTCATCAGCAGCATCTCCCTGTGCTTGCAATCCCATCGGCCCAGAGCCAAGGGGACAAGGGTTCTGCACCACACCCATGGCATATCCTCACCTGGGATAGGCCACTAACACCACTGACCTCCTCATACACCTCAGTACCTCCAGAGGCTATGGGACTTGTAACAGAACCGGTGCTTTCTCCTGTGTGTTAATCATTACAACAGAATGATAGGCACTGCAAAGGACTCTCTGGCTGTGCTGCCTCTATGTTTGGATAACTTCCCACAATTGCTGCTCCAGAAAAAGCCAGGGACTTCAAAGTCATCAAATAAAGAAGGAAAAGAAAATAAAGATCAATCATTACTTTCCCGGGCTTCTTTTTTTGCCCCTTTCTCTTCCAGAAATAGCTTGTTTGCTGTTGGTTAAGGAAAGATTATTTACCACACTGTCGAGAGGGCAAGGGTAAATTGCAATTTGCTCAAGGTTTTGAGTAAGGATTTTTTGCTTCGAAGAGTGCATTTGGAGACAAGGGAGATTATGAACAATCCTTTAACAAGATCCTCAAGCCATCAGGCTATTTAACTTTATTGATCAGTGCAGGCAGAGCACATTTTAAAGGAATCTATCAGATTAAAATGGAAATAGCATTCTTGTTCTGACTTCTCATAAACTTCATTTCCCCTTGCAGCAGGAAACTTCTCCAATCCAAAAGACAGGCAGACCCCATACCTGAGGTGGTGGCCCTAATGGGAACACACCGCACCCCTGCCACCTCTTTCTGCCTTTGACACAAATGCATCCTCAGCAGCCACATGTGTGTGACGGTTCTGTTCTGACAAAAATGGGATATTTCAACAAGAAAAGGCCCCAAACCTAACACCTACAACCAGAAGAGACATCTGCTGACAGCTCATGGCCACAGAAAGCCTTTGTAATAGGAAGGAACATGACTTGGGGGTGTATTTTCCAATGCCTAAAGGGAACCTACAGGAAACCTGGAGAGGGGCTTTGGACAAGGGCCTGTAGGGACAGGCCAAGGGGAATGGCTTTAACCTGCCAGAGGGGAGACTGAGATGAGCTCTTGGGCAGAAGCTCTTCCCTGTGAGGGTGCTGAGGCGCTGTCAGGGGGTGCCCAGAGAAGCTGTGGCTGCCCCATCGCTGGCAGTGTTCAAGGCCAGGTTGGACACAGGGGCTTGGAGCAAGCTGCTCTATGGAAGGTGTCCCTGCCCATGGCAGGGGTTGGGACTGGATGAGCCTTAAGGTCCCTTCCAACACAAACCAGGCTGGGGTTCTATGATTCTATGGTGTTGGATAGCCTTCTTTTGAGAACGTGGAAGACCAAGTCAAAATATATCCAGATCTGATCCATGCCACCCACTTAAATGGCTTTAATCTCCAAAGTGCCCATGGTGGGGGTCACGGTTCTGGGGATCTTGTTGGAGGAGAAACACTTTGCTTTCAATTTAGTGCTCCCGAAGTTGATAGCTATAGTCGCAAACAATAGAAATCGTTTGTATTAACAGCCTTGTTTATTCTAATGGTGCTGGTGTTTTCTCTGAAGATTAATTAGCAGTAATGTTGCAAATAGTATTACAAGTGAAATATGCACCATAAACCCTAAATAATTTGACTGACCTCTGTTCTGAAGTAAAATATTTATAGTAATGAGATTCTAATTATCCTTTGTTATGGCAGGCCATTCTCTACACTCCTCTTTATTGATAGGAGATATATTGTTTCAGCATCTTAGCTCAATTTATTGTCTAACATTTACATTTGCTCATACACAGAAAATGAGAGATGATCATTACCTTCTTTGCTTTGCATCCAATTTACATCAACATCTCATTGCCTCATCCTAACTCATTTATCTACCACAGAAATTTGATAACAAAAGCTCCTGTCAGTGATGAATAAAGATCATTTTCAATGGAATGAGAAGGAACAAGATGAATGATAGGTTCCAGGACCTTTTGTTTGCTCAAGAAAGGGAAAATAAAGGATTCTTTCTACCTTGGCAACACGAATCTCGCAAGGCTGTAACTCGCATTCGGCATCTCCTGTTTACCTGGAGCTGATGGGTCTTTTCTGCATACAAAAGTAACTCATGCAACCATAAACGCCTCTCCCTTTTGCTTCACAAAAGAACATTTTTAATCTTTTGGACCGAACGCACATGATTTATGGTTCAGAAGCTCAACCAAACACTTGAGCATCTACCTCAGGGCTAGTGGAGCCTCACACAACTGACGGCTCTCCAGCCTGCGAGACACAGGCACATCCAACACGGGACGTACTCTGCACCTCACTGGGTGTCACAGACCTGCTTGTGAGCACTGGTGGTGCCAGGAAACACACTGCAAGATTCTCTTGCATTGACAACAGCTTGCTTTGCTGGGTGAAACCTGCCAGCTCCCCTCTACAAGCCCTTCTGCTGCAACAAGCCATCAGATCCTGCTCGCCTCTTGCTGCTGCTCTTAAGCACAGTATTAGATCTAAGCCAACACTGAAAGCAACAGCACCAATAGCACAGTCAGAAATGGGGTTCTGCTTTAAAATACCTTAAAACGCCTCCATCTAAGACTTTGTGGTAGCTGGGCAGAGCACTGCAAGCCCCAGGTGCGCATGGGTGCAATGATGGATTTCAGCTCTGCCCTGTGCACTGGGAGAGGCAGAAACTAGGAAGGGGGTTTTGAGGACCAGGTCATCAGCAGAAAACCCCCAGAGTGGAATGAATTATTTTGGCCTACTTTTGCTACAATTGCTCAAGGAAGGGGGGGGGAGAGAGAGGGGAAGAGATTTCTGACCTTTCCAGAAGTGAATGCTTCATTTATTTCTTTACAATATTCAGTATTTTCCCAAAAGCAATTACTTGCTGTGAAAAAGCTCTTCAGATTGAAGGAAAGTCAGAAGAAGGGAAGAAACAGAGTTTAAAGTAACCCACCGTTACATTCAAATGGTTTCATATGAAAATACACTCTTTTCTGTATGAAAACCTGCTTTTTTTCCTGTTTAATTTACCCTATCTTCCCTCCTTTTCAGTCTGCACTTCTGTCACAGTAGAGCAGGAGCAGCCGATAAACCTGCCCTAGACAAAGGCTATCCTGCAGCCAGGAGCCAGCATTTTATCAGCACATCCCTATGCCAGCCCGTTGTCCAAGCCACCAAGGAGCAGGTTCCTTCCTCAAACTCCATGCATTTCCAAGATTTGCCCCAGCAAATCCGGATAATGGATCATTAGTCTCACCTCACTTCATCCAGGTTTTTAGTTAGATAACCCACCTATTAGGTAGGCCCCCCAACACAAGAGATTGTGTTTGCTGACACAGCCCTGCTCCAAGAGTGCTTGTTGTCCCAGAGGAAACATCATCCATAGGGTTGTCTTCAAGGGAATTGTGCCTCCTCTTTTGGACAAAACACGGATTATGCTGAAGCCTTTGAGAACACTACTGTGGACTTTCTTATGGCCAACAACATCACCGGGATAGGAATGGGAATGCAGTGCTTTAAAGAGGTTCACTGAAGCTGAATTGATTTATTGTGTCATGCTCAACCCCCAGACATGGCAGCGATACCCTACAGGGCAGAAGATGAGCCCAAGGACTGCAATTACCTTGCACATGGACATGCCCCCTCCACTAACACTCATTTCAAGCTTCAGCAATGGCACATCTGGTGACCTTCAATTAAAGGGTTACCCAGAGTCAATAAACAACCACTTGCACTTTGGAACTATTGACTGAGCTCCACCACCCGGACAATCTGTTAGCGAGTGGTTTGGGCAGTGGGAAGATGGCAAATATCCCCCTCATACTCTTCATCTGGCTTCTGGGAGCTTGTCTGGGTGCCGAGAGTACAGGTGGGTTCCTTTAAAACCTATGGAGTGCTTCACTTTTGGGTGCAGGGGTTATTGGCACAGTTTGTCACTGGATGGTGGGACAGCTTGTGCTGTCTCATGAGAGACGAGAGGTCGGAGGGACTGCTGCATGTCATAGCTCCTTTCTTTAAAGCTCTGGGTCTTTTCTTGGGGATAAAATAATAGTTCTTACATTGATCTTCCTCAGAAAGTGTCGCAGGGATTAATTTGTAAGAATAGGATTTTTCTTATATCTTTTTTGCCATTTTTAAGCTGGATTCAGCCATTTAAAACACACATTAAAGATTAAAAAGGGGAGAGTGTTGCTGGTGGAGCAACATCCACAGCTCTGCGTGTGCTGCCGCTTTGTCCTGGAGTACAAATAAGTGCTCGCATCCATGAAACAGCCATTGGATTTGCCCCTGTGAGAGCTGTTTAAAGCCAAACCCAGTGTGAACTCAACAAAGGCTGTGAGATGCAGCCAAAGCTGTAGACAAGGTAGAGTAGTTGATGGATGTGGGCAATCACGCGCAGTAATGCAGGCTGTTGCTTGATTTATCTGTAGCAGGGATGTTTCCAGCAGAGGCTGGAAACTACTACATCCAGCGTGAGTAGTTGCTTAGTGCAAGGCCTTTCTTCTTTCGCTAAACCATGGCAAATAACAGGTTAAAAAAGTGGTCTTTCCCCAAAATGTTGGCTTAGCAATGAAGAGTGAGCAGAGCCTCCTATTGGTACCATCACCCAGGTGAACCTGCTAGAAAATAACCATACTCAGCTATCAGGACAGATCTGTCCGCAGCCCAGAACCCCACCATGCTGTCTCAGGTACTGGTTCAGAAGTTGCTATGTCATGTGTGAGTATATTCCTGGTGTGAGGATGGCTTCCAGCCAGGGTGAGTACAGTGCCTGTGACCCCATGGGCCTGCAACCTTCAGTTCAAATCCAGTTTTGCTTGTAAAGCAGCATGTGGGGTCAGGAAGCAATGGAGAAACCCATAGAGATGTCAAGGAGGTGAAGCTGCTTTTGTTAAGAGGCGTTCTCTCCATTAAATGCGTTAATTGCAGTCGGCGCCTGGCACATCCCCCTGGGAAGAGGTGAAGGAGCAGGTCTAACACAGCTCCTCATTGCACACAGGGGAATGTGTGGCTGCACTGAGCCCCTTCTCCAAGCTGGAGGCTGCAGCCCATGCCACGGGGAGAAGGGGACAGGTCTCCTCCAGCAAGACTGTGCCCCCTCAATGCCTGCATGCTCCCAGCCAGTCTTGGGGGTCTATATTCACGTAAGCCACAACACTGCACCTGGAGGGGACTGATCACCCCACAGGGGCTGCAGTGATTGAAACTAGGCTGGCTTCTTCAGAGGTCAGAGCTTTGCCCACCAATATCTACTGTCGAACAACCAGATTAAGGTCAGGATCTTAATGCAGTCCAGTTTTAACCAAAACCATACCAGCATGAGGAAGGCAGAGGCGCAAGCTTGCTGTATGACGATTAAAAGCATTGCAAAAACTATTCAGTCTCTTGCAGAGAGATCTTTAGGTGGTGGAGCTGGTTACACCATCAGGGCAACATGTGAATCATGGCAACCTGCTTGGGGGTCATCAGATCTCCCCAAAACTCATCCTACGTGGGTAGAGAGAAGCTGGGATCTGCTCTGGATCAAGAGCAGCAGCTGGCCATGAGAAGGAATGAGCTGCTGGCCCTTGCCCCTCGTAGTCCATGCTCTCCTTAACCCTCAGAGGAACCAGGCTCACCCATAGGTACCTGAACCCCTGCCAGCATAGAGCCCCTGGAGAAGGCCCTGTGCCTCGGGCAGCCACCAGCAGCTCCAAGACTTGCTGCTCTACCGTGCCATCTGGTGACAAAAAGGGACACGGCTGCGGGCGCTGAGGGAGGTGGAGGGCGAGGAGAGGCCGGGGAGGCAAAGCAAGAAGCTGCTGTGAGTGAATGATGTCCATTTGAGAGAGATGGGATGGGGGAAAAGCACTCAGCAGGGCCGAAGGGCTCCAAGAGGTGGGTCAGGAAGAGCCCAGAGAAGATGCTGACCTTGCTGATGGGTTGCGTGGCCCTATCTGGAGAGCACGCATGGTGTAGCACCATAATGGGACTGCACATCCTTGTGCCCTTCACCAGGCAGGCACCATGGGAATGCTGGTGGCCACCATGGACATCCCATCTAGACTGGGGGTCCCTGCTGGTGGCTTCTGCCCAGCAGCTTGGCCAGCAAATGGAAGGTGGATGCACGGAGTCCCATTGACATAACATGGCCCAGGGAGTGAGGAAGTCTCATGTCACCCCTCTTGCCATCAGGAAAAAGTGGTACCCAGGCATGTGAGGAGCCAGAGAGAAGCAAATGACCCTGGCTTCCAAATGGCCTTTCACAGCCAAACCAGGCAGAGGCAAAGCAGGACAATTTCTGTGTCCAAGCAAGACCTTCCTAAACAGCAGCATGAAAGAGCCTATAATTTTACCCTCTCAAACAGATTATTCCAGTCTGTGCATCTATTATAGGAGATACACCATCTGCTTTAGGGTATATAAGCATCAAACGTCAGCGCACCCAATCACACCTTTACCATCAGCCATTTCTATCAACTGCTTTAACTTTTGGTTCTCCAGATTTGATCCTAAAGTTAAACACTAAAGAAACCACACGTAGATGGTAACACCCCTGAAACATCCCCAGCCATGGGGCAACAAAGGGGTGAACACAGGAAAAGGGTTTGTTTTTGAGGAGAGCAGAGCCCTGACAGCCCATCCCAGCTGCGTCACACAGTGCGTGCTCCTCTCTAGCCCCTATTTCTTTTCAAATCACAGTCTTCATTGAAAGCAAAGAGGCAAACTCGGTTCTGCAGAGGCAAAGGAGAGCCAATTCAAACAGACTGGAAGAGGTTATTCCCGGGAACCTCGAGAGAGAATGCATAGAGGAAAAATGCAGCTTTGAAGAAGCCCGGGAAGTGTTTGAGAACACAGAGAAAACAGTGAGTATCGCTGCTGCTAAATGGCGAGACCCTGTTCCCTTCACCTCCATGAGCCTTTCAGGTGGGCAGAAGGAGTGAACAGCAAAGAGAAAACCTGCCAGGGCCAGGTGCAGATCTACTGTGGTTTATTCTCATTTGTGATCCATCAGTGGGGCTGGGAACTGCTTTAGAGGGATGTTGGTCACCACTGGGATCATGGAGGTAGTTGTTTTCCTGCAAGCCCTTTGCTTTAGAGTCATCGTTTTATGACTTCAGTGACCAGGAAATAGAAATCAAAGGAAACTTTTCTTCTTTTCCCTTACAGATGGAGTTTTGGAAAACATACATTGGTAAGAAAACATACATTGCTTTCTTCCTGCTCAAATACATAATATTCATCTCTCAGTGCTACTTGTGCATGCAGTACATATGTTTGGTATCCCAGAGCTAGTCAGAGCCATGCACCCTAAATCCTGCAGCCAGCCATTTGTGCACAGCCCAAATACTTAACGTTTTCTTTGTTCAAGTGTGGTTTTCAGAGCAAACTTCAGAGAATAAAACCAGTCCGCACAGAGCACTGTGTCTGTTGAGCCAGGTCACACGCCTGGGTTTATAGTATCAGCCCTGCTATAGACTAAAACAGGAGAGCAATAATTGAGAGCCCTTCAGCAAACAGCAAATGCTGTTCTCAAGCAGAGCTCTCCAGATAAGGCACAGCCTCATGCAAGCACAGTGTGAATCCCTAGAAATGCCATATCAAATTGCAGCCTTAACATGATCACAGCAAGCAGCTGTTTGCAATTCATACCAGCACTCCCAATCCCTTGCTTCTCCATCATTTTCCTTCCACCATCTATGTTTTCCTTTCAGCCTCCATTCCCCTATGACTCCTCAGTCCCTCACCAAAAGGATTTCAATGCCCACTAAAACATCTGAAACTAATTCTAAGGATATTTCAATAAATGAACTGCTCTGCGGGTTGGCGAAGGGCCCAGAACATCTCGCTAAAAAGCCTTAAATAATTCAGATTATTCAGTCCAGACTATACCATAAAAAAGTTACATTTGCGTTATAGGACTGTCCTCTGAAAAACCAGCTCAAATGAAGCTCAGCACTGCATTTCCCTGCTCACTGTAACCAATTAGCTCTTCAGAAGTAAGGAATGCCATATATAACACCATCATCCAGGTTCACTGTTAAGCTTACAAGCTGCTCTTCCCAACAGCAGCCTACAGGAGCTCACCCCTTGCACAGCACCAAGTGGTGCCAAGCACTGATTGCCCCCACCAGGCACCAACAGCAGCCATGATCCACATTGTATGCGCAAGCTCCATCACCATGTCTTAGACAAGCTTTTAGCAACCTGCTCTAGTGGAAGGGGTCCCTGCCTGTGTCAGGGGGTTGGAACTGGAAGAGCTTTAAGGTCCCTTCCAAACCAGCCTGTGATTCCATGATTTTGTCCCTGTTTGTAACCTGCCTTCTGCTTTCCACCCCGTTCCTGGAAGCACCATTAACAGCCACACTTACTGGTGGGACACAAACAAATCAAGACATTCCCCTTCCTCCTTGTGCTTGCGTGACCATTTCAAAGCACACTTCCCTGTAATTCAACATCACCAACTTACCCTTCTGCAGTGTTAGATCACCAGGTTTGCAGTACTGGGTATTTTTGTTGAAGCCTCAGCTTCTCAGCTGTAGGCAACTGTGAAAAGGAAAGCCCTGACATGTAAGGAGAAATCTAGACCAGTTGATGGTAGTGCAATACTTAGAAAGAAAGAGCAATGACTGAGAGTCTCAATCCTAATACACAGAGAGGGCTCCAAACCCAAGCGGACGGGCCCAAACCTTCACAGAACAAGGACAGTAGTGTTAAAGTAATTCAGATTAGGAAACCCTAACCACTCTTGAGGAAGCAAACCTTATAACTTTGTCTAACTTAGCCAGGACACGAGGTCTTGTTGAGATGTTGCATGAGGGAGACTGAAGAGTGCTGCTGAAACAAGCAGAATTCACACACATGATACAGGCAACGTAGTAAGGACCCTGGTTAAAGCACTGATGATGATGTTACCCCAGTGCTGATGTTGTCTGTTTTGCACTTGGGTGTGGGATCTGACTTATTTTCCATTACCAAGAAGGAAGGTGTGCAATCTCTGCTTGTCTTTAACAGAAGGCTTGCACAGAGCAATGCTCCAGCGCTTGTCAGCACCAGCCATGGTGGATGCTCACGTGTGTTAATTCTCTTTTCTTCTCTCCAAGATGGAGATCAGTGCGACCCCAACCCATGCAAAAATGGAGCTCTTTGTAAGGATGCAGTAAGTTCCTACGTGTGCTGGTGTCCAGCTGGGTATGAAGGCAGAAACTGTGAGATAGGTATGTACGGGGGGCTCATCCTGTGGTTGCTCTGCCCTACTTGAAATCCCATCGGGTCAAAATGGACATAGAGTTTCATCCTACTAGAGGGCTGTTTCAGGCACATTCACCTTGCTGTAGGGCACTGTATGAATATGCCATCTCAGCCTGTTGTCAATGGAATTAGGGGTGAACATGCTTGGGGATCCAGGAGCAGAAGTGCCTGTCCTCTCCTGCCCCTTGGTGAAGCCTCCACTGAGCACTGAGATGCCTGCTCTTACACAGGGGTCAACAGAGACTCAGGCTCATGGTCTTCTGTTCAGCACACTGTGGGCTGCCAGCGCCAATGCTGACACAGAGACCTTCCTTTATCTCCCCTGCACAAGTCCTTCTGAGGCTGCTCGTCAATCAGCGACGACATGCTCACCCACTGGAAGCAACATCTTTCCACTGACCCCAGTGCGGCCCCCATCCTCTCCTTCCTTCTCCCCATCCCTCCTGCCAGGCTGGGCAGCAGGGCAGGATTACTGCAACCTCCTCTCAATAGCACTCAGCAAAATTCCTAATTATAATTATCACCAGCAACCTTGATTCCGAAGGCAAACAAAAGGCAAATATTTTTCCTGATGGGTTGAGGAGTTTATGAAACCCAAAGAGCTGTTAATTTAAGCAAGAGGGATATTGAGCTTTATATTTATAATATAATCAGGGCTGTGCGACTCGCATAATGTGCTAGACTCACTGCACTAATAAAAGATTCTCTTTCTAGTTGTGCTGCTGCTCTGGCAAGAGAGGAGAGTACGTTGAAAAGAGCATTTCAAAGCTGCATCGAATTCAAATAGTCTTATTGCAGATTTCTGGTGGAAGTGAGACAGAGACAGAAATAGAGCTAGAAGTGAGGCGTGAAGAGGAGCTCTGTAAAAATAGTAAATGATGGCATGAAAATGGCTACGGGAAGGGAGGTGTCCTTGAGGAAGTAGGAGTGGAGTGAATCTGCTGTGAAGTGATTAGAAAACTCACTGAGAACTAAAAGGGTGTCTGTGGATTAGTGGTTTCCCACCTGCAAGAGATGGGGTTCCCACCACAGAGTGCAAGTGGGATGGGAGAAGACACAGGCAAGTATTGGGAATCTCACTGTGCCTTGGGTTGGGATGCGTTTCACCAAGCATCCTGCTGAAATGGGTCTTCCACGTCAAGCTGTGATGGTTGATGGGTATGTCAGGAGGAACGTACAGCTTTGTTTGAGGTTTTAAATACAGAGCCCAGTGATAATCCCAGGACAAAGCCCTTCTTGGGGTCAGGGTTTGCTCCCATTCAACACACAATGTTCTCTAGCATCCTGCATTGCCTAAGCACGGGGGGAGGAAAGAGCAGCACCACAGTGGGGAAATCACGTGGCTCCTGACCAAATATTTGCAGGAGGCCTTTGTGGTCAGGCTGCCAAACCTCAGCCAGCAGCAGGAGGCTGTGCCAGGGCTCAGCGGGACCAACCTCAGGGCCATTCTTCAACCTCCCATCTCAAAGAGGTGCCCATTGTGAGCAAGGATGTGATTTAGATGGAGGACACTCTCCTTGCAAACAAGCATCTGTTTTCCATAGCCTGGAACAACCAGGGTGGGTTATAGGGTGAATCCAAAGGCCCAAGCCCCAGTAAGTCTCTGAGCAGTTGTATTCCAAGAGAGCTTTCTCAGTTTGGTTTCTATTTCTTTCAGACTTCACTTGTGCCATTAAAAACGGAGGCTGCAAGCACTTCTGCAGGCACGACCCGCCACAGAAGGTTGTGTGTTCCTGCGCTGCTGGCTACAGACTTCATGAAGATGGCAAGTCCTGCGAACCTACAGGTTAATTTCTAAGTGCTTTTGAGACACTTGGCTGAAAGTTTCCACAATCTTGTCCTGGATTTAGATACATGAATCTCATAGAGACGCAATAACCTCTCGGAAGCCAGCCTTGTTTTCCTGCTTAGCCAATGTAAAGAGCCTGACCCTGCGCTTTCCTAAAGGCAGATGCGGGGTCAGGCTTGAAGGATGCAGTTTAAACACCCTTTTTTAGCCTAGGTGGGTGGAGAAGGAGGGTAGTTGTCCAAGAGTTTGTTCACAAAGCAGATGCTACTTTCAGATGGCTGCTTACGCAGGTACCGCTCTCACTTGTGTCTTATCTTTCCAGATACGGATCAGTAGTTTTCTGGAGGCAGAAATGTGTTGTTCAGATACACCAGCCTATAAGCTGGTGTCTGTTCATCCATCCATCCATCCATCCATCCATCCATCCATCCATCCATCCATCCATCCATCCATCCATCGCTTCCATGTTCTTCCAACAGGAGCTACTATTCAGTTACTGATCCTACATTGAGGATGCTGTAGGCTTTTTTAGAACAAAGGATAATCTTTCTTACTGTAAATCCTCCTGGAAGTTCATTTCATGGCTGGACATCATGCAGTGTCTTATAATTGGGTGGAAAAAAGTGAAGCTTTAAGGTGGTGCTGTCCTCCCAACAGTGTGCATCTGCACACGAAGACCCTCAACGACAACTAGACTCTGGTTTAGCTGTGGTATTGACTGCGGTGGAGGGTAAATTCATTGCTTGAGGTTGCAACTTCATAAAGGGCTAAAGAATAGCTGGTTCTTGTTATATTCCCCAGCTTCACCCGGCTTGTAAGCTGTTACAACATCTCTTAAGTACACCAACATGTGCAATCCCCACCCACCACAACACAGCAAGTTAATTGGGAGTGAAACACACTTTGCAGAGGAAAAAGGAGATTGAGTAGCAAAACATTTTGTCATCTAAGGTCGATCTAACACTTGATGCTGTCCGATTTCTAACACCCAAGTGTAACAGATTTGCACACCTAAGCAAGCACATGGCACCCACACAGATGAGTTAGTTTTGAAGGTCTGCTAGCTACAGGAACACTCTGAGCTCCTAAAGCACTGACTTACAGCAGTCAGTGTAGGAAGTACCTTAGGTTGGGAGGCCTTCTGTTGATGGACATCATTAAGAGCTCAGGCCTGTGTTGCCCAACACGCTGTATCCCTTTCAGTGGACCAGGAAGTTTTACTGTTAGCAGTAAGATCATCTTTCAGGTTAGGTAATTGCCCTTCCTGCAAAAGCTTAGCTTTGGTTGGCTCTGAAACCTTCATTTCCCAGCCTAAACCACACAGGTAGTGTTTTCCATCACTCAACACTGACTGAAGCCCTACTCCTAAAGTGAACTGTTATAAAGAAGTCTGAAACCTCAGCAGGCCACACTTACATCTGATTTCACCCTAACGTTCGTTTACACCATGCTGTCGAAAGCTTTGCAGATGAAAGACAATGCCTGATGCTATTTACTATTTTGACTGCCACTATCAGCAGGAACTCGGCACACGCTGCGTAGGAGAGAAATGGGAAGAGCTCGTCTGAAATGAAGCTACAGATGAGATCTTAATTAACAGAGAAAAGCTACAGCTCTATAAAGAGTTTATTAATGTTTTCCTCACCTTGGTGCCAAGTGGGATTGTCTGTACAATTGGCAGATATGAGTATTTCCTGCCCTCTCCCAGCTGCACTTCCATTGTACTGGAATTACTGGCTATAGAAATGTCAGCCAAACTCCCAGCTGCCTACCCCAGCAACAATCCCTGGTATGCACCTCAGCATCCCATGGGATAAGGGCACAGCTGCACTGTCCCATCAGACACGAGCTCTCGCAAGCTTTCTTCTTTCTCAGAGCTGTTCAGATGTCATTTCTACAGGCCAGAAACAAGGCAGGGTTTGCTATTCTATGCAGGGGGGTTGGAACTGGATGATCTTAAGGTCCTTTCCAACCCTAACTGTTCTATGATTCTATGATTCTCACATATAACCTGCACTGCAGCTCAAAGACACAGGCATCTATTTGCAGGGAGAGCATGCAGTCAGGCCACAGCCTGTGTCAGTCCTAAAAGAGGGTGCTGAGACGAGGCAGCATTTACCTCCTCACCTGCTGCTTTGACAGCTGTAATTCTCAGTGTGACACACAGCCAGTCCTAACTATGCCCATTTCTCTCCCAGTGCCATATCCCTGTGGGAAGATCACGGCTCCTGAAGCAAAGAGCAAGCTCACCCGCGCCATAAACACCTTTGAGCACTGGAACGTCACCACTGATGAGCCAGATGATGCTCCTGATGAGGGGCTTGACAACATCACGGAAACCAGCGCTGCTGCCACCACGAAAATCACACCCATAGTCAAAACAGGCACCCGGGTTGTTGGTGGGTCTGACAGCATGAGAGGAGAGGTGCCCTGGCAGGTACTGCCTATTTCTGCTGTTCCCCTGCAGCCCCAGCAATCACTGTCTATTCATTCCCTTCTGAATGCAGGCTCATCTTACTTCTACATACCCAAAACTTATCTCTGAGGTTAGTGTATCAATGGCTCTCAAGACTAACAGGAACACAGCTTATTTCTGTATACAGCTTTGTGCCACGGCAACAAAGCTTATCTGGCCAAAAAGCTGGAAGTCAGAGCCACAGCAGCTTTGTCTGGCTGAGCACAAAGGACGCAGTTTTGCGCTACAGCAACAGATTGCCCAGCAGCCCATGAATTTACTAAGATGAAGCTGAAGGCTGAGTTAGGGGAGCTTTGCAAGGAACAATGCAGCTCCATCAGTTTCAACAGATCCATGATCATTCATACCAGCAAAGGATCTCCCCTTGTATGACATCTGCCAAGCCCAGCTGCTCTTTCTTTATCCGGCTTGTGACATCCTAGTCCTCTCTACCTCCCCAAAGCGCCATCACAGCAAGGGGAGGGCTGCAAAGGAACCTCCACCCCACCACTCCGCATAGGCTTTTTAGTTGCTGTCAAAAGGAAAGTTAGCTCCCAGCTTGGATCTCTCCCAACGCACTGGCCACCCTCTATGACAGCACAGGGCATGAAGGTGCAGGGACACTCCAACGAGCAGCATCTCTGTCAGCACGAGGCCTGTACAACCTAACCACAGCCTATCCTACAGCCAGACAAAATCTCTGCTCCCCACTCTCCTTCCCCATTGAGTTACACAAACCCTCGGGTGTGATTTCCCTCTGTTCCCACAGGTCCTTCTGGTGGACAGCAAAGGTGTGGGCTTCTGCGGTGGATCCATCATCAATGAGAAATGGGTGGTGACAGCGGCACACTGCCTGCAGCCAGGGGACAACGTCACTGCCGTGGCAGGTGAGCACCCAGCACAGGCAAGGGATGAGGCACTGGCACAAGGCACTGCACAGAACCCTTGTGGAAGGCCAGGGATTTCAGTTAAGGTGCTGCTCCAGGAGCAGGGGATGGAAGAAGCATTCCCCTCCTCTGTCCTCTGCATCTCCAGTTCCATCCCTGAAGCACATTCTCAGGTCCCCAGCAATAGTAAGCAGACATAGCACAGGAAAAGCCTTCTGAAAGTCTCTCCCCACATCAGCCTTGCATCCCCACTGCAGAAGCACAGCCTGGGAGGCAGCTGACATCCACGGTGTGCTGCAAACCCTGCTCCCAGAGCATCCGTCATCAGCACCAGCCACCACCTGCATCACCCCAGCACAGAAAGCAGCCTCACCTCTCCTGCTGGGCTCCGTGCTGCTCCTCGCAGGCAGACGCAGGAGGCACAGGACACTGCCGGGGCCAGGAGTGCTGCAGATGCTGTTCAGAGGAGATGGTCCGTTCTGGAGCTGACAGCAAAGCACGTAGGAACACTGCAGCAGGGGTGAAACGCACCCTGAGCCTCGTGGGCTGCGAGGAAAGGAGTAGGAAAAGCCCTCCTGCTCTCCATCCTTGAGCAGGACACAGCCAGGAGAGGGGATCCGGCTCAGGCAGACCCACACACTGCCCATTTGCCAACCCAAGGCCACAGAACACTGTCCCTTCCCTCTGCCTGTTACACAAGCAGGAGGGGAGGTAACAGGATGCAGGCAACTCAGTCAAAGGAGCCTGAAGCTGCCTGCATCACCCTGCAATCACAGGCAGCTGAGCCTTGTGCAGGGACCCAGGGGCACCTGTGAGTGTCAGGGGCTCTTTGTAGCCTCCTACACCCAGTCTGCCCTGTGGTGATGTGGGTTTGGAACAGGGAAAATCAGGTTTATTTTCAATAAGAAATGATTTATTTTAAGTGAAGGGTTTTAATCCCAGAGGTTTCCTCCTTTTGATGCAAGAGCAACACCCCCTTACGTCTCTTTGAGGGGACCAAACCCCTAAAACACCCACGTTGCTGCTAACCTTGGCCAAAGCATCTGGACCTTTGGCACTGGATGGGCTGGTGTGTGCCTGGTGGCACAGCTGGGGGTTCAGGTCCTGCTGGCTGCAGGGACCCAGGAGGTGCTGCTGTGGGAGAACCCCCAATGCCCCTTGACAAGGAGCGAGCAGCTTGGCCTCAGCACAGCCCGAGGGCTGGGGTGTGCAGAGCTCACCCCTTTACAACCACCCCTTGGGTCGCTGGCCTGGCCATGGAGGGCTCCATCCCAAGCCAACGCCTGTCTCTGCAGGTGAATACAACACCAACGAGGACGACCACACGGAGCAGCGGCGCCAAGTGGTGAAGATCCTCCCGCACCCCACGTACGACGCCAAGATCAACAAGCATCACAACGACATCGCCCTCCTGGAGCTGGACCAGCCACTCGTCTTCAGCAGCTACGTGACGCCCATCTGCACGGGCAGCCGGGAGTTCACCAACGCGCTGCTGAAGCACGGCATGGGCACGGTGAGCGGCTGGGGCAGCACCCTCTTCCGCGGCCGCCCCGCCACTGTGCTCCAGGTCCTCAAGGTGCCCTTCGTGGACCGGCCGACCTGCCTCAAGAGCACGGCCACCACCATCCTGCAGAACATGTTCTGCGCCGGCTTCCCGGCCGGGGGCAGCGATACCTGCGGGGGGGACAGCGGAGGGCCCTACACCACTGAGATCGAGGGCACCTGGTTCCTCACGGGCATCACGAGCTGGGGCGAGGAGTGCGCCAAGCCGGGGAAGTACGGCATCTACACCAGGGTCTCCAAGTACCTGAAGTGGATAAAGGAAACCACGAGGCTTACCTAGCCCAGTGCTGGGGATGGACAGGTTACGTGGAGAGAGACCGCAGTGCGGATGCATGTGTCAGAAATCACTGCTATAATAAACCTCTCTGAGTGAACTAATTCCTGCTCGCGGAAGGTGAAAGTTGAGAGGACGCAGTGGAAATGTGGCAATGAGGAAATAAAAAGGCCTTTTAATTACCTGTAGCTGCATTCCTGAACACACCGGCACTGCTGAGTGGTGTAACCCCCAAATCCCAAATGCAGAGGCTGGTGGGGATGAGCTGGGGCACGGCTCACACATGCCCTGTGCCACTGTGCCACCAGCATTGCCGACGGCTGCTACACCATAGGCAAAGGGAAACCATCTCTGTAGCAGGAGGAGGTGAACACACAAAGCACTGTACCTGCAGTGCTCTTGGCCAGATGTTTTCACACGAACAAAGCCAAGATGGATCACAGGCAGCAAGCAATGCTCCTCCTGCTTTAGGATGGCATAAAACTGGCTGTATAAATGACCTAAAATCTGCATAAAACTCATCTAAAGGTAGTGGTGTACTTCATGCTAACAATTTCTACTAAGCCTTGTTAGGATTATGAAGAGAACTGCTTAGTGCGCATTACCTGTCTTGGTCTCCAGATTAATCATGTTAAGAGGCTGCAGCCATAGATGCTGCTTGTGTTGATGGAGATGGTGCATCGCCCTCCTCATAGAGCCTGTGGGATGTCCCATGCGTGCAGACAGTGTGGGACACCCCAGTCTGAGCAGAAACCTTGCTGGGAGGTGCCTGCCCTGTGCCTGGGGTGGGCAATGGCACTGACACACTGAGAGGAATGTGGCATCCAATGGAAAGGCTGTGATGGGCAGAGGTCCTCTGTCAGGCTGATTCAAATGGGCTTAGTTCAAGGGGAGAGAGTAATGCCAGAGGAATGGAGGTTACCTCTGATCAGTGCTGGTTCATCTCATATCTCCTTCCATGGAAAACTGCAGGGGTGCACAGGGAAAAGCATTGCCCTGTGGAACCACATCATGGTGCCCAGCATGGATGCACAGCTCTGCACAGGCTTCACCTCACTGCAGCCACCATGCACAGGATCAGGCATGTCTCCAGAGGCAGAACCCCATTGATGGGGATCTCCCCATTCCCACCGGGTGAGATGTGTCCCCCACACCACCTCCAACAGGGCTGCTGCTACCCCTATAGCCCCACTGTACCCCACCATAAGCATGGCCCCGTGGTCCCCAGCCCAGTGCTGGGATGCAGGACTGTGATGGAGAACCCCTGAGCCAGGGCAGGATATCCACAGCTGCTATTTCAGATGCTGGTATGAGCACTGAGGTGCCTCTCCCAATTCCATTGCCACTACATCCAGCAGGAAGCTAATCGGATCATCCCCCGCTGCTTATTTTAAAACCAAAATGCATGTAAGGAGGTTATATTTGTTCCAAAGAAATTAAATCAAACCAATACTGTGAGAATTACCTTTTTCCCCTCAAATTCCATACCAGAGGTGTCTCTGGACAGAACTGCTTATTCCCAGATGAGTTTATTTAACAAGTTTTTAATCTTTAAATATAGATTTAACACATTTTTTTACAGGTACATATACAATATAGTTCATTTCAACTTGCAGTCAGAGAAAACTCTCCACTGTGATTTACCCCTATACACGAAGAGCCTAGTTCAACAGCATACTTAAGGTAAGATACCATGTCGTGTGCAAAGTTTCAGACGTTAAAAACCTCAGACTGTACATTCAGATTGGCAGAACTGATCAACCTCATAAATTAGGAAAGGTCAGATTTAAAACTGTGGAAGACAAAAAAGATTAAAACCATCGAATATGCAATGTGTGCTATGTTTGAGACAAGTATTTACAGTTGTACCTCAAAACGTGTACTCTTACCACAAGAATCCTTACCACTAATACCAGCCCCAAGAGTCACTTCAGACACTTTTGGGTTTCCACCTATCAAGTGCACTGTGACCAGTTTTGATGTGGATGGAAACAACCGTCGGTGACTTCAAACCCCTCTACTGTGGTTGCCAGTGGCTGAAGAACACTGGGATCTTCCCAGTTCCTGCTGAGTCCATACTCAGCTGGTCACATCTATGAGGGTGTATGGGGGTTATCCACAATACTGGCCACCCAAACTGGAACCAGCCCACTTCTGAGTGCCAGCGTGGTGGGGATCCCCCAGGGCATCCACAGCTATCAAGTGAGTCAGTGATTCCCCCATACAAAAATGGTCACTGAATAACCCAACCCCAATGTGTTTGAACTTAACAGCATGGGTCTGCATCTAAGAACCCCTGGATCACAAATCAGAGTCAGATCATCAAGGTCCCCCTTCAGGCCATGGTATAAAGCGTTTCGTTTTGACAGGACAGAGCAAATTCACTACCACATGCAAACTATTAACCCTGCTCTCGACACAGTCAGATGCTCTTTGCACACATCTGCTTAAAAGTCAAATCACCTGCACCTATGTTCTACAAAAGCAAAACTAGACAAAGAAACACCAACTTAAATGGTGAGTGTTCAATATACTGCTTCCTTTCTCAAAAGTTCAATAGATACATTACTGTTAAAGATGCTGAAAAGTACAGTCTTAATCACAAAAACATCCTTAGTGCAAACGTGGACATTTAACTTGGATTTATGGCACGTGTTCCAAAAGTACATACATTTAATGTAAACTTCAACACTTGCTCAATACAGGTTTCAGCCTCGGGACGCTTTGGGACCCTAAGTGATTGGTGACAACCCTGAGCTGTCAGGGTGCCCTGATCCAAACCTCACTGAAATCAATGGGACTGACTGCGAGGGGCTGGAGTCAGGCCCTAAGTGCAAAAAGAGGATCTTCAGCGTTATTGCACCTTCACGTGTGAGTCAGCCAGATGATGCTCTTACAGAACATCACATTCACACAGCTAAGAAAAACCCAGCCATAAAAATCAATTCAACAGGACACAGAGCTGCTTTGTTTGCCTTTTTTTTGGTGGTGATGGGTTTTTGGTTTACCAAACCTCAATTCTTTTATTCGCAACTTCAACAGCTAATATACGGAGGTAAAGCCTTCAACCTGTAGAGGACATTTCAAGCATCTAAATTAAGTGTCAGGAAACTGTAGTGTACTTTTCTGATGAAACGTGATGGATGTTATGGAAAAACAGCAGGTAAAATGAACAAAATACTGTACTTTCCAGAGGAGAGGAAAGAACAAAGGGATAGAGCAGAAATGGCTTCCTTGATGACTATGAGAAGCTGCTTAGGACCCCGGTCCCATTCAGTGCAGATGAAGCTGTGGAGGTCTGTGAATGTGATGAACAGTACAGGACAACTCCAACTATTGTGTTATTTCTCTGTAACACTTAGTTGAAAGCTTCCAAAGAGCATCGAAAATGGGATGCAATTAGTTCACCCTTAATTCAAGGGGAACTAAACTTTCTCGTGTTACACAGGGCGGCATCTATAAAGTAATGAAGAATGATGTTAATATTAAAGCATCTTATTCCGTGAAATACATTGCTCCCTGCAATCACGTAACATTTGTATAGCATAAAAAACCCAAGTGCTCTCCTGTGGTTCCTCTTCAAAGCTGAACTCCCACTTGCTTCAGTAAGAGCCTTGCCCAGGGCAGGACCACAGGGTTTGATTCATTTCCATCACCTATCACTTGATTATCACAGCGTGACCAGCCAATATCTTCTCTAGACTCCTTATTTTGTCAGGCTTTTTTACAGCATTAGGAAATAGCTGTTCTGTGAAGCTGGCCGGCATTGGGTTGGACAAGGAGACCCTGCTTTACGTTTCAAAGGCCCAAAAGAACTCAACAGCACCTCTAATGGACCCTGCATACACACAAAAGCCTGTGGCTGCATGTTAAAGTGCATGAGTTCTAGTGCAAAGAGCTGTGCTGCATCTGCAAAGCTACAAATGGCATTTTAAGTGGAACTTAGGCAAAATTGGTGCGTTTCAGCCAACATGCTCATGTCAGCCCACGGGAGCTTCAGAGATCAGCCACCTCTGATACTCTTATGGGGCAGATTCAGGCCACAGAAGGGATCTCCCCAGCTCAGCAGACTCGATCCCCACTGCCCTGGCCAGCAGGAACAGAAGACATGCAAGCTTGGACCTTCAGGCACTACCAGGAGGGGAAACCTTGACTCAGCTTTATTGCAAGAGCACATGCAGGGGATCCCCTTAAGGCTTAGAAGAGATGATTTAGCAAGTGGGGCGTTAAACAAACTAGGAGAGGGTCTGGCGTGTAGAACAGGAGCTTGCGTCCTCCTTAAGCCAAGTGGCTGCGTGGCCCTTGGCACGGACATCCTTCCATGCCTGCTCTGACTGCTCCCTGCCTTGCGGCTCAAGTCAAATCCTGCCACGTTACTTGGTTTGCTGCTTAAAAGAAGTTGGAAGTTGTAGCAACATTTCTTTTATATATATAATAAGCAAAGGCATTTCTCACTGCTCTCATTTTTCATTTGAATTTCTGGTTTTGTTCAGGCTATTCTATTTCCTGCCCTCTCTAAAATAAACCAGTCTCATGCAACCTCCACGCAGCGAGAGCAAGCTGGACACTTGGTCCTTCTCTTTACCCAGCTTCTAATGGCCAGGTGAAAAAAAGCTGCACATGCTTTGGTTCCATTTTGCTCTTCCTTCCCCCCTAAAAAATCCACCATGGATTCACACGGGAGATAGAATAAATCTATTCAGAAGAAAGCAGCAAGGAGTCATCTCCGAAGAGGCACACAAGAAGTGGTTTTCAAAACTACCTCCAAGCTAGCTCTCATTTTCCCAAACAGCTTCATAGCTTATATCCAAGCCAAGATGTACATAAAGCTTAATAAAGTTTCCTCCTTTGCAAACAGAGATACGCATCAAAATACTTTCTTTATCAACAGTTACATGGCATTGCCAACAGTAACCACTCATCTATAAGGACATTTATCTATGCAACCATGTGAGGGAAGGAAGAGAAATCACCTGTGGATGAGTTAGGGTGTTTCAAACTGAGCTTTGCACACAGGCTGCAGGGTGGATTTGCAAGGCTGGCAATGGTAGGGGAGCAGGGCATCGACCAAATACACACCTGATAACTTAATGTGGACAGCCGAAAGTTCCCTGCAACTTCATTACGGTTTGTACTGGCTCAACACTGGGATAATTTGCAAGAGGGGAGAGGAACAGCTTGGAAGCGTGTGGGTATCAGCCATCCTGTGGTGGGAGCTTTCTGTTAGTGCCTCAGTCTAAATGTAAGAAAACATGTTAGGGTAAGAGAACCCTTCCATCTATCCATCTAAAGGCTCTGCACGGAAAAAAATCCAAACCTCAGGTCTGTATGAATTCTGGTTGGGAAATTCTGTCATTGGAGATAGATTTCTATTTATTGTGGGGACCTGGAGCTGAGCAATAACAGAGGAACTACCCTATAAAGGGTCAAGGCTGCATCTATCCCAGCACTGAAGTGACCCCAGCAAGCTCTAAGCTCTTGGGGACCCCACATGTTAATCAAGTTCACCCTGCTGACATGCAAAACAGCACTTCAGCACAAGCAGCTATTAATGTATGAGGGCTACGGTGCTCCCTCTTGCCCCTACTTTGCTGTACAAGCTTGGCTTCTAATTCTGCCTCTGCTATACTGGAGCAAGAGCTCCATCTTCTGAGGAAGCAGAAAAGAGCCTCATCCAGACTGCATCCCTGAGCAGACAATGGGACAAAGTCACCTGCAGTATAAAATGACCAGCCCATAGAGGAAAGGGAACTGCTAAATGCAAAGGTACTGTTTGAAATTCAGTTTTCAGAGTGCAAGTACATTATGGCTATAACAACACATCACTGAAAAGCTCTAGGAATAGCTCTAGGAAAACATCCTACCTCATGCTACAATATTGCCTGGAGCGCATGTAATTCTGGTTGAATCATGCCTGAAGACTGCATACACCATCAGCAACAGGGAGAGAGAACAGGCTTCATCTTAACAGGGAAAACAGAGCCCAGTTCAACATGACTGCAAAGCACCTGAGACTCACAGGAGGAGTTCTCTGTGGTTTTGCCTTGTGAAATCCTCACCCGGCAACTCTATAAACCAGCCTGGAGCTGTGGGTCTCTAGGCTTTGGGGGATATGACCACTGACAGAGCAAATCAGTGTTCAAAGTTTGCCAGCACCCATTTTCAAGATGAATTTATGGCTGGAGAAAACTCCTGCCCAGGCTCTGGTCCAGGACCCAGCGAGATGCGATAGCCAGGCTTGCTGAGAAGACAACACACAGTGCTCCAGGGTGGGAGTGTGCCAAGGGGAGTCCTCTCAGCTGCACTGAGATCCCACTACAAGCTACCCCTTATATACAGTCAGAAAACCTCTAATCTGTGAAATTCAATTGCCCTGCATCAAAGGGGACAGAAAACACCTTCCTGTATAAGAAGGATTTCACTGAAATACACTGTAAAAGCATCACGAGCTGACTGGGATTTTAAGCCTTTTAGAAGGCTTCCTTCATGCTCAACAAAAAACAATAGATTTTGACAAAAAGGAAGTATTTAAAAAGAACTCTACTTGCAAAATGTGTTTCATACGGTCAAAACGAGAGTATCTTTATTTTAACTGGACTAAATCTATGTGGGTTTTCTGAGCTGCTCCCATGGCAAACCCTGGTCTCCCGTTTCCAGCGGACAGCATGGTGATGAGGCAACACATGGAGCGCTGATGGTGATACACAGCAAGGGCGACAGGCTGCTCTTAAGGCATTTTCTTGTGTCCTCTGTTATGCTTCCCTGCCTATTTCTATGTACATTTATGGCTAGAAAATGAGCAATAGGACTTTTGAGACTAGAAGCCTTCTGCCAAAACCTGCTAACCTGTTTATTATAAATGCTCTTCTAACAAGCAGGCACCAATGAGGGCAAAGGGTGGCTGCAGAAATGAAGTATTGCCCTTAAAGTGCTCGGGGTCAGGCCACGGCATCTTTGGCAGCAGGAAGAGATTTTGCCTAAACACCTCCTATTCCCATGGGATTTGAGCTACAGCAGCGAGGAGGCAAAGCAGTCCAGGGAATCCCTGCTCAGACTCCACCTCTTCTCCCCGATCTTCTACCCAGCGCTCTTGCAAAGAAATCTACGTTTTTAAATGCTTGGTCTTAATTTACTAGTGCCTAAAGTCACGTAAGTGTCTTAAGGTGTTAACAAACAGCAAAATGAAAGCTGAACTGACTACTTTTGCAGGCTTTTGGGAGTAGCTGCTTTCTGGTTTTCCTGCAGAGGCATATGCAGCCGGATTTAGTATATCAAGGGTAATGCGAATGGCTTAAAAGACCTGACCGGAGTTACAAGACACGTCTGCTAGGCGTGCTATATGATACCTGTGACTTTGGCATTCCGAAATCTGCAGTCCCCGACCACCAGCTGCAGGCTGTGCACAGGAATCCAGCCTTCTTTTCTTCTGTTGAGGTTTTTCACCAACCTTTGAATGACAAAGGCGTTAGTAAAAGCAGCAAACCAGCCCAGGAACAGCTTGATATGGGTGCACTACACAATTCCGGGTGCAATCAACACTGTGTTCAAACCAGGGAAGCGTTTGAACAGGAGCTGGGTGTGCATTTAAAGTGTTCTTTTCACCTAAATATAGGAAGCTAATTAAAAAGCCTATATAGGCATAGGTGCCTTGGGCCCCTCTCTAGCCAACGGAGAGGAGCATGGCTCCCAGAGCACACATTATTCTGCCTGGGACCTCCAGAGGTACCAGTTTTCCTCTATTGACTACTGATGAAGCCAAGGGCAATAACTTCCTTCACTTCTCTGTTATTGAGCTAGACTGCTGGGATGAATTTAATCAGGATACTGTAAGTAAATTCAAGCCAAGACTGAGGCAGCTGGAAATACTCATGCTCATAAATGACATCCCTCTGTCTCATGCAGTGAAATATGCGTTAACAGAAAAGTTTGGTATGAGAAATCTTTACTTGGCACTGGCCAAAACCACCATGAGGGGTGGGGAGCATCCAGAAAAACTGAGATGCCTTACATCTGGCTTTTGCTAACAACAAATTGGCTCTGCAGAATGCAGTTGGACCAGATGATCACAGTAGGTTCCTTCCAACTAAAATAGTCTGTTGCTATTCCATTCATTCCATTCTAATTGCCCTTGAAGTGCAAGGGCTGAAGATGTCAGCCAGGAATCCTCCACAGGGCTCCATGTCTGTGCATTTATAGGCTACCGACTGCACCAATCTGATCCAGGCTCCTGCTAATATCACCCTTCCCACATCCCAAACACGGCTTCAGTGTGCTGTGCTCTCTCCCACTGAGAGCCTGGGCTGGCTGATGAGAGCTAGTCAGGAATCACCCTGGAAGGGAAAGAGAGCCAGAAACCAGTCAAATTGCTGCAAAACTCAGGAGAAGGCACACTGCCCTCGGAGACAAGGATGGTTCAACAGGCAGGAGCCTGGGTATGGCGACTGCCCAGGCAATGCCCACAGCACTGTTATCTTGTGAGCCACAGCTTTCAATACAGTAGAGGGATGGTGCTCCACAGCCATTAACAGGTTAACATTCATACAGCTGTTTGAGGGAGAAAAATATCCTGCAATTACTCAATATCGCTACTGATAAGCCCAGAGGAACAAAGCCAAGAGCTAAGCTGGGTGGGCAAAGAGCTCAATCTTCAAGCATCATGAAGCACGGCTGTGAAGACATTGGTAAAACAGAGATCACCCAGACAACCATGGAAAGAGAAGTCCTCACATGTTTGCCCAGCCAAGCCAGTGTATCCGGCCTCTAGTCTTGGCAAGGGAATGAATTCTCCAGCTGTCTGGAATAGTCCAAAACTGAAATCAGAAGCTGCAATGAGGGATCACCAGGCAAGCAAGGTTGCACAGCACTGCCTGTATCTCTCTTAGAGATAAGGCGAAGTTGTCATAAAATACCTACCACTGTCCCTCACCATCTTCGTGCAAGAGCTGAATCTCATCCCCGTTTTTCACCAGCAGGTCCTCCGATCCTCTCCTCTTGCAGTCTGCAAGCGCTTTGTACCTTCCTGGAGACTGTGGCAGTAAGACAAAATGATCTTATTTAGCTGCATTTCCTATCGCACAGCTGTTATTCCTGACTGCCTCAGGGAACGCGATGGAGCCCTATCAGCCACCTTAATTAAAATTACTTCAAGAAGCTGCGGCTTAGACATCTCCTCATTCCCCACATTGAGATATGGGAAATAGGAGAGTCCTGGACGAGACACATCCGTTATGTAGTGAAGCAAAACAAAGCAAGATAATCACAGCCACACCCCAGCACTGGGACTATTGCATCTCTCGTACTAACCAGCTGGCTCCCATCCTCCTCTTCGGTGTCCGAGCAGTTGGAGAGGTACTGGTTACCCGACCACTCCTCCAGCCCCTCGCAGATTTCCAGGGACTGGGACATTCCTGGCCAGCCTGCAAGACAGAGTGCAGCTCAGGCCGGGGGTACCCCAGCACCAGCAAAGCGTACCCCGAAGGAAGGGGAAGGGTCCGTACTTCTGTGGGGCTTGTTCTGGGGGGACGGGAGCCCGCTGTCCAGCATCACTGGGCTGGTGCGCTCCGAGTCATTCTCTTCTGAGCTTATGGAGGCTCTCTGCTGCTTTCTGAGGGGTTCAAACAGAAAAGGAAAGGAGAGAAAAAGAAGTCAAACTTAGCTTCATTTTACGAATGAACATAAACTCCATGAGGTTTTATAAAACAGGGTCAGAAATAATAATAGTACATCATAGAACCCTAGACTGGTTTGGTTGGAAAGGACCTTAAAGCTCATCCAGTTCCAACCCCCTGCCACGGGCAAGGACACCTTCCACTAGAGCAGCTTGCTCCAACAGTTCCACATCCCTCTTGTGCTGCTGCCCCAGAGCTGGATCAGGACTGATGGGGAGACTTGATTTAAGTGTTTTTAGAGGGCAAATACAGTTGCTCATGGGACTCACCCATCACTCAGCTGGGAAGACAGTGGGAGCTGATCTGTGCATGAGCCAGGCTGCTGCTTCTCCACTGCAGGGAGGACAAACACCAGCTTAACATCCATTTCTTTTATTAGCAACCATCAATCTAGAAGCATTGTTTTAAAGGTCAGACCTTTCATACCACCCCAGAGATTTCTGTTTAGAGAAAAACAGACTTGGGACTGGCAAAACACAGACTCAGTTATGATTAAGATGGTATGCCAGCACAAATCCAATAGCGAGCAAGCTACTGAAAATTATAATATGCTCAAAACTAGGCATCTGCTATGGATTTGTTGAATTAAGTCTATGATAACAAATGTGAAATTGCACTTCTGTAATTCATTTTCACATAAACACCTGCCCTCAACTGCTCCAAGTCAGGTTATTTCCCTGCATAAGACCTTACTCTAGTATCTTACTGCTAGGCTCCTTCTGAAAATCAATTCTCTGGTGAGAATGAGTGGATTTGAAGATCAGCAATGTGAAAATAGGGAAGGTTCTGCTGCAGAGTGGATGCCACAGCGAAACTGGTCAAAAAGGTACCTTTTATAAGCTCCTGCTGCTTGAACAAGATTTTTCTGATTTCATTTAACCATGCCATCTTCAGATCTACTGTTTGGGCCTGGAAGAAGAGAAAATGAAGAGGCATCCATTATAATGTATGAATAAAACCTTCTCTATGCTGTAATGATCCGAAATCCCCTTTTATCCAAAGCCACCACTAAATTTTAACCATTCCTGATCTTTTAAAACTGATGATCCTCATTACAAAGGCAAAACACAGTGGAAATTGTGGAGCCATCACAAGGAGTGTAGCAATAACACACGCGTACGTGCACTGTATCTCTTTGACAAAATACCTAAAAAGGGCTAAATCTGCCTTTTGAATATACTTGGCTACGTACATCTGCTTTATGAATATAAGTTGGCTGCTGTGTTGTAACATAGAGGAAAAAATATACCAATCAACACAATGGGTTTTCCTGTGAACACCCCCTTAGACAAACATTTCATCATCACAGATTTCTATTCAAAATGCTACAAAAGGAAACCAAACAAACAGGAAGGAATCAGGTCAATTGAGTTACTATTTTGTAGGTAAGTCAAAAGACTACTGGAAATTGCACCACAGAAGCTAAGACTTTGCTCTGGGAGCAGTTCTGACATCTAATTGTAGAGGAGCACAGAGAATTATAGAATCATGGAACAATTTGGTTTGGAAGGGACCTTAAAGCTCATCCAGTTCCAACCCCTGCCACGGGCAGGGACACCTTCCACTAGAGCAGGGACACCTTCCACTAGAGCAGGGTGCTCCAAGCCCCATCCAACCTGGCCTTGAACACTGCCAGGGATGGGGTAGCCACAGCTTCTCTGGGCACCTTGTGCCCATGTCCCAGCACCCTCACAGGGAAGAGCTTCCCTGCGAATGAGGAAGAAGAAATGCAAGTTAAATGGCTGATAATCCCATAAAGATCAATGGGAGGCATTTCTTTAACACTGTTGAGAGCATGCACAAATATCCCAATACCTGAAGCTACAAACCTGCACCACATAGACCTCTTCTCTCCCACTGTACCAGATTTCAAATTTCCGATGGTCTCCTTTCACATTCTCAGTTATTCCAACTGCATTCATCTGCAAAGCCAAAACAACCCCAAAAATCAAAACCTCTCCCCATGAATCCAGGCTCTTCACAGCACATCAAACAAACCTGTTTTCAGCCAATTTAACACATTTCATCAACTTTCATTTCAGTAGCAACTGAAAGTCATTATCTGACTTACCCACCCTGACTTCCCACCAGCTTGCTGTACTTGCAAATGCTTTCTGAAACCAACCAATGGACCTTAGGGGACTTTCCATTCAGCAATCAGTAGAGCAAACTGAAAAGTCATCTCATACCACTTTCAGCATGAAATTGCTCAGATGGGGTACATGAAGCTTTATCAGTGCATGGCACATGATTGTTCTACATACATTTTTTTCTGCCATGTTATTATTTTCTCACTTTAATTTCATGTTTCATTCTTTCAACAATCTTTAAGCCCCATTTGTGACACCCTTAGGTCCTTTAGGAGTTTCAGTTCAACTTCTTTCACTCCCTAAGTCTAGAGATCTGCAGTGTAGTGCCATGATGCCCTAGGAAGCTGCATCAGGCTTCATTCTGATTTGATAAAAACCTAGAACACTTAAAAGACAGTGTTATAAAGGATGTAGAAAGGGCAGCCTAAAGAGCACCTCATCCAGTCACTGCAAGCACTGTGCTTGTTTAGCACAGCAGTTTATACAGAGGCTCCAACACCACTACCCAGGCATCAAGGTATTAGAAGTTTTAGATGATCTACTATGAGGAGGTGAAGAAAAGTGTCAGGAATAGACATACTGAAGGTCTACTCATTCATGTTAGTGGAATTTGAAATTCAATTTCCTCCCTCTGACCAGGATTTACTGTCCTCAGTAATCTGTGGCTCACTGCAGTGCAGACCATGCTGGGTCAGTGTAAAGTTCATCTGCATCCTCTGCCATGGTAGTATACGGCACTGATTTACTTGCCATCACAATGAGCTATGAACCTGCATCCTGTAAGCTACTGAATCCCAGCTGAAGAGATATTGACCACTGGATGTTTTACATAGTGTGTAAGATATTGTCCTAGGGGGTTCTGTTGTTTGTGTTACAGACATCCAGTCACACAGCTTCTACCCAACAGCTTGCTTTAATTCTGAATCCTGAGAAAACATTCCTACAATGAAAAACAATTCCCCGATATGACCATGAATCAAAGAAATGTCACATTCCAGAGAAATTATTCTGCCCTCAAGACAGCAATTCTGAAAATGGCTTTGTGTGGATGTAATCCTGCAGCATGCATGGACTCTCTAACGCCAACCTCTCCGTGTGGCAACACAAACAATTGGAAAATGAGTCCCCTTGAGGCAAAGCAAAACCCTGGCCACATTGCCTGGACTTCTAAGGCAGGATTTTCTCCTCCAAGCAGGCTTTCCCCATGCTGCTTCTTCAGTTCTTTCAAAGCCACATCTGGTAAAACACATACTACAGGGAAGACAAGCTCTCCAGAAGGAAAATGATGCAGGTTGGGGAAAATATTGAAGTGCCTTAACATATGGTCTGGGATTTGCTTTTAATCCACTATTGGTAACAGGCACAGACACATTTACTGTCACTTTGCTTTCTGACTACTTGTGGCATCTCCTTCCCAGACCCTGATAGATCAGGGACCTGCAGCACCTGAGGGCTCTGCCTCCAAGTGCCCTTTTTTCCTCATTTTAAGATAAACCCATATTGGGCTTTTATTTATCAAGATGTTAAAGTGCTCTTCACACACAGTATGCCAGAAGGTTAATACTGGAGGAGCAGTTTGGGATTTGTATTGATAATAGTTAGCATTTACAGCTAGGTTTATGCCCCTCATATTTTGCTCTTCATCTGATAATTGTACTTTAAGCTGCAGTTAGAGCCTGCCAAAGGAGAAAGGCAATGAGGGAGGAAGAAGAGTTATCTGCATCCTCCTGGCTGGGAAACAGGGCTCCAGAGAAGCCAGCCAGACCCCAGCCCAAGAGATCACCCTGGGGACCAGGAGCATGAGGAGCTTCCCAGATGGCAGATGCAAAGGGCCTCCCTGGTTTCACGCCCTTGTACCCATGCCTGGAAAGCAGACTAGGGCAGGGGCAAAGGCACCTTCTCACCCCTGGGACTTGCCCACAGCTCCATGTCCGTGGCAGATGCCATCACATATGTGCTTCCGAAGTCCACAGGCTCTCCCAGCTGCTGCTTCAGCTATGGATGTCCTTATAGGTTATTACAACAAACAGCTTTTCATGGGCAAAGCACTTCCATATGGGGCATTACAGCCCTTAATAGCAGAAAACAAGCCACTGTGGTAGAGGAAAAATATTCTCTGAGTCTGCAGGGTTCCTGGTTTACAACATATATGGCAATGGCCCCAAGTAAAAAGTCCTTACTTTCAAAAAGTGCTTAAAACTGTAAGATGAGGTTTTGTCATATCCATCTCCATGCTCCTCTCGCTTCTTGCAGAAGACCAAAGCTTTCTCGTACAGGAAGAGATGCCTCTGCATCGGCTTGAACCTGGCGAGATCCTTCATTTTTGTGGGACCTTTCCGGTGTCCTGTCCAAACACTGAAAGATCCTTGCATCAACACCTTCCCCAGTTCGCTCAGGTCACCCTGGTGAGAGCATGATAAATAAAGCAAGTAAGAAAAAGGCATCAATTGAAACATAAGGACTGGCCAGACAATGGCAGGCGATGGGGCCAGCTCTGTTCCAAGGCACGTCACTCTAAGAATAGGTCTTCCTGGAAGGATCAGATGATGTTTTGGGAGTGGGGGCATGATGCCAGCAGGGAAGCAGAGGTCTTGGATGCAGCGCTGTGGCTAGTCTGTGTGAAGGGATGCAAGTCAGTAAGTAGAAAACTAGGGAGATAGGAAAGCTCTTCATATCCTATGGAAGTCCAGGCCAAAGAGGGCAGATGAGATTGGAGCCTGAATTGAGGTCTCAGAGGATGGACTTCTCACAGAGGCCAGGACTGAGACCAGCAGCTTAGAAAGCCAAGTCCTCACCCTTTCCTGAAGCCCTGGGGAAGACAATCACTTCAGTAGGCAAGGGTTAAAATCAGCCTCAAGGAGCATTTTGTTAAATGCTGAACGAAGACACCCCGGGTCAGAACTAAGATGCATGCTGGCAAACACTCTCAAGAACCACCAGGTGGCAAATGTGGGCACTATGCGGCCTGGATAGGTCCTCTGGACGGGCCTATTTTCCCAAATCAGATGGAGAACTGTCACACATAAGAGCTCCCTCATCCCATTCACTTCGTAGCTCTTCCAGTACAGCTTTTAGCTCATACATTCTGGGACACTATCCATTCCCGAGACATCATCCCATCTCTCATTACCCAGATCTACTCACATCATATCCTGTTATTGAAATCTGATGCATGGAGTCATTGACTGACTTCAGTAAATCCAACATTGCAACCAGAGCTTCTTGAAGTTCCTGAACTCCATCACAGCTTGTGCTGTACTTTAGCAGCTCCTGAAAACAGGAATGGAAAAGCACAGGTCTGCACTTGAACAATGAATATGAGGTGTGGGACACATCACTGAAGCATGGCCCATTTTCGCTGGGTTTCCTGATGGTGTCAGGTTATAAAGCGGCATCACGCTCATCTGAGTTCTTTGTGTTGTGTTTTCCCGCTCGGTAAGAAAGGGGAATTGAGGCTCAGGTTTTCCATTAGCTGCCAATATGCCTTCAAATGAGGTTGCAGCAGATAGGAGGAAGGGAATTTATAAAATCCAGAGCCTTAAAGTCAATAAATGGAAGGCAGATTAGGGAATTACACCATTGATATAAAACTGCTTTCATTTCCGATCTCCTGTGCCTACTTACAGCTTCTTGTGTACTCAGCTCTCATTTCAGAGGTGGGGTTCAGAAGCCACCACCCCAGTGTTATTGCCACTTTACCTAGTGGCAATAACAGCACTGCCTTGCCTCAGAGAGGGGACATGAGAATAAATGTATTAAACACTACAGACACTGTAACAACCCGAGAAGAGATGCATCAATCTCATGTATTTCATTCATCACACCCTTATGATCATCTCCAATCCTGTTTGCATAGAAGTGTTTCTATCATTTTGCATCTCTGAACAGATTCAGTCTTTCTCCCCTTAAAAAAAGGTTTGTTCAAAGCACTTGTTCCTTTTTCAGCTCTGTGAGGTTTTGTCTTCACTGAAAATCACTCCAGAGGGCTAAGATAAGCAACACATAATCCATAGCTTGGTGCTGATTTTCAGGTAACCTTCAACTGGAAAATAAAGTGGCGAACAAATCTATCTCCTGATGCCCTTTAACAGTAGAAGAGGAAATACCTTCAGAAGCAATTGGTATTTTGTCAGGCGCTGCACTGGTTTGAGCAAATAGGAATCCAGCCCAAGTTTGTGCTCTAATTTTCTTTGGCATTCCTGGAACAAAGAGTTCTGAGTAAGTTCTCAACCAATTCAGTAGTTATTCCTATCAGTTATTCCTAGGGGCCTACAAGGGTGCTGGAGATGGACTCTTCATCAGGGACTGTAGTGATAGGACAAGGGGTCATGGGTTCAAACTGAAACAGGGGAAGTTCCGATCAGACATAAAGAAGAAGTTCTTCCCTGTGAGGGTGCTGAGGCCCTGCCACATGGTGCCCAGAGAAGCAGTAAATGCTCCTTCCCTGGCACTGTTCAAGGCCAGGTTGGACAGAGCCTTCGGTAACATGCTCTAGTGTGAGGTGCTCCTGCCCATGGCAGGGGGTTGGAACTGGATGATCTTAAGATCCTTTCCAGCCCAAACCATTCTGTGATCCTACGATTCCAACAGCATGACTAATGTGGTTTAATGACTCCAAAGATTTCATATAGAAATGCCATATGCTGCCTAGAACTAAACGAATTTTATAAACACATGTAAAATAATATAAAGAATGGACTTCCCTTAAAATCCCTGTATACAAGAAACTCCAGCTGCTATCTTTGTGAGGCTTCCATGCAACAGTAAACAGAATACATGGGACGCTGAGGAGGGTGGTTGGGACAAGTGAGTGCCCCAGGATAATGCGTGGCTCAATGGGAACAAACAGCTCACCTGGAAGAAGGTGCTCTCGGAGCACTGCCTCCACAGGGACTCCGACCGGGGCTTGTTCTGGCAGTACTTCTCATACATCTGGAAATCCTCTCGCTGTAAGGGAAGCCGAAAGGCAAGTCACTCACATGTACAAAGCCTGCGGGCAGCCAAACCACATGGAATGCCCAAGCACTACATGTGCTTTCCTCTCTGCTGCCAGCTTCAACATCTAAAAGTCACAGAGTTGGGGTTAAAACACCCCACTGCTGGGAATCACAGCAGACCACAGCGTAGTCACGACTGCTGCTCGCCCCATCTGCTGCTGGCCATGCACCCACACTCCCAGCCTCGCTGTTGGTGGTGTGGATCAGAGGCATCTTGCTCAACTGGCATAACTGAGATGTCTCAGAGTAGGACAAACCAGGAGAAACATTGGCCTTCCAGTCTGCTTTATATGTGAAAATGAGTCACCCACCCTGTCTAGGAAACAAAATCCCACTCTCTCGGGTGCTCCCAGGCAGCTTTCCAAGCTATGTAGGAAAATTCTGCAAGAGATGGGAGAAGAGGCAAAATGCAGGGGTGAGCAAGATATGCTTTGGGTACAGAATCATTGTAGGAAATCAGTCCGATACAGATGGGAATAAAGCCAGCATCATACTTATTGTGGAAGTCGTAGATCTCAGGCATGTTTCCAAAGAGGACATCCTTCCTGTTCCTCAGCACAGGAGGCATGAGGATGAGCATGGCAGGGTTATCCATCTCAGCTCTGTAGCCCTGCGGGATGCAAAAGGGGTTCATCACTCAGTTGGTAAGGCTTTGGCTTGGCATCTCCTCGAAGGCAGATGAAAAGGGGACATGAACAGACTTTCAGTACAATCTGCTTTATTTCAACATGTAACAACCCTTTTATTTCCTTATCTTTGTATCCAAACCCCTGTCTTTCAGTCCCTGGGAACAATGGTTGTGGTTCAGTAGGGAATGGCTCAGGATGACTCCCATGGGGCTAGCCAGCACCGCAGAGATGCTCTTTATTCACCAAAGGCAAATCTCAGCCACTCTCTCCTTGCTATGGCCTGACTGTGGGAGAGGCCCCACAGGAACACTTGCCTGGGTTGAACATATCTGCTGCTATGACCATGGGATACAGGAGTGATAACATGTTTGGGGTATGCAGTTACAAACAACCTTACAAGAACCAGCACATGAGGTGGCTTGTCACAAGGCAGAGACAGCTTGAGATCAAATATCAAAATCAATAGGCTTCCTGCTCCTGGATAAGACCTGCTGAGCACTAGGGTCTTGCACTCCTCGATGCCTCAGGATCTCTGTCCTTTGTGGCTCCCTAATCCTCTTGATATCATAGCCTCCTAAACCAGGGAGGAGCTGGAAGTGATACCACTGCACTCTGAACTGTTGGGTGGAAGTAGGAAATGATGCAAAGTTCCCCTTGGTAACGTCATAGAATCATAGAATAGTTAGGGTTGGAAAGGACCTTAAGATCATCTAGTTCCACCTCATCACACAATGTAAAAACATCACCAAAATGGGTAAACATCCTAACTGTAGTGTAGGGAAAAGGCATGGCCAGAGCTCAGGACTGTCACTGCAAAGAAGCCATCAAGTGGCCACTAGCCACAGCTCAAGCTGGCCACACTAGCCACTAAGCATTGCACAGAGAACTGAGGCCACACTAAGATCTGAGGCCCTACTAAGACAAGTAGCAAGAATGTTCACAAGAATTTATTCAGTATGTACAGCACATCTTCTCTGGCTTTCCAGATTAATCTCTCACACTCACTGTGGTTGGAATCAGTATTCCTTACACTAAGCAGGCATTTTGTAGTTGATTAAGGATGCGGGAGAAGATAACCCTCTGGAAAATTAGTCATTTATATTTACCCACTGCAAGCAGGCTGCCCCCTTTAAAGGAAACACTATTTTCAGAAAGCTTTAGTCTATCCATCCATATTTCTCTATCTAGACTCAATATGCACAGCAATAAATCTGTGTGCTTGCCAACTGCTTTATCACACAGAGTGTGGTTCGACACAACAAACATCAGTGCAGAGCAATTACATGTAACCACCTGGAGCCCGGCAGATTTATACCCTGCTTGCTCCTGGGTTAAACATGAAGGGGGAGAGCTATTTAACAGCCAGCTTGGTTTGGCCATCAGCAAGAGCTCTTTTGAAATACATTAGAAGTGTCTAAAATGGCAGGATGAGAAATTACAAGCTGGTTTCTAAAGAAACGTGCGTTCTATGTTCACAAACTCAGGACTGGATTCTCCCAAGAATTAAACACAAGCTTCTTTGTCTCCAAAAGGTAAAGGAAATTAAGGAACAGTTAAAACAATCACAGCTTTTTGTACATTTTCCCAGGCACTGATAAATTACCAGTGCTTTTGTGTGCAAACAGAAGGTTTCTCCCTCATTCTGGATGAAAAGCTCATCCTGACACCAACTGTTCCTGCAGATGCCTCCAACAAAGAAAACCTAAGGAGAAAACATGAACATTTATGACCAGCTTGGGATCTGACAGGCTGGTGGAAACCTGCCCCACCACATCTTTGCTTGGTTTGACAGGGTGGCAGATTCTGTTTTGGGCAAGCCACCAGGGAACGGCAATGAGCAACCTGAAGAAGTGACTCACCGTCAAAACAGTGAAGAGCTCCTCCACGTACACCCTCTCCGTTTCTATAAGCTCATTTATGACATGGCTAAAATACAGAAAGAAATAGGATTATATCATCTTTATGTGTGTAAAAAACCCACGGTGCAGTTCAACCAGCCCAAACCATAGTGTGATCGCATGAACAACCAACACAGGGATGATAAAACAGGTAAAAGCACAAGAGATGGCACCTACGTCTGGCTGCAGGAACCCATGGATGGGGCAAGGATTGGCCAGAAGTAAACGTCAGGGTGAGTGATGTAAACAGGGTTCAAACTTACCCTTTTAGTATATCTAAGTTGTCATCACTATCTGAAATAAAATACTGCAAGGAATTCCGTTTTTCCTGGTAGTCGTGCATGACTTCAATCTGGAAGAGAAATGGGATGCACTGGGAAGAGCTGCAGGGAGGTCCTGCAGAGCCAGGGTGAGCCCGGCCCCTGATGCTGGCATGCGAACTCTTTAGGAAAGGATGGAATATGCCTCCTTTTAAGAAATCCTTTGTGACACACAGCTTTTAAAGGGCATAGCACATAATGGATAGCCAAATATTCCCAGAAAATGCTCTGCTACATAAAATCTGGGAACACTGGGAACATAATTCAGTAGTTCATAGGAGAAATATCAGCAGATGGGCAGTTTTCCTGTCCAGTGACAGACATCTCTGCTATGCAAAGAACAAATCCAGGAAATAACACACAGGAAATCAGTCTCTGTGACTTGGAAAAACAATCCCAGATAGATCTCAGGTACTGGAGTAATCCAACTAAACCATATGGATATGAAAGGGTTTAGGGTTTGTTTGGGTTTCTAAGGAAACAAAAAAGAGCATCCTCAAATCCAAAGCCTAAATACAACCAATTTTTAGGAGGGTTTCAGTTCTTCAGTGCATAAAACACATTCAGATTTCATGAACAGTTTTTACCTTGCGAGAACTTGGGGTTTTTCTTGATGTTTTCTTCCCAGGGAGAGAGAGATCAAATGAAAACTTCAAACTGGAATTAAAATCCACACCTTGAGCAGAAGAAAACATAACGGTGTCATGTGCATCTACAGCAAAGGAGACGGTTCACACGGAAACTAGTAAGTCACAAAGAAAAATGGGGTGTGTTTTAGGAAAGAATAATTAGTTAGCTAATAAGATAATCATAGAATAAGGGAATCACAGAATGGTTTGGGTTGGAAAGGACCTTAAGATCATCCAGTTCCAACCTCCTGCCATGGGCAGGAACACCTCACACTAGACCATGTTGCCCAAGGCTCTGCCCAACCTGGCCTTGAACACTGCCAGGGATGGAGCATTTACTGGGATAAATGGAACCTACTGGGATACTGGTTTAAAGACTTTTTATGAATGCAGGGCAAGATGCTCAGCTGTGTAAACTGTTTGTCCACCTTAGAAGAGTTTATTGCTGTTGTAAATAAATACCTACAATTTGCAATACTCATACAGCATCTTTCAAATACTTCTTAATCCTCAATAGTCAGCGTCCCAACTCTTCACCCAAAGGGTCTCTTTCCCCAACAAAAAATGGCAATAATGGATTTCTCCAGCCTCAGTGACAGCTCCACATGCCAGTGGCTACACCAGACTGAGATGGACCAAAATTGAACATATTCTGATGTGCAATATTCACTTCTTTACGTGCAGAAAAAAGAGGCTAGAAAAGGAAAACCAAAAAATTATCTGGGCTAATGAACTATCTTTCCATAAGGGTGAAAAAGGTACCACAGCACATACAAATGCAACAGCAGCCGTGTCTACACTGAAGGTTTGGAGAGTGCTGACAGTGAAGAACCATCTTCTGTGAAACAGAATACGTAGGGACAAAAATGGATGCAGAGGAATGCAAACCCCCTGTCTTCACATGGGGCTGCTGTAAGATAAAGCTATGATGCATTCTCACACCACAAGGCCTCAGACCTCCATGTGTACAAACGCCACATGAGGAAGAAGATGTGGGTGCTGGAGAGCAGACTGGAAACATGCATTGTGGTGTGACCCATCACAGACAGAAAGACCCAAAAGCAGCAAGGACTTGCAGTGGTCCCACTGTGAGGAAGGGAACACAGATAGGAAGTTAGACAGGAGATGGTCATCAGCAGTAGCTTGGTGCTCTGCTGCAGGAGTGAATCTACTCTATCACTAGGGCTCTGTTGCAGCCTCCTGTACCACTTCTGCACATCTCACTATGTTTTATGGCTCAGGATAGGATAGCATTACTCTTTTATTCCCCTCCAAAAAGTGGTCTCAAAATCAAACCCATATTTATCAGACAGGCTTCAAATCCAGGGTAGAGATGAAAGAGGAAGCGTCTTTCCTCAGAGAGAAAAAGAAGGGAGGGGGAGAAACAAAGGAAAGAAAGAAAAAGAGGACAAAAGTACCATGCTCGGAGGTGGTCTGATTTCAATCCATGCCATAAAACCCATCCATCTCAAAGCACTCCCATCAGAGCCCAGCATGTGTCTTTGACACTGCACATCCCACCAGCAGGCCCGCAGCAGTCTGATGTTATGTATCAAACAGAGGTCCTATTAAATGCTATCTCTGCATGATCTACCCAAAGAGGAGCCTTTTGTCTTTCCCTGCTTGCTGGTTATGCTCATTACAGCACACTTGATCATCTCTTTCAGGAAGAGGATTTATGGAGGATACCGGTGTTTTGCAGACAACTGAGTGCCTTTGCAAGAACGTGCATCCCATAAAGGCGTGAAATGAGGCCAGCCAATTGACAATGGTCTCACAACATTCCATGCAGGTGGCCACCCATTTACCCCTGCTCTTTAAGTCAGTATTTCCTCCCTAATGCTCTCCTGTTTCTAGAAAGCTGGGTAAGTTGTCAGGTAATGGGCAATACTCCCATTTAAAGACCCAGAGCATTTTCTCTCACTGAAGAAAGGGGCTCAGAAGGCAGCATGGTCTAGTGAAGGTGGCATCAGCCTGGGAAGAGGAAATCTGGGATATATTCGCTGCACTGGCTTGCATCTCAAATAGCTTAATGCCCCTCACTGCCTCTACCTTCATCCCCACCTCGCCACTAGCTTGGCTATTTACATTATGGACTGAAGCCACGTTTACTGTTGTACAATTTTATGTGGTATGATACCTGCTACAATTCACCATACCAATATTTCATTGATTCAGCATAAAAATTCTGTGTTAAAACACAAATGTTTCACTGCTTTCTGCAGTCAGATCTCTGAATTCAATATTTCCACAAAATATAGCATGTCCCTGGTTTAAAATACATGGATGTTACTTCAGAATACTGCCAAGGATTGAAGCTTTAATGTTATCATTTAAAACTAACGCTGTGCCACATCCCATTACCAAAATCAGGGCAGATCATCCAGTGGCTTCAGCTCAACCAGAATCTGTACTGTTATGGGCATTAATTATTCCATAATTGGGATTTAAGGAAGACATCCTCGAGGAATCAAAGGGAATTAAGCACCCGGCTCAGTTCTGTTCATGAGATTAGAGCTCCTCATCTCTCCAAGCTCCTTTACAAACATCAGCGTAACTTTATGTCAGCTCAAGCTCAAGACAGTCACAGAGAATAGGTGCGCTAATACATTTATAAACCTTGCCTTTTCTCCCTGTAGTACTAATTCAGCAGTGTTCAGCCCAGTAGGATGTTAGTGAAGCAGAACTGGAAGCACGCACTGTTTACAACTCTTGTTTCACTGAGTAGGAAGTGAAAATAAATACCAAGCAACCAGCCCTATTATTCACACACGTATGGGAACACAAAATGTGTTTCCCCATGAGGCAGGACACAAAACTGGGAAGACAACAAATCACCTCATACCTTTAGCATTACACAACAACTCTGTATCAGCCAGCACAGCTGAGCTGGTTTCTCAAAGCCATCCTCAGCTTCACTCTTCCAAAAGCAAAAATATCATCTGAAAACACCAAGAATCTAAAATATTTTACCATGTTTAGGGGAGAATAACGGTGACTTTGATCTGGGTGGGTTTTCTGGCCTTGGGGCTACCAATTGGACGGGCCGCACGTGTTTATCCAGCAGCTTCTTGAAGCAAGACTGACGGTTCTCAAACATGCTTCGAACGTTTTCAAGCTTGACCTGCACTGACTGTATCTGGCACTGCAGAGAGTGAGAGAGACTCCTGTGATCAAATAACTACCATTATTTCACACTTTGACCCCGAACAGAGGACTATAAAGCTGACAATCCCACTCACTTGCTTTATACTGTGCCACAAGGAACTGGAGGGGTTGCTTACCTTTAGTTCTGATGTTAAGACTGACTCAAAATCATAGTGTAGGGCTTGGGGATCATAGTTTAAGTAGGCTGAAGAGCTTTCAAGAAACCTTTCTATGTCCTGGAGAGCTTTCTGAGCGCCTTCTTTAGACTGGCACTTATCCATCTGCTGGTTGGCAAGCAGGTAGGCACCTTCATCACAGCACTGCAGAGCCTGGTGACAGCACAGGGCAAGCACAGGGAGCAGGACCATCAGCGGCACCCCTGCTAAACCAACGTTCCCATGAGGAGCATCATTTACTAGATCTGTATGTTCAACATGGAGCTAAGTAGCACTCCTAAAGACCTCAGCAGCTATTGGGTTTTGATTAGTAGACAGGCCACATTTTACCTGGAGGGTCCTCAACATAGCTAAGTTATGCTCCCACTGTATAAAGTCAGAGCGGTCAGTGACACCGCAGCACTGCTTGGTGCGCAGTTGAACCAAATGATAAGCGGATCTTTATTCATGCAACTCAGAAAGCTGAAGGAACACTAAGAGTTTCCAAGGAGACAGGCAGGGGTTTTGTGGTAAATGCCTGGCCTGGTGCAGACCTGAACTGTGAGAAATTATCAAAGAAATTGCATTCATGTCTTTAAAGAAAAAAGGATTTCAAATCATACTTTAAACTTTCAATATTCATCACACATTGGCAATAGGTTTAGCTGGCACTCACACACCGTAGTGCACACAGGCACGAGAAGATCAGAGAATGGTTTGGGTTGGAAGGGACGTTAAAGCTCATCCAGTTCCAATCCCAACACCTTCCATTAGAGCAGGTTGCTCCAAGCCCCATCTAGCCTGGCCTTCAACATTGCCAGGGATGGGGCAGCCAAGGGGACCTGTGAACAGGAAGTGAGACCATGGAGAGCAAGACCATGGCATGCTCCAGCAGAGCCCCTGGACTACCCACTAGCACCAACCAGGACTGCCAGGAGCCCACGAGAGGACACTGCCTTGCAGCTAAGAGGCTGCTGAGGAATCAGTGGCCTTGTCCCCACACATTAGTGCAACACTGAGGTGAACACAGAGAGGTACAAGTCTCAAGTCTCCCAAACCAGTCAAATGCAACAGGGCCAAACCTCACTGCTTCTCTTAATAGCCTCAAGCATATTACAGCCCTGTGCCTTCTGGCCTAATTAGCATGAATTTCCCTAAATGAGTATTTGATGTTGATTAAGATATCAAGGAGTGTTGAAGCCACACGACTCCACTTCCATGCTAGCGCACAGCAGTTGTGCCTATCTAACAATCTGTCATCTCATTTTACAGTCAGCTATGTTCATTCTTAATAAATCTCTAAGAAAAATGGGCTGGCATTTATCCAAAAGCATCCCTTCTATTGCATTCAGTGTAGAAACCTCAAAAGTCAATTAATAGATGGATGCAGCATGAAATCATGACCAACAGCAGCAGCTGAACTTTGGTGTTCTCAAGAGATGCCCACCTCTTTCTGCTGACAGTTCACAGCAGCAGCAAATAGCTGTTTGCTAATTCAACCAGTTAAGTGAGGGATGAAGCACTCCTCCAACCCCTGCGGTTCACTTTCCTACTATGAACTGCTGAAGCAAAGCTGCAACTTTCAGATGCTCCCAGATAAGAAGTAGAGATGCTAACCCCATGGAGAAGCTAATATCTGCTTTTTAGGCTCGGTGTCTCTGAACACTACCTGCTGAAGGCGGGTATGGAGATCCAGGGTCTTTTGCAGTCGCATCTGCTTCCTTTTGATCTCATCAGACAAGACATCAGAATGGTGCCGCAGCTCGTTGCATTGCTGGCAGATTAAGTTAAGGGCGTAGTGATGGTTTGCTGCTAGCTGGTGTCCATGTAGTATCACCACCTGAGCCTTCCCTATCAGATCCTTCAGTGAAAGGAAGAGAATGGATTGCACACTTATTGAATGTCAAAATGACATATAACAACACAGAATCAGAGCACCACAGAATCACAGACCTGCTTCTGATAGAAGGGACCTTAAAGCTCTTTCAGTCCCAACCCCCTACCACGGGCAGGGACACCTTCCACGAGAGCAGCAAGCTCCAAGCCCGTGTCCAACCTGGCCTTGAACACTGACAGGGATGGGGCAGCCACAGCTTCTCTGGGCACCCCCTGACAGCGCCTCAGCACCCTCACAGGGAAGAGCTTCTGCCCAAGAGCTCATCTCAGTCTCCCCTCTGGCACGTTAAAGCCATTCCCCTTGGCCTGTCCCTACAGGCCCTTGGCCAAAGCCCCTCTCCAGGTTTCCTGGACCCCCTTTAGGCACTGGAGCTACTCTAAGGTCAGGCCCAAAGGACTTCAGAACTCGCAGCTGACACAACTGTTCCTGCAGCCATGTTCCTTCAAGACTGGTGAAACAGCTTGTCAAAAGGTTGAGAGAACATCACTGAGTGTTCTGGTTTGGGGTCGAATGGTTCGAACTCAAAGAAAAGCAGAGGAATCCATCCCAAAAAAGGTGCAGGAGTGCAGAGCACCACTTTATTTCATTGGCAGGATCAGTGCAGGCAGTGTTTCACTTGTACTTTATCCGACAGAGCAGCACGGAGCCCTGCTGAGACCTGAGAGCATCACCCAGCACATGCACAGCCGCGACAGCAGCAGCGCTGCTGAGATCACAGCGGGGTCACTCCACACAAGAGGGTTGGGGCATTTCTGCACAGGGGGAAGGTGCCCAAGGGACAAACTTCACGTCTGGGCACTGATGCCCAACGCTGCAGCCTTCCCCATCCCGCCTTGGGGACCAGCTCCCAGGGGCAACGGGGGGCAGCAGGGCCCCTGCAGCACAGGCCAAAGGCAAATACAGTTGGGGCCCCTTCTCAGCTCTAAACAGCTCTCTCCAGGAGAAGACAACGCGGCTTTCTAGCACCTTCTGCAGCCTTCCCTTCCTGTTGCCAGGAGATGGGCACCGCCCATGGAACCCTCATGGAACCCTCACAGAACAATGGTGTCCCGGCAACGCTGCAGAACTTGAGGGGCCGCTGGAGCCACGGCCCTTCAGTCTGCTGAGCAGCAGGACCCAGCGTGGCTGCTCAGCATACGCTGGGAGCCAAGAGGAGGAACCGAGCGGTGCTGGCGATGGCTTCAGCAGAGGCATCCTCAGCGTCGGCCCGGCGTCGGAGAGGTGACACGGGAGCACCTTGGGGTGCTGCCACCGCACCTCCCGCAAAACAAAACTCCCTTCAGGGTTTGCCTCATGGACCCTGGGCCCTGACCATGCAACTTTGTGTTTCAGAGGCCTCTGCCAGGCCCCGAAAGCCCCCACCGTGCTCCTTCCTCTACGCGCTGTGGCAGCTCGTCAGCTGCGAGGAGTTCACCTCCATCTCGTGGGGCAACAAAGGGAGCTGCCTTGTGGTCGCGGAGGGTCTCTTCCAGCGAGAAGTGCTTCGCAAGAGGGAAGTACTCAAGACCCTCCCGGCTGACAGCATGAGCAGCTTCCTTGAGCAGCTGCACCTCCACGGCTTCCGGAGGATGCCGGATGGTGTGGATGTCGGCATCCCCTTCAGGGAGCTGCAGGCGTTAGCAGCAGAAGGGCCTGCTCTGGGACAGGTACGTTGACTCCTCCTCACACAAAAGAACCCTCAACCATCTTGTGGCAGCTGCCGAATGCTGACAAGATACACGGCAGCACCAGCATCATTCCCAACAGGCCCATTCCACACTCAGGTGCTCTCAAACGAGACCGATTTGGGTTTCCCCATTGGACTTTAGGCCTTTGAAGACCCTACACTTCTCTGCTCCCAGCAGCTGGAAACACAAGGGTGGTTATCACTGACCAAAACTCCATCCTAACATTGCATTCAGCCAAAACAACTGAGGTTTAAGATGCCCCACAAAGCCCTTTGGAACACCCCTGTTTGCCTTTTCCAATGCAGATGCCGCGTTATTGGATCTCTGTCTCTCTCCTTGCACAGATGGCAACTAACTCCTCTCCTTTGTGTTTTGTAGCTGCTCTTCTACTCCCACCCAGACTTCCAGGAGGACTGCCCCAACCTCCACAAGGTGGAAGCGATGGCAAGAGCGGCCATGGAGCAGCTGAGAGCGGCCACTGCAGCTCCCCCCGGCCCCCGCGTCAAGGGCACCAGGAAGAGAAGACGCCAGCCTGGGGCTGAGCCTGGTGCAGGAGCTGCAGAGGGGCAGCACAACACCCAGCCCTGTGCGCTCACCGGCACCACACGCACCAGGCGCGGGGCTGCTGCAATGGCATCAGCAGACACCGGTGGCCCGTCTGCCCCAAAACGTAGGCATAGGTAGATAGGGACAGACATAGAGTAGGGATAGGGTATAGGCTAGTGTAGGAATAAGTAACTGTTGTTGGGGTTTCAATAGGTTATAGGTCAATGTAGGAGTAAGTCACTGTTGTTGTAGGTGTTTCAATAGGTTATAGGTTAGTATAGGGTAAGTAGATGTGTTTTTGTTGTTCAGTAGAATAAACTTTTCTTAGACTCATAGGATTATAGGATAGTTATAGTTATAGTTTAGTCATAGGATAGTTAGGGTTGGAAAGGATTTGAAGAGCTTCTAGCTCCAAGCTCCCTGCGTGGGCACAGACACTTCACACCAGACCGTGTCTCCCAAGCCGCTGTCTCACTGGGCCTTGAACCCTGCCAGGGATGCAGCATTTACCACTTCCTGGGCACCCTGTGCCAGCGCCTCAGCATCCTCACAGGGAAGAGCTTCTGCCTCACATCTCAACTGAACTTTCCCTGCTCCAGTGCAAACCCATCACTCCTTGTCCTATCGCTGCAGTCCCTGATGAAGGATCCCTCTCTGGCACCCTCGGAGGCCCCTTCACACACTGGAGGCCGCTCTGAATAAACATTTCTTATACAAATGGCATCATGGCTCATCAATAAAAGCTGCCGTGTGCTGTCTCTGCAGTCTCACAGTCACTGTCTCCACACTCTGGCCGGGCATTGCCTTCAGGGACATGAAGGGTTTGGCTCCAGCCACAAAGGCCAAAGGCCCCAGTTCAATGTCAGAGGCTCTGTCCATGCTGCTCTGCAGGGCAGGGGAGCACAGGAGCAGCCTGGCTGCTCGGCTTCTCCTCTGCACCTTAAAGATGACCTCAAAGCTCATCCAGCTCCAACCCCTGCCATAGAGCAGCTTGCTCCAAGCCCCTGTGTCCAACCTGGCCTTGAACACTGACAGGGATGGGGCAGCCACAGCTTCTCTGGGCATCCTCTGACAGCGCCTCAGCACCCTCACAGGTAAGAGCTTCTGCCTAAGAGCTCATCGCAATCTCCCCTCTGGCAGGTTAAAGCCATTCCCCCTTTCCCAGATTTCAGGTACCCATAGACATGACTGCCATTAGGAGTAGGCAGAATAGGTGGCTTACACAGGATAAAATGCCACCAATTAGCTGCGAAAGAAAACCCCTTTTGCTATCCAAAAAGAGGACAAAGAAGAAAACAGCACTTCAGCAAACTAGCAATGCTGGAAACGTATTGCTGCCATCCTGAGGAACTGCACTCTATAAAAACCTTTGCCTCATGTCCAGTTTAAGCACACTAATGCTCATAAGCATGAAGGCAACTTGAGCAGGCAAGGTTTACAGTGAAAACAAACTGGGCCCTTTGCAGCAAAGCTTGGTGCTGGTCAGTGCAATGGTTATGCCTTCTCCAGGGCTGGCTTTCAGCTGGGACTGCTGTCCTCTTGCTCTCTGCCTGCCTGGCCTTTTGTTCCTCCGCTGTCCACACACATTTCACCCAAATGGCCAGAAAGTCTTAGATCCAGATCCTTCAGGACCTCTCCACTCACCCTGACCTGTTTGCCAAGCACATCCCTTTACAGAAGTCACATCCTCCATTGGGCTCCCGTGAATCATCACTCTTCACTCTTCTTTCCCCTACATCTCGTAGTCTTTCTTCATCCATATGCTGTGTTCAAATCACAGACACACCAAGATAGCAACTTTTTTTGCTTCTCCATGTGCCTGGTAACCAGTCTCAGCCTATTAGCACTGCTAAAGCACTTTGCATATAAATAATTCTTCTTCCAGCTCATTAAATCCCATGCCTCCCCTCTGTTCAGACATTTATCTGCTCTAGATTTTCCTGGTGGCTCAGCGATTTATTTTAGCTGTGATCATTAAATACCCTGTTTCCGGCTTTCAGAGTGATCACAGCACTTCTGCACACAGCAAAGACACAAAATCAATCCTTTTCGTGCAGCCACTTCCCAACAGATTACACTGGTAATGTCAGACAACACCTCCTACCACAAACACAGAACGCGTCTCTTGTGTTTCATTAGTGCCTCTTTCTGTGAAAGATTCTCTCACCTGAGCCATACCATCGAAATGAGCCAAGTCTTTGAGCCTTTGTTTCACTTGGAGGACACTGTCACCAGTGTCAGGAACCTCTGCTTGCTGCCCCATGAGAAATTCAATGGCATTCTTGACCTAGACACAAAGAAGAAGACTGCTGCAAAAAGGATATAAAGCACAGGCAGAAAATCATTCTCAGACTGAAATTAACCACACTTTAGCCAAGACTGCTAAATCCAAGCATAACGCTACAGTCCAAGAACTAATTACTAAACTCAAAGCTGCTTCTATCAGCAAAATCTCTGTGACTGCAGGGCAGAGATACCTAAATTAGCTCTGAATGAGGAAGCACAGTGGTCTCCCCAAGCTCGCCAGCCCTGCCAGCGCCAAGGAACTGCAGCAGGAATCAAACACTCCTAAAATACAAAGCACAAAAGCTCTTCTCATCTCCCCTCCTTTTCGTCTCCAACTCTTTCTTCCACCACAGGCAGCACAGATCCGATCATACCTCTTGAAAACTTTGCTCGAACTTCCACAGTTGTAAATACTGCTCCATTTTTAACTGATGCTTTTCCCAGAAGCCATCAAAAGCAGTCTCCATCTCACGCAGCTGACCAAGTAACCTGCAGCACAGGAAAAGGACAGGGCTGGAATAGAGGACAAGCAGAGACGGGCAGTTCCTAGAGAGCACATATTCAGGTCTTCTGGACCCAAGCTCTCAGGAGAAGTCAACAGATGCATTATATATGAGTTCTGAGGAGCACAGAGAGAATGTCTGCGGATTCATCACTGCAGAGGACAGCACATTTGTGCAGCAGTTGTTGCTATCTCCATTTATCTGAATAATACAGAATCCCAGACTGGTTTGGGTTGAAGGGACCTTAAAGCTCATGCAGCTCCACTCCTCTGCCATGGGCAGGGACACCTTCCACTAGACCAGGCTGCTCCAAGCCCTGTCCAATCTCGTTTTGAGTACCCAAGAGCCTGGCATGGGAGAAGCCTGCATCTGCTCCACAGCCTCATCAAATCAATGGGGGAAAAATCAGAGCACGTCAAAGTTACCTGACAAAAGTCACCCAGCAATTTGATGGGTCTGGAGCAAAACACTGGTATGTTGCCCTTGCTTGATAAGTGACTTAAACAACACATCTGTGCTTCAATCACTTGAGCAAAACAGGCAAACAGGACCCCGGTGCACTCACCGATTCACAGTCTCCCAGTCCCCAGGCCTTTCGCGGGGTTGGTCCTGGCTGCATTCCCCAGAGTCTGGCTCCTCAAAACTGCTCAAAAGCAAGTTTCCCTCTTTTGTGACTGCTGTAATATCTTCCTGCACAATGCAAAACAGTTCTGAGTCATTTTCTGAGGTGAGGATAAGACATTTTGTGTTTCTCCTACCTGAGTTTCTCTGTATGAAATGAAGCACCAGCATCCATCAGAACAAAGGACTCCCAGCAGATGTTTTAGCACCCTTAATGTAGAGTCAGCCCCTGGAGCTGGAGGAGGCTGAACCACAGACTGGTCACCAAGCTGGGTGGACACTGGCACACTTGAAAACATCAGTCCACTAAAGGATTCAAGAGGCAGGAGGACAGCATTACCATGGGTCCTTTGTGGCAAGCAGGTGAGCTGGTATTAGATACCTATCTACAAGTTCATACATTCAAGCAAGTATTTCTGCTTGAAGGCTGCGCTTCTCCATCAAGGTCATTGAAGGATGTTGTAAGAGAGCATCCCATAGTGGGATAAAACTGGGACTGTATAGTTTCACTTACTGGAGGGGATACAACCAAGTCAACACTCTCACTGAGACTCCAGAGACAATTTAAAGCCTGGGTGTGCTCACTAGCATCAGCTGAGGCGCTTTGTGCTGTGCTGCTCTCAGCCCCATACAAACAGGTGCATTTAGTCACTTATTTTCAGGAAAAAAGAGACCACACATAGGGGTCAGAAGGAAGGAACAGAAGTGGCTGAAGAAGCCCTGAAGGAGAAACCTGTTGATGGCTCCATTGGGCAGCTAACTCACAGAAGAGTGAGAGCCCATCCTAGGAGATGGGCAGATTTCTGTTGCAAGAGAAACAATGGCAAAAGCACTTTAAGGAGAAGATTCAGAGAGCACAGGCTTGCTTAAGCATCTGTCTGCCCCATATAGCTCACAGCAACCTAAACACAACACCGTCTTTAGGGCAGTAGCCCAGGAGCAGAAGGACATGGCCACGGGAGCTTCTCCTCTCCCACACACACAGTGTCCACTGCCAAATTGCATCCCTGTCACTAAAACATCCCAGCAGACAATCACAAGGCAAAACCCCATCTCCTTTTGATACTACCACATGCAGGTAGACCCAGAAGGGATGAGGAATTCTGCAGCATGATTTAGATGGCAGGTGGCTTTTACTTCATCCTCTTACATCTCCCTCCCCAGAGCCCTGCACACCCCTTTCGATTCAAAGCTTTCATTATACATGTGCCAAAGCGGCCTGACTATCAGAGAGTTAACTTGATTTCTTCCCATTCAGTCTATCAAAGAGGTTGATTTCTTAGTTACTCTGTTTAATTCATTTCTGCCATTTTCTTCATTGTGTTTGCAACCTGCTCCTGTTCAGCATCACAGCCACATAAATCACTCTGATCAACCATTATCTGGACTTAGGAATCAGCTGTACCAGTCTTGGGCTTGCCATGAGAGAGACAAGGACCCCATGTCTTCCTGTCACCACAATCTGTGCACAGTTTCTCATCTGCTTTCATCCTTCATGGGCTTAGAAGGAACAGAAGAATAAATCCAATGGATTTCATTTCAGTCAAAAGCCAACGAGTGGTTTTGATATTTGGAATTACCAGATGAGGCATTAAAAGCAACAGATGCCTTGTACCGAGTGCTGCTGTGCTTTATATGCAAATGCAAACACAGGACATGGTTCACTTCTCCACAGAGGAAAGTGTGTAACTGACTGGTTTACACACAGGACTGCATTGTGTAGTCAGTATTTGCTCCCTACACTTTGGATATAATCCTAAGCATGACGTTTCAGTCAGTTAGTCCTACTGCAATATATGTAGCTGCTGCTTTACACTACAGCTCTCTTCATGCTCAAAGAATAAAGGACTATTGGCAGTATCTATAAAGATACTCCCTACATACACACACATTTATGCCTACTCGCAGCACACTTTGGATGTCATTCTGCTTATTTCTTACAGGCAGCCTTCTGCGAACTCAGTCATGTCAATGACAAGTGATTATAAATGAAAATAGATACACTTCTTTGACTGATGGAAACTAATGCTGCCATGCAGCAAAGGAGCTCATCCTTCAGCCACACAGCATAGCTATTAACAAGGGAATTGTTCCTGAAGCTAGGGTTTGGTGACAGGCTTCTGCTATCCCCAGGAAGATGCAGAAGCAGCAAGGACAACAGGCTGAGATAGCAGCATCTGGGGGCACTAAAGCTTCCCCTAACCCCTATAATAATATTAATCTTAAAATATTGAAGAAGCCAATGTTGTATGAGACAAACCACGAAGGCTCATGCTCATTCACGTCCTGAATGCTCTGTGCTATGCACTCACACAACATCTTCACCTCGGGTGCTCTCCAGCACCGTTCCTTTAAACCCCCTCCCAGGGAAGCTGCATCAGGCAGAGGGTCCTTGGGCAAACCACCCCTCCAGACCTGCCAATGATCTCTGCATGCATCTTTCTCCAGCCATGGGAATGAAGCACAAGGAATCCCATCAGGAGCACAAATACAGAGGTGATGAAGCCTCCCACCCGCCCTCCTGCCAGCGAGACATGTAAATCCCACAGGAGGAGCACAGCACAGACACCAAACAGCAAGGAGGCGGCAGCAGAGACAGGCTGCTGGATGCTGGCAGGGTAATTTGCTTGAGTGGATGGGTAACACACAGAACGAGTCATGCTGTGTTTTATCCTGTCTGTCAACACACACACATGGGAGGAAGGTAGAGATCCCACCTTGCTGTGCAAACAGGGGCTGGAAACACGCTGCTGATCCATACCTTGAGCTGGTAGTACTTCTCTGTGCGCAGGGCCAGGATGCGCTCGATTGAATACACGTCATCCGGCAGCTCGGTCTCTGCCAGCTCCGTGCCAAAGGATTGTAACATCTGGGCAATTTCCTTCACAGTTAAAGCAAAACTCTCTATGGCCTGGTGGGAGATGAGAACTGCAATCAGCAAGGGATTTGGGATGTTCCTACAGCTCATTAGCAGCGCACAAAGAGCCATGGCTCGGATCAACAGGGAGGCAAAGAGCCTGATGTGAGAGAGGTGGGTGGGATATCCAGATGTGTGCCGTGGTACATCAGCTAGTGGCCACCAACATGTGGCTCATAGTGCAGGCTGAACCCACAACAAGAGTGTATTGAGCAGAGACACCTGATACTTGGCATTTGATATCCATGTTTATGCCTTCGCAGATTTTTCCTGTTAAATATTGGACATCAACGGCAGAAGTCACCATAGGATCCATCTCATATTTCTTAGTATCATATCATAGAAACCCAGATTCATTTAGGCTGGAAGGGACCTTAAAACTCATCCAGCTCCAACCTCTGCCATGGGCAGGGACACCTTCCACGAGAGCAGCTTGCTCCAAGCCCCTGTGTCCAACCTGGCCTTGAACACTGACAGCGATGGGGCAGCCACAGCTTCTCTGGGCACCCCCTGACAGGGCCTCAGCACCCTCACAGGGAAGAGCTTCTGCCTAAGAGCTCATCTCAGTCTCCCCTCTGGCAGGTTGAAGCCATTCCCCTTGGCCTGTCCCTACATCCCTTGTCCAAAGCCCCTCTCCAGGTTTCCTGGACCCCCTTTAGGCACTGGAGCTGCTCTAAGGTCAGGACCAAAGGACTTCAGAACTCGCAGCCGACACAACTGTTCCTGCAGCCATGTTCCTTCAAGACTGGTGAAACAGCTTGTCAAAAGGTTGAGAGAACATCACTGAGTGTCCTGGTTTGGGGTCGAACGGTTCGGACTCAAAGAAAAGCAGAGGAACCCATCCCAAAAAAAAAAAAAAGGTGCAGGAGTGCAGAGCACCACTTTATTTCATTGGCAGGATCAGTGCAGGCAGTGTTTCACTTGTACTTCATCCGACAGAGCAGCACGCAGCCCTGCTGAGACCTCGGAGCATCACCCAGCACATGCACAGCCGCGACAGCAGCAGCGCTGCTGAGATCACAGCGGGGTCACTCCACACAAGAGGGTTGGGGCATTTCTGCACAGGGGGAAGGTGCCCAAGGGACAAACTTCACGTCTGGGCACTGATGCCCAACGCTGCAGCCTTCCCCATCCCGCCTCAGGGACCAGCTCCCAGGGGCAACGGGGGGCAGCAGGGCCCCTGCAGCACAGGCCAAAGGCAAATACAGTTGGGACCACTTCTCAGCTCTAAACAGCTCTCTCCAGGAGAAGACAACGCGGCTTTCTAGCAACTTCTGCAGCCTTCCCTTCCTGTTGCCAGGAGATGGGCACCGCCCATGGAACCCTCATGGAACCCTCACAGAACAATGGTGTCCCGGCAACGCTGCAGAACTTGAGGGGCCGCTGGAGCCACGGCCCTTCAGTCTGCTGAGCAGCAGGACCCAGCGTGGCTGCTCAGCATACGCTGGGAGCCAAGGGGAGGAACCGAGCGGTGCTGGCGATGGCTTCAGCAGAGGCATCCTCAGCGTCGGCCTGGCGTCGGAGAGGTGACACGGGAGCACCTTGGGGTGCTGCCACCGCACCTCCCGCAAAACAAAACCCCCTTCAGGGTTTGCCTCATGGACCCTGGGCCCTGACCATGCAACTTTGTGTTTCAGAGGCCTCTGCCAGGCCCCGAAAGCCCCCACCGTGCTCCTTCCTCTACGCGCTGTGGCAGCTCGTCAGCTGCGAGGAGCTCAGCTCCGTCTCCTGGGGCAACAAAGGGAGCTGCCTTGTGGTCGCGGAGGGTCTCTTCCAGAAGGAAGTGCTTCGCAAGAGGGAAGCACTCGAGACCCTCCCGGCTGACAGCATGAGCAGCTTCCTTGAGCAGCTGCACCTCCACGGCTTCCGGAGGATGCCAAATGGCGTGGATGTCGGCATCCCCTTCAGGGAGCTGCAGGCGTTAGCAGCAGAAGGGCCTGCTCTGGGACAGGTACGTTGACTCCTCCTCACACAAAAGAACCCTCAACCATCTTGTGGCAGCTGCTGAATGCTGACAAGATACACGGCAGCACCAGCATCATTCCCAATAGGCCCATTCCACACTCAGGTGCTCTCAAACGAGACCGATCTGGGTTTCCCCATTGGACTTTAGGCCTTTGAAGACCCTACACTTCTCTGCTCCCAGCAGCTGGAAACACAAGGGTGGTTATCACTGACCAAAACTTCATCCTCATATTGCATTCAGCCAAAACAACTGAGGTTTAAGATGCCCCACAAAGCCCTTTGGAACACCGCGGTTTGCCTTTTCCGATGCAGATGCCACGTTATCGGACCTCTGTTTCTCTCCTTGCACAGATGGCAACTAACTCCTCTCCTTTGTGTTTTGTAGCTGCTCTTCTACTCCCACCCAGACTTCCAGGAGGACTGCCCCAACCTCCACAAGGTGGAGGCGATGGCAAGAGCGGCCATGGAGCAGCTGAGAGCGGCCACTGCAGCTCCCCCCGGCCCCCGCGTCAAGGGCACCAGGAAGAGAAGACGCCAGCCTGGGGCTGAGCCTGGTGCAGGAGCTGCAGAGGGGCAGCACAACACCCAGCCCTGTGCGCTCACCAGCACCACACGCACCAGGCGTGGGGCTGCTGCAGACACCGGTGGCCCGTCTGCCCCAAAACGTAGGCGTAGGTAGACAGGGACATACATAGAGTAGGGATAGGGTATAGGCTAGTGTAGGAATAAGTCACTATTGTTGGGTTTCAATAGGTTATAGGTTAGTATAGGAGTAAGTCACTCTTGTAGGTGTTTCAGTAGGTTATAGGTTAGTATAGGGTAAGTAGGTGTGGTTTTGTTGTTCAGTAGAATAAACTTTTCTTAGACTCATAGGATTATAGGATAGTTATAGTTATAGTTTAGTCATAGGATAGTTAGGGTTGGAAAGGATTTGAAGAGCTTCTAGCTCCAAGCTCCCTGCGTGGGCACAGACACTTCACACCAGACCGTGTCTCCCAAGCCGCTGTCTCACTGGGCCTTGAACCCTGCCAGGGATGCAGCATTTACCACTTCCTGGGCACCCTGTGCCAGCGCCTCAGCATCCTCACAGGGAAGAGCTTCTGCCTCACATCTCAACTGAACTTTCCCTGCTCCAGTGCAAACCCATCGCTCCTTGTCCTATCGCTGCAGTCCCTGATGAAGGATCCCTCTCTGGCACCCTCAGAGGCCCCTTCACACACTGGAGGCCGCTCTGAATAAACATTTCTTATACAAATGGCATCATGGCTCATCAATAAAAGCTGCCGTGTGCTGTCTCTACAGTCTCACAGTCACTGTCTCCACACTCTGGCCGGGCATTGCCTTCAGGGACATGAAGGGTTTGGCTCCAGCCACAAAAGCCAAAGGCCCCAGTTCAATGTCAGAGGCTCTGTCCGTGCTGCTCTGCAGGGCAGGGGAGCACAGGAGCAGCCTGGCTGCTCGGCTTCTCCTCTGCACCTTAAAGATGACCTCAGAGCTCATCCAGCTCCAACCCCTGCCACGGGGAGGGACACCTTCCATAGAGCAGCTTGCTCCAAGCCCCTGTGTCCAACCTGGCCTTGAACACTGACAGGGATGGGGCAGCCACAGCTTCTCTGGGCACCCCCTGACAGCGCCTCAGCACCCTCACAGGGAAGAGCTTCTGCCTAAGAGCTCATCTCAGTCTCCCCTCTGGCAGGTTGAAGCCATTCCCCTTGGCCTGTCCCTCCATCCCTTGTCCAAAGCCCCTCTCCAGGTTTCCTGCAGCCCCTTTAGGCACTGGAGCTGCTCTAAGGTCTCCCCTTCAGGAGCCTTCTCTTCTCCAGGCTGCCCCAGCCCAGCTCTCTCAGCCTGGCTCCAGAGCAGAGCTGCTCCAGCCCTCACAGCATCTCCATGGGCTCCTCTGGACTCGCTCCAACAGCTGCACACCCTTATGTTGAGGGCACCAGAGCTGAATCCCTTTAATTCCTCTAGTTAAACCACACTGGGAATCATCTTCAGGCCGCAGGCCTTTGGAGATGTATCTGGCTTCTTGGTGATGGATTTTTCCAGCTTTGCAAGCCCAAAGGGCAGTTTACAATGCAGCATGGAACCATGGCCACCTCATCCACAGCTTCATCAGAGGGCAAGGAAGGGAGCTAAACGGAGATGAACTACACAGAGCAGGATGGAAATGAGTGCTGTTGGTACCTCCGAACACATCCCAGGCAGACAGTGGGAGCCCTGGACACAAAGTGTAAACCATCACAAAGTTCACGGCACAAGCAATAGTGGAGTTATTCCAGCCACAGTGTCTTGTGCTTTTGCCTTTATGCTGAGCTCCACATCTGCTGCTCTGGATGATGCTGCAGGACAAGGGACACTAGGATGGCTGGTATACTTTTCATTGGTGCTATGATCTGTTGGGAAGGTAACTGGGAAACCAATCTGCCATTAACCATAGAATGACAGGATAGTGTGGGTTGGAAGGGACCTTAAAGATCATCTAGTTCCAGCCCCCCTACCACAGGCAAGGAAACAAGCTGGGAGACAAAGGCCCCGTGAAAACTAAGCGTACAGGAAGCATAGAAACACACTGCAAGGCACAGCTTAGGGAATTAAATGCCTCATTCCTGGCAATATTAAAGGAAAATTCTTGCAAAGAAGAAAAAAACATTAAGGAAATCATCTGAATTCTCTGCATTTGGTCAGCATGCAGAAAGCAGTCTCATTGCTCTGGCTCCCAAACACATTTGTGACATTAATCACATGAAACAACCATTATATAAATATAAAAAAAGGCCTACTTTTGTATCTACCATTAAGGGAACTTTAATAAAGACTTACAATGACAAATCTTTCGGGAGCAGTTTCAGAAGGAGGGAGTTAATCATCTAATTCCTTTATAAACCCATCAAGTGCCTAATGCCACTTGATTCCTTTGCAAATATGACAGAAGAAACGCAGTTGGCTTCAGGGGTTACTTCCAGCTACCCATTACTCACTGCCTTACAGAAAACCTGCCTCCATCCATCCCAAACACCCAAGAGCGCAGTGCTCAGCCCCGGTACGTACAGTCCTGAAGATGACCCACTCGCTGTGGCAATATTCCAGGGTGCCTCCAAACTCTGGGGTTAATTGCTGTTCATCAATGTATGTCAGCAGGTCGCTCACCGAGCTCAGCATAACAACCTACAAGCAAGGCAACACCATTACTTGGTTGAGCATCACTTCTAGCCATACATGAACCAAGCCGAAGAAGCTTTTACGTATGTAAAAACCTGGTTTGCACTAAATATTGCTCTCCAGCATGGGGTTCTTCTCATATTTATGGCTTAACATGGCTTTTACTTGATGTATTTGACCATTCTGGTAAGCCAACCCTGATCTCCCAAGTGCTTTCTTCCTCTAACGTAAAGCACAACGAGATGCTGCGGTACCTAACTGCAGAACAGAGCTGGAAGCAGTAGCAACGCAGGGTTTTGCAAGGAATGGCCAGTATTCTGGTATATATATACATTTTAATAAGTTATGAAGCCAACTTCACACAAATATATATTCATGAGGTTTTGTGTGTCTTGATCTGCCCTGGGTTAAATCATGCATTTTCAGAACTGTGCAAATGACAATCATTCATTTTAGGTGAAAAATGCAAAGCTTGTGAAAGTCGTATTATTTCCTAAAGGAAAATATTAGTTTGCTTTATGCATTTGCAATTGCATCAACTGAGACTCCATAGATGTACTTTTCTTCTCTTAATTATTATTATGCCCTATGATCAAGGTGGCTTTAGAAGCCGTGGAAACTCTGACTCAAAGAGCATAAAACACCATTTCAGTTGCTATTCTAGAAACAAACACCAACATGATGATGGTATAGAGTTTACATCGAGATGAAAATGGTGGAATTCGTAGCAAGAGCCTCACTGGACGTCTTTTGACTATTTAGACATTAAACAAACTCCTGAGCGTGGTTCTATCCTCCATGCAGCCTACATGGGAGGTGAGACCAAGCTGAGAAGCCCACCAGCCACTACCATGGTACTCTGGTGGGGAGTAAACTGCACAAGGGAAGATGAAAAACGCTAAAGGAGAGGTTTGATGGAGACCGATTTGGTGGAAATAAGGCATTTCTAGCAGGGACACTCTGGTGAGTCCACATATGGGTACCTGCAGAGTGGGACACTGTCACCCTCTGACCCGAGGCGCACTGATCACACACAGACACAACAGCTCTGCATGCTCGTACCGGTAACTTGAGCAGAAAATCCTCCTGACTGAAGCGAAACCCAATGTCAGTGAAGGTGCGCTGGAAAAACCCAGTGGGACGCAGAACCATCACTAGGTGCAGGTTCCCTGGGAAAGATGCCTGCAAGGAAACAGAGAGGAAATTCACTCTAAGGACACAGCAGGTCCAACAACAGCTTCCAAACGCCTATAATACATATAACGTTCAGCATTAGGACTTAAGGAGTGAAACTACAAGGAACAGAGGGCTGGAATATCGAGAGGAATAACAGATAGATTGAGGCAGCGAAATGTATTGCCAAACCCACTAATCATCCCATAACTGCATCAAGCATAGTCTTGTCCCTGGTAATTACCAGGCAACATTTCATTTATGGTAAGAAATTGGAGTTTCTGTCTTCAAGCATATGGCTGGCAGGTGCATTCCAAATGGATCTGTGGAAAGGGTGTTTAAGAGTGAAAATGAGGCTTTAAGCAAGTAGGTGTCATATCATTAAATTATGGCTAAGTGCATGATGCAAAGGATTGACTTAATTAAGACATATGACTACTCTGAGATCCTGCCAGGCCAGGCTATATTTCTCCGTATATTCCTCCATGTATTATCCTCCTCCTTGAAACACGGTAGTAGCATCCATACCAATGGCGAGAGTAATGAACGTGTTTAGGTGTTTTGCACTGCAGGGCACTTACTCTGTGCCTTCTAAACCAAGACTGCTCCTGTAAACATGCATTAGTGTTCTTCGAAAAACCCATGATTTACAGTTGAGATCTGACATCCATGAACTGCATTATAATGCGTTTTCTTGTGTAGGAAAGGTCAGGTTGCGGCTTCAACTGCCCACAACTCCCCTTAGAAATGGACAATGACTTTTAGGATCAAATAAGCCACATAAATTCAATATATTGATCTGTTGTTATTTTAAGTAGGAGCAGGAAAACAACGAATTCATGTGAATCAAGTGCCAAATTCATATCCTTTGGAAGTCAACAAGAAGGGTGCCAGGGACAAAGATCTGGCGTCAAAACCAAGCAAACCATTAAACAACAGATATGCTGGTGCCGGCTCCAAGCCCTGAGTGCTGCTCCTCTGTCACCCAGTGCCTGGTCAGCACACAACTGCTGCCAGCCCCAGGCACACAGCAATGGCCACAACCCATCCTTGGGGAGACCCAATGAACCAACTTCCAGCACCATCAAACATGCAGATGGGCCAAAGGTCTAACCCTGGCCATGGAGTCACCAGAGCTTTGCAGCTCCAAGGTCTTGGCCAAGAAAGCATGGATGAGAGGCTGCAGGAGATCCAGGTTCAGCTCCCTGCTCCAATGCCTGCTCAATTAGCTCTACATGGAAGATCAGCTCTCCTGCAAGACAACTCCAAGCAGGTCCTTCAACAGCCCAGCTACAAGACACAGCTCTGATGACAAATCCATTTCAGAGAGTCTGCTCAGTTCAGGACTCGTAACCTTAGCTTCCCATATAAGTGGAAAGAAGATCACCCACAGGGTACTGGATAGCTCTGAGGAGCTGGAGTGGTTCCTCACTTTGAGGAGAGTCTCTGTCTGGGATGCAGAAACCCTTCCCTGAAGAAAGCACCATCAGAACTGGGAAGTGGAAACCCTTCCCTGAGGAAAGCATCATCAGAACTGGGATGCAGAGACCCTTCGCTGAGGAAAGCACCACCAACACTGGCACAGGCTTGTAGGCATCTTGAACTGAAAATGTACAGCATTCGCATTTCACTGGAAGGTCTCTGGCAAGCTCATCATCATCCTCTAGCGCATCCCAGAGAAGCTGGCTGCCTCTCCCACCTCACTACACTGTCTCTCCCACCTCACTACACTGTCTCTCTATTGAACCCAGCAAATGCTGGTATTGCTCTTTCCAGACCTGTTGTCTGACCAGGCTGGTCCTTGACACTCTTCACCAAGCACTAGGAGATCCCAGAAGGAGATCTGTCAGTCTGCATTCCTGGCAATGTCATGCCCTTCCCCCCAGAGCTATGAGTCCATCATGTGTCATTCCCTCATGTCCACCCTTATGTCCATGTTTGCCTCTTTTTAAATCATGGTCGTTTCCCAGTGGGAGTATCTCTGCAGACGCACCAATGGTCCAATCCTCCAACAAGGTTTCGAAGATATCACCAAGAAGCCACCACAAGCTGTAAACCTCAAAGGAAAGGATGCTTCAAGACAGGCCCTGCATTCCCGGCATTATGGTTCAAACTGACTTGAACCAAAGCTTTGTGAGGCCACTGGCCTTACAATGCTTTAATTGCTTGGAGGATGCAATTTTAGGTCCTTCTGCATGGTAAGGAGTCCACTCCTAGTGAAATCAAAGGTAAAATGCCTGCCAAAACCACACTGCAATAGCTACAAGGTGTGAAATGATTCGCTGAGAAGAAAGGTGCCTTTTGACACCTTTTGTTTCCTGAAGGCAGGATGCCAACACATAGGGGAAAAGACCATTACCTGGCATTCACATCCTTCTGCAACACCCCCCACAGGGGCAAACTCCCCTTTGACACAACTTCACACCCATACAAACCCAATGGTATCACTTCAGAGGCAGCTGGGTTTCCAGCTAATTTGAGTTCCATTTGGTTTAGCAAGCATTTGGGCCTTTCTCAGCTGATTTTATCCACTTAGATTCAAGGTCAGCACTTATGAGTAGCTACAAACCAAGAAACAGAGCTTTGCAAATGATACCCAATGCATTTCAAGCACTGAAAAAACCAAACAAGCCAAAACAAGCTTGCAGAATGGCAACCACCAATCAAACCATGTCCTGTGCCCTCCTCCAGATTTAAAGGATTAAAGGTTACAAAGCCCATATACATATGTGTGTATATATATAAAAATATATATATAATTATAAACCAGTAATTCCTCAGAGACATAACAGAGGGATTGTATCTATTTAAATCACTGCTGCAGTTGTAGTTTCTAAGGGCTGAGGTGTAGTAAGTTACCTGCAAACACAACTCTAATGATACTGCTGGAAAAAATCCCTTCCCAACAATACATTCGGGAAAGCAAAGATAAAAGAGCCCTTAACCTTGCCTTATGTTCTATCTTATTACTTATAACACTAGAAAGAACCTTGTGCATTTGGTGACCTTGGGGTTAGGCAACAAAGCACAAAAGAACCTCCTAAAGCCTCTGCCCTCTGCTATTCCTCTGCAGCACACCAGGAAAGGCGGAAGACTCTCGGCACAATTCCACTAAACCAGGCAGTTGGCAGCATTTCACTGCTGTTAACTCTCTCACTGACTAAAGACCATGTTCAGGACATACTCCCTCTTCTGAGGACACAAATGTGTGTATCTTAAGGTCCCAGCTCAGCAGCTTGTTTAAATGCATGCTCAACTATAACCCCACAGAGAGCCCTGATATAATCAATATAGATGAACTAGGCTAATAAAGCGCAGGAACAGGCATGCACTGAAAGCATCATAGTTATTATCTCTTCAGTGAATATCTCATCCTGATGCATTTAATGTGATTTTCCCCCCACTTTAGGAATTCGGTTTTCAGGGAATATTCTTCCTTGCAGCTCACTGGGACATTCAGAAGGTCAGAAATCAATGAACACGAGGAAAAAGTAGTATCTGCCACTAAGTTTGCTTCTGAGTGATGGAGGCTGAGGCTAGTGGCCCTTCCTTACACATACAGGTGTTGAAGTTCATAGAATCATAGAGCCATAGAATCACAGAGCACCAGGCTGGAAGGGGCCTCAAGGATTATCTGGTCCAACCTTTCATGGCATAGCATGACCTAGACAAGATGCCCTAACACCCTGTCCAGCCAAGCCTTAAAAGTGTCCAACCTTAATGACTTTCTACTGTCCCTTAAAGTCACACAGCAAAATGTCAGGCACTATTCGTTTGAGCTTTTACTCCCCCCAGAGCCAAAATGAAACTCCGAAGCGCTTTGCTACCTTTATTGCAGCCGGCTGCAGAATTAACCCCCGAAGATGCTGCGAGCATTGCTGCCGCACACATCCCACCCAGGGCCCGCTCCCTGCCAGCGGCTCTCTCGTACCGTGCAGCAGCGAGCACAGCCTTTCCCAGGACATGTAGCGATGCGACAAGCAGCAGCACTGCGGGACAGCGATGCCTGACGCCCGCCCGCACGGAGGATGCTCCTATAATCACTCCATTAAACCGGCTCCGGTCAATACTCCCGCTTCCTCCATCACCTCCCGCACACCCCCCCCCCCCCGGTACAACGAGGCCTCTCTCCGCCGCCCCCCCTCCGTGTTCGCTGCAGCACGCCGGGCCCGGAGCCTTACCGCAGTGCTGCCGGCCCGCCGCCCGCCGCGCCGCGGGCTCGCCTCGGCCATCGCCCCGCAGCCGGGACGGGACCGCACCGGACGGGGCGTACGGGACGGAGCCCCCCGCGTTCCCCCGCTGCTCGCCCCGCAGCCGGGCAGGGCAGGCAGCCGGCAAGCAGCAGGCAGCCCTGCCGGCACCCGCGCCCGGCTCGCAGCACCGCGCTCCTTCCTTAGCGCCGGGTTTGCTTTTAAGGTGGAATGCCCAAAATTATCCTGCAATCAAGGCCAGCGCTTTTCCCTTCAAGGATTGGGCTCGCAGCGATCCCCTCGCTCCTTCCCCCTTCCTCCCCGCCTTGTCTCAATGTGTGTTGTCAAGTTCTTTAGGATTCCAGGGGGGGGAGCGAGGAAAGATGCTCCTGCCAAAACCTGAGGTTTGACCCTGGCTGCACGGCCTTGCTTCCAAATGCATGTAGCACCAGCGTGAGCCTGCTCTGCCCGTGCAATTAGAGGCATACACAAAGAGTTAAGCAAAAATCAGTCTGATCCTACATTTTTCTGGATCAGATGCACAAGAGCAGAGCTGCAATCGCATATACACATGCTGAAAAAATAGGACACTGTGCATCTGAAATGCAGCTTATTTGCACTTCTTTATTCCAAAATCATACAGAGATCAGAAGACTTTTTTTATCGCAGCATGGGTTTATGATTAGAAAGAAATCAAGATGTGCTCTTCAATGTTACCTGCACAAAGGCAAGTCCAGCCAAACGCCTCCTGGACACAAAGACCAGACCCTGGTTTTAAGGCAAGATTCCCAAGTCTTAAGATTTAGTGGACATGGGTTTCCTGCTTGTCACTCCTCTTTACACAGAGCATCTCCACACTATCAACACAGACAGCCCTGATACTCCAGGTAGAGTCACTCCTCTACATAGACACGCAGCGCACACAGGCACACAAATAGGGTGGATGCTCAAAGGTCACCCCATAATTAGATTTCCTTATTAAGCACAAAATGAATGACACTTTTGTAGAAGCCACAAACTAGGACAGAGTTCCCCCCCCATTTGAAACTTCTAAACTACACAAAGCAACCGCATCACCCTTAAAAGATGCTCTCAGCAGTAGTGAACGCTGGCAGCGGAACTGAATTTTGATGCTGCCTTTAAAGAAGTACTTTTAAAAAGCTCTTTCTTCCCTGATGGCATGGTAACCATGCTTGGAAATTCAGCTTATGACATCCAGGGAAACCAGAGCCCAAAATACCGACAGCGGCATCTTATGCACACTGCAAAGAGGTAACCCCCTCTTCCTTCCACAGGATGCTCATCAGCAAAACACCATCAAAGCCTACATGCTGAACACCAAGTTCAGCTGGACCAGTGTTAAATACTAAACCAGTGTAAGATTTAACATTATCAGATCTAACCAGAATGAGGAAAGAGCTTTTTTTCTCAGTATAAACCATTTGCTCCATTCTCCCTCAGATGGATCAATGTCTTTAACTGTTCAAGGATTAAAGACAATAATAAGACACCCAGAATATTTTCACTGACTCACATACATGGCATGGGCTGGCTGGAAAAGCATTTATTAGCTCCTACCTACCCATGCACCTATAAACCTGACTTTCCTACACGTGCATGCACTGCTGTAACACCATGCTCTGATTTCACAGGACACAATGCACTGCTGAGCTGCAAAAAGCTCATTTGGAGGTAAGTTCAGCCAGGATATGTGCTGATGATGTGTAGCACCTCAACATATGTCATATTTAAAATACACGAATGCATATATAGACATTTAAAATAGCTTTTGCCACCCATGCCTACATACAAATGCTTGTGAAGCCTGTTTTAAGAACCTAACACTTCCAGTCAGTGACAATTGGGTAAAACACAGTCTCATTAATAACCAGTGTCTAGAAAGAACATATATTAAGCCACCATCAAAAGCACAGAACAAGGCACAAAACCCATTTGAACCACTATGAAAAAGTACAAAACCAAGCAAATGAATCAGTTAATACTCAAAGAGCTCATTTACACACTCAAATGGGGCATAGAGCTGTGCTTGAGTTAATTATAGTGCCATAAACCAAACTACTACCTAGGGAGAAAGCACGATCATCATTGCTCCTGGTTCCCAGTGTTTTCTTGAAAGTGATACATAATGGGCCCGATGACGTAGTACATTAAAAGAGTTTAACATTAAAGAGGACTTACTGCTATTTTTTGGAGAGTCATTTTGACCGATGCCCACGTGTCCAATCTTCTATCCAGGATCAGGATAAATCTGGTGTCTGACTCATGCTGACTGTGAGATAAGAAAATACCAATAACCACACAACATATTAAGGGAATGTGATTCTATTCCCCCAAAAAAACTCCAGAACACGGAACACGAACCACAGTGTGACATTGCCACAATTCCCTGAGCAGATTCCAAAGAGAAATTTGGGAAGGCCACCTTAGGGCGAGCCCAGGGTGAAGCATCAATTTCAAATTGCGCAGGAGGTGGAGGCAATACATTGGTGGAGACACACGTTGGTGGAGACAACAGCTTGCCCTTGGAACCCACACTGGTCTGGAGAAGGCCTCTGAGGAGGTCCAAGGAGGCAGCAGCTGCTGCTCCAAGATGCACATCCCTTTGTGGTCAGCTCTTTCTTCCTATGGGACTTGCCACCTCCTTGCCCAGGTTACAGCAACCAAGCCATGACTTGGTTTGGCAAAGGCAACAGAGGAGACATCACACCAGGGAAGAGTGATGCCAGCCTGGCAAGGGGAGAGGGGGAACTGGGGCTGGAATAGGCTGTCAGGGCTTCCCCAGCACCTCCCGAGGCCCCATTGGAGAGGTGGTGAGTGGTAGGAGGCACTTTCTAACAGCCTCTGCATGCGCAGGTTTCCTGGCACGCCTCTGACACCCAAATCCTTAAAGCTGCCTTGAAATCCCCATCCTTACCGGGCAAGGCAGCAGCACCAAGAATGCCTGGGCTGGCAGTGAGCTCCTTACCCATCTGTAATTCAAACATTGCTTTCCCAAGCTAACGGGACTGCTCAACCAGCTCAAACCCTGACAATACACACCCCAGGGCAGCCTGAATTACACACCAGCATCATGTTTGGGCACAGGTAAGGGTACGCCGGCTTGTAACCCAGTCCTCTGAGGTGAATGTATTTACAGGAGACTTAGGTAATATCTACAACATTTACTTAGTGGATGTTGAAACTGGATAACACATCCCATGTGCTAGTGCCATGTCCCTACCCTATTGCTGCAGAGACGCTCCCAGTACACGCGCTGGGTCAGGTCTCTGCACTGGGCATAGCCCCATGCAGACACTGGCTTTGGTACTTCTCATGTTTGGCAAGTGCAAACACATGGGGGATTACTCAGAGGTATCACATAGCAGAAAACACTTGGCAACTACACTATATGAAGCCAGTGCAGGAGCTCTCACTCGATGCACATCCCTACTGCTCTGGCATGTGATAGCCACACCTCTGGCAAATACATTTAAAAGGAATTAGAGGTGGTGCCAAGAGGAAAAGACACAGAATTCCCTCTGGCTCCTAATAACAATCGACTGAAGAGGTACAGAGGCACCCAGCTCTGTCCTACAGATACACCTTCAGGATGTCCACCATCACAACCAAAGTGCAAAGGCTTCATGTGAATTTACACATCGCCATGGAGGCACAGCAAAAAAGAGCAGACAAAGTCAACAGTGTATTTTACACATGGGTTGAACACAGAACTTTTGCATGTAAGGAAGTGCGAGGTCACACACCGGGAGCTGGACCGGGCACGGCTTTTCAGCCAAAACCTCTTCCAGCTAAAACAGTTTTGGCAACATGAAACAACTGCAGGTTTCTGCCAGCTTTGCTCACCCCTCCATGAGATAAATGACTCAGGTGGGAGCGAGGGGGGGAAAAGGATCCTTTTGTTCCAGGAAAAATAAAACCTTTTTTAGACCATCCTAAAGCTTTTAAAGGTCTCTGTTCTAGGAGGAACAATTCCCCAACTCCCTGCTGTCTCCCAGTCTGGAGAGGGGCTTTGGACAAGGGCCTGGAGGGACAGGACAAGGGGAATGGCTTTAACCTGCCAGAGGGGAGACTGAGATGAGCTCTTAGGCAGAAGCTCTTCCCTGTGAGGGTGCTGAGGCCCTGTCAGGGGGTGCCCAGAGAAGCTGTGGCTGCCCCATCCCTGTCAGTGTTCAAGGCCAGGTTGGACACAGGGGCTTGGAGCAAGCTGCTCCAGTGGAAGGTGTCCCTGTTCATGGCAGGGGTTGGAGCTGGAGGAGCTTTGAGGTCCCTTCCAACACAAACCAGTCTGGGGTTCTATGATCTCCCTGCAGGTTGCCATTGAAAAACCAAACCCAGACCCATAGTGTCCACACAGCACTGCTGCCGGCGTAACCAAACCTGAAGAAAAAACCTATAATCCAAGTAATTTAGCAAAGGCAGCGAGGCTGCAGGGCACTGTCCATTCATAACCACAGGCCAAAATACGCCATCTACTCAGGACAAGTTTATACTCAGAGAGCCGCCTCTAAGCACACTCTTCTCTTTTATCAGTTCCCTCACAGACACAGAGAAGAAAGTCCCAAAAGCCTTGAAACCTCCTGTGGGAAGCGCTGGATTTACCCTGGAGCAAGGCCATCACTGTGGGCAAGCCGGGCCTTGCAGTTCATCAGATTTCCAGTCCTACAGCGTGCCTTTTAGACCGACAATAAAAATCAACCAGTGCTTTCTCACCAAGGCTGCAAGGGCTGCTCACCTGCATCCAGCAGCAGAACCATGGAGACAGATAACACAACGGAGGATTACTTCTCTCCGGGAGTTTCTTGTCACTTCTTTTCCCTTCCCCTCAATTTTGTGTGTGTTGCAGAATGCATCAGACTAAAAATAAAGGCTTGGGATGCTCTGCAGGAGGACTTGAAATCAGATCCCGGAGCCTGCAGTTGTGAGGTTTATCACTGGACTGAGAGACTCCTCGTGGCTGGTGGGATCGGAGCACGACAGCAGGACCTGCTGCCTAATACCGAAACTCAGGGGTATTTATAGCCACCAGCACCCTTCACTGTGTCACTACTCGCTGTTATCAGCCACGGTTCTGAATCACTTTGTACTGCACTTTCTGATCAAAGTGAGACATGCAGAGCTTGTCTAAATACCAGAAAGCTGGGGAGTCAAGCAGCATGGAATGGAATGGAATGGAACAGAACAGAATGGAACAGAATGGGATTGAACAGAATAATTAGAAATAGGATAATTAGAAATTGGATTAGAAATGGGATTAGAATTTACTGTTTCAGTTGGAAGGAACCTACACTGATCATCCAGTCCAACTGCCTGACCTCTACAGGGCTGACCACAAGTTCAAGCCTTATTAAGGGCATTGACCTACTGCCCTTTAAACACTAACAGGCTTGGGGCATCGACCACCTCTGTGTAAGCCTCTGCCAGTGCTTGACCACCCTCTCCGGAAAGAAATGCTTCCTAATGGCCAGTCTAAACCATTCTCACATGTACCTTCACTGGACCGCAGGGAGAAGAGCATCTCCCTGGCAACATCCCATCCTCAGGAAGCTGCAGAGAGCCACGAGGTTATCTCTCAGCCCCCTTTTCTCCTAACTGTGCAAACAGGAGGGCCTCAGCTGCCCCTCAGAGGCCATGCCTTCCCTTGTTTCTAAGACGGTCAGGTACTGAGGCAGGCTGTTATGATGGCAGGAGGAGCAGAGAAGCATGACTGAAGTGTTTCTCCTATAAACATGCTGAGCATGTCTGAATCACCAGCAAGCTCGCAGCTCTCATTAGCTTCTTGATTGAGTTGGACCTATTAGAGGGACAACAAGACTGCTCATCATGCTAATGCCAGGGTGTTTCCAGAAGCCCTGGAGAAACCGGGCAGAGCTGGGAAGTGCAGATGCCCACAGGACTTCAGAGCCCATCCAAAAAGAGGCCAAAGGAACCAAAGGCTCTTCTCCTTTCCTTACATCTTCCAAGGCAGCGGCTGATGGAAAGCTCCCATTGAGCTGCTGTCAACCTGCTCTCACTGCAGGAACAAATTTGCCAAAACAGGCATTATTCAAGGGAATTAAGCATTCCAGGTAACTGAGTCACGAGGCTCAGCACAAGGAACAGGATGGCCATTAATCTAAGCATATAGTCCTGTTTGTGGCACAGGCTGCTTAACCCCAAGACATGGGCGCTGCGGCACGCTGCTGAGCCAGCGCGTGGAATGGGGACCCCACACGCTTTATCCCTGTAATTAGTCCCTTCCTTGGGTTCATTTTGCCTTTTCCACAGTAATGACTCTCCAGCTGTACGTGTCAAACACTACTCTGCAGCAGCACGGCGTATTTAAGCGGTGACACATGTCCAAGCTTAAGGAAAGCTTGTTGTTAATTAGAAACTTAATAAACTCAATTTATGATACATGCAGGCTGACAAGTCAGAGGGATAATGTGACTGGCACATTAAATATCATGCCTGGACACCACAAGGGCTTGCATCGCTCCATCTTTTCCCTCTTACTTGCTTTGAGAGCTGAGGATAACGCATGGCACTACCCTGAAGATCCCCTGCCTGACCCAAGCAGGTCTTGCCCATCACAGACAAGAGCTAGAAGGGAGCCACATACCTGGGGACTGACGTTAGGTACGTCAGGACTTTAGATACGATCTCCTCAGGCACCTCGTTGAAGCGAGCATTGTCAGGGAGGGTGATAATCCAAGCCTTGTCCTTCCCTCGGCCACCTGGAGTAACGACAAGGATGCTTCCCTGGGTTGCTTTTGAAGAGGGCCAGCAGCAAAGCCCAGGAACACAGGTTAGGTCAGAAAACACTGCCATCATTACAGAATCCTGCCTTTGATTTCAAGCACAAGATACCTGCAGACGTGCTAGAAAGAAACTTCTTAGGTACCAGGTATTTCCTTCATTTACCGAGTGTACTTTACACAGGACAGCAAAAGAAGTCAGAAATACAAGGACAAATCTGGAACCTACAGAAAACCATTTCAAAGCAAAGCCCTTGTTAATGGGTTGAGTGTTTGAAGGTAAGAGCATGTCACATGGCTTGAAACAGAAACCGAATATGCTCTTTCAAACTGCCTCAATGTTTTATTAACAACACTTCTAGTGGCACTGGAGGCCACCTGATGGATAATATCCCGTGTGGAGTATCATTTTGCCAAATAGCATGGAAGTTTGTCTGCGATATTTAATTACCACAGAGAAGTTCACTGTACTCACCAGAGAGAAAAGCAAACTCCTTCATCAAATCACCACTGATGTCCTTTGCACAGATGGGTATTGTGGTTTCTGGGGGGTGAAAGGCAAAAGCAGCAGTCAGAAAGGAAGCAAAACCCCAAATGTTTATCAATGTGTTCACCTAAAGGTGTGACTTGAACCCAACGCAGCTTCCCTCAATTATACATGACATCTGATAACAAAGGATATAGGGATCTCCTAGAAACCACTGATTCTATTGACTCCAACAGGGCAAAAGACATAAATCAGCAGTAAATGTATTCGAGCAAATGCACTAAGGGAGTTTGGGTACTCAACAGAGTATATCCAATGTTAATGATTATATTTTGGAGTTACTAACTTTACTCCCTATTCTGGACACTCCCCCAGTGCTCCCCAACCTTGGCAGTGCAATGGGCTGAGGTTTCTGCTTGCATCAGCAGCATCCAAGGCTGCCACGCTGGGAACAAGGTTGGGTTTTCACACTGTTATAGTCTTTAATTTTGAGCAAATGAGCTTCTGAAATCACGGTTCCATCTGCACTGGAAAGGCTGTGCTGGCTTTGGGTTATTAGATTTCCTTTTAATTAAATAAGGGGAGAGGCTGGTTTCATGCCACATTTAGCACACTGACCATGTCAGCGGCAATGAAAGCTTACACGATTTTACCTGGGAGAAGGAAACACCAACCAGATTGAACACAAGGGATGCTTAGAGCTGGTCCACATTTATCTATAAATGGAATGATAGCTTAAAATGAAACAACCTTGTTCCTGCAAATAAGGGTTTCCAAGCACATCTATACAGATTAGAGACATTGTGCTCTCCGATAATCGCATTTTAAACACTGGTGATTGCACAGAGTCCTAGGGAGTAATCTTCTGACTGTTTTAAATGACACAGGCTGCATACTTCAGCACACTCCGGCGTAATCAGTATTTATTCTATTTCACTGTTTCCAAAGGCTTTCTGCTCACTTCAGCTTTATCTATGGATTTTTGGGCCCTTGGTGGGCTGCATGAAGCAGCAGCACCCAGCGGTGCAGGAGGTGATGCGGACCCTGCTCCCACATCCCCACTTGCCATGGGCTCCTCTCTGCTCTTCCATACACACAGTATTCCCTCTTATAGATAGAAATGTGATTTCTGTTTGCTAAGGATCAATTGGCATCTACAGAAGCATTCTTCATTTTAACAGGCTGTAGAATGGGTCTTGCTAAGAAAGAAGTTTGTCTTGCAAAGCTATTTCAAACACTCTCATTCAACTGCTTCACCTAACCAGAGGTCAAGCTGCAGCAACAGATCTCTCCTCTACCAGCAGATTCCTTTCTCCAGGGCAATAGTTTCACACTGATAAAAATGCATATTTAGTAACTTCAGGGGCTCCAACACACGAAGCAGATGATATTGAACACGTTGGGCTTTGAAAATACAAGACCAAAGACATAGCCACGCGTATTTGCCTCAGAACAGCGTGGGGCTGTTCAGCAGCCTGTCTGCCTTTGTAGTTGAGGTGAAGTCAGCTCACCTTCCCTACCCATGGCTTGGCCATGCACTAGAACACCCCCCCCGTGTGACTCAAGCGCTCACTGATAAAAGCAATCACAGCTACAGGTGTACAAGTAAATGAGGCTTTTGTTTCTGGTTCTGCAGTGATATGGGAGGGATGTGCTGGTTTATTGAGAGCTGTCAAGGAAACAGGCTGGGAAAGCATGAAAACAAGCTGGAGACAAGTACGGTTGGGGAAAAAAGCACTTTTCCACAAATATTTTCAAACCTTGCTTTACAGAAAAGAATACAATCTCCAAAACGTGTGTTTTAACCCCAGAGTGCAGAGCTTATTCTCGCACATCTCACCTACAATTTGTCGTAGAATGGTTTGTGTTGGAAGGGACCTCAAAGCTCGTCCCGCCACGGGCAGGGACACTTTCCACTAGAGCAGGGTGCTCCAAGCTCCAACCTGCTTCCCAAGGGATGACATTTCTGGAAAAGGGCACTCAGCCCTTGCAGAAAATCGGCCCCTTCTGAGCAGTCCCAAAATAACTCATTTGAGGAAAAACTAGGTGGGAGTACTTCACTTCAGGAAGCGAAGACTCAGGAAGCATTTCCCTTACAAACCCTTCCCATCTCCTGTAGGGTAGGAGAATCCAACAAGCAACAGAGGAGCAGGATAACTGCCCTTTGGTAAGGTCAAGGCACAACAATAGGCTGATTGTGGTCCTGTTAGAGCTGCTCAATGGCCATCAAACCCAACCTCTTAGCAAACCTTAGGGAAAATCAAGTGTTGGCACCAGCTTCACAAGTGTGCTGCTGTGCCTGAGGCACATCAGTGGGATGCTGCTATAAATCCTCTACAGAAGCATGACCCTTGTCCTCAAACATGAACCTCTGGAAAAAGAGCAGTGAAAAGCAGTGAGGCACAGATAAAAACAAGGCTTCAGTTGATGTGCGTTAGCAAACTGGGGGGGTCTTATTCGGAGGGGTCTCTTGGGACAGTACAGAAAAGACCCCAGGGTACAGCCCACACTGGCTATGACTCACATAGCCTGCATCTCACTTGGCACAAAGCAGAGGAAGTCCAGGTTTCATGCAGGTCCACTCATTCCTCTTAAAAAGAGGCTATGTGATCATCAGCTACTATAGACTAGAGCTGTGCTGTTCCGAAATCAAGCCTGAACTCCCTTGTGTTACAGCATCCCAAACTGCACTGCTAACTCCATACGGTTGGTATGACCTCAGGCTTTAGGGTCTTACTAAAACTAAACAGCATCTCAATGATAAACTGCTATAACAGTGTAGTAGCATCTTCTATATAGGCTCTAACCTGGGTATTTATAAAATGCTGCTGCAATTATCACATTCAGAGACTCCTCTACGGAGGAGATCGTTGCCATGACACAGGGTTTCGGAGGATGCGTGAAGCCAAGCAGGGAAAAGACAAAGGGGAAATACAGAGCTCTGTACCCCATCAAGAAAAACTAACGTGGTTCAGCAGGGAACCTGCTGACTCAGTCCTGTCCTCATCATTTGGCTTACACAGCCCACAACGTTCTGCTGGGTCCTCTCCATAGGACCGTATCTCGAGTCTGTTGCACAGATTGCAGCTGTGAGAATGATGCTCATTGTCAGCAATCCTCCCTTTTGAGGGGATTCAAGCACAGAGGGGCTTCCACAAAGGGTGGAGAGGGGACAGCTACAGTCTGAGTCCAAATCCCTCTCTTAAACCTCAAACAAACACTGAAGAACTTTGCTCTTTGGTAACTATTGTTTTCTTTCCCTTCCCAAACTTCATAGCCCCGCAGCATCTGCAGGCAGCAGCTGTGTCACACATCTGCCAAGCCGACAGAGGAGCGCTGTGCGCTTCACAACACTGCCCAAATATTGTTTGCAGCTATAAAACCCGTTTAGAGATGGCTTTGTTGTGAATGAACAATAGCAGCTCTTCAGAGGAGGGCTGCTGCTGTAGTCTAGGAAACAAAACTGAAGTAAATCAAATGAAAAGGGTAAAGGATCACACTGAGCTTCTCCATGATCTGCTTGTTGTCAGCTGCTTGTCCATTCAGGCATCTACACCCAGCGAAGCAGCATTTATTTGGTGCCAAAGGAGCCTGCAGAGCAGCACAGTTATAACCTATTTCCACTTCTCGCAGTGACTTTCTGGGCTAATCATCAGCCGGTGTCTGCCTTAGGTTGTTCTCCTGCTCCTTTGAGGCTAATGATGCCCGTAACACGGACCTACACAAACCAACAGCATTTATAGGAAGGTCTGGTGCTTGGGGGCTCCTGTGTGAGGCCAGCATCAGTGCGACCCTCCCAGAACAGTCCACGGAGAACAAGCAAGGCTGGGCGTGAGGATTAAGCCATCCTCATCCCATCTGCTTTATGCAGGAATGGGAAAGGAAAACCCTTAGAGAGAGTGCCCCAGCCATGAACCCAGCGCAATGCAGAGAGCAGCCTTTTCAGCTCCTCCGGCTGAAGCTGCTCCGCTTGGCAAAATCAAACATTTATTGGGCAAAGAACAGAAAGAGAGTCTTGTCTGAGGAGGAAGACCAATGCACCACCCTGCAATGTGTCCCCTAACTCAGCCTGCACTGCTATACCCACACAAAGCACCCAGAGAGGCCCTACAGCGCATCGCTGGGTGCACCCAATTTGGATAAGGGAAGAAGAAAAGGGGGACATTCAGAGTGACGGTGTTTGTCTTCCCAAGCCACTGCTATGTGTGCTGTTGTGGCTGAGCACCTGCCCGCCCATGGGAGGTGCTGAATGGATTCCTTGCTTTGCTTGCGTGCATCGCTCCTGCTTTACCTATTAAACTGTCTTTATCCAACCCACAAGTTTTCCCACTCCTACTGTTCCACTTCTCTCCCCATCCCACCAGGAGGGCAGAAAGCAGCTTCGTGGGGCTCAGTTGTGTGCTGGGGTTAAACCACAGCCGTGTCCTAGGACAAGCGGCTGAGCCTCACCCTTCTTTCTCACTGAACAATTCCCACAGCCTTTGGACTCAACCCAATCCACGAGGAACGTCCCCATTCTCCCTATCAGCACACCACGTCCAGCAAGCAAGACAGAGGGAGCGATTAGAGCAGAAACACTGGGTTACACTGCCTGCAAACTGCCAACCAGCAGTAACCACCGTGCCTGCAGGTCTGTCACGCAGCATGGAGACGAGTGACCAAGTGCCTGTCCCTTGGGAAGGAGCAGGGCAGGGCACAGCAGAGAGCAGTGTTCAACCCCCATCTTCCCATGGATCACACCCCACCTGCATCATGTCCAAGCAGTGGCTTCCCTGACGAGTTCATACCCTGGAGGAGGATCCTCATTTCCTCGTCACCCCATCCACCCTCCCACATCTCCGTACCTGCCCAAGGATAGGACAGGACACTGTGTACAGGCACAGCAGTGTTTACACAGTGTTGGTGGGAAGCAGAGCCAGGAACGGCTGAATCCTTAACAACAGAAATAACATTTTTATCCATAAGAGGAACAAATGTGTGCATGGAAGAGCAGAGAGAACCCATGGCGAGGCAGCGTGATGCTGGTGGAGACCCCGTGCTGAACTGCATGCTCATGACAAGCACAGAATAGGACATTGTGCTCCCCAACAAGGCCTGCTGTATTCACCGAAAGCTTATCCCCAGGACCTGGTCTGAGCACAGGACTGACAGCCAAGTCCTGAGGCTGCTTCCTGGCTTCGACACTAAACTCTTTGGTAGCTGGGAGCAAACTGTGTCTCCTGCAGCTTCAGTTCCTCGTTGTCAATGGGAACAGACAAAAGTGCCAACAGGACACGGTGCTACCACAGGGCAATGAGCATGTCTGATGCCAAAGGGCAGAAAAGACCCCAGCAGCCTCCATCCATCAGGCTGATGTGGCGTCCATGGGTTGAGCAAGAGCTAACATAAAAGGGAGGGTGTTAAAACCCTGCTGACCCTAACATTGAATGGTGTAGGACCAACATGGGCAGCCGGGAAAGGAAAGGTCTCCACAGCCCACAGGACTGGTTTCTAGATGCACCAAAGGGCTGAAGGTCTCGGGATCAGCACTGAAGTCCACCAGCACAGACTTGGTGGCTTCCTCCCCATGGATCTGAGGCCAAGGGACCATTTTTCCCCACAGGTGAGTTTTCAGAGCGTGCTGTCTTACAGGGACCAAGGTCCCATAACAAGAACTTGTAAAGACACACAGGGCAGAAAAGCAAGGGGCCCAATAGAATCATAGAATAGTTAGGGTTGGAAAGGACCTTAAGATCATAGTAAGAGACATTTCTACTCAGCTCCACCACAGTCATCCAGGGCTGCAGAGCACACAACAGCCTAACGCTGCAATTGCACCTTTATAGCTAAGGTAACAGCTTGGCCACAGATGGAGAGCTGTGGGGACCTTTTCCCCATGTGAAGAACAAAGCACATCCTGCATCCATCAAATCCCCTCCTCTCCACACCCGAGAAGTTCAGCTGCTGAAGAAACTCAGAGACTTGGTTGTCCAAAGTGCAAAACCTGCTTAGGTCCTCTTCTACATTTGCAATTGATCCCAGGTACATTGCAGAAGCTATCTGTGTAACCATCAGTCATCTCCAACAGCAGCGCTGAGCTGCACACACCTTCATATGCACCAAAACCACCTCCGGCTGCTCACACATCCTGCCCTGACACACAGACACTCACTGGGGGTGCCTGTTGCCAAGGCGCTGATGCTGTCCATGGACCAAACTCACCTTTAGCCATCTCAGCGCAAGAGCAACAATAGCTACTGCTGCACTAACCTGGCACTCTGCAGTGTATAATTCCAGGTGGGGCAGCCATCCCCTGTGCCAAGCAAGCAACACAAAAGACCCATTAAAATATTTATGGCAGAAAGCTTCAATACCCTCGACTGCTGCAAGCCCTTTGTGTCCCCTGCCTGTGGGGACAGCTTGTACCTTGCTGTGACTAGAGGCTGCATGGGAGCATCCGCATCCCCCAAGCCCTGGGCACCAGCTCATAACTACGGCCAGTCAAAACCAGGTTTCATTTGGAGGAAGGATCATTAATTAGATTAGGTCTGTAATGCCTGTATTTCTGGAAGACATGATGTATTGATCCTGAGGAAGATGATGAGGCTTCTCAGCCAGTTCTGTCAATAGGCTGATGGCAAACCTCCATCTGCCACATGCAAACCTCCCAGCACACACTGAACAGAGGCGCTTGCAAACCCCACTTGTACAGGGTGATTGAGGTGCACCTCCATCAGCACAATCCCTGGCAGTGTTCAAGGCCACGTTGGACACAGGGGCTTGGAGCAACCTGCTCCAGTTGAAGGTGTCCCTGCCTGTGGCAGGGGATTGGTACTGGATGAGCTTTAAGGTCCCTTCCAACAGAAACCAGTCTGGGATTCTATGAAGTTCCAGTTCAGCAAAGCAAAGGATGTTTACACCAGAGACCAAAAGGGCAGCAGCCACCACACCACTGCTTCAAAGGAACCCAGCCCCAGCACACCCATGCCTTGTGCAAGATAGGCACTGGCACCCCAATACAGCCACCACCCTCCATGGCCACATGGGCATGAACACAGACCCCTCTTCCCCAAATCACTGCCATTACTGCTCATATGTGAGCACGCTGCAGTGAAAACCATGACGTAAACTTCACCAGGAGCATCACCTCATGTCGCAGATGAGAAATCAAAGCAGTTACATCAGGCCAAAACACATTAAAACCACCCAGGGATCCAAAAAGGCTGTGGAAAGCCTCAAGAGGGTTAGTCCAGCACTAGGTGTGACAGGTTGGTCCAGGCTCAAGGACTCCTTAAATTAACCTTTGTCAGCCTAGGGAGGATATTTTAAGGAAAGGCTCACTCTGTGCAAGCTCTTTATCTCTTCCCAAGCACCTACTCCAGCACAGCGTAGGAGGCAGGATATGGCACCAGATGGTCCTCTCGTCTGACCTAGTGGCTGTGCTTCTCCACCGAGGCCTTCTGGGGCTTGTCTGCAGTGGATGCTTCAGCACAGAGACATCTCCATCCCCCAGACCTGGGAGTGTGCTCAGCTAAGAAACCGTGCAGCAAAAACACCCTGAAATGAAGCTTCAGGAGGACGAGAATGACCTTTTCAAAAGGCTCAGATTTATATACACAGAGGAGAAGAGTACCAATGCAAAGGAAAATGATGTGAAGGACTTGGGGGTGTGGGTTGATGAAAAAATGAACATGAGCCGGCAGTGTGCGCTTGCAGCCCAGAAGGCCAACCATATCCTGGGCTGCATCAAAAGGAGTGTGACCAGCAGGTTGAGGGAGGTGCTCCTGCCCCTTTACTCTGCTCTCGTGAGACCTCACTTGGAGTATTGTGTGCAGTTCTGGTGTCCTCAACATCAAAAGGACATGGAACTGTTGGAACAAGTGCAGAGGAGGGCCACGAGGATGATCAGGGGACTGGAGCACCTCCCATATGAAGATAGGCTGAGAAAATTGGGGCTGTTCAGCCTGGAGAAGAGAAGGCTGCGTGGAGACCTCCTAGCAGCCTTCCAATACCTGAAGGGGGCCTATAGGGATGCTGGGGAGGGACTCTTCATTAGGGACTGTGGTGAGAGGACAAGGGGTAATGAGTTTAAACTTAAACAGGGGAAGTTTAGATATGAGAAGTAGGATCTGAGGAAGAAATTCTTTACTGTGAGGGTGGTGAGGCCCTGGAATGGGTTGCCCAAGGAAGTTGTGAATGCTTCATCCCTGGCGGCGTTCAAGGTGGGGTTGGACATAGCCTTGGATGGCATGGTTTAGTGGGAGGTGTCCCTGGCCATGGCAGGGGGGTTGGAACTCGATGATCTTGAGGTCCTTTCCAACCCTAACTATTCTATGATTCTATTCTATGATTCTATTCTATGATTCTATTCTATGATTCTATTCTATGATTCTATTCTATGATTCTATTCTATGATTCTATTCTATGATTCTATTCTACGATTCTATTCTACGATTCCATTCCACGATTCTATTCCACGATTCTATTCCACGTTTCTATTCTACGATTCTATGAAAGAAAAAATAAAGATAAGAAATAGGGAGAAAATGTTAACTCAGTGCAGACCAGGCTTGTGGACCACCATGCAGGCAGCTGAATCATCACCTTACAATAGGAGCTGAGCAGCCATTGAATAGGGATTGGAGGCACTGCATCCAGGCATGCACAGAGTGACCCCGGGTCAAGAGTGACCCTGGATCAAGCCCCAGAGCAGAAACCTCCACTCCTGGGCATCCCTCCAGCAACCACCCATCAGGAATCACTGGCTGAGAGCAGGAGCACCCAAAGCACTGGTGTGGCACATCTGCGGTACCATACTGATGCACCGAACCAGCACAACCTCCTTCTGCTCACCATGGGGCAGTGGGGCAGCCAGCACAGGATCCCACCTTAATGGGAATATCATCCACCAAGTCAGTTTTGGGAGCTGGAGTGAGCACAGAAGTGTCCCCAAGAGCCAGGGCTGACAGCAAGGAGGAGGATGCCCATGGGAGGTCGAAAGGCCCAGGGTGTCCCCGTGTGATGGAGACCACTGAGGTTTGCTGGGGCATGGAATCTCTTCCCATTAGATTTTACAGCTGACAAACTGGAAGCTTCACGTGGAAAAGGCAAAGCAAAAATCAACTACATGGCAACAAGGCTTGTGTATTCCGAGGATCCATTAAGGCATGGGAACAAGACACTGGATGCTCCCATGTTTCCATGTCCAGTCAGATAAACTATCTTCTCACATCGCCCCAAAGGTAAGTGAAAAGTGGAAAAGATAAAAGCAGCTCCACTATACACGAATTTACATCGACTGCAGGAAACGTAATAGAAGTTTCTCAACACCCACCCGTGTGGATTCAAACGCAGCGTGGGAGTTGAGAAAATCCAGTTCCTCGTGTTTCTGCTACTTAGCAGCTTCAATGCCCTTTTAGTTGTCTCCTAGTCCCAATTTCAGTCATTACGAGAGGCTCAGGTGCACACCAGCACCAGGGCACGTTTGCCATCTGTGCACGCTTATCATCTGTCACCAGAACACACCTTCCTCGCCAACATCAGCAGCCTCCAAACCACAGCCCATTCAGAGCTAAAGCCTTCCAAAGCCAAATAAACCCATCAAAGGCACACACACCTCAAGCACGGTCCCATCATCATTTATCATGCAAGTGGTGTTTTTTCCAAGCCAAATTCCAGCTTTGTGCACAAAGCAACCCTTGGGAGATACAACAGCAATGAAGGACCCCATCACCTGCCTGGGAACATGGAATTCGGTTCAGTGAAGTCAATGGAACAATTGATTTACTTTTATAGCCCATAGAGCCAGGAAACTAAACGGTGCAGCCAGATTTCCACAATGGCATCACCTGGAAACTCAGCTGCAAAGTGTTCAAGGCCAGGTTGGACCCAGGGGCTTGGAGCAAGCTGCTCTAGTGGAAGGTGTCCCTGCCCGTGGCAGGGGTTGAAGCTGGATGAGCTTTAAGGTCCTTTCCAACACAAACCATTCCATGGAAATGGAGATGCCCAATTCTGGCATTCCGCTGTAGACGAAAGCACATCTCCAACCCCAGCCAAGCACTTTCCTGTGGCAGGAGGAGGTCGGTAGCATGGCAAGCGACACTGGTGCTCACTGCCTGTCTCACACCATGCAGCCCTCGGACAGACAGACACCATGGAGCAGCCAACGCATCCCCGCAGCATGCAGGTGGCTCAGACACTGCGGGTTCCCATAGGGAACAGCTCTGTCGCGGGACCTGACTCAGCCCCACTGCCAAACCAAGTCCAGCACTGCCTGAGGGGAAAAGGGGTTTGGAAAACAAGGCAGCACCACCCAGCCCCTTCCACCACAGCTCCTCGCACCCCTGGTCCTCTGCACCCAGGTTTGCAATGGCCTTCAGTGGGGCAAGCTGTCAGATGGGAGCATTGAGGCTTTGGCACAGAGCAAGATGGTGAGTGTGAGACCCGAGATGCGCTCACCACACATACCGAAACAAACAGCATCACACCAGCATGCAGCAGTCAGCACAGAGTTGCGTGTTTGCAGCTCCAGGATCTCCCTGCAAGTCCTATCCACCAAACCTGACTTGAACAAAAGGCTCCTACCACAAGCACAACCACTGACATCGAGCTCCGACCTGCCCGTCCCCAGGGGAAGCTCCATGTCTCCAAGCATCCTCCAGTTTGATGCCAAAGACAGCGCTTTGGAAGAGTCCTTCTTCCCCCCCCCCCATATTTCCACTTCAACAACACTTCAATTGCTTTCCTCCTACTCAGCCCTGCTGTCACTTCACTTTTGTCCTGCTAAATGAATGATAAACCATTAAACTGTGGTTGTAGCAAAGGGGATGTAGGGAGAGGAAGCACATCCCACGTACTACTGACTGCTCCCAGACTACTACTGCTCCATGGTCCACCCAACAGGGTCTGCCCTATGGCAGCACAGAGCTTCCACAGGGAGGGAGCCGAAGCCATTGTAGAGATGAGAATGGCTGTAAAGGCTTGGGATTTATACAGGCTCATCCCAGGTACGGGGGAAACACCACCTACTAGAAACAACCAAGTTTCCTGCAGCAGTGCATGAAGGGAAACAGTTAAAGCACGGTCCCAAATCAGGCTGAATGCTCAGAAGTCAGCAGTGAGGGGTAAAAGAAAACCTTCTGATTGACTCTTAATCCCATGATTTAGGGAACCTTACCCAACTTTTGTATCTTTTTCAATATCTCATCTTAAGATTCTATGTAGATGCCAAACCCCATGTCCAGACCCTGCAGCTATAACCACACAAACGTGCCTTTGTGGAGATGTCCTGATTCCCTATGAGCATCATACAAAGGTCGTCTGCCAAGAGCGGGTCAGAAGACAGAGCTCATGCTAAGGGAAACCCACCGCCTGCTCTCACCCATCACATTGCTCATAGAAGATGCTGTTCACTATCTGCATCCCCATCCCCGTGTCACCCCGCTCCGGTTCCAGCATGTGGGTGTTTCATTGCTGGTACCAGCGCGAGGAGGATCAGACTGTTTTAATCATATCCGTTCCAGCAGCACCCTGTGCTGTCTGACCCCACAGCCCCTGCCTCTGTTTCCCTCCTCCCTATGGAGGGTGCAGCCAAAGGAGCAGGGCAGCAGGGATCCAACAGGCAGGACCACAGCAATAGAAGGTGCCGTCATGGGCATCATCCCACAGGACATTATAACACAAGCAGCTCCTGAGAAGGAGGTAACACACTGGTAAAGTCCTCACCTATGACTTGTACCCCCAAGACATTCCTCCTGCCCCCCAAACTGTGCTCTGGAATGAGACTGGAAGCATTTATGGGGTCAGTGTGTCTCTGGTGTGCCCGGCAGCGCTCCAGGCTGTGGACAAGTGAGGAATGATGAGCGCCTTCACCGCCTGAGAAAGTACACATCCCATAGCAAGGCTGGAAGCACCGCAGAATGGCACCACATATCCGGGATTCTGAAAGACCACTGCAAGAAAAGCCACCGTCCTCCCCACAAGGGAATGACATAAAGAAGTCAGGGCTCCACAGTTCATGGGTACACCATTGTCCATCCAAAGGGGCAGGAGAGCAGCTTACAGCCAGGGAGTACAGAATCACATTGCATTTGCTTCTCGCATGGAGGGTCTGCAGCCACACGGCACAGCAACATCATCACCCATCAGTGCATTCCCCAACGCAGCCTGGGACTAAGCAAGGTTTAAAGCCCAAAGGATACGGGAGGGAAGAAGGGGATTCTGCCAAAGACACTTCACACACATCTACTGCTTTTCCACTTCAGAAACTGGGAAAAGCACAACGCGGTCCTCAGCCTAAGGTGCAACTTCCCAGGCAAGACTCCTTTAGGTCTGCCCACGGGGAACCTGAGAGAGCGGATTAACACCTTCTGCTCACCGAAAACAGTCTCCCGTCCTCCCATGGCATTTTGAGCCATGCATTCCAGTACAAGGACATGCCGGCAGCACAACGTGAACAGCTTCTCCTTACGAACCCGTCCTAGCGTACCACGCAGGACATCACAACTATCACCCCAGGTCCTCAACCCTCCCCGAGGCTCCCCGCGGCCGCCGGGTACCAACGAGCCCCCCCTCCCCGTCCCGGCTCAGGGAGCCCCTCCGCGGAGCCGGGAGCCGCACAGGGATGTCGGGGTGAGCGCCTCGCTCCGCGGGTACCTGCGCCCCCCGCACCGGCACTCACCGGCGGCGGCGGCCTCCAGCAGCGCTGCGGCCCGCAGCAGGCAGTAGTAGCGCTCCATCTCCCCCGCCGAGGTGCCCCCCGGCGGCGGGCGGGCCGGGGCCGGGGCCGGAGCCAGGGCCATGCCCCGCGGCACCGCTCCGCCGCCAGCACCGCTCCTCTCCGCTCCGCTCCGCGCCGCCGCCCCGGGCCCGCGCGGCCGCCGAGGCGGGGCCGGGGGAAGCGGGCGGCCGCCGACACGGCCCCGACACCGCCTCTGCCCGCCCCCAGCACCGCCCGCTGCCGGGCGCCGCCGATGCCGTGGTTCGTGGTTGAATCGCCTCCCTCGATCTCCACTTTTTCTCCCCATTTTATCCCTTTCATCCCTCCCCCCACTTTCTTCCTTTTTTAACTTTTTTTTTTCACTTTTTAATTTTTTTCTTTTTTTTCCCATTTTTTCTTTTTAGCTTTCATTTTTTATTTTACCTTTTTTCATTTTTTCCCTATTTTACTTTCCCTTTTTTCCTTTTTTGTTCTATTTTCTCTTTTGCCTTTTTTTCCCCTTTTTTCTGTTTTCCCCTTTTTCTTTCTTTCCTTTTTATTCCCCTTTCTTCCCTTTCTTCATTTTTTAATTTTTCCTTTTTTTTCCCTTTTCCCTTTTTTCACTTTTTAATTTTTCCTTTTTTCCCTTTTCCCTTTTTTCTTTCATTTTTTCTGTTTTCCTTTCTTCCCCTTTCCCCCTTTTTTCCTTATTTCCTTTATTTTCCCTTTTTTCCCCTTTTTTCCCGTTTTTGTTTCTAATGCCCAGCTGCTCCCCACCGTCCCAGCACACCCCCAGCAGCCAAACCCCCTCCCCACCTTTCTCCCTATAGCACTTCACCACGAAGAAACCCACTAAAACACAAACAGTGTTTTCCCGAGGGCACCATTCAAGCAAATTCCTTGACGAACCCATGAGAGCACGAAGCCGTCCCACAGCCAGGGCTGGGCGCAGCTCCCGGGGGCAGCACCGGCCTGACCCAGCAGCCGCAGGTTCCTCGATGCTGAGGTTCAAACGATGCCAGCTCATTCCCAGCCGGAGCCTGAGCAGCCCGGGAAGGCAGCACAGAGAAGTGGACGGTCTTGTTTTCCCAAAAGAGCCCTTTAATTACGCTCCTCTCTGGAATTGCAACCTTTTTCCAGCACTCCAGCAGGCAGGGCTATTAATTCAGGAGCCAAGGTCTAACAATGGTACTATGCCAAACACCGTCTTTTGGCAGACCTCGTCCCTTCCTACATGGATAGAGAGCTTGTCAAGGAAAACTGACCCGTTCAATCAGCGCTCCTCATTCCTACCCCAGCAGATCCGCACTAACTGAACACTGAGCAGGCAATGCTCTGTCTGGTTATAAAGCACATCTTGTGTGACACTGAGGGTTCGTGTGCCGTTACTCATCGAAACACCCAGCTCAGGTGCACAGCAGTGAAATGTGGTTATAAAACAGCCGTACGCAAGGTTATGAGCACAGAAACAGAGCCGTGCCGCGTTCCTGCTCTTTTCTTATCACAGGAATGCTCTTATCCCTAAACTGCTCATGCAGAAATGAGGCCCATCTAAAATCTCTTCTTTATCCTACCATGGCTGACTGATACATACCCACTTCTAACACTGGCTTTGGCAGAACTAAAGCTAGCCAGTGGAATACACAGCTACGCTACCCCTAAGGTTTGGCACTCAGTCCATTTCTTGCTCTCGGAGCAGAAAACAAAACAATGAAGACTGGATCTGGACCAGGTCCTTGCAGCCAATGCACCCTATCCCAGCCCCTGAACTGCAGCAGCGGATGCCAGCAGGAATCCCGCACATCCCAAAGCAGCATCTCCTCCAGCCAATTCAGCTGGCACAAGGAAGCACCAGCCAGCTCAGCATGGAAAAGCTGCGCTGGCTCAGAGGGATAACTGGTCATGGCTTTTCCTTAGCATCATTCCCTCACAGGCCTGTATGGCCACAAGGATTCCTGTTTTGGAAACCTGGCTATGTACAGTCCTTCCTTTTGGGCATGTCAGGATGAATGCCCAGCTATTCCAGCAGCACACTCAGCACAGGCAATGTCCACTTGTATTTACACTGCCAGAAGCTATTCCACATAGCTGTCTCCTCCCGGGACAAGTGTTACACTCTGCCTGCCCAAGGAACGATAAGCGGAGATAGAAGGAACAAGGAAACAGATAAAAAGCAAACAAAGGCAGCCAGAAACATGGATATTTCTTTTCCAGGGATTTTCCACCCAGGCTCCATAACAACATTCAGTGCCCTTTCAGAGGCAAAACCTTACCAGCAACTGCAGCACCTCTGTTTGCAGAGTGGGTGCTATTCCTTCGCCTTAAATCTTAGGGAGAAGGTGTAGGGAGAACTCCTACTCATGTCATTAATTCCAGGTTAAAGGCTAGAAAAAAAACCCCAAACCTCAAAATTCAAAACCTTCTTTTTCTCCCTAAAAATTAAGGCTAGAAGGTCCTATTGGGACTGGTGCCACAATTCAGATTTGGGAAATCACCCTTCCAAAATACCTATATGTTCAGCCAGGAATGGTCCATTTTCGGCAACCACAGACATCCGAGGCCTCGCAGTGATGCAATCACCTTTTGTGACTGATCCGGATAATCCCATCAGCCAATTCTCTGCAGTGCGTACTTGTATTATCACTCAGAGAAAACACAGGTTTCATTGCCGCAGCTTCCATAAGCTGCTGCTTTCATCTTCCATCATGGGACCATAGAGGAAGCAAGGGCTGAGCAGCGAGTCCGGCTGCTCCAGCCCCACGCGTTGCTGGAGGCATCGCTTGGCTAGAAAGCGCTCCGATGATAAGTGCCCATCCATCACCATCAGCTCAATCCACACCATCTCACAGCCTCCCCTTCAGAAACACCTCTCTCCTGACAGCTGCTGGGGAAAACACTTTGTGGTTCAAGGGGTAATTTAACTTGTCACCCTCATTCCAGCCTCTGTCCCAGCTCCCACACAGTCCTGCTGGTGCCAGGTAATTTCTCCAAGTGCTCCCATCACTCCAGGGCTCAATTGTTGCAGTGGTTTTCCCTGGCTTACCCAAATCCCATTTTTCCTGCTACACCACTGCTGCAAACACCTTTGCCCCACGCATCGCAGAGCCCCATCGGCCCCAACTCCAACAGGCAGAAATGGGACAAGAGAGCTTTGATTTGTTCTGAGGGTGGTGCTGGGAACTGGAAAAACAGAGCTGGCTACATGTAGTTCGGAGTCAAACTGATGGGGAAGGGAATTGCTCACCTCTGGAATAAGCATAGCAACATCAAAGACTTGTGCAGGAGTGTAATTAAGCATTGGTTGGTTTCCATAAAGTGGGGTTTTTAGGAGGGTTTCATGTGCAAGGCAGCATCGCCCCAATCCAGGGGTACCATCCACTATGGGCTCCTTCTGAGCTGGTCTAGGAGGAGCAGAGCTTCCAGACTGGCACAACTCCCGTCCCCACTGTGGCCAGTTAAGCCTGCACTGACTTAACAGACTGGTTTGTGTTGGAAAGGACCTCAAAGCTCATCCATTCCCATCCCCTGCCACAGGCAGGGACACCTTCCATAGAGCAGCTTGCTCCAAGCCCCTGTGTCCAACCTGGCCTTGAACACTGCCAGCGATGGGGCAGCCACAGCTTCTCTGGGCACCCCCTGACAGCGCCTCAGCACCCTCACAGGGAAGAGCTTCTGCCTAAGAGCTCATCTCAGTCTCCCCTCTGGCAGGTTAAAGCCATTCCCCTTGTCCTGCCCCTCCATCCCTTGTCCAAAGCCCCTCTCCAGGTTTCCTGCAGCCCCTTTAGGCACTGGAGCTGCTCTAAGGTCTCCCCTTCAGGAGCCTTCTCTTCTCCAGGCGGCCCAGCTCTCTCAGCCAGGACTATGTCAATGTGAGAAAAGGAAAGGACTCCGCTGCCCCACTCTCACTTGTTCCCTGTGCAAGATGCGCTCTGTTTATCATTACAACCCCAGGTTTGGAAGGCAGCACACACTCAGGAGCACACACACCCTTTCCCCAGGCCACAGTGTGTTTCCAGCTTAGCAGGTTATCCCTAGACATGGGAAGCTTTACCAAGCAAACCCCTTGTGGCAGGGCTGCAGGGGAACAAGGAGAGATGGGGACCCTGCAGCCCCTTCGCATACCAGGAGCTGTCATCACAGGCCAACAGCCTGACCTTTGAAAACATCCTTGCTAAAAACCACCTTACCAAATGACATTGCTTCTCCTTTCTAACATGAAGGGCTACATGAGCATTTCAAATGCTAACTTGGTGCTGTCTGAAATAGCCAGTGACCCGCAGCCATCACCCATCATTACATTTACTATGGTGGTCCCATCATCCTTGCTAGCCAGCACCGAGTAAAACCATTCCCAGCCCTTCAGATGCCTCTCACTATCACTCACTCGGGCTATTAAGATTCTGAACGCGTGTATCTGGTTTCCAATAGTACAAGCTGCTTCTTAAAGGTTAGAGTTTGTTTTAAATAGCACAGCCATCTGTCCTCCAGTGGCTGATGGGAGCTGAAGACATCCAAGCAGCCAAAACAGAATCCTTCAAACTGTCGGTTTGTCATTACAAACATTTAGGTTTGAATCAGGCACCTCCAATGAAAATCATATGAACTCTATGTATTTGCCTTGTGTGTTACACAAACACTGAGTCCTGAAGTTCCATTGCGTTGCTGGGGGCTCATCCCTGCAAATATCCGGCCTGAACTTCAGCGGCTACTTGACAAACCACACAATAATCCTTATTTGGGTGCTTTTAGTCTTTGAACTAAAAAACCCAGCTCATTTACTACAGGTAGCCACGGCAGAACCAATGCACAGCATTAAGAACAACTCTTTGTGCCTCTATGGAAGTCAGGCACATGGACCTGCATTGGTTTAGGCAGCTCCTAAATGGCTGCTAAAGCTCTGAGTTTACCTTGTCTATAAAGGGAAATCAGTTTATTCACTTAATTCACAGGACTGTCTTAATTTGACATTAGTTTTGAGGGAAATGGGGTCAGAGCACATAGGGCAGCTACGTGCAGCAGCTACTGAGAGTAGAACTGTTAGTAACCTGCTGGAGAACGCATACAATGAGAAGCAATCAGTAGTACCCATCAGAAAACCAAGGATGGCCTTGTGGGCATCACCCTCCAGTGAAAACACCCACAGTCCCTCTTGGAAAAGGTCCATATTAAAACTATCACCCAAGGAGACAAGACAAATACATATATTAATCAGAACAACATACCAAAGTTTATTGATTACTTCGAACAAAAGTCTCTGTAATGAAAAAAGAGCAAGTTGCATTCAGAAAAGGTAACATTCACATTCGATTTTCTTTTTATATAAAGCAACGTAAAGGTATAAAATTGCATTTAAGTGAAAAAATGTAAGGTTGCAGTCCTCTTTTTTTTATATATATATATATTTTTGCAAGAAGCTGAAAATGTATCTTCTTGTTGCCTGTATAGAATTTACACCTTCTATATACTACATGGTTTTAAAAACCCCAGAGCTGGGCAATTGGATAAATGCTGCAGTATTAGGTAAGCTTCCGATCTGCGTGTATACAAATCCAATCTGAAGCTTGTCTGCAATTCCAAGTCGTTTCTAACACTCTCAGAAGGATCAGGGTTAGTTTGTGAGAAGTAGCTATGAGCACGCCGAGTCCCTCCGTTATCACAAAGCAGTTTTAGAGGGAATCTTCATTACAGTTCTTATCTTGCAGTGTCACTAGCCAGGGATTAAGCTTCAATCAGCTCTGATGAAGAAACCCCAGCCTTTTTCCTTCAAGTTTTCCCACTGATAAGCCTGTACTGACCTTTTAGCTCACTAATGAGCACTGTACCAGTGCAGCGTGTGTACAGGACACGAACAATCACAGCATTGCACTGTCGGGTTACTGCCACTCCAGCATCCCGCTGGCTTACACCCTACAGTTCCTATCACCGCTTTTTCTTCCCTTTGCAATCCAAAAGGGGTCTCCTGTTTGCCCTGATCTCAAATCACCCACAGCAACAGGAATTTCACTTCTGCTGCTTTGGAATGATGAGGATCAGCTTCCGCCCAACACCACACCAGTGCACTACCTGAAGATCCAAGCCCAAGAAAACCTGCATTTTCCCCCAAAAGACATCTCCTATTAATTCCAACCCACCTCTCAGCACACCTGCCTTGGGTTTGAACAACAGCTATTGCAGTGGCTCACTCCATCCTGAGACTTGGAAACAGGAAGAGATAGATTTGGTTCTCAGAAGGCTCCATCTCGAAACAGGCTGCAGAAATGAGCCCGTTTCAGTGGCTTTACTGGGACAGTTCACACATACATGGCATGCTTTGCTCTGTTCCCACTAATGTAACCAGCAAAACCTCCACAGGAACAGACTTTGACCATAGGAATAGAGAACAACACAAAACAAACCGAGAAGCAAGGTGGCAGGCTTGGGACCATCCGGGCTTGGAATGGTTTTGAATCACAGGAATCAGGCATTTCAGCGCCTGCATTTTAAAGGTTATGTAAACACAAGTCAGCAACTGTATATTTAAGGAGGAAGGTTAGATTTGGCATATAGAGCTTATCTTCATTGTAGTCATTGTATGCTTCATCTGTAGGCACCACATTTTAGCAAGAGAAGTTGAGAATGCGACAAGGTCTGCAAGTTGAAGTCTAGGTCCATGAAATGTGCTGGGAAAAGGGAGAAAAAAGAAGGAAAAATAAAAGCTTTGCCCATGGAACACATGCTGGAAGTGCAGCTCCTTACTTGCATGCAGCAAGGAGGCGAGCCGCGGTTGCTAACAAACACCACTTGCATCAAGGCCAGTGCAGTGTGTATAATACAGTGGTCCTGTCCGTACATCCCCTCCCATGCTGGGTGACAGAAGAGCAGGCACTGGCCATAGGGACTGTGCACATCCCTTTCCCACTCAGGTAAGGTCCACTGCAAAGTCCTCATGATGCACACCACAACCTGCCTGAGTTGATCCACATCCTGCTTCCACTGGAGACAGAGATGGAGCTCAGGGATTGCAGCTGGAGAGCAAGAATTGATTCTCCCAAATCTAGTCCATGATTCAACGAAATCTGCTGAATGGCATCTTCATCTAGTCCCAAAGGGTTGCTTCTTTGCACGTAAGCGACACAAAGCCTGAGCGAACAGGAGCCAAACACAGCCCCTATGGAATGAGACTCCAACACTTCCCACAGCGGTTCCTCTGCAGCGCACCGGGGCCAAGGGAAAGCAGCATGAGGAGGGACCTTCACACCCAACAGTGGTGGCACACAGGGTGCTCCATCACCGCTTATGACTTCACGCAACGAAAAAAGCTGCTTTTTCCACATATCAGAGAACAGAATAAAACTAAACATCAAATCAGGCATCTCACCTCAGCCTAAGGAGGAAAGCTCCCACGACCATGGTACAGGTAGAATTAAAAAGCACATGCCAATTTAAAACCCAAATAAAATGTAAAATGAAATCAAAGTTCCTGCATTCCTTTCATTTTCAAACCAGCTGCTTTTTGCCTTAGTGCAAATAACTCAAGATACAGTTTGATAAGCCTGCAAGTTTACAGGCACAGCCCATGTCCCCTGGGATCATCCAAGGGCTGCACTGTCACTCAGGCCTTTAAAGTATTGAAGCAACTGCACAGTGCAGTAATGTAAGCACAGCCACATGAGCCCGGGCAAAACGGCTCAGCACAGCCCAAATTCCAACATCCACGACAGCTTCCTTCCATCACAAACAGCCGCAACACGAGGGAAAAGGATCTCTTCTTCCCCCTCCATCAGGAATTAACCCACCAGCAAACAGTCTGCGGAAGGATGCTCAGGCGCTTCCTGAGCATCAAGCGCTTCTCCATATGGACACCACGACCGCAGATGGACCACAGGCTGCTTCCAGCCATTCCCAGAGGAGGGGTATATGTGACTGAACACTATGCACTGTCGGTGAAGATTCCTCCTGGATTTTCAAGTATTTCTGCCACGTGCATCTGGCAACCCACAGTTGGGAGGGGGCAGCCCTGGCACCAGGCGGGATGCTCAAAGGGCTGCATCCGGAGAAGCAGGCTCCTTCTGTGCCTTTGGGGAGCCCAAAGGGCTGTTATGGGGCTTAAGTCTGTGCTACTTCTTTGGTCAGGCAGAGCAAGAGACTTCAGCAGCTCTCTGCTGCTCTTGGACAGATCTGCAATGGGCAGAGGAAGCCCCTGCATGAAATGGGGCTGGCATTGCTCTCTTGCACTTCAATCCATGCTGTTTTGGATGAATTCCTAAAGATGCTTTCTCAGCCTCCAACGATGCAGAATTTGGTAGGTTTAATTCTGGGGGGGATGCCACAAGACCAAAGACAAACGGGTACCGTGGGGCCAGTGCCCTGGCTACTGTGTTATCAGCATGGCTGCTTACTGTTCTTGGTGAGACTAAAGAGAACTGTCAGGTTAAAACCATGGTTTCTCCTACAGCATGACAAGATGCAGTGTCTGCATGGAGCACTTCAAAGTATCCTGAGAGGATATCTTTCTGCCAGATTAGTAACAGCATCTTCATTCTTCACGTAACCATTCTCTATACGTTTGTACGACACTAACATAGGCAGATCAAAGGGGTCAGTCTGCAAAAATCAGAAGGAAAACACACGTGTATTGCAACTGTCACATTCCCAAACTCCCAAACCTTTTCCTGGGTTATTTTTAGAGGAAAATACTTCACATTTCATAGGAGAAGAAGAAAGATCAGCCCACGGTAAAAGTGCCAAATGTCATTCACAAATAATACAACAGCAAAACGCTGCATAAAGTCCAAAAGTGGTGCCCGGCTCCCATTCTGCCCCAGCCCAGCAGCCTCCCGCACCAGTATACGGCAGTGGAGAGCACCACCTAACGTCTGTGGGGAGGGAGCACTGCTCAGGATCCATGCCGCATGCATTGGAGGCACGGCAAGCCTGGCTCCCCGTGCCAGCCCGATTACACTGATCGCTTCTGAAGTGGCTGCAGGAGAGCTTTGCACCAAACCTGCAGTTTTAGGCTTTCAGCTACGTAATATTTCACCTAAAAAGTGTGAAGTCAATTAGGCACTTTTAGTGTTTTACCCCGCTACCGGCTCACTACGGCGTTTCAAATCAGGTCAACTTGCACCAGGATGCTCTCTGTGTGCGTATGTACATACAGACACTGAGGCATACATTGACATAGATAGACAAGTACACGTGTTTAGTACTAATCTATGCAGATGAATTAAAACGTACTTCTTTCTATCTGACAGAGCATGCACCCTAGAAAAAGGGGGTCTGATACCATTCAGATGCAATATTGGAATCATTTTAATAGCTGACATTTGAATGCTTCGCTGTAAATACAGCAGCGTTAGCTTTTATAACCAGTTAGCAGGATTCCCCAGCTGCATTCTCACATGAAATTATCCCTTAATATCAGACTAAAATATCAGTTCTATTAAGAGCTTTGTTTACATACTGCAAAACATTTCAGTTTGAGAGGATTTGTGCACATCCAGGATGATGAAGAGGTTGGATAGCACAACATCCCCACATTAAAATGCATCCCAAGCATTGCATCTCCATTCCACAAGGACAGCTGCCCCACACCGACAGTCAAGAGGATTACAAGAACCGCAGTTTAATTGATCTGAGGAGGTTACAGTTGGTTAATCAATGCCTTTGAAAACCATCCCAACTCCTTTGGATAGGGTACCTGTTACAACACATAAGACTCATCTGAGAATGTTCTGAAAAGAAGTGGTCTGACAGAAGGTCTGGCCGACACTGAATCAGGTGCCCTTCTGCTGCTCTGCAACAGCGAGGCAAAGAGACTTATAGAACATGCAACACACACCCCTGCCTAATGGTCGAACTATGCAAGACACACACCATTTGACAGCTAAGCCATACCCTAAGGGATGGAGCAATACATACACCCTAAATACCATGGTTATTAATACTGTCTGGGTTCCACAGTGTAAGAGGCACAGAGGGTTCTGTTCAGACAGTAGCCCTGAAATGGTTTGAACCTTTGGGTGAGGTTTATGCTACAAGTGCTTTTGAGGGAGGAGGAAACCATCCGTGATCTGCACGTAACTGGGATATTAAAACAGTGACCAATACTGGAGAACTGCAGTGAAACCAAATGCTTGAGACATAGACTCCAGGCACTGTGCTGTGGGGTAGCCCCACCACCCCCATGGTCAGCAAGCCCAAGACCATCCCTTGTTGTAAGGGCTGAGTACAGCAGCTTATTCACTTGGACAAACAACCATAGCACTAACAAGTGGTACCTCTGTTCCTGGAGCCAGGCTGAAAGAGCTGGGCTGGGTCAGCCTGGAGAAGAGAAGGCTCCTGAAGGGGAGACCTTAGAGCAGCTCCAGTGCCTAAAGGGGCTGCAGGAAACCTGGAGAAGGGCTTTGGACAAGGGCCTGTAAGGACAGGACAGGGGGAATGGCTTTAACCTGCCAGAGGGGAGGCTCAGATGAGCTCTTGGGCAGAAGCTCTTCCCTGTGAGGGTGCTGAGGCACTGCCAGGGGGTGCCCAGAGAAGCTGTGGCTGCCCCATCCCTGGCAGTGTTCAAGGCCAGGTTGGACACAGGGGCTTGGAGCAAGCTGCTCTAGTGGAAGGTGTCTCTGCCCGTGACAGGGGTTGGAACTGGATGAGCTTTGAGGTCCCTTCCAACACAAACCAGCTGGGGGTTCTGTGATGCACGGAGCAAGATGGGCACTTGGGGACCTCCTCCTACACCAAACGATGCTGAGCTGTTTGCCAAATCATCCGGAGGACCATCAATGTCGAATCCACCTTGTCCCACGCTTTACAGTAGTTTGTATCTAGTCCAGTAACACACAAGACTACAGCCACGGAGAGCGCATTGGCTGCATCCGCCTCACTTGGATATCCTGAGCACGACCAGCTCAGCCACCTGAGGTGCAGCAGCAGACTGAAGGGGAAGAGGCAGACTAAGTATTAAAGCAAAAGATCTAAATTAAAGCAAAAGGAGAAGGGAAAGCAAGGTTTTCCTGGGTGAGCAAATCTAAACATAGGTTTCCAGGAGTTAGGCGTTAGGAGAAAAAGCAGTAGAGCAAGCAAAACATAGTGACTCAGAAAGGAAATCACCTTATTCACTCCAAGAAAAGCTGTGATTGCTGGAAGTTTGAGAAAGCATGAAGATAGTGGATGTTCCTGAGGAAGGAAGGCGCTTCGTTACCTGGTTCACAACAGCACAAAAGACAGAAAATTGCAGTACAAGAAAGGCAGAAACCAAGGCAAACACCAATGCAGTAAAACAGGATAAAGAAAGGAAAACAAAAGGAGAACACATCTCCACACAGAAAGTTTAATAAAGACTGAGCAGAGCCAATGCGCTGTTATAGCGAACTTGGGGGGGATCCCTGTCCCACTGAGTTAAGGGCAAATACCCAGCTTCAACTCTATCCTCCCATTCTAAAGGGGACCCTCAGCTGCCAATTTGGGGGTTCAGGCACCTAAATAACATCCCTCATCCTGTTTGTCCTTTAATTCTCCCCATGGGAAACTGATCCCCGATATTAATGTTAGGATATTCATAAAGGGTCTTGATCTGAAACCATCTAACCTGGTCTTAGATGCCCTTACAAATGAAGGGACTGACTTTGGTGCCTGACTGCCGACACAGACATCTAGAGCTGGTGTCTGCTGCAGGCGCCTTCTAAAGCTCTTCCTCAAAATGTACATTTAAATATGGCTCAGCCTGTGTTTATTGGAATGCACACATGAAGAGACTTCTCTGGTTGACAAGTACCTTGCTTCGTTAAATCATTTCACAAGAGCCTTTTTTAACACATCTAAAGGACTCCTGAAAGCAACTATTGCACAAGGGAACGGATCCTTTGGGCAAGAGCTGAAGGCTGTTCCTCCTCCTCCTCTTAGGGAGTTGAGCTGGGCTCAGAAACCCCCGGGTCACCCTTCCGGGTCACCCTTCCAGGTCACCCTCCTCCACTCCCTCCCAGCCTATTCAATGGGAGTGTCAAGCTGGAAACTACTGAATCATATTTAATGGGAGGAAATTACATGGAGCCTCAAAGAATTCAACCACACTTCTTCAGCCATCTCTATTGCTTTCAACTTGAATGGTTTGAGGGGGGTTTTGTCTTGCAGATACAAGTCTTAATTCACTGATACTGGGCCAAACTTATACTTGAATGTTATGGGAGAGGAAAACCTTTACTACCTTATTGGAGGCTTTTTAAATTGAGACTACCATCAGGCTGAGATGGCTGAGAACTGGGCTTGTTCAGCCTGGAGAAGAAAAGGCTTCTTAAGGGGAGAGCACAGAGCAGCTCCAGTGCCTAAAGGGGCTGCAGGAAACCTGGAGAGGGGCTTTGGACAAGGGTCTGTAGGGACAGGCCAAGGGGAATGGCTTTAACGTGCCAGAGGGGAGACTGAGATGAGCTCTTAGGCAGAAGCTCTTCCCTGTGAGGGTGCCGAGGCGCTGTCAGGAGGTGCCCAGAGAAGCTGCGGCTGCCCCATCCCTGGCAGTGTTCAAGGCCAGGTTGGACACAGGGGCTTGGAGCAAGCTGCTCTAGTGGAAGGTGTCCCTGCCCGTGGCAGGGGTTGGAACTGGATGAGCTTTGAGGTATCTTCCAACCCAAATCAGTCCTATTCTATTATCATTTATAATAAGGACCCAAGATAACAAGTTATCCCAGGTGAGGAAAGTGCACTGAAACCTCACAGCATACAAAAGTTTCAATGGGAGAAGCCTCTTTCAAATCCCACTGTTCGGAAGGTCATCCCGTGGTCTCCTGGGACATGGCCACCCTTACTGGGCACCACAGTGCTTGTCAGCATTACCTTTCAGGAGCCACCAAAGCATCTGCTGGGTGTCAGCACAGGGGTTATCTCACACTAACAGCACCAGCCCCTGTCCCTTCACCTTGCCCTAGCACTGCCTAAGGACATGAAACCCAATGGCAATGCACCACATGCTAACCCAAGGCAGGACTTGCTACTGCTGCAGGCAAAGAGGGGCTGCAGGAGGGAAAGCAGGCACAGGGAGCAGCGGGGGCATGGCGGGGGTGACAGTGCAGTGCTGCTGGGATGCTGAGCACCACTGGGCAAGCAGAGAGCAAGGGAAGGACTCAGCAGGGCACGAGTAATGAGCCCGGCACTGCTGGCATTCACCACCTGCAGGAGTGGCAAAAACAACTTGCAGGAGATGGCTTCCACTGCTAAAACGAGCCCTCCTCCTCTATAGCAGCAGAGGAGAGCTGTTAAGGAATGAGACCTCACTGCAGGCTAGCACAGTACGAGCCCTTGGTTATTAAGGAGAGTGGGCAACCATGACAAGACCTGACCCTCATCCCCCTGCACCAACACCCAAAGACAGACTCAAGGGGAGCACCAAGGGTGTGCTCTCTGACACAAAACATAGCTTTTTCTGCAGGACACAATATGAGGGGTTTGATGATGAGTTCAGGTCTGAAAGGGACATTGTATTTTACAAGAGACAGCAGTTTGAGTCCAGTGAAGGCAGCTAAGGAAAGTGAGTCTCTCCTCACTGCAGACATAGGTAGTATTTTTAGATGAGCTTCCTGACATTTCTGGCATGTGAAAGAGTGAGATGAGACTCTAGAAAGCCATCCTCGAGGTGCGAGTGGCACACGGTACTGTTACAGGTTCAGCTGGTGCTCAAGACTAAAAATACTGCGCAATAAATACATCCCCTTGCTCCTTACCTGATGGTTCTTCTCTTTCATACTTCTGAAAACTATCAGAAGTATCTCTGGGAAAAGGCTGATAAAGATCAGGAGGATTATTGCCAGCCACGTGGAAACTGAAGTCAGCATATGGGCAAATACAAAATACATTCTTTGCTGCTTCAAGAAAGGCCTGAAAGAGAGAGGATACAAATACATTGTGGTTAACACAAGCTTCCCAAGAAGGTTAGAATCAAAGCAGGTTCAGATCACACTGTCGGCAATAACACCTCCCTTTCAGATGGGGATGAATACAGCACAGACACACACTGCCCGCCCTCTACCAGTGCATCTCTTGCTTTCAGCTGCACTAGTGCTAGAGGTCCTGTAGCCTTACATGATGTGCTCTGCATCTTCCATATCTGTTTCATTGTGGGGTGTGGAGGGGTTTGAATTTTGCTGCTATCACTGAAAGAGAAATCATTCCCCTTGTCAAAAACCAAATCATTTTACTCCAACTTTGGGCGTTGCTATAGCTTCTGGTTTGCTTTTGATAGAGGGAATCCAGAGACTCTTCATCCCCACAGGTTATTAGCCATTTCTTCCCTCCCTTGATGATGGAGGGAAACTGACAGATGCTTATGAAAAATGCCTCATAAATAACCGATGACAAAGGATCCCCAGTGCTGTGCACTAACTCCAAACTACTCAGCTATGAGAGTTAAACACACCAGTGGAACTCACACACTGCAGCACAGAAACCTGGTTAGATCTCAGGTGTGCATCTGTTGGTTGGGAACGCTGAAGAGTTAAACAAAGTCTGTGAACGTCAATTTAACTGTTTAAATCAATTGCACATCTTTATTAGCAGGCTGCTGGATCAGGGATTTAGCCAATAACCCATGGGATTAGCCCATGGGAAAGCAAAGGTGTAAAATGGGAGATGCTCTCTACTGTGTATGTCAACATGAACGTCAAATTCCCGCATGGAAAGCAGGAAGTTAATATTTGTAATGTACTATTTGCCTGCCTGCTTTTGCAAGACATGAAGACTAAAATCCTGGTCACACTCAAATCAATGAGAATTCCTTCTCCTCATCAGATCCAGGATTTCAGCAGCAGGATCTGTGCTTTTATCCTGCTTATTTTCTCCCTGTTAAGCTGCCCAGAGTGCTGGGTCCTCTTGCTCTGCATCTGCCTCATGTGCTCCTTCCCTTCTGCATCTCCCTTCAGTTCTTCCTTTCATTCCCATCTACATGAACAAACAGATCCTGAAATATTTATCCCAAAACCTCCTAATGAAGGACAAGGACCTCAGCACCGGAAACGACCTCAAAGGCAGGAAAGCAAACCACCTCTTACCGAAGGCCAGCATCTCGATGGCGACCAGGACTTTATCTGCTTTCAGGCTGACAGACCTCCTCCAGCACATCTGATCATGCAACGGCACTCCTCCAGCACCAGCTTTTGGTGGGAATTGGATGGAGATACCATCCCTTCCCTTCTCAGTAGAGAAAGGAGCATGGCTGCACACACCCTGACATCCATAAATCACTGGATAACCCGAACGAGGGGATGCTGCAGCCGTGACTCCCACAAAGCCAGTGCTGGACATTCCCCTAAGAAAGTACCACAGAAAAAAGAACAGATACTTGCCAAATGACTCCTCCCCAGAAGAATGAGAAAAACACATAGAAGGCAAGGGAGCCCCAAATCACAAAGTGGTTCATCCACGTCCAGAATCGGGTATCTAGTGCTAGCTGTGTAAGTACCAAGAGAGACAGAGAACAGGCATTACACGCAGAGCACATCTGATTGTACTTATATGACATCTCAGACTTGTTTCACATTAAGGTTGAAGGCTCTCCAAAGAGCTACCTCTGTACGTGAGCACCAAGGAACAGAATCATAGCACCACAGAGTGGTTTGTGTTGGAAGGGACCTTAAAGCTCATCCAGTTCCAACCCCTGCCATGGGCAGGGACACCTTCCATAGAGCAGCTTGCTCCAAGCCCCTGTGTCCAACCTGGCCTTGAACACTGCCAGCGATGGGGCAGCCACAGCTTCTCTGGGCACCCCCTGACAGCGCCTCAGCACCCTCACAGGGAAGAGCTTCTGCCTAAGAGCTCATCTCAGTCTCCCCTGTCATTAGTGCAGGTATTTTCAATACAGATTGGCACAACATCAACAGGGAACCAGTGAGGTTCTAATTATAACTGACACGTTTTAATAGGACAAACCTGATACAACCTCTGCTATGACAGGGAAGAGATGTCTAAAGGTTACAGGGTCTGTAATTGCCTCCTGCCACCACCTGCTGTCCTGAACCAAACATAAAAGACCTTTTGCAAGGTCTTACGCAAACTGTTCCTTCTGGAATGCTCTGAGAAACAAAGCAGATTTGATGCTGTTATTTGACATATGCGCTTCAGTGATCCCTCTGGTGCTTATTTCAGCCATGTCCAAGGTGGACAAACACAAGGTCTCTATTGCTGCTCTCCTGCTTGAACTGAATGCCGAGGGGCAAAAGTGTGGGGAGAAATCAGAGAAATCAACCGTAACCAACTGAAGCTCTCAAAAGAGGCCAAATAATGGGACAATAGTTTAACTATGACAAAAATACTTCAGACTAGTACAGCCCAGGAATACAGACCACAGACTACACAAATGGTCAATAAGGAAGTTCTGCCTCTATGGAAGAAGAGAAGATTGGAGTGGTAGGAAGTCCTAGAAGCTTCATCTTCAACACATTTACTGCATCACATCCACATGCATTGGAAAATCACTGCAAGTGCCTGCAGAAGGCAGGCAGATCCTCACCTTCAGCGTGACGGTGAACACCAGCACAGTGAAAACAATCGTCCCAAAGGTCCAATTTCCAAAAACCTGGAAAACACGTTACATTGCCACAGGCATCTGGGTCCATCTCCTTGGAGAGGAAGAGCAATAACGATGAGGACAGGGGTGCAAGCAGGGACCAGACGGGAAGGACGGGATGGAGCAACTACTACAGGGTGTTGATGCTCAGAGGGGCGACTGCTACCCGCTACTCTACCCTGTGCCATGCAGTGCCACATAGACGGAGGACCCAGAGCCAGGATGGTGACAGGTACAACCTCCTAACAGAAATGTCGGTACAAGTCATTGGACCACCTGTATGTCATGATTTCTTGGTAATATACTCAGTTTCTGCTTTCTTGCAACACCTCTGCTCATCATCTCAGTTTGCAGAAGGTACCAGTGTGTATTTTGCCATCTGGTTTGGGCTGCAGGTAACTAGTGACTATGCGCAACGAAGAAAAGCAGATACTGTCTATAAATCCAAATGACGGCAGTGAATGGGAGGGATGCTTACCAAAGGCTGTCAAGACCTGAATGCATATATCAAAACAGAAAGTGAAATGTAAAAGTTCCAAAAATGCAAAAAAAATTAAAGTCAATAGGAGTGAAAAAGGAGTCAATCAAACAGATATGGATACCATGAACAATTGCTGGTAGCAGCTCTCACAGGCAGAAGGGTTATAACAGAACAGGACATAACGCGCAGCTTTTTGGTGCCACACAGACTCGACCTCTGAAGGCGTTTGAAGCACACATCAGTGCTTCGTGTTCTAATAAATACAACCTGAATGGCTGTAAATACAGAAGAGCACTGAATCTACAGTACCGGCGCTTGACTGCATGTAGCTGGGGCTATAAATGTTGGCATTGACGCAACATATGCAGACACTTGAATTTCATCAGTTTTTTTCCAAGTGTTGATGCTAGAAAGGCCTAAAGTGTTCTCCAGGGTCAGAAGGGATGGTGGAAAGACGTTTCCCATTGCTGGAGATGGGATAACACGCTGCATATCCCCGTGGGGAAAGGGTCCTGAGACAGCCCAGGCCACCACGTCTGCACCAGGGCTTGGCTCTGTACCCAGTGAACCAGCAAAATGAAAAGAAAGAAAGAAAAGAGGGAAAAGACAAGAAATTCAATTTCTTCTTTAACCTGCTCCTGCCCTGGGCCATTGCCTGGGATCACATGGAACCATGGAATAGGCTGTGCAAAGCTGGTGGGGCTGGAATAAAGCTGTGTGTGAGACTTGGTTCTTTTACCTAGCGAGTTTAACCAGCTCTGCCCTGTTTCCATGGCGATTCGGGAAACATTTCATCTCAAGCATTTGCTGCAGAATCACACCATAAGCAAGGCTACACTGCTGGACAAGACTCGAGCCATCGCATAGAGTAAGCGTGCAGCTATTCCCTGCCAGGTGTATAGGGAGGCAGGGCACAGAAGAAGCAGTCATCGCTCCCCGTTTTGGGTGTTTTTTGGTGGAATTACCTTTCCATTATCTTCCAACGATGAGTTTTGGAAAAGAAAATAAACCCCAAAGAAAAACACGAGTCCTTCAAAGGCACCCAGAAAGGTCCAGTACAGGAACGGCCTCCACTGCAGCATGGCGTTATCAGAAACCTTCCTGCCAAAAGAGGGAGCAACAAGAACATCACCATCACATTTAGGATGGGCTGTAAGGCCCTTTGCAGCTAAATCAGCTCTGGAGCAAGCCCTTGCTGAGGGGGACAATGAGGTGAAACACAAATACCTGCCACAGATGTCTGCTATAAGCAGCTGCTGGCCATGAGTGACCGTATGAGGTTCAGCATATTTTCTCCTTATCAAAACAAAACCCAGCCCAAAGTGAACAGCTCTAACACCATCCTGAGCCTCACCCACACCCCCTGCACCACGCACAGTGTCTGATAGCAACTGCTCAATTTCAAAACCAGAGCAGCCATATGGGATGCAGCGAATCCATCGTGTGCTCCCCTCTTTTTGTTGAATACACCAACTCCTTGGTTGAGAATAGCTCTGCAAAGCTCATTCCTGGAAGCGGTGTCTTGCTGCACAAGCTGAAAATAACCTCCCAGATCGTTTGGAGGGTGTTTTTAACACGGGGGTTGTAGCAGGAGGCTTGGAATATTGGATGGATGAGATCTGGCACAGAGGCAGCAGCAGGAAAGGGATGCGTGATGGGCAGAGCGGTGCATGGACCACAGGCAAGAGCCCAAGGAGTGGGGGGCAGCTATCAGGGCAGGAGGGAGTCAAAGTTTCCTGCATCATTATCTTTTCAGATTACTTTCTTAAAAATCTGAAGATTCATGGGGGATAAAAGCACCAAAAATCCCCATTCTTTTCTCATTTTAACCCCTAACTGTTAAAGCAATACACGGACTCTCAGCAAGATGCACCTTGCAAACCGGTGTGGTGCTGGGCTCCTAAAACTGCAGTTTCTAAACCGAACCCCTATTGAATCCTATGCACAATGATGCAGCAACAATGCTCTAGCATACCACAGTCTGGGCGTGAGTAAGGAGCATGGATAAACCAGACTGTAAGTGGGGAGAGAAAATATGTCTCTCTGTGAGCTCTGTTTTGCATTCACACTGAAGTCCTGCAGTGCTCATCACAAACAGGCTTTTACAGCCCCTCAGACTAGAGATCTGCAGTGCAGCAGCTCAGCACTGCACACAGCAGTAGTCCTGCATTCAGCAGCACATACACAGGCATGACTATTCAAACTACAGCTACCTGCCTGCACAATTCATGCTTTCCCTCAATGAGCAGACCCCAGAGATCAGTCACCAGCCCAGTACATGGGGCTGTTGTTATTGGTCTGTGTCACACAATATTTAAAGATACAAGAGGTGGCATTTTGCCATACAAGTGGAGGAACACGGAGGTCTAATCAACCATGGATCTGAGTACTCACTTCAAAAGCACCCAAGCCCTTTCCTACCCTCACAATGCTTGCTGCCTTCTGATTTTTCCATACCTAAAGCAACTTTCACACAACGCCTTTAGGTTGTGTGATGTCTGATTCCCCATGCTGACCCTGCAAAGGCATCACTTTTGGCTTGAGTATGGTCCTGCCACACACAGCTCCTCCATGCTGAGGAGCATCTTATGATGGTGACAGGGCTTGCACAGGACAGAGGCCAAAGCACTCCCAACCTGTGCTTACTGCCCATCAAGGGAATTAGCAACAGGGATGCATGAACAGGGTCTTCCCCAAAACAGCATCTTCCTTAGTCCTTCCTGAAGGGCTGCACCCAACTGTGAGTACAAGGGCAGGGGTGGGAAGTAGAAAGGAAGCATCTCTGTTTCCGTGGGAGGTTGGATTCTCTCCCCACTGCATCCAAGGAAGGGGAGAAAGCAACCAGCAAAGCAGAGAGGGGCAGTCTCCTCTTAAACTGCCTTTTTCCTAGGCAATGCAGCAGAAAACTCTGAGTGTGTGGATCAGAGAGCAGAATTCCCTGGTAACAGGCTCTGATCTGGGGATTTGGCCTTTGAAGGGGAAGCCTGTGGGATGATATCCATTCAGACAAGCCGAGAAACTACCCGCCTGAGCTGGGCTTCAGGAACTTTTGTCTTTCTCAAAACAAAAGGACCTTTTTTCCCCCTGAAAGCTAGATCTTCCCTTTATCCATTACATGCTTGATCATGGGCTTAGCTCACGCTGCCTGGCCCAAAGCTAAGGCAAATGGATGCTCTTGGCCACACTCACGGATTGATTTTTCTTATGGATGAAGAATTCCACCTACAGTTCATTTTTCTTATAGAGACACAGCAGTGCAATTGGGCAGACCAAATACCGTTACAGAAATAGGCAGTAAAGAGGACATTGCTCAGCTCTAACATGGAGAAGGGACAGAAACAGCCCTTTCTGCAGTTCATGGTGGCCCCATCACCAACACAAGTGCTGACACTTGCTCACACTCCTGCACCAACACAAATCATGGTTAACCAAGTTGTGCACAGGCTTACCCAGTCCAGCACTACTTACATATAGAGCTGAGGATCTGAGGTCAGCGTGTCGATGCTGATGTGCTGCTCCAGCAGGCTGTAAGCCAGGATGGGTAGTGATGTGAAGCAGATGTTGTACATGGTAAGATAAGCAGCATCGTACAGTGGCTTGAAAGAGGAAGAAAGGGTCAAATGAGACAGAAATTCCACTTTAGAAGTCTCCCCACAAAGAGATTTAAAGTTTCAAGCTATAGCTTCTGTTCGTACCCTACAGATTCATCCCTTTGTCACAGCCACATGGGATGGTTTCATTTGATAGCGGTCATGCTCCATGCAACACAAGCTGCATGGTCAGGACCCTGCTCCCATTGCCAGGAGGTTTTGTAACTGGCTGCTCTCATTTCCAGCTCATTCTCCAGAAAACCATGCTTCAACGGCCCTTATCACAGCTTTCCTGTGGCTGTTCTTGTGCTGCTGATTCTATTAATACACTTGATGTCTCCTGTGACTCTCTAAAGGCTAGAGTGGTTTAGAGGAACTACAGCTTCTTTTTTTAAAGAGGGGAAAAAAAAGGCAAGTGTTTCTACCAAGAGAAGCAGAGAATTATCTCCTATCAGTCACTCTTCCTCACCACTGCTTCGGAGTCCAAACAGACACAAAAGCCCATTAAGCTGACACAAAGGCCAAAGCTCTCATCTCCAAGCATGTGAACCCGCTCTCCGCACTGGTCCATCCCTCTGACGCTCACTTGGGCTAAGCAAGTGATGACACTTGGGATGTCTCTTTTTAAAGGCTGTCACAAAAGAATAAGCTATTCTTCCTTTAAAGAGACACTTTCAATGCAGGGAAATGCAGCACAGGGGAACAAATCAGGGCTTCTTTGAAAACTACTTCATTTAAGAGAAGTAGAAGCAGCAAAATCAGGTGGTGACAAACCAGCTAAACCCCTCTCCCATTACTTATCTGTGTTCCCGGGTGGTGGATGGGAAAGGAAAGAAAGCAGATTTCTTTCTTTTCAGCTATGGGTCTCAAACATATTATGCTTTAGATAACAGCATTTAGCAATAAGGTCGGCTCCTACTGTCCTCTAAAGCAAGGTGAGGAAGGGAGAGGGTGCTATAAACCAAGGCTCTGCTAGGACACCTCACTGCTTTTTATCCCAGCTTTACAGACACATCACTGGAAGTTACCTGCTGTGAGAATCCACAGAAGAACTGGTATAAAAACTGCGGTAAAATGAAGCAGAGGTTCTGGGGAAACAAAGGACAAGCAGTGAGCAGGGGAGTGATGCCTTCTCAGCCTAAATCCAAATCATTTTTCCTATTACCAGGCACTAGTGGCCGACATGACACTATCGGACAAGTCACGGCACTGTTTTCTACCAAGCACAAAACCAATCCAAGGAGCAGTTAGCATCTGCAGAAGAAAATCATGCTCACATTCCCCTGTAAGCACCAGTTTCAATTGACAGGCACACGGCACAGACATGTCCTGTTCCAGGCAAGGGAAACAGAGCTACAGATGATCCTGTTTATTATTTGTTTCTATTACTGAAGTAATCCACAGCATAAGCAAAGGAATAAGCTGCACACACATCCTTACCTTATAGAAGAAATACTGTACAAGGTGTGCAATTCTCACATAGTATAAATGCCCATGTGCTAGTAGCAATTTTCTCAAGTGTTTAAACTTTGGCACAGCATAGTCGCTGTTTCTGGAAGCCTGACGTCCTTCTTTGCCTTTTATACCTGGAGAGAGAAGCATGGCAAGGGGTAAATCCCTAAGGGACTGGAATCTGGACTGAGGCTATAGGGATAATCCTTAAGGGACTGGAATCTGGATTGATGGCGTGGTATAGAGATGATTCTTAAGGCACTGGAATCTGGACTGATGCTATGGTATAAGAATAATCCTTAAGGCACTGGAATCTGGACTGATACGGTGGTATAACAATAATCTTTAGGGGACTGGAATCTGGACTGATGCTATGGTATAGGGTTAATCCCCACGGGACTGGAATCTGGATTGATGCTGTGGTATAGGGTTAATCCCTAAGGGACTGGAATCTGGATTGATGCTGTGGTATAGAGTTAATCCCTAATGTACTGGAATCTGGATTGATTCTGTGGTATAGGGTTAATCCCTAAGGGACTGGAATCTGGACTGATGCTGTGGTATAGGTTAATCCCTAAGGGAATGGAATCTGGACTGATGCTGTGGTATAGGGTTAATCCCTAATGTACCGGAATCTGGATTGATGCTGTGGTATAGGGTTAATCCTTAAGGCACTGGAATCTGGAGAGATGCTACGGCAAAGGGTTAATCTGGACAAATGCTACCCACTAGGTTTGTTCACATCACTGTCTCAGGGCATGACATAATGCAGTATTTCCCTCTCAGTGCCCCAGGAGAGTAACACACTGACGTGCTGCAATCCTCAGCATGGTTTTGGCTCCACACCACTCAGACCTGCCCCTGGAGTTTTTCAAGCTATATTTAGGTTGAGCTGTCTGAGCTCCTATGGAAGAGTGTGGGGCGGCGTATCTCCGTAAACCTGATAAGAGATAAGGAATTGGTTTCCCTGGGGCTTGCCCCTGTCTCGCCCAGCCTGGTTATTTCACAGCACACTCCTGGTTGTTTCAGATGGACCCGCAGAGCTGAGCTCAAGGAAGGCAGTTTTGTTCTCTCAAAAGCCACACATCCAAACCAACTGCCCTGGGACCTCATTCATTAGAGGGCACTGTGGCATTTCCAACAGCCCCAAATAAAGAGGCTGCTCTTTCCTTTCCATCAACCCTTCTCTACTACAAAGATCTCCAGGGATTCAATGTCATACACACAGGGCATACAACAGAACTGAGCAACAGTCCCCAGGAAACACATGCGGGTGCCCAGTGGAGTTACTGGAAGCTGTGACCAGTTATCCTAATACAGTCTGGTGTTTTCATTGCACTGCTCGTGCCACAACTGCCAGCAATCACCATCAGTCTGCTGCTTGTGCCTTTATTCTCTGACCAGCAACCAACCTCTACCACCTTCAATGTGGCTGTAGAGTTCCTGAAGGTCATCTGTAGCTATGGCTGATGAAGAGAGTGGTGCTATCACAGGCAAGCAGTACATGATGATATCCAGCCAACCCTGGCTCCAAAGAAGACAACAGCAGACTTCCTGCGTTTTCCAGTGGGATCAGTTTAGCCATGCACAACCAGAAACACTGACTGAGCCCAGTCAACAGCAGCCAGCTCTTAGGCATCAGATGGGTGTTAGCAGGGGGTCTTACCTATTCCAACATGTGCTTCCAGAATCATACTGACATCATTTGCACCGTCCCCTATGGAGAGCGTTATCGGGCTCCCTTTGGTGTTCTTCACCATTCGCACTATCTAAACCAACAAAGGACAGAGCAGAAACCAAACATTCAGTTAAAAAGCCTCCAGAGACCCCCAACTGCTGCATTTGCAAGAGCCCCCCAGCATAAATGACCAGGGAAAATAACACGAGGAGGGTTCACATTAATAAACCTTCTGTTACTTCCTTCTCCGCCACCAACCAGAGCAAAAGCCAGGATCCAGCTGCACAGGGATGGAGGACAGCGTTTAAAACCAACTGCCAGGCAGCAGCATCCCGCCCTTCCCCGCTGCCAGACCCTGCTCCCCCAAAGATGGGATTTCTCATGTGTTCTGGGGGGCAGGAAACCCTCCCGTGTGGAAGAGGGGCAGAAACACGTTGCTTATCAGGCTTGGATCCCATCCACTGGTGTGAGGATGTCATGGACTCTACTTGAGGAATTTGGAAAGGGCAAAAGAACAGGGGGGTTTGTTTAATTCTACTTGGCTTGGGTTTGTGGCTTCCTGCGGGCATATTAAACAAAGGGTTTACATTCACATTTGAAAGACTGATGTGTTCCCATCACACTCTGAAGCTCAGACAAAGCTTACACATAAGGCTGTAGAAGTCCTAGATGATCATGATCAGGTCAAGTCCCAGCTGATGGATTAAAGGTGCATCACATCACATAATGATGTGCTTCAGCCCATTAAAAGCAGAGTGAATACCTGTGCTTTCTGCAAGGGAGCCATCCGGCAGCAGAGGACTGCAGCACACTTCAAGCAGATCTGTAGAAAGATGTTCTTGTAATTACTAGAACCGGAGTCCTGAGAAGGGTTCAGTATCAGCGACAGTGTTGAGCCATCTATAATCAGGCCATACTCTTGGGTCAAGGTCCAGCTTCTGGAATGCAAGGAAGGTGTTTGAAATAAAGTCAGACCTTAAGAACTTAACTGTTTCTATCACAGAGCCCCAGACCGGTTTGTGTTGGAAGGAACCTTAAAGCTCCTCCAGCTCCAACCCCTGCCACAGGCAGAGACACCTTCCATAGAGCAGCTTGCTCCAAGCCCCTGTGTCCAACCTGGCCTTGAACACTGACAGGGATGGGGCAGCCACAGCTTCTCTGGGCACCCCCTGGCAGTGCCTCAGCACCCTCACAGGGAAGAGCTTCTGCCTAAGAGCTCATCTCAGTCTCCCCTCTGGCAGGTTAAAGCCATTCCCCTTGGCCTGTCCCTACAGGCCCTGGTCCAAAGCCCCTCTCCAGGTTTCCTGCAGCCCCTTCAGGCACTGGAGCTGCTCTAAGGTCTCCCCTTAAGGAGCCTTCTCTTCTCCAGGCTGACCCAGCCCAGCTCTCTCAGCCTGGCTCCAGAGCAGAGCTGCTCCAAAATCACTTCTGTATTAATCTTCTCCCCATCCCTTTTAGGGGGTTTAGCAATCTTAAAAAGATTGGATTTAACACGCACCCTTTACTAAGGGAACTGTGTAACTAAGTTCAATACCAATTACTACTAGAGATGATGAACCGAGTGAAGGAGCCAGTCCCCAGGGCCATAACACGGTCCTATTTCTCTATAGGCTTTGCATCCACACCCAAAACACACATGGGTCGGGTCCTCTTCCTTACTTACCTCTTCAGTCCGCCCCGGCTTTTGGGGACTTCCTGAATCAGCTTTTTGTGGTACTCCATCAGCAGCTCATGGAGCCGATCCTCCTTCCTCTCGCTGTCGCCCACTGTCCTCGCTGTCAGCTCCAGCAGCTCGGTGCTGGTCTGGAAGAGTCTGCAGGCATAGCACGTGGACTTGGCAGTTTCCATCTTGTCTCCCGTCAGCACCCAAACCTTCATGCCAGCTGCATGCAGAGCTTCAATCGTCTCTGCCAACTGCTCCTGCAGCCTGCGAGAAGCAGCAAAGCATCACTTCATGGGCTGGGCCTTGCTTAATCTACATAACCCTTATTCTGCAGGTAGGAAACACCAGCTCAAGACAGGCTGGTTGATTATCCCCTGTGCCGGAGAGGCCACTGCCATAGGAACAAGGACTAGAAGTCAGCAATCCCAAACTGTTATTTGCAGCCAAAAGAAGCAATCACTGCTTTACACAGCGAGACCTCAAGTCAAGAGTAAGAGTTTAATTTACACATGCAGTTACTACATCTGCAAGTGAAATGGGATCCGTTTTGATGTGCAAATTAACGCTGCGTGCTTAATTCACCCTCTAGAAGCATGAGTGCTTCCGCAGTTTCATTAATAAATCCTAATTCTTACTACGCCAGCCAATTTTAGCAACTAGGGCACTGTGTAATGGTTGTGCCATGGAGTAATTAATTGTCCTGGACACTTCCAGCATCAGCCTGGATGCTCAGTTCCACCACAGCGAGGCAGGGAGAACCCATGGATACCACAGTGCTGGTGGTGATGGTCACCTCTTTACCTGTCTTCTACAGCTGTAGCCCCAATCAAGTGCATGTCTGCTTCTGTGTCTTCAAAAACCTTTGCCATCTTTTCCTCCCTGTCCTGCAGAGCCATCTTTGCTTCATTCAGTTGTTTGTCTATTTTGTCATACTCCTTTTGAGTGAGCTCTTTGAAGGCCACGCACAGGGTTCTGTAGCCATCCTGGTAGGGGAAAGAGGGAAAATAAAGTGGACAAGTGCTCTAAAAGCAGTTTTCTATGCTCCCCACTTGAGGGTTAGTGCTTTTCTCCACCATCAGTGCCTCCTGGCAGTACTGGTCCTGACAGCAATGACAATTTGCTGGCTTTAAAGACCAATTTCTCTGTGTTTATACAGTAACTTCTTCCTATCAGAGTAACCTTGGTTATGATTATTGTGTGCATCTAATAAGGCAGAGAGAAGGACCAGCGCTGAGAGCGTGCATCCAGCAGGGAGAGCAGCGACCACGACTGGGACCAGGCACTTCTCTCCCCACAGTAAACAGCCTGCTCTTGTTATGGCTATTTTTAACTGGCATGGGAGATGCCTGAACACAACTTGTGATGGAGACCATATAAGTAAACCAAAGCTCGACTAAAGGTGGAAGCCAACACAACAGGAAAGGGAAAAAGCCTGGCTTCAAACCAATGTGAAGTGACACTTGGATTTTCAACACTTCCCTCCAAAGCAAGGCCACATCCCTATGTTTGGAATAAGGCTTTCCTGACCCCAGGAGCCAGCCAAATTCCATCCACGTGCTCACCATAGCATTGCGGTCCACGTGGACTTTTGTTTGTTGGATTTCTCCTTGTTGCACCCGTGGAAAAATAGAGGAGTCCGCTCCTTTACAGAAGAGAAGCAACTTCCCTAAAAGCAAATGATAAATAGTTCATAGTGATCACACACTGTAGAAAGACTTCACAGCTTCAATAGCTCCAGCAAGTGATGCAGAGGGGGGAAATCTGGAAGCCCAGTGGCCTTGCACTAACCTGCGCAAAGCCTTCGTGCCCTCAGGCTGAACACAGGTGTCCCTTCTGCCTCTGAGCAAGTTCTCTTCAACAGGCTGCACCCAGCAGCCCAGCAGTTTGTTTTTTCCTATTTAGAAACTTTGGCAACCTTTCTAGGGAGGATAAAACCAGCATCCTATAACCTTTTGGGCCTGACACTTGAGATGGATGGTGACCTCTGAGTTTGTCGCCTATCCCCATGAAATCCCATCCTACTTAGGGGATGGGTCTCACTTCTTCCCCCATGGATTTGTACTTTCAGGGTGGAACAAGTCCAGCAGCAGCTTTCCGTAGGTCATTCTCCCCATCTCTGTCTCCTCCTCTCATCCGCTGCTGGTCCCCAACGGCTGCTATGGAGAAAATCAACTCTATCCCAACCAGACCCTCTATAGAACTTCGAGCAGCTTAGAAAACCTCACAGCTTTGCCTCTGGGTTACAGTAGTAAAGGATGTGTTCTATATTTGTGCATATGCACACATGTATGAGTCCAGAAATGCACTTTAACCGTACCTGTGGTGGTTCTCACAATAACGCTCATACGGCGACGGACAGGATCGAAGTTCAACACATGGAGAAGTTGGTACCTTCAGAAGAAAATAAAGCAGCTCAGACTCAGTAGAAGAAAACCAGCTATTTAAGACACAAAATCACTGAGTTTTGCTGCAGAAATCAATACACCCTACACTGGGCAACGTGCTTTTTACAGCTACTGCACAAGAAAGTGGAGTAAAAACCCCTCCGGTGCTGCTCTGAACATGGGGCTGAGGGTGCCGGTGCCCAGTACTGCACTGAGCCCAGGCTGGGCAGAGGCTCAGCACCAAGTACTGCAGGCAGAGGCATTGCCTCCAACATTCAAATAGGGAGTTTCACCATAAGGGCAGCAAGAAGTGAAACTTGCTTGGGAAGGCAAGTTCTCAGGAAGTGCCTGGATTAGGTCAGGGATCCTCGGATGTCCCCCAAGCTGTGAGCAAAGGAAGAAAACTCATTATTATCAGCTCAGAAAGGGAAAAGAGTGACAGGGATGGGAGCCATATCACACAGTTCAGGGTTATAGCATCCTGCTGTGAGGCTCCATAAGGTCAGCAACCACCCCATGTATCCCAGGAGCCACCTGCACAGCAGGGTATGGATGACAGATACATGCAAGAGACTGCAGGCACTAAAGGGACCTGAATTTAAACACCACTAAAGCCACCAGCAGCTTTTTGCAAGCAAAACCTTTCATCCTGCCCCTTGTTGTGCTGCACTCTGTGAAAGGGATGTGAGTTTTGGGGCAGGTCCAGCATGGTCCAACAGCCCTCACAAAGGAACAGCTTTGCCCTTGCAGGTTGGCCACGTTGACCACACTCAATGTAGGCTAGGTGGGAGCCAGTGCAGCACAAGCAGCCCTGATCCTCAGCAGCATCCCCCAGCACTTACATTTCAGTTTCGTTCTTTTGGTTTCGGATTTTCATGAAATCATTTTCAAGTCCTAGAAAAGTGAAACCATACCTGTCAATAAACAAAAGGACAGAACAACATTGAAAACACCATTGGCACAGGTCAGACCTTCACAACGTCCTCATTTCACCTCTTGCGCTGCACAGGAGAACAATGAAGTTAGGGAGCCCGAGCTAAAAAGCCTGACTGGATGTTTGCTTGCTCCGTGCAGAGCCTGCTATGATGTGCTGGCAGCACTCTCATGACCTGGGCAGCTGGGCATCGCAGTGCACAGATGCGGAAAGCCTCTGGATGCAGCCCCCTGGGTCTCTAGCAGATTTACAAGCCATGGGCAAGTACGTACGGCTGCAACAGGCTAAGTCTAAAACCTAGGGGCTGGTAATAGCATTGAATGGTTTGGGTTGGTGGGGATCTTAAAGCTCATCCCGTTCCAACCCCCTACCATGGGCAGGGACACCCTCCACTACAGCAGATTGATGAAAGCCTCATCCAACCTGGCCTTGAGCATCTTCGGCAGGCTTCCAAGGTGGGTTTGATAACAACAACCCAGCCCATTATTTTGCCACTGCATGCCAAGGATGCAAATTGGCTGCAGTATGCACACAGCAACTGTTCTCTGTTTCTTGTGGGTTAAAACCCATGGCCATGGGGCTCCAGCAAAGGAGCCTCTGCCCCAGCCAGGTTCTGCAGCACCAAGAAGCTGCACAGGGAAGACCCTCTGCAGAGCATTCCTGTTACAGGGAACTCATCTAAACCTCACACTGCTTCACAGAGCTGAGGGTCAGGCCCAGCGCTGGTATCACAATGTGCTTCCCAGAGAGCACTGTGCTCTTGATCAGGGAAAGAGGTCTATCTCCTTCATATAACCCTCACCTCCCTCCACCAGAGAGAGGGAATGAAACACCCCAACAGCTTCACATCCTTACTTTTCTGCGCCTTTAACCAAAGCAATCTCGTCTGGGGAAGAGGAGATGTAGGTGTATTTGCATTCTGGTTGCCCCATCAGCCCATCCACTTGGTCTGCTTCTTTGATCTGGACAGTGTGGCACAGGCAGAGGGCTCGCAGGAACAGCTCCTCACGGCTCTAGCCAGGAGGAAAGGAGGGCTTGTTACCGGCTTAACACCATGCACTGAGCCCACCTCACTCACAGCCCTTGGTGGCGCTCATGGTGTGTGCATGCTTTAAAACCACATCACCAACACCCACTCTTTTGGCTGCATCTACCCAGCCATGAGGGGACCACAAACCCCTAACAGCCATCAACACACACATTCCCTACCTTTTCTGCTTTGCCATAGTACTTTAGGGGTCCATCGGTCTGAGGAAAGCCATCCACCTCCGAAATGCAGTCCTTGTACTTGTGCCCATCAATGCAGCACTCAATGAACTCCATGCTGTTCTCCGTCAGGGTCCCAGTTTTGTCCGTGAAGACATACTCCACCTAGAAGCAAGCAGGCTGCCCCACTGCACCCCAGACCCATGCACCAGGGAAGGAGCCCCCCAAAACAGAAAGCCTGGGGTATTTTACTGCTCCTCTACCAATGGTGGGGAGTACTTTGCTGCTATCCTAACCTGGTGCCCTCCAAAACACACCCAATAGGAGTTACACCACTGTGTATTCCACTACTTTGCTCCTCAGAGCAGCTTCTTTTCGTTTTCCAGCCCATTGCATGGGTGCCTGAAGCTCCTGAAGACTGAAACCCATTTCCATGCTCATCGCTTTCCCCTCATCCTCTTTATTGGGTCCTTTGCTATAGCTCCTAGTGCTTCTATAGCTGCTGCCGCAGGTCTACTGCCTCCTTTAGGGGCTTTCCATCTTGGTGCTGCATTTAAATCAGGTAATTGCTACTCCAAATACTTATTTATGGGGTTTAAAGACAAACGAGAAGCTGGAGGCACCACACAGACCCTCTGCTCAGCCTCTCCTGACGCAGATAAGGAAAGGGAAGCCTGAGCTGTCTCACGCACATCTCTCTGGGCATGCAATTTGCACTAATCCTTGAAGAGACATCAGGGTTTTCATCTTCAAATTGAGGCAGTGAAAGCAAAACCATCCTGACAGGCAGAGCCCTGCGCCCGATACTCCCCAATATGGAAACAATTGGCATGACCCAATTCCTGCTCTTTCATGCACTATTTATAACCTTATCTGTTTTGTGGCATGAGTGGAATCACATTAAATGGAAAGTGCCACCAAACGAGCTGAAGCTCTGCCCTGAGGGGACCACAAAAGGCTGCTACAACAAGGGTTCTATCAGGGAGGATGTTTTCATGCAAGCAGATGAAAACAGAGCATGTTCTGACCTGCCCAAGCTCTTCGTTCAGGTCCGAGGTGTTCACCAAGGCCCCTTCTTTTATTTCCTCATCATACATCTCCTTGTCCCAAGAGATGAAGAAGGAGCCCAAGAACTTCTGCATCTCCACTGTAACGTACATGGAGACTGGGATAATGAAATTGAAGAGGACCATAAATGATAAGAAGTCTGTGAACATCCGCAGGACCTGCAATGGAAAAGATGAGAAGATGATGCAGCCAATGCCTGCCAGGCATAAAATACAGGGCTGATTTACAGCAACACCTCTGGGGGTTCAGACAGCTTTTCTCTACGGTTAAACGGAAAAAGACAACCTGAAAATACAGCTAAGATACAAAGCCAAATTCCAATTTCCTTTGATGCAGAAATCTCACTGTCTTCTGCAGATCTACAAGGGTAGAACACAAGAGTACATCTCACTGCAGTGACCAAACAACGTTTTATTCAAGTATATTCCTCTCCGAAATACACTAGAGTACAGGCTCGTTCTGATCTCAATAGGAACAAGGAGCAAGCTACGGCGAGAGTACAATTGATGCAATGACATCCCTGTATATCCTTCTCAATAATCCATCAAATAACGAATCTCTACACAGTTCCACTCTTTCAGGCTTGCCTGTGTCTCAGCAAGTTGAGCAAGCTGGTTGACGTGACCTCAATTCAAGTTTGCCTACACAAAGCTCAAAGATAGCTTGAGTTCAGATAAGGATCCAGGTTAAATTGGCTGCTGTGTTTCTATGATATGGAGTATTTATGCTTTGCCTTGCTCCATGCAAGTGTTGCAGTGCACAAGCACAAGAGAGGCAGGAAAGAAACACTAAGAGCAGGAGAGACAGAAGGAAACAAGAGCCACAGGACTCACTGGGCTGGCAACAGACACTATCACACTAAGTAAACCCATCCAAATAAAGCCAGAGGAGGTCCCGAAACACAAATCCCTTTACCTTGAACGTCTCCCTCTCTTTTTTAGTCTTTTCGTTGTACCAAGGCTCATCATTAAAGGGATTACTCTGCCACACATACTTCAGAGTGGTGCACACAGTGGCCTTGCTCAATAGGATGCACAAATACACTATCAAGAAAGCGTTGATAGATCTGAAAAACAGGTTTCCTCCTTCAGTTCTTGCAGCTATTTTTATACAGAAAACCATGCAAAGAAGCAGGAACAAGACTCTCTTTTAAGAAGGGAATTACAGAACAAGCGCTTTTGATATTCAGGGTCAGTTCACATACATTAACATCTCTTAACTTGGTTTTTCTTAAATAACACTATTTAAGCTATTAAGTGAGCAGCTTCTTGAAAGATAACAATCAAATACACAGATTTTCTATGCAATCAGAGAGCATCTGAAACAAAAGGCAGCAGATTAAGGGATTATTTCTCTACAAGTAATCCATTAAAAACCAAACCAAATCCAAACGCTTTACCCGTCTTTTGCAGATGAGAAATACTCACTTTTCTACAGCAGATCGTTTCTGAGACTTCCCTTGGTAGTTCAAAGCCATTTTCGTTTCCATTCCAGTATAGACTGCAACTCCTAAGGGTATTAAAGCAGGGCTCATGAGAGACTTGCAGCCTGCATGGACCCAGTCTGCACTTGCACGTACAGGGCACCAGCATTTACATGAAACTCAAATCTTAGAAAGTGGCATTACACAAGAACTGTTCAGCTACAGAAACCTCCAAGGCTGCTAAGTAATGTAGCTGCATATATCCCAGAGCACTGAGCAGGAGCCTATGGATCACATACAGTCAGAAAAGCCATCAGCAGCATCACCCTCAACCACAAGTGTCTGCGACTGTGATCCTAGCATGTTCTCAGCAAAGGATTTGGGATCAATTCCGTGCTCTTCCCATCTCAGGCAACAACAAAAGCTTGTTCAGGTGTATTAACACAACCTGCACAGCTTGGCAGCACTGCAGATACAACCAGCACCTCCTGATTTTCCCCTTGCAATCAGCCTGCATACCAAATGTAACTGTATTTCCTCTCCAGATTTAGTGATGGACATCTACATTTGCCATTATTTATCCAAACTATCTAAATAGATATACAGACATAATAATAACTGTTCACCATAAATCTTCTTGGTATTTTTGAGGGTAGCACCTTTCAGCAACAAGTTTTCAGGACCCAAAGACCTAAACGTAAAAGAAGTTATAGCGTTACATCACTCAAAGGACATTCAAACTGCTTTAGAATTTAGACCCAGAGATAGATCATAAAGCTAAACAGATGTTCTTTAGACCCGACTACTAGATTTGTGTGTTAAATTGGGCATTGCTTGAGTTTCTTTCTCTCTTTATATACTTACATTTCCATTTTATCTCACACGGACTATTCTTGGTGCTCAAAGTTCCAGAGTTAATGGGGGATTATCAGTAAGGCTTTTGAGGAATATTGCAAAATGTTCCGATCTAATAAGTTCCATACTTACATAAAAACCTGATTTGAAAGGCTTCAAAAACCTGTCCATTCTAAAACAGTCTATCAACGACACCAAAGCTAATGGCTTATTTTGTTCCCATTCATGTTTTAATGTCCCTTTGAAGCCCCCACCCACAACCCTCTGTTGCTTCTAGGGTCCAGACAGACCCACCACAGCACAGATCACAGTCAGCATCATTCTGGGGTTGATGACTGACAAACATTATTTGCTCATATTTTACCTGAAACACTCTGAAGTTTAACTTTCTGCTTTCCTTTGAATTACAGTATTTGGCAATTGCCTGGTAGATCTCTTCCCCACCAGCAGAGAGGACATCACTGGTGGTCCTGCACTGCTCCCCCAAGAGGGGCTCAAACAAATCACAGCAGGGCAGTAAGTGGAGAGGTTGACTACAGGCCACCCTTAGTAACGAAATACGTGGAGTGCTTAAAGTAAAAGTCACCATTTAGGGTTAAAGAAAAACCCTCATGATGGCAGCACAAGTTCAGATCCTTGAAATTCCATGCAGAGGCCCAACCTCTTTGAGAAGGGCCAGTGAGACGGCTGCAAGACCAACCTGGCTACAGGCTCTCGGTTACTTCTGTAGATGATGATTCTTCCAACAAACCTGCAGTAAAAACATGAGGAACTTGTATTACAAGCACTTCATAAAAAGCTACCAGAAACACGCTAAACAGAGTAATGAGATGGAAGCAAACACAAACACGTGCATTTGAGAGTTCAATGCTTCAGCAGGGTGGCTGTGAGCAGGGCAGGGAGAAGCCACACAGCCCTCGTGGCCAGGGATAGCCACCAGCAGCAGCTGTACCTGACCATATCGGTGCACCCCAGCACATCCCCATTACAGAGCACAGAACCCAGCAACTCTCCTTCAAGGGATTCAACCACAAGGACCAATTACCCTGGAAGTCATTCAGCCCAGTGCATTTTACTTGGGAAGTACAGTGGCCTGAGGATGGGCACATGGGCCGTGACCACAGCTGAGCGGACAAAGAATAGCTCATTTCATCATGCCAAGTGTTGCACCAGGGAGGTTTTGCTGCGAAGGAACCAAGCCCTGAAGTAGTGCAGTGTCCACTTTGCCACCCTCATATGGAAGAAACCTGGCAGCTCATCACTGCCTCGAGAAACCTTCTGCTCTCTGATGAAAACATCCTTCGCTTTGTTGAATTGGAACTTCACAGAACCCCAGACTGGTTTGGGCTGAAGGGACCTTAAAGCTCATCCAGTTCCAACCCCTGCCACAGGCAGGCACACCTTCCACTAGAGCAGCTTGCTCCAAGCCCCTGTGTCCAACCTGGCCTTGAACGCCACCAGGGATGGCGCAGCCACAGCTTCTCTGGGCACCCTATGCAAGCGCCTCAGCACCCTCACAGGGAAGAACTTCTGCCTAATGTCTAAATCTCCTCTATCTTAAAGCCCTATTATTAGATCCCCTAACTGGTGGTACTCAGGTGTCTGTGGGGAGATGACACCAGGCAGCTGCAGGGCAGGAGGGGCAGGACAGGCAGACTCACTTGTAGAGGTCAGGCTGTGGCTGTTCACACTCAATCGTAGCAGTGAGGGTGTCGATGGCTTCATCCGTGCAGAGCACAGTGGTATCCCGCACTGCATAGTGAGTCTGGGCAGAGAAGTACAGCATCACCACGAGCCCCCAGCAACCCAATCCCCAGGTTTTATACCCCATTACTTAAAAACCACCAGAAAAGCCTTGTCAGCACCAGCAGCTCACCCAAACCCTCACCCTGCTCTCACAGAGCATCTCTCCGTGATAAAGTCTACAAGAGAAACCACAGTGGGAAGGAGCTGCTGAGGAAGGCATGCACCACAAGCAGAGCATCTCTGGCTTGTCTCTGGGGTGGGGTGATGCTGCAGGTGCCCCCAGGGCACAGGGGCTCCCAGCAACCACTGATCCGATGCTCCTGAGGGTAACTAGACAGCAGCTCGGGTGCACAGGGACCAGGCAGAGCACTGTCAGACTCCAGCCTATTTTTAGCAGCCGCTGTTGCGAAGGTTCATCTCTCACAATTAACTGGAAAGCCCACAAAGGATCCGTTCGCTGCCTCCCGGGCTCTATTTATAGGAGCTACTCAGAGCTCCAAGTCATGGCGGCTGCACGGCAGGCTGCCTCCATCCATCTCCAGCAACAAATCCATCACAAAGCTCCTCCGCTCCTTACGTCTGCGTCCCCCTCTTGCGCATCCCGGGGGGACCGTTACGCTCCACGTGCTGTAGTCATGGCATTAGCAATGCCCACCTTTGTGCTGGTGTGGGAGCCTGCCTGGCTTTTTGAAGCAGAGACACAAACACCTCTGGTATAACCCATGGGGTTTGTGAAACATGACGCAAAGCTGTGCCCAGTACCAAACCCTGCCCTTGTTGGCGGGGTTGATGCTGCTCTCACCATGGATGCTGTGCAATTACTGAGTGGTACTTCAAAGCTTCAACTCCACAATCTCTACACCGTGGGTCCCTTAATGTATTTAGAAAACACATGTTCTTTTAGGTAATGTATGACTGAGGATCTGTACTTCAAAAAGCCCTGACAAAACCCCCTCTATAGTTCTGCTTTGGTTTCACTGAACCAGGCATCCTTCCCATATCTTTGACTTGACATGCCCCAAACACCAGAAAAATCCCCATCAGGTGGCCAGCAGATACCCATGCAGATGAGGTTTGGGTTGTGCTTCCCTGACCCTCTTTGCGCAGCAAACCCTGGTTCCTCATGTTACACCTATTTCCCCAAACAGCACTGCCTTTTTCTATGCCCTTCCCCTTCAAACTCATCTTCTTCTCATCAAGAAACAGGAGACAGTTCCCAGTCACCTATAGGAATCCAGACCAAGAAGAAAACCCACTGCAGTGCTTGATACAGCAATTCCTCATTGCACTTGGACTCAAAAGTCACTAACAACCAAGACTCTGAGGTTATGTGAGCTCAAGCATACAATACACCCGACACAAGTAAGCAATTGCCTGGTTTACATGCTTATCTATTCCCAGCCTCAAGCCACTTCAAAGCTCCACTCCTCTTCACTAGTGGAACCAGTATGGTGCACCAGCACTGCACCAGCTCTTACACAGGATTTCCAGCACTGATTAACAGCCACCCATAAAGAGACAAACCACAGAGCCTGTACCATACACATCACATTGGTAACAGCATTCCCATCGACTTCAGAGTATGCTGGCATGAATCAGGTCATTTTAAAGTACCTTCTAGTCTTATACAGATACTAGCAACTGCAGTAGCAAGTATTTCTGACACACAAGTGCAATGACATGTTCATGTCTTCTGATGTCAATCAGGGTTTTTTGCTGTTACTGCTTCTTCCCCCAGGTTAGAGAAGGCGGCATGAATAAAGGAATTAAAACTGAGGAGGAGATGCATCCTGAGCAGGACTGGTATTAAATTTCAGTGCCTGATTCAGGGAAAGGGAGAACAAAAAACCCCAGAGGCGATGCTCCTTCTCACGCTGGTGAAGAATTCCCCAAATGGATCTGGAAACGCTGCCTCAAAAAGTCCCTGACCGCAATGGGAAAGCTGGGCTAAGCACCACATACATTGGCAGGTCCTGGAAAGGGAGCTGGAGCAGCTGCAGGCACTGCTTTGCCGACACGGTGCTGGAGCAGGGAAGCACTAACACACTCCCCATGATGGGCAGGAAGGCAGTGGAGCTGCCTCAATGAATATCAGTGCCATTTGGGGCAGTACCAGCAGAAATGGCTGTTGGAGATAAAGCAGAAAACAAACCCCCAGGGGCCCTCAGTGCTGATGCAAGGGGAGTAGACAGAGGGAAGAGCTGTTAAATACAGCCACAGGGATGGGCTCCATGGGAGCACCCACCACTTACACACACACTCTGCGTGCAAGCACAGCTTCAGCTCCGGGCACCCAGTACCCCCAAGCATCAGCTCCCAAACTCTGCCCCATCCATTCCCATCACCTTGAAATTGGACTCCCCATCGAGGCTGGCTGTAGTGACATAACACGTCCCGTCAGTGCTGCTTGAGGCCAGAAATATCAAGTCACAGGGGAAGGTCTCATCTGCTTTCACTTCCACTATGTCTCCAACCTGGAGAAAAAGCAGCTTTTTAGACGAACAGCTTTATTGTTGTTATTAGATGGCTGCAGATTTAGCTTCTCTCAAAACCTAGAAGAAACGATGCTGGCTAAAAGGGTAATCAGAGTTCAAGAGGCATATTGGTCCCCCAGCATCACTGTACAACCCAACAGGTCCATCCAGCCCAGCACCGGCTCACAGTGCCCACGTGGCACAGCGTTTATTCCTCTGCTGAATCTTTATAGAGCAAGAGACTGTACTTGTCTGAAGTGCGATGTGCTAAATTAATGTCAAAGCTAAGTGTACTTTCCTGGTGTCCTTGGGAGAGATGGAAATGGAAGAGGACTGCCTGTCCCGAAGAAGTGCAGAGCGCTGACGGATCTGTTATTTGTCAGCCCTGCTACGGCTTTTGTGAGACAGCTTTTCAAAAGCAATCAAACAAAAGGCAGCTTCTCTCTTGAACCAGGAACAGCTCTTGGAGCACCTCATCTGACAGTGAGCTCACTGGGCCAGCTCTAACCTCAGCACATCCCTTCTCCCTGCTCCTGTTTCCTCACCACATTGCCATCGGCTTCAGCGATACCCATACATGAGTTCTCTGTGAAGAGTTACCTTGATTTTTTCACTCTCCTTCTGCACTTGCTTTCCATTTTCCACAATGAAAACATTGCTTTTGTTCACTTCGTTGTCAGCTCGGTGCCTCAGCCAGTCCTCGTATCCCTAGGCACACAAACACAGGCGACACAAACTCGTGAGGAAGCAAGCAAACTAACACCAGAGGATGAGTAGGGATGGAGAGAGGAGACATTCAAACAATGAATAAACCAAGCAGCCCTCAGACCTCCTTCGTGCATGACAAAGCATCCACCAAAGTGGCTCAGACTGAATCAATTTAGTTTAATAACTTCATATGCATGTTTGACAGATTCAGAACAGATTAAAAATAACACACACAATCTATATGCAGTGCATGCAACGAGCAGCTCAACCACTGTAACGTGTTGCTATTATTCTCGGTGTTGGCAAGAAGAGGCTGATAATATGAATAATACACTTAGCACCCTGCAACTCTTCCCTATGGTAACGCAGGATGAGACTCTTCCTCTTCAGTCTTTAGTGAAAGAATGAGACATTCAGATTGGAAGCAAATGGGTTTTACCCTCGCTCTCCCTTTCTGACCCCTGGAGAAGAAGCTTCTTTTATCATTCAATCCTCCTGTAGAGGATATTTTTAATGGCCCATGTCCATACGATGGGAGGAAAAAGAGCTTTTAACACCACAAGATGAGGACACACATTTCCAGCAGCTGAGTGGCTGAACAGAAACCGTCCTTTCCATTTACCACCACGGGAGCAGAGCGTGGGCTACATTTAGAGCATGGCTCTGCAAAGACTCAGAGAGTATTTCTAAAAAGAGAAGAAAAATTCAGCTGCAACCTTTACTGACCCTCACAGGTTGCTTACAACAGTGCAAAACAAGAGAGACCAATAACCACGCTCAACCGGTGCTCTGCAGCCTCTCTTGCAATGCACCAGTATACATGCCTCGCCTCCTGAGAAGGGTTCACCAAACCTATCAGCCCATTTTGGTGACTTCAGAGTGTATTCAAACACACACTCATGGTTTTCCTCTACCACAAGTCCCAGATAGCATCTTCCTCTCCCCACACTGACACTGGTACCTGTTTGATAGCTGTGACAGTGATGACAAAGAAGAGAGGGAGGCCACTGGTCACCGGGCTGGTCGGGGTGTCCACTATCACCTGCAGAGAGAAGAAATGTACTGCTGACAAGCGGGTTGCAGGAAACAGAAGCAGCAAGAACTCTGGTAACAGGGGAAGAATAGCGCTTATCCCACAGGGTGTAGGCAACAACCCAGCAGAGAAGGAAGCAGCACATGAGAAGGACCAACCAGGCATCCTCAGGAGCGCTCTCCTCCATCTCCACCACCTCCTTCTGAACACCACGGGATATCCTTGGGTGGGAAAAACCCTATCAGAAGTAGCTTAAAACCTACATTTGACCTTGCTCTACTGGGAAACAAATGCCTGGATGGATGAATTAATGAAGATAGGCTACATAAGCACAAGTACTCAAAGCGTAGATGCCAACAAGCCTGCTCCCACCATGGGGTGTTCTGCAGAGGACTGAGGCAAGGAAGGAAGATGGGCAGAGGCAGAAGCAATGAATGAAGTGAGAAACACCCTGATTTCTCACTGAGCCACAGGAGGGCTGTTTCTCCTCTTTACTAGTGAAGATGGGGCACATCTGAAACTTAAAACACAGCTGGTTATGAGAGGGAGGACAATACCCACTGCCTTGAACCATCAACACTCAGAGGTTAAAAATAATATGCATCAGCCCAAATGACCTATGAAATACACTGCAGAATGGAACCTGAATACTCAAGTAGAACAGAAATCCACACTTTGCCTTCAAGCTCTCCAATTTAGAGTTCCAAGCATGATTTAAGCACAGCGACGGCACAAGGGCCTTGGGGGTAGATAGCTGGATCCTTCCTGAGCTCAGTGTGGCACTCAAGCAGCAAACCCAAGCTCCTTCATCATTAATTAAACCTTCGGGCTGCAGGTTCTGACTGCATCATGAGTTGGCCTGAAGGGCAAGAACAGCAGAACAGGTTCGTAACTACAAGGGACTAATGTAAGGGGAGGACAAGCTGCCCTCCTGCTCCCCCTCATTTGGCCACTTTCCTGCTATCCCTGGAGAGGATGGGAGCACGAGAGGCAGATGGTGAGGGCTGTGGTGAGAGGGAACCTCGGCAGAAAGGCTTTGTGTGCCCACAAAGGGGCTTTGTCTGCCTCCACTTGTTTGCACTTCCCTGGCACGCTCACAAACAGCAGCATCTGTACGTGTATTGTTCCAGGCTGCCTCTAAAAAGCTGTGCTAAGGACAGCGCTGCTCTTACCAGCTGGGAGGAAGCTATGTGGATTTTAACCCTGTACTCTGCAATATTACCCTGCAGTACTGCAGCCACAGGAAGAAGAGCCAGCTGTTGAAGTGGAAGGAATGTACCCCAAGAGGCAGCCAGGTAAGTGGTGTAGGAGTTAAGGGTAAACCAAGATAAGCACAACAAATACTTCCAGGAACACAAAGCCCTGGCTCATTCAAATAGGTGTAAAGGCAGAAACCAGACTTTGGAATAACAACCTCAAGCAAGGATAGCACCATGGACACATTGCACACAGCACATGTAATGGCCAGTCACCAGGGTGGCATCACTGAAATACAGGTGAGTCAGATCCTGGGAATACCAAAGGAACTTCGGCTTTTAGCTGACAAAGGCAAAGGAGAGGACCTCCTGCTTCTGCACTGAAGACACAGTTGTACGTATTTGCTTAAACAATATGATTTCTGTCCACACAAACACTGTTTTATAGACATAGGAGCACAAATATGAGACAAAGTCCCCGGAATAACTCATTTATGTGTTTGGACACTGCATTCCCAGCACATCCCGCGGCTGAATAATGCTCTTCCCCTCTGTGGCTGGTAGAAAGGGACACACAAGCAACAAGCCAGAACATCAAAGGCGGACTCCTTTGAAGCTATTTTTGAGCTGTTTCAGGACTTCAGCAGCTTCATTTGGATCCACTTTAAAGTGACAAAATCCTCTTGTTATTTAACAGGTTCTTCCTAACTCATTGTTTAGGAGACTGAAAAACACAGTCCAGAAGTCACCTCCATCAATCAGAAGGGACATTTTTCATTCCTGGCACCTCCTAAATTAACTTACTGCCATCAGCTTGGTCTGCCTACAAACACACTTGGACTATGCTTACACCAAGCCTGCCTTTTCCACCAGGAGCTTACTCTCAGTTTCCTTTGAGTGTTGCAGTAGATGAATCAAAGCACTACTGTCAGTGCTTTGTCTTTGTTAGTGCTCTATAGGTGTTTTATGTTTAATGCATGTACTTCCTTTCTCTAAAACAAGAGCTGCATTTGGAATCAAGGAGTAATAGCCATTTTGATAAAGGGTTTCAGCAGCAGGTAGAACAGATGCACCAAGCAACCCTCAAGCACTGTGATACTTCTCCTGCAGCACATAGGGCAATTCCATTAATTTAAAGATAAGCAGCAACATTTAAGCTATAGAAGCCATTTATAGAGGTATAACCCTTGGTATTATAAGCGAATGGAGTGGGCTTGAGTGCTTTTTTAAGGCAAGTGGCATCACAGAACAACAAGCACCCAGGGGCAGTCGGTTACTCTATACAGCAGCAAGTGTATTAGTGCTGTCAGGCTGGGTTTAGTTCACTTGGGTTTGTTGTTTCTCTAATAGAGAATGAGGGTTGCTTCCTTATTTTAAAGGTGTCCACAGAATAAAACCAAGGAGGGAAAGCCAGGCTCTTCTCACCCACATAAACCTGTGCTTAAAATGGGCAAGAAGCTAAGCTGCGACCCGTTTTGGAAGTATAAAACAAGAACGTCCCATGTTCTTCACAGCCAGAGGGTCAAAGATAAAATGTGACGCTGCATCACTAAATGGCCAGCTACACAAAAAGGACATCCCGACCCCAGGGCATCGCTTGGGCTCAAGGCGGATTACAAATTGAGCCTGACAAAATGGAGCAACACCAGCGGAATCAGGAGATGGAGGCCAGCCAGATGATGCTGGGTAGGTAGGCCTTTCATGTGACACTGCCACGAGGAGCCATCCACGGCCGTTATCCTGGGATCCCCCTTCTGCAGCTGCCACTGAAATGGCTACAAATCATAACTCTTTACTGCAAGGATAAAGCATTTTAGACACTCATCTCTTAAACGCAAAGCCTAGAACACTGTGATACCCCAGACATGAAGCAGCAAACCCCAGATAAGTCCATCTAACAGCAGGCTGCTTAGTAGCCACACAGTGCCATTTGATTTCCTGGGGTAGTGTTCTAAAGCCCTAAAGCAGCTTCACCTTCCCAAAGCTCAAGCTATGCATTGTCCTGAGTATAGCCTGTCTCTGCTGCTTGCCTGGAAACTCTCTATAACTAAGATATGTAGATACCACATAACTTGGGAAAACACAACAGAAGCAATAAAGGTGACCAATAAACTAGACCTTAATTCTGTAGCATCAAATGTATCGTCGCCGATTGACTGAACTCAACAGTGAAAGAGTTATCATAGGTTCCTGATTGTTGCAGCAGTCAAATGTCATCTCAGACAGTCCTCAATTCTTTAATGCTTGGTGTGCCTCAATTATAACATAGCTACCAACTAAGAAAGAGCCCAAACATCTCTTTCTAAGCACTTTTGAACCTCAACTCTTGTTCAAGCTGTGCGTGCATGAAATCCACCCTGGCAAAGCTCTTACCTGCACGAGGAAGATGATGAGGAAGTAGAAGTTGGCAATTCTTCTAAACTGCTCAAACAGGTTCTTCGGGAGGAAGTTCCAGAGGGTGTACTGTGGGGAGACAAGAGGATGTCACCAACAGACCAAGGCACTAGAGCTACAAAGGGGAAGCATCTGCACACAACAGGAAAGGAGTTTGTGCTTCAACGCAGCAAGGAACACCACAGCGAGGTGTCTGGTGTGCTCCAGGAAAAGGTCCAGGTCCCTGCTTCAAAACCAGAAGCACAACGGATACCACCGAGCTCCTGCTTCAACATCCAGGTCCAGCCCTCTCTGTTGGATCCTTAAACAGCTGGAGGCGTCTCACAGCTTTGTTTCTTTGCCTTAAAGCAGGCAACTATTTCTCTTTGGTCAAAATAACTCAAAGCACATGGCTGGAGATGGTGAAGAAAAGACAAAACCAACAGGATCTGTTTCAGCAGACAACTCCTAGGTAGATCTGACTTCATGAAGAGGCAATGCACAATGCTGAGATTCCAAAAGCCACCTTAGAGCTGCTTTCCATGACAGGAAAGCCCTGTTGCCCACATAAATATGTTATTAGGTTGTGGTTCATTATCATTTTAAGAAGGCTGCTGAATCATTTGCTTTGGGGAACATGTGGAATTTAAGACCAATGTGGAAGATAATGGGTCTCATATCTGATCTTTCAGTCTGCCTCAAGCAGTAATAAGCAGCCAAGTCTCAAGACCAGTGTCCACTCAATGATAAAAAAGACTGGTCAGGTAAGAAGAGTCCATGCCCAGCAAATGTAAATGGGAAAAAAGAGCAAGGACACCACACTCAAGAATAAACCATGGAAGAAGTAGAATTAGTGCCAAAGCAAAGCATTGTCAGAGAGTGAATTGAAATGGGAAGGACCCTCCTGTGTGCCAAGGAAGCATCAATGGGAATGCGACACAAGTTAAACATGGTTACACATAAAACCTTTCCCCAACATAAGCTGAGACAGCACAGACATAAATACAAATAAGATCCAAGCTGTATAAAAAAGGAAAGAAGAAGGAAAAACCCCCTCACAGCTCGATGACAGTGAAATCGAAGCCCGACTGTATGCCGAGCATCCTGAATCCTAAGCAACATAATCTGTATCCAGCTGTGTTGACAACATGGGATGCCACTTGTTTGATATTTCCCTCAAATTGGCTTTGAATCTTTTGAAACAGCTTCATGAATGTCACGGAAAAAGAAAGCTAAGCAGAAGGCAGATGGGTGTCATCGCAGCTCTCCACCATAAACAAAAGCTGCATTAATACCGTCTGAATGTTTCCCCTTTCATCCAAAGGGATAAACAGAGCATGGTTATTTTTATCTCAGAAGAGAAAAAAAAATCCATGGAACAAAATAAGAAATAAGGGAATTGTGGTTTTCTATCCATTTATAAAATATCATTCCCACTGCCTTCTGCAAATCTGAGCTGCTGTCGTCTCACGCAGTGTTACACTTAACCTGTCCTCTCTTCCCAAAGGGAATGCCACAAGACATTTAAAAGGAAAACCCAAATCAAACCAAACCAACCCCACAAACCCAATGTGTCCATGTGCTTTGCTCTCATCCAGCCCAGAAGAAAGGAACTTGTATGCACCCCCACTGAGACTGACAAGAAGGAAAAGAGACTAATAGAGAGGCTGGAGCTGTGGTGTATGGTATGTACCAGGCTGCTCCACTTGCACCACTGACATCCATCCTGGAGGAACCCAGAGTTCCTACGTTACTCTGGACAAGGGGATCAAGCTCACCTTGGAGGAGACGATCCTGTTGTCACAGAACTTCTGGGCCACGTATGCATCTGTTTCCGAAACCGGACGGTGCCCGACCACCACGGTGCGTGTACCGACCCGCTTCTCCTCCCCAGCACACTGTGGGGCAACAGGAAAGGGAAAATCAGCTTATAGCTCAAAAAGAGGTCAAATATTTGTATTAATGGCTTCTAGCTGCATGCACCGCACTGTCCACTGGAAATAAGGTGGCTGGAACCTTAAAAGTTCACTTCTCTGCCCCAGCAAAAGGACTGAGAACAGAAGCACACATAAGCTCATAACGCAAAACCAATACAACGCTGAGCCTGCAACCTGGGGTCCCCACCACTGCTCAGCCACTGACTCCCCAGGACCACAGCCCAGCTACACCCCACCAGGACAAGTCACTGCTCATGTTCATGGTCCTCCTGCCCTACGCAGGGCAGCTGATTACAGAATGGTTTGGGTTGGAAAGGACCTTAAAGATCCCCCAGTTCCAACCCCCTGCCAGGCAGGGACACCTTCCATGATGCCGTGATTGCAGGCTGTGATCATCTGCCAGGCAAGTTTTCCTTCTCAAAGGAGAATATATCTTGACCAAGCACTTTGAGTCACGATCTTCTACACATCTCTTCCAAGATCCAACCTGCAGAGTCTTTCAGCCTTAGGTCTCTATGCAGGCTTTAAACCTGGACCTCATGGTGTACAATGGAAACTGCACCCTCCTTTACGCTTGCTCTCCTGTCAAACCCTCAAGTCGACCTTAAACATCCCAACACCACTCTGGTGCACAAAGAATTAGGATTTAGCTTTAAAAAAGATACACTTCTGCTATTGTAATATCTCAAATAAAACCAGAACTAACAAAGCTGTTTCATATCGCAAGCTTCACCAAAGACACGTGGGGTGCAGCAGTGCCAGCTTGTCTTGCTGGGGGTTGATTTTAAAGCAGAAGGAGATGTCACCAGTGAGTGATAACCTGGGCTTGCTGCTCTGCAGCACCAGGGGAAGGACGAGGGGAACTGCAGCAGAACAACCTCAGAAGGGAAGCAAAGTGGCTTTACAGGAGCCCATCACCTTGCGCTCTGTTTCCTCAGCTTCCAGCACACTCAAGGCTGCCTGTGGATTGGAAAAGTCTACTTTGAAAAGCAACAAAACTGTACAATAGGTTAAAAAACAGCTTTTCATTCTGTCCTGGTTCCACCTCGCATACAACAAATGTCCCTGCCGCAGATGCTCACAGCCAAGGGAGGAGAGCTGGCACCAGGAAGTCTATTGCAAGGTCGAACTTGCAGTTACAAAGCGTGGCCTTAAAACACTTATAAAGTGTGATCTTAGGCCAAACTAAGGTGGTCTTAGAGTTGTGGAACTTAGAACAAGAGAGGATTTGTCATTGTTCATGGTTCAAGGGCACAAACAGACAACACGGCTGCTAAAGCACCAGCGGACACTGTTCATACTCCACTTTAATGATTAATCTTCAACCCTAGAGCTTGTTTGCTTTGAAATCCCACCAGGGCAGGTGCCACAAATGCCAAATCCCTGCCCCCCGTCAGCTGCCCGTCATGGGCTCAGCCCTGGCGTGCCCTGGCTCCAGCACAGCATCCTGGTTATCCAAAGGGCCCGTTGCAGGGAGCTTGTCAAGTGAAACCCAGCTAGAGAAAAGGTACTCTGAAAAGCCACGCTGAGCAGCAAGGCCTGGGAGCGATGCTTGGGAAAGGGTAAAACACCAAAAGGAGAAGCCTAAACAAATTGAAAGCTAAATCTAAGCCAGCCCTATCCATGTACCTGGAGCAGAGGCAACTGAATGGATCCAGCTGCTCTAGGAGCAGGATCTGCCCGAAGGAAGCGGGAGCTCTTCCTTCCCCTGGTTCCCCACCTGTGTCTGCAGCACCTTTAATTACAGCAGTGTTTTTACACCATGGTGTGCTCAGTACAGGGTCCTCAAGCCTCCAGGGGATGATGCGTAGAGTGGAAGAACAAAGGTTCGTGCAGCCCTACACCATGTCCCTGCATCTGGATGCAGAGCCTGCAGCAGTCACCAGCACCCAGGCAGTTCCCATCTCCACTGGGCACATCTGGCTCCCCCAGACATGGATTGGGCACATTGGATCCCAGTTAGGGAATGTCACCAGCCCAGCACAGGCTGACCACCCTTCCAGCCTCGTCACCACTACCCACAGCAGCAAACAGCACATCTGAATGAGAAACTAGACCCCCAAAAGGTTCCCTAATGTATCTGCAGTATTAAGGATGTCACAGCTATTGGTCTTGCCAACATGCACCCTGCGAGTGAAAGCCAGAGCCATTCATCCATGCCACAGTGGTGCCAGGGAGCAGAGACAGACTGTCCCCAAGCATGAAGGCCCTGTCACATCCCCAGGCAGGAGCTGGAGCCAGGCTCATGCCTGGTGAGCATCCCTCCAGCATGGGGAGGAAATGAGAGCTTCCCTGCCATGCTGCCGGCAGGGTGATGGGAAGGGTGAGGGTTTGCCCAACACAGGTATTGACATAATATGGTCCCTTCCAACCCAAACCAGTCTGGGATTCTATGAAACACGTCCCACAAAGATCCACGGGGCACCGGAGCCCTCTGCGCTGGCAGCACAGGGACAAGTCCTCACTCTCTGGTCTATCCAGAGTCCCACCACCTTTCCTGGCATTTCATTCCCCATTCCCTCCGCCATTCCACAGCCATGCACAAGGTGCTGGCTCAGCTCAGCAATTAAAAGCTCTTACTTTGACAAGCCCACCTCCAACAGCTCGCTAATAGATTGCTAAGTCTTAATAACAGCTCTCAGCGGAGACCTAAGATGAGATTTAGGGAGTAACTGCCAAGCTTTGGGGAAAATTATAACCCATGCAGATTTACAGGGAGAGGATTTAGAGACTTTTCCCAACTGCTTTTCATCAGAAGAATTAATTCTGGTAGGAAAAAAAAGGAAGAAAATATTTCTTGGATCCAATTCAAACAGCAGCCTCGCTGCCTGCAGGGTTTTACAAAGCCAATGGTCCACAGCACAAGGGTCAGCTCGTGCAAGCAGAAGTCAGTTTCTTCTGCTGTTTAAAGCCAAGCCTGCCAAAAGGATTACTGGAGGAAAACAGGACTGTGTTCCCTCCATACACCTGCATCACCTCCCTGCGCCTCAGGCGCGGTGTACACAGGAGCGCTGGGAGATCAGAGTGATCCATAGGGATGAGTGGTGTCAGACTGCCCACAGTATTAGGACAGCCATGGGGATCTGGGGGTGCTGTTGGGGGCCCCAGTAACCCAGATGAGCTCCCAACAGCACCCCAGGGGACACCACACACCCCAGGAATGAAAAGGATGGAGAAGAGGAGGTTGCTCTTGAGAAGAGCCACTGTCCTGCCTGCATCACTTGAAGAACAGCCCCAAAGATGCATGTCTGTCCTGCAGCGATTCAAGGTTCAGTTCAGGGCTCCTGTTCCACTCCCCAGCATCTCACCAAGTCCATCATTGAGTTAATCACTCAACAGCGCATCCAAACCAGAGGTCCCCTGAAGGAGCTCAGCTGGAAGACAACACCCAGAGTGAAACAAGTCACACACAGAGGCAAAGATGAGGGTAGTGATGCTGTCCTGCCTGGAACGCCCTCCCGAGCTGGCAGCTCACCATCTATCCTCACTGCACACCTCGAGCAGGACCAGGTGCCCAGGCTGCAGGAATCAATAACAGCATCATTGCCACTCACGCAGGCACACACAGCAGGGCAGAGTGCTGCTGCGCTACAGCCCTCCTCATGCTATGGAGAAATCCAGATACAGAACGCATTCCTGTTAAATAGCTCCATGTAACCCAACTTCCCTGTGCTTTCAACTCAGTTTAAAGCTCACTTACTGCCCGAAGCAGCACTTCCGAAAAGAGGGCATACTGGATAATGGCTGTTTTCCCACCTTGTCCACATTTAAAAAGCCCATCTGTAGGCCAATTGAGGCTTGGCATTTTGCTATGAGCTTTTCTTGAGGAGTCAGGAACAGGTATGATTTAAATGGCACCAGATCAGGGCTATAAAAGCCCATGGGTGCAACTAATGACCCAGCATCATTTATGACTTGAAGTTGCTGAAGCATTACACAGAGACAGCAGAATTACATCCACAGCCCACATCACCCTCCAGATTCTTTGCCTGAGCTTAGACAAGCCTTCCTTCATGCCCCTTTCCCATCGGCACCCTTCTCCCACAGGGATGCATTCATTTAATAGCACCATGACACTTTTGCCAATGAAGAAGTGAGGAGGATCTGAGGACTGGAGCACCTCCTGTATGAAGATAAGATTAGAAAGTTGGGGCTGTTCAGCCTCCAGAAGAGAAGGCTGCGTGGAGACCTCATAGCAGCTTCCAGTGTCTGAAGGGGGCCTATAGGGATGCTAGGGAGGGACCCTTCATTAGGGACTGTAGTGCTAGGACAAGGGGTAATGGGTTCAAACTGAAACAGGGGAAGTTTAGATTGGATATGAGGAAGAAATTATTTACTGTGAGGGTGGTGGGGCCCTGGAATGGGCTGCCCAGGGAAGTTGTGAATGCTCCATCGCTGGTGGTGTTCAAAGCTGAGTTGGACAGAGCCTTGGGTGACATGGTTTAGTGGGAGGTGTCCCTGCCCATGGCAGAGGGGTTGGAACTGGATGATCTTGAGGTCCTTTCCAACCCTAACTATTCTATGATTCTATGTCCTGCCCCAGCACAGCAGCTCCAGCCTGGAAAAGCTCCTCTTTTCCCACCCTCCCAAATTTCCGGGAATCCATCACAGCAGCAGGCACAGGACCTGGCGCTGAAGAGAAGCTGCAAACCTGGGTAAAAATTAATGGAGCGAGACCGAGTTCAATAGGAGAGGTGAACCCGCGCTCTGCAGCGCCGCTGACAAGAAGCCACTTGGAGTGGGCTATTTCTAGGGAAGCTACAGAGCACAGGGTTTAATTATATCCTCCATACGGAAAACAAATGTCTGTGCTACCTGCTGGCCCCGTTTGCAGAGGAATAGTGGCAGAAAAAGACATATCCCCATCATTCCATTTCCTCCAGATTCAGAAAGCACCTAAATCAGAACGAACTAAGCAAAAGAAACTCCTTTCATGTTTGTTGGAGATATCTTCAAGCCACAAAGTAAACACTAAATAACACAGAGGGAAAATAAGGCCTAATACAAACCACAGGCATTTTAAAGGAGTCATCTGCTAAAACCAGAGATAATTACACAGCACAAGTGCAAAGCTCAACAATTTCAATGAAATCACAGCTTACATTAAATAGACGCAGGGAAAAGATGAAATCACATTACTCAGCATAGAACTCGGGAATAGTTTAAAGCCAAATCACTCCTGCATTGCTCCATTTATCACAGAAGCCGTCAGGAAGACGACCTGGTTGACAAAAACAGCCTGCAAAAACAACACCACCTCCGAATACAGTCTGTTCCAGGTCACGGCTCCTTTAGTGCAGAACCATGACGGAAAACACATCCACAAGGCTCAAAAGCCTCCATAAATTTACCATCACACCCCCAAACTGTCCCGGAAAAGCCTCTCCCAGCACAGTGACCTCATTGCCCACCCAGTATCTACTTAATTGAATTAGACTCCTGCCAATGTTTCTTGTACTCTTTGTCCTTAGTCATGTCTATGCAAGCACAAGCGATGCTCTGAGTAAAGCCTTAATAATTCAGCAGCACAGACTATGCTTACCCACAGCGACCACATTTTTAGGCAGATGTCCTGCTGGAGAGAGAGAATTCCATCAATCGGGATCAACCCCAGTGCCCTCCCCTATGGGAAAGGGTCGATAACATGCACAGGCCGATGGGAAAAAAAAAATTGCACTTCAAATACAAAGAGCCCCTGGGTCCAAGAGAGAGGGCTGAAGGTGAGCATAGCTCCCAGCTCATTTCTGACTGGAGGGGACTTCTGCTGCTCATCCCTAAGCAGAAGAAAACCATGTGAGCACCACACCAAGCAGAACAACAGCAAGAGCAAAGAGGAGTCAATAGAAAACAACAGAACCACAGAATTGGTTGGGTTGGAAGGGACCTTAGAGGGTTTGGCTCCAGCCACATGGCCAAAGGCCCCAGTTCAATGTCAGAGGCTCTGCCCGTGCTGCTCTGCAAGGCAGGGGAGCACAGGAGCAGCCTGGCTGCTCGGCTTCTCCTCCGCGCCTTAAAGACGACCTCAAAGCTCATCCAGCTCCAACCCTTGCCATGGGCAGGGACACCTTCCATAGAGCAGCTTGCTCCAAGCCCCTGTGTCCAACCTGGCCTTGAACACTGACAGGGATGGGGCAGCCACAGCTTCTCTGAGCACCCCCTGACAGCGCCTCAGCACCCTCACAGGGAAGAGCTTCTGCCTAAGAGATCATCTCAGTCTCCCCTCTCGCAGGTTAAAGCCATTCCCCTTGGCCTGTCCCTACATCCCTTGGCCAAAGCCCCTCTCCAGGTTTCCTGCAGCCCCTTTAGGCACTGGAGCTGCTCTAAGGTCAGGCCTCAAGGACTTCAGAACTCGCAGCTGACACAACTGTTCCTGCAGCCGGGTTCCTTCAAGACTGGTGGGACAGTTTGTCAAAAGGTTGAGAGAACACCACTGAGTGTCCTGGTTTGGGGTCGAACGGTTCGGACTCAAAGAAAAGCAGAGGAACCCATCCAAAAACAAAAAAAAGATACCGGAGTGCAGAGCACCACTTTATTTCATTGGCAGGATCAGTGCAGGCAGTGTTTCACTTGTACTTCATCTGACAGAGCAGCACGGAGCCCTGCTGACACCTGAGAGCATCACCCAGCACATGCACAGCTGCGACAGCAGCAGCGCTGCTGAGATCACAGCGGGGTCACTCCACACAAGAGGGTTGGGGCATTTCTGCACAGGGGGAAGGTGCCCAAGGGACAAACTTCACGTCTGGGCACTGATGCCCAATGCTGCAGCCTTCCCCATCCCGCCTTGGGGACCAGCTCCCAGGGGCAACGGGGGGCAGCAGGGCCCCTGCAGCACAGGCCAAAGGCAAATACAGTTGGGGCCCCTTCTCAGCTCTAAACAACTCTCTCCAGGAGAAGACAACGTGGCTTTCTAGCACCTTCTGCGGCCTCCCCCTTCCTGTTGCCATGGAACCCTCATGGAACCCTCACAGAACAATGGTGTCCCGGCAACGCTGCAGAACTTGAGGGGCCGCTGGAGCCACGGCCCTTCAGTCTGCTGAGCAGCAGGACCCAGCGTGGCTGCTCAGCATACGCTCGGAGCCAAGGGGAGGAACCGAGCGGTGCTGGCGATGGCTTCAGCAGAGGCATCCTCAGCGTCGGCCCGGCGTCGGAGAGGTGACACGGGAGCACCTTGGGGTGCTGCCACCGCACCTCCCGCAAAACAAAACTCCCTTCAGGGTTTGCCTCATGGACCCTGGGCCCTGACCATGCAACTTTGTTTCAGAGGCCTCTGCCAGGCCCCGAAAGCTCCCACCGTGCTCCTTCCTGTATGGGCTGTGGCAGCTCGTCAGCTGCGAGGAGTTCACCTCCATCTCCTGGGGCAACAAAGGGAGCTGCCTTGTGGTCGCGGAGGGTCTCTTCCAGCGAGAAGTGCTTCAGAAGAGGGAAGCACTCAAGATCCTCCCGGCTGACAGCATGAGCAGCTTCCTTGAGCAGCTGCACCTCTACGGGTTCCGGAGGATGCCGGAGGATGAGGAAGTCGGCATCCCCTTCAGGGAGCTGCAGGCGTTAGCAGCAGAAGGGCCTGCTGTGGGACAGGTACGTTGACTCCTCCTCACACAAAAGAACCCTCAACCATCTTGTGGCAGCTGCTGAATGCTGACAAGATACACGGCAGCACCAGCATCATTCCCAATAGGCCCATTCCACACTCAGGTGCTCTCAAACGAGACCGATTTGGTTTCCCCATTGGACTTTAGGCCTTTGAAGACCCTACACTTCTCTGCTCCCAGCAGCTGGAAACACAAGGCTGGTTATCACTGACCAAAACTCCATCCTAACATTGCATTCAGCCAAAACAACTGAGGTTTAAGATGCCCCACAAAGCCCTTTGGAACACCGCGGTTTGCCTTTTCCGATGCAGATGCCGCATTACCGGCTCTCTGTCTCTCTCCTTGCACAGATGGCAACTAACTCCTCTCCTTTGTGTTTTGTAGCTGCTCTTCTACTCCCACCCGGACTTCCAGGAGGACTGCCCCAACCTCCACAAGGTGGAGGCGATGGCAAGAGCGGCCATGGAGCAGCTGAGAGCGGCCACTGCAGCTCCCCCCGGCCCCCGCGTCAAGGGCACCAGGAAGAGAAGACGCCAGCCTGGGGCTGAGCCTGGTGCAGGAGCTGCAGAGGGGCAGCACAACACCCAGCCCTGTGCGCTCACCGGCACCACACGCACCAGGCGCGGGGCTGCTGCAAGAGCGTCAAGAGACACTGGTGGCCCCTGTGCCCCAAAACGTAGGCGTAGATAGATAGGGTATAGGTTAGTGTAGGAGTAAGTCACTGTTGTAGGTGTTTCAATAGGTTATAGGTTAGTATAGGGGTAAGTAGGTGTGGTTTTGTTGTTCTCTACAATAAACTTTTCTTAGACTCATAGGATTATAGAATAGTTATAGTTTAGTTATAGGACTGCAGGAAGCTGTTACCAGGCTGAAAGGTGTCAGGGAAGCTGAGGGGGAGCAGCACTGCTTGCTCCGGGACCAAACTGTTCCGGGGCCTCGAGTGTCTACTGTTGCCTGTGCAGGAAAGGAGGCTGCTAACCCAGGAAAGGAGGCTGCTAACCCAGGAAAGGAGGCTGCTAACCCAGGAAGCTGGGAAAAGGTAACAGAAAAAAACAACAAAAAAAGGAGGAAGAGGGTAATTAAAAGCAAGGGGCTTCCTCCTACGTCTGTTGTCCCCACCCAGAACCGCTTTGCTGTCCTGCAGGGGGCTGATGAGCAACAGCGCTCCCACCAGGCGCAACCAGCTGGTGCACTGGTAAAGAAGGTCACTACTGGTGCTGCCAGGAAAAAGCAGCGGGTCGTAGTAGTTGGGGACTCTAATCTGAAAGGCAAAGAGGCACCCATCTGCCGGCCTGACCCAGCCTCAAGGGAGGTGTGTTGCCTACCAGGGGCTCGGATCGGGGATGTGGCCGAGAAGCTGCCTGCTCTAGTCGGTCCCACTGACTATTACCCACTCCTGGTAATACATGTGGGTGCTACTGATATAGATAGCAGTAGCCCGGAGACCATAAAGAAGGACTACAGGGCTCTGGGAGAGGTGGTTAGGGGCTCTGGAGCTCAGATTGTCTTTTCGTCAATTCTCCAGGATACAGGGCAGGACCTTGAAAAGGCTAGGAGGATTGGGCAGGTTAATAAATGGTTAGAAGGGTGGTGCTATAGTCAGGGGTTTGGGTACCTTGACCATGGGACTCAGTATAGTAGGCCAGGTCTACTGGGGGCTGGTGGAGCTGGTCTGACAAAGAAGGGGAAGAGTGGATTTGGCAGGAGGCTTGCCAGGCTGGTCAAGGATGCTTTAAACTAGATGTGTTGGGGGAGGGGGGCAGCATTCCATCCCAACACACCCTGTCGGTTGGTAGTACCTATAATAAACGTTCGGAGCAATGTAGGGATATTCCAGCTGCTCCAGCCAATGACCCGACTTCAATTGGATCTCGGCTCAAATGCCTCTACACAAATGCCCGTAGTATGGGGAACAAACAAGAGGAATTAGAGATGTGTGCACATCTACGGGGGTATGATATCACAGGCATCACAGAAACATGGTGGGATGGCACCTATGACTGGTGTGTTGGAATGGAAGGTTACCGGCTCTTTGGGAAAGACAGGCCTGGCAGACGGGGAGGGGGAGTTACTATTTATGTTGGGGATAGGCTAGAGAGTATGGAACTCAGTCTGGGGACAGGTGAGCAGTCGACAGAGAGTTTGTGGGTCAGGGTTAAAGGGAGAACAGCGATGGGTGACATTATTGTGGGGATCTGTTACAGACCGCCTGACCAAGGGGACTTGCTGGACGAAGCACTCCATAGGCAGATAGGAGCAGCCTCACGCTCACAGGCCCTTGTTCTCATGGGAGACTTCAACCACCCTGATATCTGTTGGACAGATGGTACGGCCCGGCACAAGCAATCCAGAAGGTTCCTTGATTGCGTGGAAGACAACTTCCTTCTGCAAGTAATAGAGGAGCCGACAAGGAGAGGTGCCATGCTTGACCTCGTCCTCACCAACAGGGAAGGGCTGGTTGGGAATGTGACGCTCCAGGGCAGCCTTGATTGCAGCGATCATGAGATGGTTGAGTTTGAGATCCTCAGGACAGTGAGAAGAGCGTGCAGCAAGCTCACTGCCCTGGACTTCAAGAGAGCAGATTTTGGCCTCTTCAGGAGCCTGCTCAGTAAGGTTCCATGGGATACAGCCCTAGAGGGCAGGGGGGCCCAAGACTGTTGGTTGATATTCAAGGCTCACCTGCTGCAAGCTCAGGAGCGATGCATCCCAACTAGAAGGAAGTTCAGCAGGAGGGCCAGGAGACCTCCTTGGATGGATAAGGAGCTGCTGAGCAAAATTCGAAGGAAAAAAGAGGCTTATAAAAGGTGGAAGCAAGGTCAGGCGGCCTGGGGAGAATACAGGGATGTTGTCCGGGAAGCTAGGGACCAGGTTAGGAAAGCTAAGGCCCACTTAGAATTAAACTTGGCTAGGGATGTTAAGGATAACAGGAAGGGATTTTATAGGTACATTGCCAAAAAAAGACAGGTTAGGGACACCGTGGGCCCTCTCCAGAAGCTATCGGGAGAACTGGCTACCCTGGATTTGGAGAAGGCTGAGGTTCTTAATGACTTCTTTGCCTCAGTCTTTACCGGCAAATGCTCTGACCACACCACCCAAGTCTTGGAAGGCAGACGCGGGGACGGTGAGGGTGGGGACCCTGGGCCCACTGTGGGGGAGGATCTTGTTCGGGACCACCTTAGGAACCTGAATGTATACAAGTCCATGGGACCGGATGAAATCCATCCACGGGTCCTGAAGGAGCTGGCAAATGAAGCTGCTAAGCCACTGTCCATCATATTTGACAAATCATGGCAGTCAGGTGAAGTTCCCGATGACTGGAAAAAGGGAAATACAACCCCCATTTTTAAGAAGGGGAAAATGGATGAGCCAGGGAATTACAGACCAGTCAGTCTTACCTCTGTGCCTGGCAAAATCTTGGAGCGGATTATCCTGGAAGGCATGCTAAGGCACATGAAAACCAACAAGGTGCTTTGGGACAGCCAGCATGGCTTCACTAAGGGGAAATCCTGCCTGACCAATCTGGTGGCCTTCTATGAAGGGGCTACAGAACTGATGGACAGGGGCAGAGCAGTTGATGTCATCTACCTGGACTTGTGTAAAGCCTTTGACACTGTCTCCCATGACATCCTTCTCTCTAAGTTGGAGAGACATCAATTTGATAGGTGGACCACTCGGTGGATAAAGAACTGGCTGGATGGCCGCACGCAAAGAGTAGTGCTCAGTGGCTCAATGTCCAGCTGGAGACCAGTAACGAGTGGTGTCCCCCAGGGATCGGTGTTGGGACCGGTCTTGTTCAACATCTTTGTGGGCGACATGGACAGTGGGATTGAGTGCGCCCTCAGCAAGTTTGCCGATGACACCAAGCTGTGTGGTTCGGTTGATACATGGGAGGGAAGGAATGCCATCCAGAGGGACCTTGACACGCTTGTGAGGTGGGCTGATGCCAACCTAATGAAGTTTAACCATGCTAAATGCAAGGTCCTCCACCTGGGTCGGAGCAATGCCAGGCACAGCTACAGGTTGGGCGGGGAGGAGATTCAGAGCAGCCCTGCAGAGAAGGACTCGGGGGTGTGGGTTGATGAAAAAATGAACATGAGCCGGCAGTGTGCGCTTGCAGCCCAGAAAGCCAACCGTATCCTGGGCTGCATCAAAAGGAGTGTGACCAGCAGGTCGAGGGAGGTGCTCCTGCCCCTTTACTCTGCTCTCGTGAGACCTCACTTGGAGTATTGCGTGCAGTTCTGGTGTCCTCAACATAAAAAGGACATGGAAGTGTTAGAACAAGTGCAGAGGAGGGCCACGAGGATGATCAGGGGACTGGAGCACCTCCTGTATGAAGATAGGCTGAGAAAATTGGGGCTGTTCAGCCTGGAGAAGAGAAGGCTGCGTGGAGACCTCATAGCAGCCTTCCAATACCTGAAGGGGGCCTATAGGGATGCTGGGGAGGGACTCTTCATTAGGGACTGTGGTGAGAGGACAAGGGGTAATGGGTTTAAACTTAAACAGGGGAGGTTTAGATTGGATCTGAGGAAGAAATTCTTTACTGTGAGGGTGGTGGGGCCCTGGAATGGGCTGCCCAGGGAGGTTGTGAATGCTTCATCCCTGGCGGCGTTCAAGGTGGGGCTGGACATAGCCTTGGATGGCATGGTTTAGTGGGAGGTGTCCTTGCCCATGGCAGGGGGGTTGGAACTCGATGATCTTGAGGTCCTTTCCAACCCTTACTATTCTATGATTCTATGATTCTATGACAGTTAGGGTTGGAAAGGATTTGAAGAGCTTCTAGCTCCAAGCTCCCTGCGTGGGCACAAACACTTCACACCAGACCGTGTCTCCCAAGCCGCTGTCTCACTGGGCCTTGAACCCTGCCAGGGATGCAGCATTTACCACTTCCTGGGCACCCTGTGCCAGCGCCTCAGCATCCTCACAGGGAAGAGCTTCTGCCTCACATCTCAACTGAACTTTCCCTGCTCCAGTGCAAACCCATCACTCCTTGTCCTGTCGCTGCAGTCCCTGATGAAGGATCCCTCTCTGGCACCCTCGGAGGCCCCTTCACACACTGGAGGTGGCTCTGAATAAACATTTCTTATACAAATGCGTCATGGCTCATCAATAAAAGCTGCCATGTACTGTCTCTGCAGTCTCACAGTCACTGTCTCTGCAGTCTCACAGTCACTGTCTCCACACCCAGGCTGGGGGTTGCCTTCAAGGACATGAAGGGTTTGGCTCCAGCCACATGGCCAAAGGCCCCAGTTCAATGTCAGAGGCTCTGCTCATGCTGCTCTGCAGGGCAGGGGAGCACAGGAGCAGCCTGGCTGCTCGGCTTCTCCTCTGCACCTTAAAGATGACCTCAAAGCTCATCCAGTTCCAACCCCTGCCACGGGCAGGGACACCTTCCATAGAGCAGCTTGCTCCAAGCCCCTGTGTCCAACCTGGCCTTGAACACTGCCAGCGATGGGGCAGCCACAGCTTCTCAGGATTAATAAAAGAAAGGACCAAGGACCAACATTTTGTCCTTTAAACCATGGTCAGCACATGATGGGGCTCAACTCCCAGACCTCAGCCCTGGTCCTCATGGAGATGAGAATGTGGTGAAAGATGTGTAGCAGAGCATTATCGACCCACACTGCACCATCCTTAATGCAAGTCCAAGTGCGTCCAGTGACGTAGGTGGCCCTGGCCAGAGCCTGTCCCCATGTCCCCTCTGTCCCAAGGACATGCTGTTTCACCATACGGGCATGCAGAAGGTCACCTTCACCAAGGACATTGGGCTGGAGAACAGCAGAGCCAGACCAGGCTGAGTTTCCTGGAAGAGGTGACTTGGACAAATAAAGGCAATGAGAAAAGCAGAGACAGACAGGGCAGGGCAGGGGGAACAGGGGAAAGGGCTACTTGAAAGATTTAAGAAGGGTGGAGAGAGGAAACACGAGTTTTTTCCCTAGATAACACATTTACAGCAGGGTGCAGCACTCTCCTTATGGATCGCAGCTTCTGTTTGCTGTCAGGTTCATATACGATGCAGAAAGCCAACCCCAGACCAAAGCCAGCAGCCAGTCACTGGGACAGCATCATGTCAGTGCTGCTGGCTTATGGGAAATCTCTTGTTCCTGCTTCAAACCATCCAACCTCTGGAAGTTCTCAGGATCTCAACTCTTTTTTCCCCTTTGCTCATCTCAGAATACAGGCAGAGTATTTTTATTCTCGGCAGTCCAAAGGAAAAGTCCAACCAGCATGCTGCCAGCATTGAGAATTCAGGCTCACAGGAACACTTCAGGCTCGAGAACTGAAAAAAGGCCATTGAACAACAGCCAAATGCTCTGCAGAAGTCACAAAGCAAACACAACGAGGTCCTCCCATCTCCAAACCTCTTGCTCCCTCCTCTCCCCGGCTCAAGCTGCGCGCATATGTCTGCTCATCGGCAGCTATTTTAGCAGGGCACAAGCTCTGCAGAGCAGTGATTTGCCCTGGCAAAAGCTAAAATAAGAGCAAACTGGAAAAAACCCAAGTTTGCAACTGTCCAGCTTGCATCAGACAGCAGAGCTGTAATTTGATGGTTTTTCCGTCACTTTCTGGTCCTCCAAAGCCTGAGCTCTTCAGTTATAGACAGAAAAATGCACCCTAAATACCATGTTGTGCATCCCAGCCCAGCCAGACTTTACTCTGACCTCTGCCTCCTACAAGCATTTTGTCCCTTTTTAAGTTTTCCCATCATTTCAGAGCTAGGCCAACAAATGACCAGTGAGGAATCCATTTCCCAAAGCAGTTTCCTCCCTTTCCTTATGGAAGCTAGGATGCCCACCAACAGGGGCAGAGGCAGACACCAGGGTGTACATCACTGCAGCAGCCCAGAAGCTGGTACCCAGGGCTGCCCAACCTGCATCCTCCAGGTAAAGCTTCCTGCAGGGAGGATGTCCTATTTCCCATGTACCCAGAAGGATGGGAGGGCAGGTCCAGGCATCATGAGATGACTGAGCCCCACACCAGCATCACGGGGTGATCATCACCAGTAGTGCAATGGGTACCCAAGGTCCCAGTCCCTCCATTCAGATGAAGTTTGTTAACTCCAAAAAACCCAAAAAGCTGTGTTTTTCTAACCCACCCCTTGCTCTACTGCAGAGAAATGTCTTTACAGAAGTAGCAGAAGATAAAAGGGGGAAGAGAAGGAGAAATCACCAACTTCACCATTGCTCCACATCCAAAATCAGCCCTAGATCTCACTGGGAGCATTTTAGGTCTGGACACTGCAGTAACTAGCAGTTTCACCTGTGAGGCTGCAGGCACAGTTACACGAGGATACTGAATCAGTGCAATCCACCCAGTCAGGACAGAAATCCTCAACATGTGGCCTAGAACTGTTCACCTTCAGGAAATCTTTTTGGCTCATGTTCCTGCCAGGCTGGGTGAAGCGGCTGCAGAGCAGCCCCAGAGAAGCACAGGCCGCCTGAGGTTGACCGAGCATCTGCACTGAGCAACACCAGCACTGCGTTTTGCAGTGGGAAGGAAATCCACTTATCCACAGGAACATGGAGACAAGGTCTGGGACAGCCCTGGGATGCTGGGCTTGGTGCTCAAAGGTTTCAGTGGGGTCCGTCAGCTGCAGAACAGGGCAGCATCCCAGGAGATGACTCACAGCCATCCCCATCCTATCCACCGCTTTCCCTAAACACAGGGATCAGGGCGTTCCTACTCTCACAGTTACAAGACAAGCTCCTTCACCAACGTTTCCTCTCTTTGCACATCTCATCTTCCCACCCTGCACTTACTGGAATGGCATTTGTCAAGTGGAAAGTCCCACTTCCACCCATTCAACTGCAGAAACAATGCCTTAGTGATATGGGTTAGTGGTGAACTTGGCAGTGCAAGGGTAAAGGTTGGGCTTGATGATCTTAATGGCCTTTTACACCATGGTTGATTCCATGTGCTTGAGAGTATTGATTTGGCTGATGCAAGGATGGTGCCCTCTGGCTATCGCAGCTAATTCTAGTGCACTCCCTCAGCAAACACGTATCAGAAAGGTGAGCTGGAAGGGCAAAGGAGTAAAAACTAAACAAATAAGAACAAAACCCATCCACAACTCAGAGTGAACAAGCCTGACATGCAAAACACCACTAAAACATCAGAAACCAATCAATACTGCATTCTAAGCTTGGCTTTGCAGCCCATATAAGAGCAAGGCTGCTCTGAGCAAGTGCCTCCCAGTGCAGCCCCAATGCAGCACTCAGGGCACTACAGCACCCCTGGTCCCTACAGGCAGCTTGGCTTTGTGCGAACACTGGGAAGGAATTCCCCAGGAATCACCCTAAAAGGTGGCAGGGCTGCTCACAAAGTGTATTTTGTGATGATTTTTTGCCTCTTAAGCCAATTGAGACTCAGGCAACGGAGCCCAGCATCACTGCAGCCTGGTGGTGCTTGGGTTTTACTACTGCTGAAAAGACCTTGGATTGCAATACCAAAGAAAGGGGGAAAAAAAGCTTCAAATTGTCTAGTCTGCCCTGTTGCACATCTTACTCAGCTCTTCTAGAGCCTTTACAAGACAAACAGCATCCCTCTGGCTTGCAAATCAGTGCCTCTGACACAATATCGCAAACAAATTACATCTACCAAGTGAGCGTTGCCTCTGCTTCCTGCTTTAATAGCTTTATATCATGTTATGAAGGTATACAGCATGCTTTAAGATAGCCCAGACACAAAGACTGCTTGCTGCCCCTTTGAAAATACACAGCTAGAAATTACCTAGCCCAAGGGCCCTTTCACCTATAGATGCTGCACAAGTCAGCTGAAATCACAAGGGAAAAGCACACAGCAAAGCATCACTCATCCAAGGCCACAAAAAAGCTTGACAGGAAACTTGTTTGAGTTGTGAGAAACACCAAGGAGCCTGGTTTGCTCTCAAAACACCAGGCTATGAGAGCCTGGCGGGTACTCATCCCTCCTTTCTGCTGCAGGAGGAGAGGATAAAGCCCTTTACAAACAGCCGGATCAGAACTAAGTGCATTAGGCTTTCAGTAAGGAGAGCAGGACAAGTATCTCTGAACCACAGCCGCTATCCAGTACAACTGGATGTCAAGAGCAGGCATGCCTTTAGATTAAACTGGCTTCAGTTGGAATTCCACCTCAAACTGAATGACTGAAGTTCTGGGATTCTACAAATCATCCCGGATTTTGGCTACACCTGAGAACGAGCCCATATGCAAAAATATACACTTAATGCGCCTATATATATTGCACATATACATAATTAATGCATACATATTGTATACATGTATATTTAATGCACATATATATTGAAGTCACTGCAGCCTGCAGGCAGAACAGGCTTTTCCTCACACAGCAGCCAGGCAGGAGCTGGGAAAGGACAGGAGACCTTTTAAAGCAGGGAAGTTTCACTGTTTCCCCAGGCTACAAGTTAGTAAACCAAGCTTAAAACAGCATGCCCATCCCCTGCAGTATCAACATCACCCTCCTACCGTGTAAGGGTGATGGCAATCCATGTAACAGCTCCATGCATAAGTCTTGGAGTGAAGTTCATTGCAAAAAGCCAAATCCTAAGTGCCCAAATCAAATGGTAACCAAGTAGTGAACAAGTCACTGGTGGGATACTGAATAATTCAAAGCAATTCAGCCAGCTGCAGTGTGATGGTTACACTGAAAGCAGCAGGGGCCGCCTTGTAAAGCAGAGCCAGCCTGTAAAAAGGGTGCAGGAGACCCAGGAGAGCAAAACTATGGAAGAGAATAGAAATGGCATATAGTCATCAGCAACATGAGCAGCAGTGTCCCTGTTCCCTACTTCCAATGAGCAGGACACACTTTCTGACCAGCACAGTGTCCCTAAGGGGAAGACACAGCCTGAGCACAGCATCTCCACCGATGCATCCTTCATGCAGCATCACTGCTAACAACCACCCAGCAGCGTGAGGCTCCTCAAAACAGCGGTTCATCACCGATGGGCAGCAAAGAGCCACAGCCCAGCACCCTGAGCTGCTGGGATCAGCCTCTGCATGGTCCCACCAGGTACAGAAAGCTGCAAAGCTCCAGGTTAACAACGGGAAACACCAAATAACCCACTGCCAGGGATGGGGCAGCCACAGCTTCTCTGGGCACCCCCTGACAGCGCCTCAGCACCCTCACAGGGAAGAGCTTCTGCCTAAGAGCTCATCTCAGTCTCCCCTCTGGCAGGTTAAAGCCATTCCCCTTGGCCTGTCCCTACATCCCTTGTCCAAAGCCCCTCTCCAGGTTTCCTGGAGCCCCTTCAGGCACTGGAGCTGCTCTAAGGTCTCCCTAAAGGAGCCTTCTCTTCCCCAGATGGCCATGGGATGGACAATGAGAAGCGGATGTAAATCTGAACCATTGATAAGTGTTTTCTAAGCTCACCATGGGATAAGATACCTGGGCACAGGGCAAGAGCAGCCGCCTGCTCCTACCACAGCCTAACCCACTTGCCTGGGCAGGGCTCAGCGAGGACCAGAGGACGCTTTAGGGCAGAAGGGCACCAAAGCCACCATCCAAGCTGGGAAAGTCACACAGGAAAACCTCCCTTCAGCCCCAGCACCCACCTCCTACACACAGCTGAATACATACAGGAAACTCCCTTGGAAAACCCCAAGCAAATGCTGCCAGGAGAGGGCGAAGGGGTTAATGGTGCACTCAGCTGCCCCGTGCCCACGTTCCTTGTCCACCCCACATAGACAGTGGGTTAAAGTCCCTCAAGGGGACAGAGAGTCCGCACCATGAGGAATTAGCAGCCAGATGATGCTTTTCTGTTGCACATCTTTGCAGATAAGAGATGCAAGAAGTGTGGGTACCACGGGAGGAGGATGCTCACATGGACCCATCCTGCATCGCTACAAACTTGGCCACTGGCAGAACAACAACTTTGGTGTGAAGGTTCCTCCTGGTTTACAGACTCCACCAAGCAGTTAGCTTTGCTGCTAACTGGTATTAACACAGAAACCTCTCCCTTACAGAGGACATCAACGGTCACGGCCAGAAAGCGGCAGTTTTACTCAGAAAGGAAGTGCCTAAACCAAAGGCAACAGGATGAAATCAGAGGCAAAGCTGAAAAGCTTGCTATTAATAGCCAGCCTGTTTGCTTTTACAGTTTTGGTTGTTATAAGCAGATTGCCATGCCTTCAGCTGCAGCTCCAGTCAGCTCCGCTCCGGACCTTCCCCACACAGCCCACACTATCATTATTACTCTTATATTCAACTGGAGGCACAAATGATGCTGAGTGATGAATAAAACACAGCCTTGAGACACGTGTTCCTTCCCACCGGGAAGTTTCTGCACAGCACAGGTTTAACTGGCAGACCCATTTCCCATTAATGTTTGACCAGTGTCCTCCAATCCCCCCTTACAGCGATTCCCAACCTCTCCAAACTTTAACTACACACATGCATCTTCCATGCAGCTGCTTCTCCAGTGCTGGGAAAGGAGGTTTTTGTTTGATTTTTAAGTATTTATAGCCAAATGGTTGAGCTATTTCTGGGAATAAGGCTACGGTTAGGACACTGCTGTGTAAGGTTAAAGACATGGGTACAGGAATCGGAGGAACTCCCATAGGATGGTTAGGGTTGGAAAGAACCTTAAGATCATCGTGTTCTAATCCCTAGGTCCCTGTCTTCCAGGGTAAGGGCATCCATAAGGGACTGCAGCAATGGGAAAGAGCCTTTTTTCAGCTCCAGGTTCTCCATTTGAGCCTCTGATGTCTCTGTGGTCACACATGAGCTGCTAAAGGGGAACTGGCCCTTATCAGGTTAAACAAACACAACAAATTCCAGCAACTGCCATGAAACAAAGTCACTCCCATTGAAATCCACACTGTTTGGAAGCAGAACGGAGAAGCCCCAATCCCAACCTGTGCTGCTGCAGGTTTTGGTCACATTAATGGAAGCAAAATGCTTCCGGTGGAAGCTGGAGCCAGGTACAAGGTATTTGACATAGAGACACACTCTGAAGGTGTTGACATAGCTGGAGTGGGGGGGGGGGAAGGGTTCCAACTCCCACCTATGCTCTTCTTTCCTATTAGAATGGGAACTGCAGTCACACACTGTCATGTTTGGTTCACACTCTCTATAAAAAGGCAAGCGTGAAAGAAAATCACAGATGTGCTCCGGGTCCTAAAATAGACTTTATTACACATTTGCTGCAAAAACCAGAGACAGGAGTGTAAACCAGCATCCGCCACCCCACGCTCAGACATCTCCCACATCGCTCCTGGGGCTCTCCCACTGCCCCTCCTCACCCACTCCCCAAAGCCAATGGGGAGTTTATTTCCCTTCTATAATGGGACTTTGGGCCATTTCTCATTGTCTGCTGGTTGAATGGGTCTCAATGGGGGCATTTTCCTGCACAGCACAAGGTAGGACATGCACCATAGTGCTTCACTGCATGCCCCACTCCTTCCCAGGCTTGAATCACCTCCCCAGCCACCGGTACACACCTCTTAGGTCAAAAAACACCTTCTCTGAGACCTTCCTCCTGCCTCTGTTCCTCCCAAAGGCTTTGGAGCCAGCAGGCTGTGGCTGCCCCATCCCTGGCAGTGTTCAAGGCCAGGCTGGACGGGGCTTGGAGCAACCTGCTCTAGTGGAAGGTGTCCCTGCCTGTGGCAGGGCTTGGAACTGGATGAGCTTTGAGGTCATCTTCCAACCCAATCCATTCTGTGGTTCATTTTAAGCTGTGTGTAACCCAGCCTGCTCTGCTAATGCTGTTCTATGTGTCGCAGGGTGTGCTCTCCATGGCTCTCCACCACTTCCAGTTTTCCTCTGGATGCTGCTTTGGGAAATCTTGCTTTGAACTGACTGATCCTGTCGCCGAGCTCATAGGTGATATTAAAGCCAGCCCTGAGTGCTCACCCCCTCAACCCTGCCCCGGGGTGGTCACGCACTGGTTTTCACATTAGGTAAAATAAGCCCCACATGGAAAAGCTCCACGTGAAAGCAGCACTGAGCATGCAAATTAGGAGTAACAGTTACAAAGGTTTTAGGGCTGCACCAAGCAAACCCCCAGTGCTTTCCTTACTGTCCCTCTGCCAGTGCTCTCCAGTGGGGACACCAAGGAACACGTCCTGACTCAGGGAAGCTGCCACGTCCCATTGTAGGGCCCTGCACAGCCCCATAACCAACGCAGGGGTACCCCCATCACTGGAGCCCCCAGGAGACCAGTGAACGAACATCATTACAACAAGGAAAAGGCACCGAGTCACAACACAGGCCCAGCTCAGGGACAAGCACCATGTGCTCATCTAAGAGGCACCTTCTCTCCCCCAACATCAAGCAATGCTCTCGAGAGCCAGCAGCTCACAACCAGCCCGGCACTTGCTAAACACCAGGGATTTACCAGGGCATGGGCTGCAAAGAGGATCAGGCCCCAGGGTATTTAATTAAAAGGGAATAACACAACAATGGGCCTGTTAGACCCTGCACAAACACACAGAACAATTTCTGCTGCCAATTATACACTGCTTGTTGTTTTCTTACTTACCCTGGGTTTTAAACAAGAGGAAGAAAATACCAGAGCAGGGACCACAGAGGTAAGAGACCCAGGCAGGATGCTCTGCCAACACCGGGCATCCCAAGAGGAGGGATAGCACCCATGGGTGCTCCCCATCCTTCCTGCACTGATCAGGGCGACAGCTTAAATACAAGCTAAATGGGAGGAAGAACTGAAAACAACAGGGGCACCAGCAACTTTTCTTCCTGGGTTTCTCACTTCTCCCAGCAGCTGGATGAGCACCGGCAGAGCTGCGCTGTAGCTGTGGCCCAATGGATGCAGACAGCCCCGCCTCTGGAAAAACCCAGGAGAAGTCGTTGAGGGAAAACCAGCACATTGTCTCTGAGGCATGACTCAGGGACCAGCAGCTCCCAGGTGCCTGCCATGGGAGGCTGGAAGTGGGTATCACTCATTCCAAAATCCTACACAAGGAGACGGACCCAAACTCCCCGGTCACCAATGCACTTTCCTGCTCTATGCCACAATCCTCCCCACAGCAGCCATACAAGGAGCATGAGACTACAAACAAGACTCCGATGACATTCTCCAACTCAATTCCCAATAAAGAATTGAAGTTGTATTTCCAAGTTGACAGTGTGTCCTGAAAGTGGATTATCCGTGGCAATTCAATCCCGCCTCCCCGCAGAAATCCCAACCCCGCTCTGCTTTCAGCAGGGATGATTTCAGCAGTGAAAATGGAAGTTCAGAACCCAATTTGTTTCTGGAGAGAGCACCAGGCTGTACCCCTGAGTAGCAAAGCAGCCCCACATACACCACTCTGCCCTCCTTGCTTGTTTTAACATCCCCTTGCATATTCTATCCAGGATAAGAAGTTTATGGGAGGGACAAACAGAGCCACAGGAACAGTTATGTTGATAGGGCAAGGCATCATCCCTAAGCTGTGAAATACACCTGAAAACCGGGTTCAATATCACAGAATCACAGAATCACAGAATAGTAAGGGCTGGAAAGGACCTCAAGATCATCGAGTTCCAACCCCCCTGCCATGGGCAGGGACACCTCCCACTAATCCATTGATGTTTAAGCCTCTGTCACAGACCACATAGTGAAGAGGTGACAACGTTAGTCTAAGTAGCCCTATGGGATCTTAAGTGTCAGATAAACTGCAGCCTTTAATAACACAGAATCATAGAATCCCAGAGTGGTTTGGGATGAAGGGACCTGAAAGCTCATCCAGCTCCAACCCCTGCCACGGGCAGGGACACCTTCCACTAGAGCAGGCTGCTCCAAACCCCATCCAACCTGGCCTTGAACACTGCCAGGGATGGGGCAGCCACAACTCAGTGGCGATGCCACTGCCACAAGACAAGCATCACTTGAAGCCCCATGCTACCCATCCAGATCAACACCATGGGTCGCCCTCTCCTCCGCAGAGCAGGAGCAGAGACCCAAAGCTCCTGGGAGATCCTCTGCAAGGCTTGGGGACAAGGAAGAGCCACTGCAGCACAGTGGGAGCTGCTATCTGCCCATGGCCGGGGAACCCGTGCCACCTCAATAACAAACCACCCGTGCACGAGCCTGATAACAAACACAGCTCAACTGCCACTATATGGAAAACAACATCCAAAACCTCTCAACATCATTTTTAGCTGCACACAGAGGAAATGCCCCATACCCCAAACACCTCCTGGGGTAGGAAGCACATAACACAAGGCAGAGCTAAACTCAAAGCTATCAAAGTCAGAAACTCAGAGCACTAAGAGCCATTTGTCCCCAGGGCTGTAAAACAGCAGCTGCAGAAGGTGTGCTCTCCACAGGGCTAGCCCAGAGCCTGCAACAGAAACACAGCCTACAAATGGGAAAATGAACCATTTCTTTCCCCCCCGAACTGCTGCAGAGTGAGCTCCAGACTTCAGGAAGAGATTAAAGCCCCTTGCGCAGAAAGGCTGGAAATCCAGCCCAAATAGCTCGATCCAAACCAAAAGTGGATATGGGAATACATCACCCACAGGTCCTGGCCTGGCAGGCAGAGCCCATTATTCCGGCAGCTAACGGGGTGCCCCAGGGAACAGCTCCTGAACCTCCATGGGTGCATTTGCTGCTCTAACAACACACACCTCGTGCATAAACTCCAGGAACTTTGCAAACCACGCACTGCACAATAAATGACACCAGTAAATAAACAAGAGCTCCTGAAAGTGATGCCAGAGCACTGGTTTGAGCGCACTTGCTGTGGAAGAGGGTTAAAAATGAGCGATTACCGAGTTCAGGCCAAGCAATGAGGTCACGGTGAAATCTAAGAGTCGCTTATGTGGCACCGGGAGGGGTTTTAAGGTATCCGGAGACACGAAGCGGGTGGCAAAGCGGCGGGTAGCACCCTTATAAGTGTCCTGCATCCCACTAGGATAAACCCGCGGGTTGCGTGCATGCTTCCAGGCACCGGGACGTGCCCTCCTCTACGTTTTGGGGTGGGAAATGAAAGAATACGGCTTGGACACTGACAGCAACAGCAAGTTCCCGGTTGGAGCCGCAGCGCGGAGGGGCCCTACCGTTGGGCTCCCCCGCGGCTCCCCCTCGGGAGCGCTGCATCCAGACCCTCCCCCCCCCCCCGCACCCCGGGAAAACCACGGCTAAACGGGAAACACCAGCAGGAAACGGCAATTGCAACAGCGAGCTCCTCCCGCCCGGGCCCCGCACTCACCAGGCGGCTGAGGCTGCGGCGGAGCATCGCGGCAGCGCCCGGCCCCGCCGCCCTCACCGCCGCATCCCCGCTCGCTCCATGGTGGCGGGGCCCCGCCGCGCTGCACCGCACGGCAAAGCCCGGCACGGAACGGCTCGGCCCGGCCCCGCTCGGCTGCAGGCACTTCCCCCGCGCCCCCGCTTTTGTCCCGCCGCCGCCCGCCCCGGAGCAGGCTGGGAGCTGCAGTGCGGGACGGGGCCGGCGGGGGGAGCCCGCACAGCCCCCGGGGCTCGGCCTGCGGATGGAGGCAGCGGAGGCGGCGCTACCCGTGCCCCCGAGCGCTGGGTACGGTCTGGTCCTTAACGCTGTGCCACGGGTGAACCCTCCGGCACGAAAGCGCAGTCACTGCCGCGATGCTCGAGCATCACAAACACCCCGGAGCGCTGTCCCCGAGCCATGACTGACCAGGGAAGGTGTTTTCTTCCCGCTGCGAACTGTTCCCGGGAAGCTCATCCCCAGGAGCACATCCCGCAGGGACAGCGTTGGGTGGGTAAACAGCCGAGGAGCAAGTCCAGGCTCAGTCCTAGGGCAGCTTTGCAACGCCCAGGCACAGAAGCTGACCAGTTTTTCCCAGTGTTCCCATCCTTTTGGCTATACACAGGCCAAACCCATATCCCTCTTCCCTCCAGGTTGGGATAACACTAGTGGGAACAGCACTTAGCTGAAATGCTTCCTCAAGGGAGCATCTCCCCAGTCCAGAGGGTACAGAGCATGGAAATGTTCCCATGTAAACCACCAGAATTGAGAAAGACAAGATGTAACCTCACAAATCCTATTATGTATTTGACATTGCTATTGCCTGGTAGTGAAACAGACTTTTCTGGAGCAATATCCTCTGTAACACCACAGGGTAGAGAGCTTTCCTGGTGCTGTCCCCTGCTAACAGCCCCAAGGATGCGTGGGACCCGACACCCAGAAGACACCTTCGTTTCAGCAGTGGCATTGCTCCAGTTTGAAAGCAGGCTTCCTCCCTGGACACTGAGCAAAACTCACCTTGTTGCACCACGACTGGGCCCAGAGGACAGCGATGGGCTTCCAGAGACTTGGAAAACACAGAGATGTTCACTTGGCATTTTAAAAGCAAGAATAGCACAGCAGTGATTTACTATGAGGGTGCTGAGGCACTGGCACAGGGTGCCCAGGGAAGCTGTGGCTGCCACATAAGCAGTGTTCAAGGCCACGTTGGACACAGGGGCTTGGAGCAACCTGCTCTGGTGGAAGGTGTTGGGATTGGAACTGGATGAGCTTTAAGCTCCTGTCCAACCCAAACCATTCCCTGATTCCATGACTGAGGCTACAACCACCACATTTGCTCTATGAAGCACCGTGTGTCAGTGCAACCCTTCCGCTCCTCCCTGTGCAGCTGCACTGCTCCTTACCTTGCCACACAAAAGCCTAACCACAACAGAGGAAACCAGGAAACAATGCTCAGCACTTTTAAACACATCCTAAATAATGACTGGGGATTGTTGAACACCTTCACATAATGCCCGACCAGTTCAGCTCTACTCTACCCTCCCCACAGAATAGCAGCAGAAATCTAAACTGGGACCTTTTGCACTGCTCTTTTGTTACTTTTCTGATGGAATTGAGCCCATTTGTGTTGCCTACAAGAGGGAGCTGTTCTCTGGTGTGTTCCCTGCTTGGGAGTTGAACAGAGAAGTGATGTATGGTGAACCATCAGCCTTTGTGGCCGGGCACCCATTGTTGTTAAGACAGCCTGGCTTACCTGGCCTATGGAAGAAAACCAGCTCTATTTGGCCCTTCAGTATGTTCCTAGAGGTACAGTTACTCCTCATCTCTCACCCTTACAAGCTGCAGCCCCTCTCCAGTTTAGTTTGGAATGCTGATGTCCTTATCTTTATAGATGTTTGCTGGAATTAGAACTAAAATGCAACACTATGATGTGGAATTAAGCAATAAAGAGTAATTCACTATCTTTAATGCATTGCCAACAATGCCTGTGACCAAGGTATTGGAGAGAAACCCTTTTCCAAGGAGCTCCCAGATGAAGCTGGTCTCCCTATTTATCCAGAGCAAGAACCAGGCTTCTTCCACAGACCAGACTGCTTAAATCCATTCATCTCCCTATTTACCCTGCACAGCAAAAGCAGGATTTCACTGGAGACATCAAGGCCACTGTCACCTCCCCTTTAGCTGCTGACACCGTGGCCTCGGGCAGCAAAATCCCTATCTCAGCAGAAACCATCCCCATAGAGAGGAACAAGAAGAACCCTGACTGGGCTTTTCACACCCTCAGACAGCCTGGGTGATTCAGCTGCTGATTCGGTGACAACTGCATCAGCTCTCAGGTCTTTTACATGGGAATCTGCTTTTAGTGCACCTTTTAACACCACAGACAGCTGATCCCCATGCAGATAACACACAGGGATACCAAAGGGGCCTCCTGCATCCACACATGCACTGCCCATGGCAAGGGAACTACAAGGGGTAGATCCCAAGGGGAATTCTGCACGATACAGCTCACTTGGGAGACGTCACTGCAATTAGCATCAGAAACTGGTTATCTGGTCCATCAGCCAAGCTTTCCTTGACAGTCTGCCAACTAGGGCATTAACTCAGAGTAACCCAAGGGATTGCTGTGAGCTACTCACAACTTGGGAGAGTCCATTACATCCTTTCACAGGACAGTTAAAGTCCCGAAACCTTTGGTTTTGATACTGGCAGCAACGGAAGCTTTTGGACCTCAGTGCTTGGTAGGCAGATGAATAAGAGGCCAGAGCCAGCCTCCCCACTCACCCTGCGACACGCACATACACACTCGCTGCTGTGTTTTAGTTAAAACGCTTGTTTTTGCGATGCTCTTGGCTTCTTCTGCCATCGTGTGGCCGGTTGGAGGATGGGAGCTGCCGGTAGAGCAGGCCGTCAGCTTGCTGTGTCTTAGAACTGGGTTATGGACTTCAGGGCATTCGGGTGTATGAAGTCAATGGACACGCACTGCTTCACGGTCCATCCCACCTCCTGATGACTACTGCAGGTTTACCTTTCGTGTTGTGATATCTTGGAGTAGACCTTGTTAATCCCATTGTTTAGATTGACAGCTTATGCTGACATTGGGGAATAAGGTCAGGGAAAAGGCACTCTCTGACCACCATCACAGCTTTCCACTTTGGAAGCAATTTCTGTCCGGCTGAGAACCATCCCAAGGCCATTCCATCTGGGAAAGTCTGAGTTCATGCTCAGGGCTGCTCTAGTCACTGCACTGTGCAGAGACTGGCAGGGCTCTATCCCAGTCCATGGGGGCCTTTCCCTGCCTTGTTTGGGGAAGATGCCAAGGAGGAGCTGACAACACCATTATCCATCCCCTCCTTCTGAATGGGGCAGATCCTTCACTGATTTGGTGACAACTGTTGCTTCACAGGGAGAGCATTTTTGCCAGCAGGTCCCAAGGCAGGATCCTGGTCTGCTCACACAGATCTTCACATCCACCTTCAATCCTGCAGTATGGTCTTTGCTGATCCTATCCACACAGGGCTGACTGATGGACACAGAACCAGGGGCTCTGGCTTTCTGAAAGAGGCCAAAGCCACCCAAACACTGCATCTGCTGGGGTTCTACACACAGCCTTCAGCTGCTGACATCCCTGGGTATTTCCCACTGCTCCTCACCAGGACACGGTGTAAGCTTCATCTGCCCCTTATGCTCCTCTGCCTGGTAAAGCAGGTCTCAGCCAGGACCAGGAATGGCAAATGAGTACCCAGCATGCCATTGAGGGTGTTACAAGGAGGAATTGCATCATACTTGCAACACACCCATGAGGGAAGGAAGCCAGTAACCGTCTGCAGCGGGGATCCCATGAGGCATTCCTCAGTGCTCCCCTTGGGTCCCATGCATCTCATTCCCCTGGATCAGTTGCGCCCAACAAGCACTGACTGAGAGCATCACACAGCACCAGTTTCCAAAGTCCTGATGGACAGCCTGTGCCAAAACCATCTGCTTTGGTCTTACAGCTTCCTATGGGAAGTCACAACCTGGAGGAGGGACCTCCCAGGGAATGCTTCTGGGCTTTCCTCAGCCTTCCTGGAAAAGGTAGCGGCAGGCAAGGTTAGAGCCTGCAATAGCACTATGGAGTGGACTCAACAGCAGCATCCTTGCTGCAGCATCCATGGTACAAGCAGATTGCACATGCTTTCCTCCACCCCAAAGTCCACTTTAAATGAGTGTACCACTCCATCAGCAGCTGGTTTGCTGATACAGGGCGCAAAGCTCAAATGCTGGTGTCTGCAAGCCTGTGCAGCAGTAGTACCTCAAACACCTACAAAATCACCCCCATCATCTTTCTACAGCTATGGTATGCATAGAACACGAGTTGTAAAGTCTAATGCAGAGTCCAGTTTGGATAGCAAGAAACAGAGTCACACCACCAGGTCAGGACTGGGGCTAGAGTCTTGCTAAACCCAGTTTAATGAGGCAAAAGTTCTCCCACAGACAAGGCCGGAGCTCTGAGCCCTGCAGAGGACTTTAAAAGGAAAACCTGTGGTTAACAAATGGGCTCTTGATCTCATATCCAGTGATGTCCTGGAGCAAGAGCCCTTTAATTAATACACTGTCTGTCTCAAGAGGCGCTTTCCCCTTAAAGTCCATTCAAATACACAGTGACTTGGAGTGATAATTTAGGAGATACCACCAATTTTAGTTAAAACCATCCCCTTTTAAAACCAAGGTTTTTATAAGGGGGGAACATCAAATACATGTGGTCCATGATGTGACAAAACCATATGCCTCAGACCCCAGCACATTCCCTGTGCCCTGAGACACATACAGCCATTAAACAGACTTGATTCCATCCTTCCTCCTCCTGCCAGCAAGAGCATCTCCAACAAGGCTCACTTAACCTAGAAAGAGAGAGTGTTCACGTTTCCTTCATTCCCAGGCCTTGTCACCTTCTATTTCACTGCAAAGTCCTCATAGCCTCTTCCATAAGAATCAAGAGCAGCTTAAGGAGGTACTCTCACCTGATTGCCTTGCTTTTCCCCAGCAGCCCTGCAAGATACATGACAGCAAACACACCAGCTCTCATCTTAAATGGGCGGCAACAGAGGATCTACAACTGACAAATACCCAGCAGAACCCCCGTGCATGGTCATTCATTATTCAGTGGGAGCTGGAAGAAGGCAAGCTGCCCCGATACCGCATACCAGCCCCTTTCAGCCCGTGCTTTGACTGCTGCCATGGAAATCAGGCCTGCCCTGGAGTGCTTACCCAGAAGAAGCACGAGTATTTCCCAAGGTTTCCTCCTTCTGACTCAGCTGGGAAACTGCCACAGGAGCCTGCTGGCTCCCAGCCCACCTGGGACAGAGGGCAGGAGCTGCAGCCATGGCAGAGCGCACATAGAATCACAGACCCCAGCCTGGTTTGTGTTGGAAGGGGCCTCAATGCTCACCCAGCTCCAACCCCTTCCACGGGCAGGGACACCTTCCATAGAGCAGCTTGCTCCAAGACCCTGTGTCCAACCTGGCCTTGAACACTGACAGGGATGGGGCAGCCACAGCTTCTCTGAGCACCCCCTGACAGCGCCTCAGCACCCTCACAGGGAAGAGCTTCTTCCTTATCTCCAACCTGAACATCCCCTGTTTACATAACAACCAACCTCTCAAACTGCAATATCCATCCACCCCAGGCCTTTACCAGCCCAGACAGCCATTCTGAGGTTTAAAACCCACTAACCTTGCTCATATACATGTATTTAAGTACATACATACCACAACCAGTTTGCAGCAGCAGTGCAACCTGAGAAAGAGTTCCGAACCTCAGCGCTGCCTGGTCAGCATGCTTGTGATACATCCAGCCCTATCCCAGCAGATGGCAAAGTCAGGGAGCAGAGGCTGCTCAGGCCCACCAGCTACTACTGCTGCAAGCTCATTAATAGTTTGCCTTTAGGGCAGGACAGAGAGAAGAGAACTACATGGGAAAGACCTTCACCACCCTAAGAGGGCCCTAGGTTTGCCCTGGCTGTATATATGCCCTACAACATGTGAAGGCAATTATAGGGAGGGAATGAGGACCACCTGCAGGCACCCTGCAGGATGTGACCCATTGTATTTGCCTCACCACATACCCGTTAGCAAGTGTGGTTTGCACTCAATTGCCTTTACAGCGCTAAATCCCAGACTGGTTTGTGTTGGAAGGGACCTTAAAGCTCATCCAGTTCCAAGCCCTGCCACAGGCAGGGATACCTTCCACCAGCGCAGGTTGCTTCAAGCCCTGTCCAACATGGATTTGAACACTGCCAGGGATGGGGCAGCCACAGCTTCTCTGGGTAACGTTCAAATCCCAGCCTTGGGCTCCTTCTCCTGCACTTTAGGGTTAATGAAGGAGTGGACAAAAAGCCCTGATACATGGAGTATCCCAAACCTGGGCTCACCTTCCCTGTCCTGTCCCTCGGAGCGTGGCGTATCCTCACTGCAGGTGCCAGGAAGCCTGACTCCCAGAGCATCTCTGGAAAACTGGAAATGATGGCGAGACCCATGGTGGCTCACACTGCCCCAGAAAGGCTGTGGAATAATTAGGAAATATGGGATAATTAGGAATTAAACTTATATTTGAAATGCAGCATTGTCCACACATAAGGGAAAAACGGACTTTCAAGGCCTCTCAAGGGGAGATGCAGCCGCACCTGGTATGCCAGGAATGTGCACTCCACAGCAGTTCCCGTGGCAACACAGACCAAGGGTAGAGCGAGGTGGAGCTCTCGCGGTTACGCTTTGTCCTAACTTCAGCAAAAGATGGGAACGAGATGGTGCAAGAAGCTGATAAGCTGCATGGTAGAATGAGGAGGAGATCTCACAAAAGCCGATAAGCTGCATACTTCTTACCCTGAGCCAGCAGCCTGTCATCTTTTGACAGAATGCTGTCCTCAGTGTGAACTTTGCTTCATTATGATGTCATTATAATGCATTTACATGCTAAAATACACACCCATCTCCAATGCGACCCCCCTCCAAAATGGGACCACCCCTCTCTGAGCATGCGCTCTGAATTTTCAGTGTCATATACCTTTAAATCGACGCGAGAGAAGTTTGCACCAATAATAATAAAGGTCTGTATGACTAGAGTCACTCGAGCTCCACCTTGAAGATAAAAAATAATGTAAAAAGGCCCAAGAAAGAGGGGGATATTGGGGAAGAGACCATCGTGGACGAGTCGAGGAAGATAACATCAACCGACTCCCGGGACCGGTCGACGGGCTGGACCTCTCTTCCCCCCCCATAGGGACGCCTGTGGGTAAGACTTGCACTGTATCCAGTGCTTCCCTGGGAAAACTTAGAATCTCTATAGAGTTACTTTTACTGTCATCTGTGTATTTTATAGCTATGCTGTGTTAACTTTATCAAGCCCTTGTATCCATGTAATCATTATTCGCACGTGCTTTTGCAGACAGTATCTATCACTGGCAATCCATAAGAACCTGTATCTGTTGCATCAATAAACTCAATCAATTAACCACACTGTTTCAATAGCCAATCGCCACTATTGTTAAATCCAAACCATTAGAGGTCCGATATAAGCGGACGCGGTCGGATTAGTATCCGAACGAATAGAGGTTCGATATAGGCAGACGCGGTCGGACTGGTAGCTGTAGCTGATTGAACTGGACAGTGTGGTGCACTATCAGTAAACCCAGACCATTAGAGGTCCGATATAAGCAGATGCGGTCGGGTTAGTATCCGGACCAATAGAGGTTCGATATAAGCGGATGCGGTCGGACTGGTAGTTGCCTATTAGAGAATAAAACAAGGGGTTTGTGTAAATAAACAAGGGGCTTACCACCACCCCGCCACCCCTTTTAACACAACAAAGGCTCATATAGGGGGAAACAAATATGCACAGTTGAGCTTTTATTAATGCAATACAACAGCGGCGGTATAGTGGGGGATGCCTGTACATCCTCACACAGCTTGCCATGGGGGATCTCCTGCCCTGGACACACCTATGGGACAAGTCAAGAGCTCTCAGTGGGGATTTCAATGTGAACGTCACCATCCCTATCTTCTTCTGGGGGTAGAGAGGAGTTACAATGAAGTTAGAGAGGGGTTGCAATGAAGTGTAAGTGCTGGCTAAGCCCAGCCAGTATAAAGAAGTGAGAGCACAGCAGGGCCAGGGCCACATGGTCGCATCTGCCCTGCTCTCCCCCATCTCTTCCCAATGCCGGGTACACAGGAGGGGTGGGCAGTGTGTTTATCACTGCCCAAGCCATGTTCTTCCCACCCCTCTTCTCAGCTGAGCTGCACCCTGCCTCCTCTCCTCCAAACATCATCCCACACAGTCCAATTTCAATAGTGAAAGCAGGCATCAGGCAAAAGCCCGGTTGTGCAAAGCAGTGCTGGCGTGAGGAGTTGGGACCAGCCATAGGTGTATGTCCACAGGCACTCCCTGTAACAGCTCCTCACCTCCTCCTGTCACTGTACAACTCCATCAGCAGCTCTTGCAAAGCTCAGATAAGCACAGCCTCCCTGTTTTCATCCATCCTTCAGGCTTAGAAGGACACGTGCCATGGAGAGAGCTGCTGGTGGCCATGCCAAATGGTACCCTGAATGAGCACCATTGAGGGCAAGTGGGATGCAGACATGCAAAACACACTCACTCCTGTGTCACCAGGTTGCTATAAACACATCCACAGCCCATGATACACACCCATGGAAGCAGGAACCAGCTTTTGCCTGGCCTGACCTACCTAATCCAGCTCTTTAGGAAACCTGCACAGGAGGATGTGCTAGATAATATAAAATGGATGAATGCAAAGCTGCTCCCTGCATAAGATGCTATTGGTACCACAGACTTCCTGCATCAATAGAAGGAGGATGGGTCTCCCTGGGGTGGTTGCGGCTGCATCACTTAATTTTTCTTGGCACACTTGGAGGCCCAGAGCTTTCCAACAAACCCAGGATTCATGGGAAGGTGCCAGTCCCCCATGGGATGCATCCCCAAGGCAAGCACTGCTGCTGGGTGCACTCACCAGCAGATGGGACATGCTGGGACTGGCCTGGGCAGAGCTGCACCTCACCCCACTGGCAGCAGGACCTTGCACACCTCCTTCCCTTGCTGGTTATTGAGCTGTAAGACTGTAAGATGGATAGCAGGAAGAGAACAATAGCAAAAGGAGCCCTGCCCACCCCAACGTGCACCTCCTGCTCCAATCACTGCTCTTCACACATGGAAGGAGCAGCCCAAGCCATTGCCTATGGCCATTAATTGATATCTTTCAGTTATCTTTGATCACAGAGATCCCAAGATCTCATTTCTGAGATGTTTCTGGCTTTGAGATAGGCCATTTTTAACACAGAGTGGTCGCTGCTTGCCTTCTGTAGACGATAAAAATTCCAGATAGGTGCAGACCAGGATTGTCTCCTGGCTGTTGTAGGGATCAGCGGCTCTACAGCCGTGGAAACACCAGGATAAGGGGGGTTGATTTTGAAATACATTAGAACTGCCTGTCTGCACCACTCACTGGAGATCAGGGGAAAGTGTGTGAGATGAACCTAACCGGTTTCTCACAGCTCACTCCCAGGGCAAGTTTCACCCATCTGCCCTGCAGCACCAGCCAGGCCAGTTCTGCCTTTGGACTGGTCTCACCAGTGTCTTCTCCGGCCTTGGTGCCCATACCAAGGACCCAAACCACCAGGAGGCACAGGGAGCACCCCATTGTAGTGACCCATTGGAAGGAGCCTGGTTGGCAGCCCCAGTGGGTCCCCATGGGGGCACGCACAGCCCAGACCCCAGGAGATGGGGCTCCACCGCAGTCACAGGTCCCTGCTTTGCCCTCCTGCATCACTCACAGCACCAGCACTGCAGGGATCTCCGCCACACAGAGGCAATGAGTTACTGAAAGTGTTGTACTTATAGGCCAGTATTAATCTGCGCTGTTCCTATTTGCAGTTTATTAATCCCCATATCACAGAATCACGGGTTGGAAGGGACCTTCAGACCATTTGGTCACTGGCAGCTGTGTCACTGACAGTTGAATCTGAGTTAGGCAGACGTCACAGCAGGCTGGCAAGCTGGAGCAGCCGCAGTTTCTCTTCTTTTCCCTTCTCAGCCTTGCCCAGGGAAGGGCTTCAGTGATTGCTCTTCCCTGGACCACAGAGGCAGCGCCAGTTAATGAGTAACCACGGGAGCAGAGCTGACTCAGGCTCTGCTGCTGAGCACGGGTCAAGCCGGGAAGGAAACACTGCTGCACCAGTGACTTCATGTCCAGTGTTTCCTGGGCTGACGGATGGTTTCCCAGTGCATGAAGCAACCCAGAGCCCTCCGTACACAGCCCAGTCCCTGTGACAGCATCACTTTGCTGAACACAGATGTGCTGGGATGCGGATGCTGCTCGTGGTCCTGTCTCAAAGCACAGACTAGGGACCAGCAGGGCTGCAGGGAACCCATTGCCAGTGATGCCAGTGATGTCAGTGGGGATGGATGAAGCTCTTCTGCAGACCCTCCGTGACCACCTTTCCACCTACGCCATCAGGAAAGGGGACTTGTCCAGCTGCAGTCAGGGACTGAATGAGGGGCCGAGTGAACCCGTTACCCGCGCAGACAGCTTTGCCTGGGCACAGGTCAACTCGAGACAGGCTTTTCCCCTGGGATGCCTGCTCTGACCTTCCTCTTTCCCACAGACTGAGCTGGGTTCAGATTGAGCCCTCCACAGAATATTAACACAGGGTTGGGAAGTGGCCGCTGTTCCCCTTTCATTCAGGACTGCAGCCTGGCTGCCAGAGAGGCGTCTTACAAAGGGACTTTGGCTCGCTCCTGTGATCCCTGATTTCCAAGCCGTGCAGAGAACAATGATGCTGTTCGTGACCCAGGACTGCCAGCCCTGGCCAAGCACCCCACAAGCCCTGCCTGAGCATGGGTCCCACTGCAGTGTGGGGGTCCCTGGAGCCACACATCCCTTGGGATGAGCTGTCCCTGCTCAGGGCGCGATGGCAGACGGCTGCTTCCTCTGCTCCTGCCTCATCTTCAGAGCCAGCATCGCCCGGCGGTACAGGTCTGCAGGAGGGAAGTGGTCAGGGCTGAGCACAGGGGCAGCTCCAGGGCCCAACAGGCAGCCTGTGCTGAGCAAAGACACCCAGGCTCCAGCACAGGGCACCCATGTGGCCTCCCCACATCCCAGAGGTGGCACATCTGCCTCCCCAGCAGCCCCCCCCACCCTGCAGCAGCACTTGCTTGTGCTGTCTCCACACCAAGCACCCATGGCCAAGGGCTCCTGCGCACCTTATGCCCCTCTGCTAACAGGACAGACCCCAAGTCCTTTCTGCAACATCTGCCCTGGGAAATACGAACCGAAGGTGCTTGAGGCCTCCTCCTGCTGCTGTTCCATGGCAGGATCCTGAGACTTGATTTTATTCTTGATTTTCTTCTTCTTTTTCTTTTTCACGGCCTGCGCTGGATGGAGAAATGCACAATGTCAGGAGCTGCACCAGAGCAGGGATGCGTTTGTCACCAAATCAGCTGAGAGGACTGCTGCTGCTGCAGTCCTCCATCACCTCCACACATCAGCCCCGGCAGAGATGCTCAGGGATGTCTTTCTTCTTCCCGCTCGGATCTTTGTGAACCCGCTCTTTGCCCAGCTGATCTGCAGGCGAAGCTGATGGAGGTGGCAGGGACAAGTGGTCCAGCATACTGCTGTGTTGTCGCCAGAACACCCCATGGAGTGGCTCTGGGGTCCCTATGTGCAGTGCAGCACTGCAGCCCCACTCACCTGGGTGCAGGGTGGCCATCACAGTGGGCGCCAGCTCCTCCTGCCCTACCCTGTTGGAGGGCAGCAGCCCCCCGGCAGCCCCTGCTCGGTTGTCACCCTGTCCTCCTGGTCCCTCAGGCTCCTCGACAGGGCTTGGCTGCCCCAGGCCCTTCTTTCTCACCTTCACCTTCCTCTTCTTCCTCCCGGTGCCCTTAGTGCTGTCCTCCTGGGCAGGGTAAGTGGGGTGAGGAAAGGTGACGGAACCCCCCTTCCATCCTACCCCATCCCACCCCACCCAATCCCATCCCACCCCACCCCATCCAATCCAATCTGATCCCACCCCATCGCATCCCATCCCATCCCACCCCATCCCATCCCATCCCATTCCTTCCCATCCCACCCCATCCCATCCCCTCCCATCCAATCCCATCCCATCCTATCCCATCCCACCCCACCCCCACCCCATCCAATCTCACCCCACCCCATCCCATCTCACCCCATCCCATACCATCACATTCCATCCCATCTCACTCATCCCATCCCATCCCACTCCATCCCCTCCCATCCCACCCCATCCCATCTCATCTCACCCCATCCCATCCCTTCTCACCCCATCCCACCCCATCCCATCCGATCCCACCCCATCCCATCCGATCCCACCCCATCCTATCCCATCCCACCCCCACCCCCACCCCATCCAATCTCACCCCATCCCATCCCATCCCATCCCATCCCATTCCCTCCCATCCCACCCCATTCCAACCCAACCCACACCATCCCACCCCATCCCATCCCATTCCCTCCCATCCCACCCCATCCCAACCCAACCCACACCATCCCACCCCATCCCACCCGATCCCACCGCATCCTATCCCATCCCACCCCACCCCCACCCCATCCCATCTCTCTCCATCCCATCCCATCCCACTCCATCCCCTCCCATCCCACCCCATCCCATCTCATCTCACCCCATCCCATCCCTTCCCACCCCATCCCATCCTACTCCATTCCCTCCTATCCCACCCCATCCCATCGTATCCCATCCCATCCCACTCCATCCCATCCCATCCCACCCCCATCCCACCCCATCCCAGCCCAACCCACCCCATCCCACCCCATCCCATCCGATCCCACCCCATCCTATCCCATCCCACCCCACCCCCACCCCATCCAATCTCACCCCACCCCATCCCATCTCACTCCATCCCATCCCATCCCACTCCATCCCCTCCCATTCCACCCCATCCCATCTCATCTCATCTCACCCCATCCCATCCCATCCCATCCCACTCCCATTCCACCCCATCCCACCCCATCCCCTCTCATCTCACCCCATCCCATCCCACCCCACCCCATCCCATCCCACCCCCATCCCACCCCATCCCCTCCTATCCCACCCCATCCCATCTCATCTCATCTCACCCCATCCCACCCCATCCCATCCGATCCCACCCCATCCTATCCCATCCCACCCCACCCCCCACCCCATCCAATCTCACCCCATCCCATCCCATCCCATCCCATCCCATCCCATTCCCTCCCATCCCACCCCATCCCAACCCAACCCACACCATCCCACCCCATCCCATCCGATCCCACCGCATCCTATCCCATCCCACCCCACCCCATCCCCTCTCCATCCCATCCCATCCCACTCCATCCCCTCCCATCCCACCCCATCCCATCTCATCTCACCCCATCCCATCCCATCCCTTCCCACCCCACTCCATCCCCTCCTATCCCACCCCATCCCATTGCATCCCATCCCATCCCACTCCATCCCATCCCATCCCACCCCATTCCATCTCATCTCACCCCATCCCATCCCATACCTTCCCACCCCATCCCATCCCACCCCATTCCATCCCATCCCATCCCACCCCATCCCATCCCATCCCACCCCCATCCCACCCCATCCCACTCCCATCCCACCCCACCCCTATCCCACCCCGTCCCACTCCCATCCCACCCCATCCCATCCCTTCCCACCCCATCCCATCCCATCCCACCCCATCCCATCCCATCCCATCCCTTCCCACCCCATCCCATCCCATCCCATCCCTTCCCACCCCATCCCACCCCATCCCATCCCTTCCCACCCCATCCCACCCCATCCCATCCCATCCCACCCCATCCCATCCCATCCCATCCCATCCCACCCCATCCCATCCCAGGGGGTGCGCCCACCAGGGGCAGGAGGCGAGGCACGGGCCGCAGCGGCCGATACTCGCCCGTTGTCCCAGCGCCGTCTCGGGCATCCTCCGCGGGGAGCGGCGGGTCCCTGCTGGGGTGAGAAGACGGCGAAGGATGGGGATGGGGACAACGGGAAGCAGGGACGGGCACCCCGGGACCCCCGAACCCACCTGCGGGCCGGATGGCGGCCGCGGGCTGCCCTAGGGCTGGAGCCGGGCGGAGGAGCGGCGGCGGTCGGTGGGGCCGGGGCGGCGGGGATGGTGCGGAGGAGCCAGCGCAGCCCCTGCAGCGTGCTGCGAGGCGGGCCGGCGGCGGGGCCCCGCTTGGCGGCGCAGGGCTCCTGCGGCGGGGGGGCACGGTTAACCCCGACGGGCAGCGCGGAGCGGGCACCGGGAGAGGGGCAGCCCCGCACTCACGATGCGGCAGGGAGAGCGGTTCTCGTTGACCAGCCGCTCCAGGGACAGGCGCTCGATCAGCTCGCAGGGCAGCAGGGCAGACGCTGTGTCTTGCTTGTTGGCCAGCCTAGGGCATGGGGAGAAGAGGAGCTTGACTATCACCCCGGCCTCTGGGTGCCTGGACGCAGGGAAGGCTGGATGCTTTCTCCCAGTTTGGCTATGACTAGGTGAAGTGTTGCCCAAGCCTTTACCGAGCACTGAAGCCCCATCCCCAGAGACACTCCTAGAGCATCACTGTGGTCCCCATGTCCGGGCATCCTCTCAATAGCCCCTTGGGTATCACATCCCTTCAGCACCCAAGTCGCACACCCCACAATCCCAGCAACAAGTCCCCGCTCCCTCCTTCAGGTCACATCCACAGGTCACATCCCCGAGACCCAGCCTTACAATAAGAGGGGCTTCCCAGAGACATCAGGGTGGCTCAGGACGCGGCTCAGGACCTTGCGGGCCTCCTCCATCCGTGCCAGGTCGCTGGAGTCCAGCACGAAGAGGAGCCCATGGGCTGTGCTGTAGTGGCTGCGCCAGAGGCTGCGGGAGCGTGAGGCCCCGGGCAAGTCCAGCAGGGTCACCTCGAAGCGCTCCACTCGCAGGCGGGTCTGGCCGGGCTGTGCCATGGGCAGCACCTCGCTGGGCAGTGCTGTGTGTGGGAGAGGGCAGAGAGCCGGCGCAGTGAGCCCGCAGCATCCCTGTAGTGTGTGCCTCCTGCTCGCAATCCCACTGCCAGCAGCACATGGGTCTTGGTCCTTCAAGGCTCAAGCACTTGGTTGCATAAAGCTGCTGCCTCCAGCCAAGGCTGGCCCTGGGGCAGTGCAGCTCCTCACCTCTGTCTAGGTCCATGATGACGGAGGTTTTCCCAGCGTTGTCCAGCCCCAAGACAAGGAGTGTGACCTTCCTGTGGAGTGACAATGGGATGCGAGCATCACAGAGAAAGGCTGTGCTCCCTTGGGGACCACTGACCACTGCTGGCCTCAGGGCTCCCCTAACCCTGCCCATAGTTAACTCCTACCCCAGGAGAGGGGCAGGATGGTGGCACAGGCTCTGGATGAGGGCAGGCACAGGCTGCTGAAACCCCCCCCAGCAAAATGGGACAGCCACAATGCTGAGCCTTCAACGTGCTACCAACCACAAGGATTCCTTTTCATATCATATAGGATTAAGCAATGACATCCACAGGCCTAAACGATTGCTCCTTACACGCAGACGGTTAATGATTGCTCTTTGTATCCTTCCTTGTCAGAGGGCTGTGGGTTTACACAGCCAGGGAGAGGTAGCAGGGACATTTTATGAGCTTCTGCCTGGGCTCAGGAGGATTTTCCTGCTGCCAAACCCTCCTGTTTGGTCTGCAGCGATGCACAGAACATTTCCCTGTTGTTGAGAAGCCTCAGCAGTGATTCCTAGTGTTGTTTTCTTCCTTAAACACACTCTGGGTGCTGCTGCCCTGCTCCTGGCATTACAGCAACATGTCCTGGTTGGTGGGACAGGGCCATAAACCCTCTCACTACTGCAGGGTCTCCCTGGGCTGGTGCAGCGCCATCCCCAGGGAATTAACCTGAGTCTCCCAACACATGCAAATCATAGAACCCCAGCCTGGTTTGTGCTGGAAGGGACCTCAGGGCTCCTCCAGCTCCAACCCCTGCCACGGGCAGGGACACCTTCCATAGAGCAGCTTGCTCCAAGTCCCTGTGTCCAACCTGGCCTTGAACACTGCCAGGGATGGGGCAGCCACAGCTTCTCTGGGCACCCCCTGACAGCGCCTCAGCACCCTCACAGGGAAGAGCTTCTGCCTAAGAGCTCATCTCAGTCTCGCCTCTGGCAGGTTAAAGCCATTCCCCTTGGCCTGCCTCTGCAGGCACATGTCCAAATCCCCTCCCCAGGTTTCTGTCGGCCCCCTTCAGGTATTCACATCCTCCCCTGCTTTCCTGGGAAGCTGCTGACACCACACAGGGGGAATCCCACTGGAAGTGTTCCCACCCCTGCCTGCCCAGCTCCTGCCTGTGAGGACACGCATGTGCCTTGCTCTGCAGTTGGGGTCAGTTGCCTCAATGAGCACAGCTCTCGCAGTGTTCCTGCATCAGTGCCCTCGCTGGTAAACACACGGAAAAATCCCCCTGGGAATCCCCAAGGAGAGCACACAGGGACCTACCTGACGGGCTCCTGTATGGCCTGCAGCCACGACCAGCAGTGGGAGAAGAGGTGGAACATGCTCCGTGTGGAGGGATGGCCTCTCTTCTGCACCTGTGAAGTGAGGAGCCCACTGTGTCCCCATGCTGCATCCTCCTCTGCTCTCCGCATGGCAGGGAGCACCTCACCCCATTCCCAGCCCCACTGGCCATGCCCCACGGGCTGGGACCCCCATCAGCCCCTTCTTGCATCCAAATAGCCTCCTACCGTGCTGCCCCTCTCGCATCCCCTTTGCCCAGCAGCTGCTTAAACCTAATCTGGATTTAAATGGTTTACCCTTCGCAGCCTCTTTAATCCCAGTGGGTCGTCCCAGGCCAGTGGCCACTGGGACATGGAATGCCATGGGGCTGCACACCACATTGGGTGCCATGGCACAACATGGCACAAGACTGCGTTACCCACCCAGCACAGTGTCTCCCTCTGTGGCTTAAGTGGCAAGGACATGGCCTGACAGCCCAGGCAGGATTGCCAGCTGAGTTAGTGCCTGCTCTAACCAGTGGTGTCCCTGGCTTCTTGCTGTCTAATCCCTGTGTGGATGCTTCTCTTCAGCCCCTGCATGGTGTGCATGGCTCCATTGCCCACCCAGGGTCCCCTCTGTGCCCGGCTGTGGGACATCACTGCTCACTGCTGGTACTTCATGTTAATGAAGCACACCCTGAGCATCAATAGGCCCTGTGCTGCCTGCAAGAGAAACACCAACCAGCTCAAGCAGGCACCTGGCTGGGAGCAGGGGTGCAGTGGGGACCTACAAACAATGGGGCAGGGAATTAAAAGCTCAGCATGAGTTGGCAGTGCTCAAATCCAGGTTGGACGGAGCTTTAATATCCCTTCCAATCCAAACCATTCCATGATTGTCTGATTCTATGACACGAGACCTTCCAAAGCCACACTGGGGACCAGAAAAGGATCCCACCAGCTCATCAGGCCAGCAGCCCTACCTTGACCATCAGAGCCCCAGCCACATGCCAAGGATGCTGAGATGCTTCCAGGCATCCCACAGCTCCAGGATGACCCAAGGTGCAAGTCCAAGCATAGCCCCTCACCGCAGCCTCGCACACTGCAATGCCTGCCCTTGGGTGAGGAGCTGCCCTGAGCCACGCCATGGGCAGGGAGCCACGTGTGGTTAATGATTGACGAGGTTCCTGCACCATATCACAGCCACACACAACAACATTTGAGTCTATTGTTCACCCCATGCTGCTGATGGGACACAGCCCTGTTCCCACTCAGCTCCTATTATGTTGGGAACGGTTGTTAACATTATGGGACCGGCAGCAGTGCCATGTTTGCAGGCAGCATGGGGCTGGGAAGCTTTCTGCTGTACCAGAATTAGCTGCACCAGGGCCAAAATGACTTGCTGGAAGCATTAACGCCTGCCTCTGTGCCCAGGGGTGGCACTGCCAGTGAGAGTCAGGCAGGGGACGGGAAGAGGCATGACCAGAGGTGCTATCCATAGGGATTGCCACGTGTCAGGCAGCCCTGCCGGCATGCACTGACTCCTGAGGGGCAGCAAGAGCTGGTGTCCCTCCAACACCAATGTATTTCCGGAGCAATGGGTGCTCTGCTGCTGCTAACACAAGCGCCCCAAACCCTGTGCCAGGGACTGGGAACCCCCCGGGAGCCTGGAGCAGCTCCAGGTCACCTCCCCTTGCACCACAATGGGACAGAGGCTGGAAACCCTCCAAACCCATCCCAAACCTGGCAGAACCCTCCCTTGAATCCCAAGCGGCGGCCTGAGGGCAGCCCAGCTCCATGGGCTCAGGTTGCAGAGCAGAGGCTGGCCCTTACCCCCCACGGACACATAGAGAGCAGAAGAAGCCCTTCATCCAACACGGCAGGGACCCCAGGGCAGTGCCAGTGGGTACCCGCCGCCGGGGTTTCCTTGGTGACTGTTGCCAGATGAGAAACTCCGAGGCAGAATTCATCCTCTTGGCGGATAACTGGGGGTGTTCCTCTCCGGAGCCATCACCGGAGCCCCCCGGGAGGGCTGTGCCCGGGGCACTGGGGCTGCTCAGCCCCTGGCATCGCTTCCCGGAAGGCAGCACGTGTTTGGGGGCTATTTCTGCCTCGCTGGAGTGCCGCGGGCGAGGGAAGTAGGCGAGAGCATAGGACAGAAGAGGAGCACAGATGGACACGGGTTGGCGGGCTGCCCTGCCTTGGCTTCACTAGACCCTGTGAGTACGCACCCGAGCTGGCATCAGGAGCCCCAATGAGACCCTCGGGTGAGGGGCTGAGTGGGGGGCATGGCAGTGGCAGGGATGGGGAGCTTGCACATGGGGAATGATGGCTTCCAAGGGAAAGCAGTGGCCAGTGCAGCGCTATACGGGCTGCCTGTAGCATTTATCTTGGGGTGATGAAAACCAAGGTGATGGCAAGGACCATAAAGTCTGGCAGGAATATTTCCAAGCTGTTCTGCTTTGCTTGGGATGGCACTGACTGAGACCAAAAATGCAGGGTGAGGGCATGCCCAGGCTTTGGGGAGGGACGCATCTCTGCTGAACGCCTCCAATGCAGCACATGGAGGCAGCGCAGATAGATGTGTTGTCCCTTTAAATCCCAGCACAGCTCTGGTGGTTACCGATAACCCGGATCATACCAGCTCCTAAATCCCAAGAGCTAATTACAGGCGAAGGCCCCGCGGTCAGGCTGGAAATGCAAGACAGTTACAGCCTGTGCCACGCAGACCTGGTGGCAATGGGGCACAGGGGGTGTTCGCTGGCACGGTGAAAGGGAGTAAAGCAGGATTGCACCATGGCTTCCCCACCGGCACCAAGCACAGTGTTGTGTTCCTCACCACCAGCCCACCAATCACTCTCTGAGCTATTTTAGGCACAGAAAGTTGTTTTTCTAGAGCTCTGCTTGCTCCCCCTCCATCACTTCCATCACCCCGCACCAGGCGCAGGAGCAGGGGAGATGTGTGCAGGGAGCTGGGTGCCTCGCACCCCGTTTCCAGCCAGGTGCTTCTCAGCCAGAGCACACACAAATTCCCAGGAGAGGCTTGGATTTGAGCACAAGCTGGGGTTTGTGTCATTCCCTGGTGCCTGGGGAGGATGCCAGCCCTGTGATGCCCCTTGGATGGCTACAAGCCCTACCCAGGCTCCTACAGTGGGTTTGCTGAGAGCATTACAGTGCAGCAAAGGAGAGCGTAACCCATCCCTCCTGCCTGTCAGGATGCCTGGGCATGTGCAGTGCCGCCTGGCTGGGTCAGCAGGGTGAGCTGTATGCTCTTACAGGAGGCGGGACCAGAGGAATCGGTTAATTAAAAGTCATCTTAACCCTTCCTGCCCTGGTTTAGTGTTACAGCATCACCCGGTGCCTGAACTGGGACTGTACCCAAAGAGGCACCACCTATAATTATGGCAAACACCTGAAAATGTGTTGAAGTTACCCTGAAGAAGGTAATTCTTTCGTTGTTAAAGAATTAAAGCCAGGAGTGCCTTGGCCCATGCCAGAGGAGCACAGGGTGCCTCTACGGCAGCACCAAGTTCAATGGTGGGCTCAGCACTGCAGTGAGATAGAGAGGGATGAGGTCCTCAGGACAGACAGGAGTTTATATCCCAGCAGGATAAGGGAAAGAAGCTGGATGAGGAACTGGGGTGGTAAAAGCAGTCTCATGATGAAGTAAATGGAAAGAAATATTTCCTCAACCAGAAACTATTCCACAGGCAGCTGGGGCAGGAAAAAACGCAGCTGAGTTACTGAGGCAGCAATGCAGAATCCAAACAGCTCAGGCTGTCAAAACCACCGAAGCTATTTCCAAACTAAGTAAAGCATTCCCGGCTCAGATTCCTGGGAGCCCGGTGAGGTCGCTGCTCGGTGCATGCGGAGCCAGGGAACACTGATTTCCCCTTCACCCAGCACGTCCCCGCCATCGCTCCATGCTGTTTCATCCTCCTCGGAGCGTGTTGCTGGGGTGGTTTTGGGCTGAAAGGACAGCGTGGTCCCCGCACCCCCTGCTCCGCGCTAAGCGCCGGGCTATATTTGGAAGCCGGCAGCGTGCGCTTGGCTCCGAGAGCCGCTCTGGGTCCCAGCGCGGTGCAGCAGAGCCCGCGGGCTGAGATCCTACCTGGGCTCTTTAAGGGCTCTGGCAAGGAGCTGCCTCGCATTCCCGTCCCTTCTCCTTTTACAGGAGCTGAGCCGCCAGGCATGTGTAAAGCACACACGGCTATTTTCAGAGCTGGAGCCTGCTCCCACCCCACGCTCAGCCCGGGCTCTCTTACACATCAATCCCGGCAGGCAGGCACCCCTGTCACAGCCCCGTGTTCAGTGTGTGCGAGCACCGGGATTGACAACATAATGGAGGCTGGGATTAAGAAAATAATGGAGCTGGGGTGCTCTCCAGCACCGACATCCGGCAGTGGTGGCAGGACCTTGGGAATCCCACGGCAGGTGGTTGGAACTGGAGGAGCTTTAAGGCCTGTTACAACCCAAACAGAAGTGAGCTGCAACCTATCTAAACCCCGTCACTTTCCTAAGTGGTCCTAGAGGTACCAGCACAGTCCCTGTCTGTTCGGCCCCTTGGCTTATATCTTGATGGGCACTTCCATGCTAGTTCTGCATCACATTGGATGACACTTCACCCCATCCAGCCCCAGTTCTGCTCCAGGGTTCTGGCCCAGCATCCAGGCACTGCAGATGGGGACACAAGGGTGGGATGTCCTCCGGTGTCACTAAAGCCATGCTGGGATTGCAGGCAGAGGCGCAGGTCCAGGGAGCAGCAGTGGCAATGGGGACAGGAAGGCTGGTGTTACCTGTGACACAGGGACTGTTTATGGGCTGCTGTTTACACCGCGGCCAGGTAGGGTTAGGCTGGAGGGGTGACTCACAGCGTGCACCAGAACACAGCCTGCTGCCTGGGTCAGAAAATGGGATAATAGCTGGTGCAGGAAGCGCGGTGAGGCTTCATCCCACCATTCCCATCATGGGCGCCTGTGCTCCCGGACGCAAGACTGGAATTCTTGAGTGCTTAAGCAATTGCTCATGAGTATTTCACCACAAAACAACGTAAGATGAAATCATCAATGGGATGAGCCGGAGCGTGGGCATCGCTCAGCAGAGGGCCTGGTGCCCTGCCAGGCTCCCGGGGGATGCTTTTAATTTGGATAAGTGGAAGTTGCATAAATGGTGTGAGTTGCCCCTTGCTCTGCTACTACAGAGGTGTGTCTGTCACTGTCTGAGTGCCCATCCACACCTAGCCACAGCTCCCATCCCGGGTATCCACAACAGCCAGCTCCTTCCTTTGGATGCTGTTCCCTTCGCTCTCCGTCCCATTGGGGCTCTTTTTGGAGAGGCTGCTTCCAAAAACAGCTGGAAAATGCATGACTGTCATACCAGAGCTGAGCGGTCACAAGTGGGTCCCCGTCTGCGCCGGTCAGGCCAGTCCCCATGAGCTCACGACGTTTGTGGTTTCCCAAAGCAGCTCCTCAGCTGCTTGGAAGGAAAAGTGCTGAGACAGGGATTGCTTCAGTGTGGGAGCTGCCACTGGGGAGACACAGCCTCCAAGGTCTCAGGTGGTTTCATTCCCAGCTTTGCCACTGATAAGCCTGGTAAAATAGGGGGAACTTGTGTATGGGGCTTGGGAGGGTTCATGCTTTTGGCTTGTATGGGGCTGGGTGAGTGACAGCCACAGCGTGGGCACCTCCCTGCGAGAAGGTCTGGCTGCCGAGGGATTTAAAAGCTACCTAAGACGGGAAGTCTGCCTAAACCAGGGAAAACTGGCTGACCTCAAAGACTGCTTGCCTTGTAGCACCCCTCCCAGGCAGCCAGCCTGTGTCCAGGCTGGACTGAGTAACCCAGCAGTCTTGGGAAGGGAGCACATGGGCACCATGGTGCCAGCACCACCGCCTGTGAGGGAAAGGCAGGGATGAGGGTCTCAGTGTATGATGGGCAGAGTAGGGACCCCATGGCTGTGTGATGACCAAGGCGTGGGGCTCAGCTTGCTGCCCTGGGCTGGACCGCAGGCGCAGGGGATGTGGGACTGACTGGTGGGCTCAGCAATGGGATGTTAGGCTCCATCAGTGAGGTTATATATCCCATCACCTTGAAAGTGGGTCCTTGAGGGCAATGGGAAAAGCACTCTGTTGCTCAGCTGTAGGACAGTGTGGTCAGACGCCCCTGCTGCAGCTCAACTTGCTTGATAACAGAATGCTCCCTGCCATCCCCTCCTGCCCCATGGTAGGACCCCACTGTGTTTAGGGATGACAACCCTCCCCTGGGTGCCCCCCCCTCCCCACGTGTAGACGCACCTTGGGGTGCTGGTGGCTTCCACGACACAAGGGAGCCAGGACTTTGCAGGGAGGTCCCAGGGAAGATGCTTAGGGGGTGCAAGGGGGCTGGCAGGGCTATAGCTGATGGGGTTGTGGGTGCTGCAGGGGTGCCCTGGGCTGGTGGGGGGTTTTGGGTTGGGGGTCCTGGCCATGTTGGGATTGTCCCGGAGGGAGGTACCCGGCAGAGGCAGGGAGTCCTGGGTGGAAGATCCTGGATAGGGGCGCTGGGGCTCCTCGGGCAGGGGGCTCCACACTGGTGGGGACCCGGGTACCGCACCCGGAGGGTCCCGGGCCGGGGCGTGCCGCCCCCTGCGTCCGTCGGGGCGGGCCTGTAGCGCTGCCGGTGCGTTCCGTCCCTACCCCGCCGGTCTCTGCTGTGCTCGGCTCGGCGGGGCCGGGGCAGGGCACCCGCGGTGGCGGCACGGGGCGGCGGGGGAGCCCCGCTCCGCCCCGCTCCGCCCCTCTCCGCCCTGAGCGCGGCTTCTCTCCCCGCTGCAGCCCAGGATGTGGCCGCGGCGGGGCTGAGCGGCCGGGCCGGGGCCGGGATGGACGGCCCGAGCGGGGGCTGCCCGCCCGCCGCCACCGCAGCCCCGTTGCGGCCGAAGCTGCCGCTCGGCATCGTGTTCTCGACGGCGCTGTTCTGCGGGGAGAGCGCGGCGGCCGCCGTGCTCTGCTTCTCCTACAGCCACTCCGACGATCGCTTCTGGCTGGCGCTCACCATCTTCTTCATGCTCTGCCCGTCCGTGCTGGTGCAGCTCACTCTCACCTTCGTGCACCGCGACATCAGCCGCGACCGGCCCCTCATCGGGCTCATGCATCTGCTCCAGCTCGGGCCCATCATCAGGTGGGTATCGCGGGGACGCGGGGACCCCCGGCAGGGAGGCGGGGTTACCCTACAAGGATGAGGGGACCCCCCCAGCAGGCGCCGGGTGGGAGCAGGGTCCCTCCCGGCAAGCCCAGAGCTGCTCCTGATGTGTCCCCATCCTGTTCCTCCCTGGGGGCTCTGCTGCTCCTGTCCCATGGCGGTCTTGTGCTCCCAGCCAGTGGTGCCACCGTCCTCCCCAGGGGTTGCTGCCTGCTCTCCCCCAGGCAGGACTCGGCTCTGCCAGCCTGTTGCCTCTCAGCTGCTGGAAAGGTTCCTCGCACTGTTGCTTCCTGCAGCCCAACCATTCCCTCTGCCTCTGGGTTTGGTCCTCCTCTTGCTTAGGCTGGGAGCACAGATGCAAATCCTGGCTGGGTGCTTGGGGCTGGATAGGAACAGGGGTCCTGCCCCCCAGAAAAGGTCCCCAGCCCTGGGGCCAGCTATGGGCTGTGGAGGAGAGCAGCTTGGTGCAGGAGTGGGGCTGCTGTGGAAGCTGGGGTCCACTGAGCCCTGCTGGGAGAGGAGGTGGCTGTTGCACAAGCCGGAGAGGTGCTGATCTCTCACTGCTTGGGAATGCTGTGGAGCCTCCCTGGGCTGTGCCACCCCTGGCACCCTGCTCCGTGAGAACACACAGGAGGTGCTATGGGCAGCATGGCAGAGCCACCATCTCCAACGGGCCCTGCCCCAAGGGCACACTTTGGGGCACACCATGGCCTGTAGCACACTTCCTGTGACACCAGGAACAAGCAGGGTACCAGAGACATCCTTGTTGTGATGTTTCATCTTCAGAGGGGGCCGGGGAGCCTCACTTCAGTGGCATCAGCCATTTGATGGGCTGTGGGGCCACATCAACTCTTGCTGACCTATGGTGATGCATCAGATGATGATGATGGTGCTTGGCCACTTGCAAGAGCCAGACAGGGATGCTCAGGGAAGGCTGCTCGCTGGGCTGGAGATAGAGCTGTGAAGGTCTGGCAGGGCACTGGGACTGCTGGGACTGCCCATGGAGCCAGACTTTATGGATGGAGCTGTTTTCCCATTAGAGGTTGCAGTGAGCCATGAGCATCAGCCTCATCTGGCAACAGAATGTATCCAGAAACCTCATTCCATTTGGGTCTGAAACAGAGCAACTTCTGCTGCCCTAATGAGCACTCACAGATAATTACACCCCATTGGCCTCAGAGCCAGCTCATCCCTGGGCGGGAGCCAAGCCTCTTGGATGGGTCCGCCTCTGCTGATCGCCTCCAGCCCATGCACCCCACTGCATGGCTGTGTGTGGAGGGGAGGGGGGTCCTCACTTGTGGCAGGAACTCACATCCCCTGCACCCACGTGAGGGTGCCCTGCAAGAAAGGGGCTGCGGAAACACTCTCTTATCTTCCCATGGCACACACAGCTTCGTCCTGCGCTCCCCTTCCTGCCATCCCCACCAAGAAGGAAGCATAGAAGCCTTCTAGCAAGAGGAGAGACCAAAAGCAATATCAGATGCTTCTCTCGCCTATGCTCAGAGGAAGACATGCTTTCTGTGCCAGTGGAGGAAACGGAGCCCAAGGGTGACGAACCACTTCCTGTAGCTCTAATTCTGAGAAGAGCTATGGTTTTATGCCCTACATGCTGCACCTCTTGCATCAGTTGTTGCATCCCTTGCTGGGGTGGTTGCTGTCCCCCTGCCTTGCATGCTTCTCTCTGAGTGCTGGAGCAGAGAAGTGACCACCGGGCATCCCCATGGTCCTTGTGTGACCCTGCCCTCATCCTGACATCCCAGGGCCGGGGACTGCCTGCAGCACTGCTGAACACTCACTCACATCATTTAGGCTGTGCTCAGCAGGGTCAGGGTCCATCCAGCATTGGGTGAAGAGGGTCTGGATGCACCGGGGGGAACGGTGAAGCTGTGGGTGACGCTGCCCCATCTCTGCAGGTGCATGGAGGCGCTGCTGGTGTACTGCTGGTCGGGGAGGCAGGAGGAGCCCTACGTCACCATCACCCGCAAGCGGCAGCTGCGGAAGGGCTACGAGGTGGAGATGGAGCAGGAGATGGGCCACTCGGAGCGGCGGCTGGCCATGCACCGCAATGCCTTCAAGCGCATGGCGGTCATCCAGGCCTTCCTGGGCTCCACGCCACAGCTCACTGTCCAGCTCTACATCAGCATCCTGGAGAAGTACGTCCCTGTTGCCCGAGGTAAGGGTGCTCAGTGCATGGGGACCCACAGGGACAGGATCCATAGCCATGGGTGGTGGTTGGCATCCCACAAAGCTCTGAGGGAACGGTGGCCACTGGATAATGTGGAGCACGACCTGCACTTGTCCATCCCTGGTTTGCTTTTCCCACTCTGGGCTCTCCAGCTTTCTGTGGGAAAGTGGGAAGAGCTGGACATGCTACTCCCAGCCCTGCCACTCACAGATATCTGCCCTACAAAGCCATCCGTGCACCCAGCGTCCTGTCCCATGAAAACACCATATCCCTGCACCAGGTTGCTCCAGCCTGCATTAGTTGCTGTTGTTTTCCAGCCAGCTACATGCTCTGGCTTCCTCACAGCCCCGCTGTTGGATCTATTTCCAATGATAGAAATAGATCTGATAGAAATAGATTCAATAGAAGTAGAAATAGAAATAGAATAGAATGCTCTGGCTTCCTCACAGCCCCTCCATTGGATCTGTTTCTGCGCCTCTCCCAACAGCCGCAGCTCCCAGTCCTGCACTTCCACTCCCAGGCTGCTTTGCCTGCTCCCAGGATGTTTATGTGCTCGGGGCTGGATGTGCCAGAGCAAGCTCTTAACTCCCACTTCGGCATGCTGCCGAGCCGGACGTGCAGGAGCTCTTGCACTGCTGCAGTGCAGCGCCTGGGGACGGAGCTGCCCTCACCAGCCCACTCTGTGGCCATGCTGGGAGCCCATGGAAGAGGGAACATGGCAGATGCTCCATAGAAACCCCCTCCTTGGCCATATCCTCCTGAAAGGGGGTTTTAGGGAGTGGAGCACCAGTGCTCCTCCAGCAGCAGGTAGAGGAGGTGAATCCCAGTTGGCACATTCCGGGTCGTTCCCTTGCAGCTTGGATGCTTGAGCTCAGTCCTGCGTCTCACAGCCGTCACCACTGGCATGGCACAACTGGGACCAGATACTTCCCATTTGTTCCATTGCAGTTTTCCTGGCTGCAGTGATTGAGAGCAGCTGCCAGTGTTGCCTATGAATGATCTTCATCCTATGAGTGATAGGACAAGGGATAACAGGTTCATATTTAAACAGGGGAAGTTCGGGTTAGATATAAGGAATAAGTTCTTTACTGTAAGGGTGGTGAGGCACTGGAATGTGTTGCCCAGAGAAGTTGTGAATGCTCCATCCCTGGTGGTGTTCAAGGCCAGATTGGACAGAGCCTTGGGTGACATGATTTAGTGTGAGGTGTCCCTGCCCATGGCGGGGGGGTTGGAATTGGATGACCTTAAGGCCCTTTCCAACCCAAACCATTCTCTGGTTCTATGACTCTATCTTGCCCCTGGATGAGGCTGGCTCTTGAGATGCTCTTGGGGTGAATGGTGGGCTACAGACCCCAGCGCTGCCTGACTCCTCTGTGCTCTCCCTTTGCAGCGGTCCTCATGGGCATCTGCCTTGTGTCAGTCACCTATGGAGCCCTCGTCTGCAACGTCCTGTCCATCCAGGTCAAGTATGACGACTACAAGGTCCAGCTGCGGCCGCTGGCCTTCCTCTGCATCGTGCTGTGGCGCAGCCTGGAGATCTCCACGCGCGTGGCCGTCCTTGTGCTCTTCAGCACCGTCTTCAAGCACTGGATCATCCCCATTGCCCTGGCCAACCTGCTGATCGTATTCTTCATGCCTTGGGTCCAGTTCTGGCGCAGTGGCACCCGCCTGCCCGACAACATCGAGAAGAACTTCAGCCGCGTGGGCACGGTGGTGGTGCTTTGCGCCTTCACCCTCCTCTACGCCAGCATCAACATGTTCTGCTGGTCGGCCGTGCAGCTCAAGCTGGCTGATAGGGACCTCATTGACAAGTCTCAGGACTGGGGCCGCTTGGCTGTGTACTACGTGGCACGGCTGGTGGAGAACACGGCCCTTGTCGTCCTCTGGTACTTCTTCAAGACAGATGTCTATGAGAACATCTGCACCCCGCTGCTGGTGGTGCAGCTGCTCCTTGGCTACTGCCTGGGCATCTACTTCATGCTCCTCTTCTTCCAGTACCTGCATCCCTGCCGACAGCTCTTCCAGCACAATGTTGCTGACTTCTTGCACTGTGTCTGTTGCCGCCGGCGCCCACCGGGGACCCCTCTGCACCTCCAAGCACCATATGAGCCTGGTGTGAGGCACAGCATCGTCTGAAGGACAGCCAGCACCCAGCCATGGACACAGGGATGTGCTGGCGGATGTGGCACAAACCAAGCGCTGCTGGCCCTTGGTCCCAGTGCATCCCACAGTGGCATGTGGACAGGAACGTGCTTGCCTGCCACACACATGGATACAAAGGACTTTGGGGCGCCCAAACTGCAGCTGCAAGCAGCAAGCAGCTGCTGTGCAGTGCACAGCCCCGTGGGTGCCCTGCCACCCCAACTGCCCGCTACGGTACATACAGTCACCCTGGGGATGCAGGGGCCAGTGGGACTGTTTTGAGCAGTAAAGAACCTCTGCTGTGGCTGTGTATCCGGGTGCTGGTGCTGACTCACATGAGGGTGGGACCATCACTGTCGTGCTGGGGCCGGCATGGGTGCGCACCCACTGATTTTGTGCTCATGGGCACCAAGCAGGGGCTGTGCCAGTGGGCACTGGGGTGAAGGGGGAGCCCCACAATCGAGCGGGAAGGGGCAGGAGCATGGTGGGACGGGGGCCTGCTTCATCCTGCACCTGCGCCAGCGTGGCCATGGCCTCGGGCCAGGTGTGAGGCAGCGAGGAGCAATCCTGCCCAACCTGTTCCTCCAGGCCCCGGCTGCTGTTCCCAGCCGAGCACCCGGCACCGTGGGGCTCAGGGGCTGCCATGAAGGGCAGGCAGGAGAGGAAGGGTGGCTGGCACAGCAGCAGGGATGCTGATGTGACCCGGGCATCCCGGTGCCAAATCAGGAGTGTGGCTCCACCCTCCCCAGCATCCTTTATGGGGTCAGCTCGGTTGGGAGGGTGCTGGTGCCAGGCTGAGGGTGCTCATGGATGTGCAGCGCTGCTGAAGCTCTGTCTTAATTCACTCACCCTGGAGTTGATCCCTGGGGTGGATCCTGGCATCAGCACAGTGCTGGGATACTGCTCCTCCTCCAATGGTTTCTTGTAGCGCAGGGGCAATGAAAGCTGGTGAGGAAGGCCAAGAGCAGCACAACGGAGCCGGGTGCACCCTCTGCACCTTCCTCCCACCAGCAAATTCCCTTAAGAAAAGCCCATTTTGTCCCCAGATAGCGCAAATACACGCAAGGAGCACCCTGATGCCCTGCAGCCCCCAGCCATGGAGCCATGGGGAGCCCCTCCACGGTGATCATACCCATCCCCATCCGGCGCAGGGAGCTGATGTCAGGGCTGTTTGATGGGGTCAGCCCTGCCTTCCTGGAAGGCAGCCTTTGAAACCAGCCTGCATTTCCTCAAAGGCTCCTCAGGGGAAAGTCCCTGAGGAGCTGCTCCCGTAGCTGGGGCTGCTGCTGCCACCATAAAGCCCTGGGCAGGCAGCACAGGCACTGACAGTGCACCATGGGCAACTGGCTGGTCAACCACTGGCTCTCTGCTGCGGTCCTTGTGAGTGTGCGGGGCTGGGGGGGATGTGGGGGGCTATGGGGAGCAGGGGCTGTGGGGATCAAAGCGGGCTGATGGGCAGGGACCGACGAGCATCCCCTCTGCTCAGTCAACCTGCAAAGCACTGGTGGCAGGGGGGAGGGATGGGGTTCCTAAAACTTAAGGAAAACGTGGCTTAAAGGAAAGGAGGATCCTGAGGTAAAGCTTAAAAATGCCAACACTTTGCCTGGCTGCTGCGGCTGGGAATCTCTTCTCCCCATGGGAAAGCAGAAAGCTTCTGTGAGAGCCTGCAGCGGGTGATGGTGCGCCCTACGAATGACTGGTGCTGTGCTGTGGCATCACTGGTGTAAATGGGGCTTGTCTGCGTGGCACTGCTTGTGAGGAGCTGCAAGTGCAAGGGAAATGGGGATGTGCAGCTTAGAAACATTGAATGGTTTGGGTTGGAAGGGACCTCAAAGCTCCTCCAGCTCCAACCCCTGCCATGGGCAGGGACACCTTCCATAGAGCAGCTTGATCCAAGCCCTGTGTCCAACCTGGCCTTGAACACTGCCAGGGATGGGGCAGCCACAGCTTCTCTGAGCACCCGCTGACAGCGCCTCAGTACCCTCACAGGGAAGAGCTTCTGCCTAAGAGCTCATCTCAGTCTCCCCTCTGGCAGGTGGAAGCCATTCCCCTGTCCTGTCCCTACATCCCTTGCTCAAAGCCCCTCTCCGGGTTTCCTGGAGCCCCTTTAGACACTGGAGCTGCTTTAAGGTCTCACCTTAAGGAGCCTTCTCTTCTCCAGGCTGCCCCAGCCCAGCTCTCATTCAGTCATCTTCATTTCTTTGTACTGCTTAAAGAAAACACCATCAGACAGAAGGGCTTTGGGAGCTCTGTGTGGCTGGGAGACGGCTGCTGTGGGGTGCAGCAGGGCTGGGCAGGGGCTGGCAGTGCCATGGGGCTGCAACTTCCTCCTCCCAGTGTCTTCCCCCCACCACAGCCCCAACCCCCATTGGGATCTGCACCCACTTTTCCTCCTTCCTTATCAGAGTGATGCACGGGGCTGCGGTGACCCAATGGTCCTTTTGCTAGACTCACCCTCCCCACCTTTGCCCCCATGTCCCGGCCCCATGTGCTGCCGCAGCTCACATGGAGCAGGAGGGGCTGCATTGCCCTGATGCACCCTCATGCGAGGAGGAAAGCGGGGTCCCGAGGACCCTCATGAGGCTGCGGCTTGTCCCCACAGGCAGCCTGGCTGGGCATCAACATCTTCCTCTTCACTTACTACTTCCTGTTCTTTGACCGGGATGAGCGGTATTTCTACACCAGGGCCATCCTCGGGGTAAGGCTCTTCCCTGCAGCACCCATGGCCCTTCCTTGTCCTGTCCTCTCCCAGCCCGCTCCATCCCAGTCCACAGCCCATGCTGGTACCTGTCACGTCTCAGCCCAGCATCATCCCCTCCGAGTCCTTCTCTCATAGAATCAAATAGGTTGGAAAAGACCTTTAAGGTCATTGAGACCAACCATTCCCCAGCACTGCCAAGGCCACCGCTAACCCACGGCACTGATGGCCTCAGCTACACCGGGTGTGAACACTTTCAGGGATGCCGATTCCGCTCTCTTCCCTTGGGAAGCCTGTTCCAATGCCTGACCACCCTTCGGGGACAAAACTGCCCTTTCCATCACCCCTCTTCCCAGCCCCCACCCCAGCATCACTCCCCCTCCCATTACCCATCTCAGCATCACTTGGCCCCATCCTGTCCCAGTCCCATGCTGAGCAGCACAGCTACAGGCAGACATACCCAACCTGTGGCATGGAGCAGCAGTGCTCATCTGTCCTGGGTTCAGATGTCCTGGGACATCATCCCTCCTCCTCCTCCTCTCCCCAGTCTGCCTTGGCATGGGCCCGAGCATCAGCCAAGTGCCTCAACTTCAACAGCATGCTGATCCTGCTGCCTGTGTGCCGCAACCTCCTCTCCTTCCTCCGCGGGACCTGCTCGGTGAGTGCTCCTTGGTGGTGCTGCCAAGCGTGGCTGTAGCCATCCCCATCCCCATCCCTATCCCCATCCATCCCCATCCCCATCCCAACACCCCTGCCTGTCCCACAGTGCTGTCGGCGAACGCTGCGGAAGCAGCTGGACCACAACCTCGCCTTCCACAAGCTGGTGGCATACACACTGGCCCTGCTCACAGGTACTGCCCTCTGTGGGCTGGGGCACAGTGGGGACCGGGAGGTGACCATGTAGTGACTGCCTGTCCCCTGATAGCTGTGCACACCATTGCCCACCTCTTCAACCTGGAGCGCTACAATGGCAGCCAGCAGGCCACGGACAGCAGCCTGCCTGCTGTCCTCTCCAAGATGCACCTGCAGGGCAGCAACAAGTGGCTGAACCCCATCCACTCCAACCAGACGGTGAGCATGGCCCTGGTACCCAGCTCTCCATCACCACCAGCCCCTGCATCCCTCACCCATCCCGCTGCTCCTACAGACCGTCGAGTACGTGGCCTTCACCACCATCCCGGGGCTGACGGGTGTCATCATCACGCTGGCGCTCATCCTCATGGTCACCTCCTCCACCGAGTTCATCCGCAGGAACTACTTTGAGGTCTTCTGGTACACGCATCACCTCTTCATCATCTACTTTGCTGGGCTTGTCATCCATGGCATCGCGTAAGGCTCTGGGCAGCAGACCATGGGCAGCAGGGAGATGGGGGTCCCCATTCCCAGGGCTTCCCATTCCCAGCCGGCTTCATGCAGTGAGGCTCAACCCTGAGCAAGGGGACATGAGCCGAGCTCAGGCCTCCTCTCCCCACAGTGGCCTGGTGCGTGGACAAACAGAGGAGAGCATCAAGGAGGTACATCCACACCACTGTGCCCAGTACCTCACACACAAGGATGAGTACTGCAACCATGAGTGCTGCAAGGACCCTGAGTTCGGGAGCATCCCCGCCGAGGTAGGGCAGTGGTGGGATGGATGCAGGGGGAGAAACTCTTCCCTTTCCCTTGGGATGCTCCAACCCTTTGCTCTCCTCCATCCCACAGTCCTGGAAGTGGGTTCTGGCTCCCGTCCTCCTCTACATCTTCGAGAGAATCCTGCGGGTCTGGCGTGCACGGCAGAAGGTGGTTGTCACCAAGGTGTGTGGTGCAGGAGCACGTGTCGAAGCTCCTGGCCATGATGGCCATGGGGAGATGGACAGGAGCCATTCTGGGTGCTGAGCCCCATCCCTCCCCATAGGTGGTGATGCACCCTGCCCGCGTGCTGGAGCTGCAGATGCAGAAGAAGGGGCTCCACATGGAGGTGGGGCAGTACATCTTCGTCAACTGCCCCTCCATCTCCCTGCTGGAGTGGCATCCCTTCACCCTCACCTCCGCACCCGAGGAGGACTTCTTCTCCATCCACATCCGGGCTGCCGGAGATTGGACCGAGCGCCTCATTGACACCTTCCAGCAGCAGAAGCCGGAGATGCCCAGGTAGGCTGGGGACCACTCAAATGGGCTGATGTAGGGAGGCCGTGCCTCTTATCTGGACTATTCCCTGGCCAGGATCGAGGTGGATGGTCCCTTTGGCACAGCCAGTGAAGATGTGTTCCAATATGAGGTGGCCATGCTGGTGGGAGCAGGCATCGGTGTCACCCCTTTTGCCTCCATCCTGAAGTCCATCTGGTACAAGTTCCAGCAGGGTGACCAGACCCTCAAGACCAAGAAGGTATGGATTGTCCCATGGGAGCAGTGTGGGTTTGACACGTCATACTTCCACCCCTCCTGCTCTGCTCTACCTCAAGCAATCCCTCTCTGTATCCCAGATCTACTTCTACTGGCTCTGCCGGGACACGGAAGCCTTCGCCTGGTTCAATGACCTGCTTGCCTCACTGGAGCAGAGGATGGCTGAGTCCGGCAAGGCTGACTTCCTCACCTACCGCCTCTTCCTCACTGGCTGGGACACCAGCATTGTGAGTTGACCATGGGCAACGGGGGGACATGGGGTGGCCCAGGAGAACCACGGCAATGGCTTACAGGCAGTGGCGTTTGGTGGGCATCAGCACTGGATGCTCCTCCATGGCGAGGGACTGTCACTGGGCTCAGGGGTGGTGGCAGGGTCCTCACTGCCCCTGCTCTGCCCAGGCCAACAATGTGGTGCTGCGCTTTGACACTGCAGTGGACACGGTGACGGGGCTCAGGCACAAAACCATCTTCGGGCGGCCCATGTGGAACAGTGAGTTCACAGCGGTGGCTGCAGCACACCCCAGGTGAGAGCAGGGCAGGGGGATCAGGGTGCTGGGGGCACCCATCCTCCCTGAGCCCCTTACCTGGTGCTGATGCCCCCATGCTGTGTGCAGGTCGGTGGTTGGTGTGTTCCTCTGTGGGCCGGGGCCCTTGGCAAAGAGCCTGCAGAAGTCTTGCCACCAGCACTCCAGCCTGGACCCCCGGAAGGTCAAATTCTACTTCAACAAGGAGAACTTCTAAGAGGCAACCAGAACGGGAGCCCCGCGGGCAGGGGACCATGCATCTCACCTCATCCTCCATGCCAGGGCATGGCCTGGGGTAAGCATCTTCTGAAAGGTACGTGCACTGAAGCCAGGTGAGACAAGGCAAGACTCCTTCTCCATGAGAAACTCAAGGGTCAAAGACTGCTCTGCATGGACACCCATTGACAAACCAGAGGCACGTGCTGGGATGATGCTGCTGGAGCAGTGGGAAGCAGCAGGAGCACCCAGCAGGCTGGGCAGAACTGTGGGACAGGAATAAGACATGTCCATGCTGAGCAGGCATTGGGGATAAGTGCGTCCCTCTGGGTTTAAGCAGTCCTCTGCATGAAAGGGTACATTAAACTTGATTTCCTTTGCACTGAAAGCCTCTGTGTAGGTAATCCCCTACCTCTGCTGCGCTATGGGGAGACCCCCCCAGCAGTCCTGATCCAGCTCTGGGGCAGCAGCACAAGAGGGATGTGGAGCTGTTGGAGCGAGTCCAGAGGAGGCCATGGAGATGCTGCGAGGACTTGAGCAGCTCTGCTCTGGAGCCAGGCTGAGAGAGCTGGGCTGGGTCAGCCTGGAGAAGAGAAGGCTCCTGAAGGGGAGAGCTTAGAGCAGCTCCAGTGCCTGAAGGGGCTGCAGGAAACCTGGAGAGGGGCTTTGGACAAGGGCCTGTAGGGACAGGTCAAGGGGAATGGCTTCAACCTGCCAGAGGGGAGACTGAGATGAGCTCTTGGGCAGAAACTCTTCCCTGTGAGGGTGCTGAGGCGCTGTCAGGGGGTGCTCAGAGAAGCTGTGGCTGCCCCATCCCTGGCAGTGTTCAAGGCCAGGTTGGACACAGGGGCTTGGAGCAAGCTGCTCTATGGAAGGTGTCCCTGCCCGTGGCAGGGGTTGGAGCTGGATGAGCTTTGAGATCGTCTTTAAGGTGCAGAGGAGAAGCCGAGCAGCCAGGCTGCTCCTGTGCTCCCCTGCCCTGCAGAGCAGCACGGACAGAGCCTCTGACATTGAACTGGGGCCTTTGGCCTTTGTGGCTAGAGCCAAACCCTTCATGTCCCTGAAGGTAATGCGCAGCCCGAGTGTGGAGACAGTGACTGTGAGACTGCAGAGACAGTGACTGTGAGACTGCAGAGACAGTACATGGCAGCTTTTATTGATGAGCCATGACGCCATTTGTATAAGAAATGTTTATTCAGAGCCACCTCCAGTGTGTGAAGGGGCCTCTGAGGGTGCCAGAGAGGGATCCTTCATCAGGGACTGCAGCGACAGGACAAGGAGTGATGGGTTTGCACTGGAGCAGGGAAAGTTCAGTTGAGATGTGAGGCAGAAGCTCTTCCCTGTGAGGATGCTGAGGCGCTGGCACAGGGTGCCCAGGAAGTGGTAAATGCTGCATCCCTGGCAGGGTTCAAGGCCCAGTGAGACAGCGGCTTGGGAGACACGGTCTGGTGTGAAGTGTCTGTGCCCACGCAGGGAGCTTGGAGCTAGAAGCTCTTCAAATCCTTTCCAACCCTAACTATCCTATGACTAAACTATAACTATAACTATCCTATAATCCTATGAGTCTAAGAAAAGTTTATTCTACTGAACAACAAAACCACATCTACTTACTCCTATACTAACCTATAACCTATTGAAACACCTACAACAGTGACTTACTCTTATACTAACCTATACCCTATCTCTACTCTATGTCTGTCCCTATCTATCTACACCTGCGTTTTGGGGCAGAGGGGCCACCAGTGTCTCTTGACGCTCTTGCAGCAGCCCCACGCCTGGTGCGTGTGGTGCCGGTGAGCGCACAGGGCTGGGTGTTGTGCTGCCCCTCTGCAGCTCCTGCACCAGGCTCAGCCCCAGGCTGGCGTCTTCTCTTCCTGGTGCCCTTGACGCGGGGGCCGGGGGGAGCTGCAGTGGCCGCTCTCAGCTGCTCCATGGCCGCTCTTGCCATCGCCTCCACCTTGTGGAGGTTGGGGCAGTCCTCCTGGAAGTCCGGGTGGGAGTAGAAGAGCAGCTACAAAACACAAAGGAGAGGAGTTAGTTGCCATCTGTGCAAGGAGAGAGACAGAGAGCCGATAACGTGGCATCTGCATCGGAAAAGGCAAACAGGGGTGTTCCAAAGGGCTTTGTGGGGCATCTTAAACCTCAGTTGTTTTGGCTGAATGCAATGTGAGGATGGAGTTTTGGTCAGTGATAACCACCCTTGTGTTTCCAGCTGCTGGGAGCAGAGAAGTGTAGGGTCTTCAAAGGCCTAAAGTCCAATGGGGAAACCAAATCGGTCTCGTTTGAGAGCACCTGAGTGTGGAATGGGCCTATTGGGAATGATGCTGGTGCTGCCGTGTATCTTGTCAGCATTCGGCAGCTGCCACAAGATGGTTGAGGGTTCTTTTGTGTGAGGAGGAGTCAACGTACCTGTCCCAGAGCAGGCCCTTCTGCTGCTAACGCCTGCAGCTCCCTGAAGGGGATGCCGACATCCACACCATCCGGCGTCCTCCGGAAGCCGTGGAGGTGCAGCTGCTCAAGGAAGCTGCTCATGCTGTCAGCCGGGAGGGTCTCGAGTGCTTCCCTCTTGCGAAGCACTTCTCGCTGGAAGAGACCCTCCGCGACCACAAGGCAGCTCCCTTTGTTGCCCCACGAGATGGAGGTGAACTCCTCGCAGCTGACGAGCTGCCACAGCGCGTAGAGGAAGGAGCATGGTGGGGGCTTTCGGGGCCTGGCAGAGGCCTCTGAAACACAAAGTTGCATGGTCAGGGCCCAGGGTCCATGAGGCAAACCCTGAAGGGGGTTTTGTTTTGCGGGAGGTGCGGTGGCAGCACCCCAAGGTGCTCCCGTGTCACCTCTCCGACGCCGGGCCAACGCTGAGGATGCCTCTGCTGAAGCCATCGCCAGCACCGCTCGGTTCCTCCCCTTGGCTCCCAGCGTATGCTGAGCAGCCACGCTGGGTCCTGCTGCTCAGCAGACTGAAGGGCCGTGGCTCCAGCGGCCCCTCAAGTTCTGCAGCGTTGCCGGGACACCATTGTTCCATGAGGGTTCCATGAGGGTTCCATGAAGTTTCCATGCACGGTGCCCATCTCCTGGCAACAGGAAGGGAAGGCCGCAGAAGGTGCTGGAAAGCCGCGTTGTCTTCTCCTGGAGAGAGCTGTTTAGAGCTGAGAAGTGGTCCCAACTGTATTTGCCTTTGGCCTGTGCTGCAGGGGCCCTGCTGCCCCCCGTTGCCCCTGGGAGCTGGTCCCCGAGGCGGGATGGGGAAGGCTGCAGCATTGGGCATCAGTGCCCAGACGTGAAGTTTGTCCCTTGGGCACCTTCCCCCTGTGCAGAAATGCCCCAACCCTCTTGTGTGGAGTGACCCCGCTGTGATCTCAGCAGCGCTGCTGCTGTCGCGGCTGTGCATGTGCTGGGCGATGCTCTGAGGTCCAAGCAGGGCTCCGTGCTGCTCTGTCGGATGAAGTACAAGTGAAACACTGCCTGCACTGATCCTGCCAATGAAATAAAGTGGTGCTCTGCACTCCGGTATCTTTTTTTTGTTTTTGGATGGGTTCCTCTGCTTTTCTTTGAGTCCGAACCGTTCGACCCCAAACCAGGACACTCAGTGATGTTCTCTCAACCTTTGACAAGCTGTCCCACCAGTCTTGAAGGAACATGGCTGCAGGAACAGTTGTGTCAGCTGCGAGTTCTGAAGTCCTTGAGGCCTGACCTTAGAGCAGCTCCAGTGCCTAAAGGGGCTGCAGGAAACCTGGAGAGGGGCTTTGGACAAGGGATGTAGGGACAGGCCAAGGGGAATGGCTTTAACCTGCCAGAGGGGAGACTGAGTTCTTGGGCAGAAACTCTTCCCTGTGAGGGTGCTGAGGTGCTATCAGGGGGTGCTCAGAGAAGCTGTGGCTGCCCCATCCCTGGCAGTGTTCAAGGCCAGGTTGGACACAGGGGCTTGGAGCAAGCTGCTCTATGGAAGGTGTCCCTGCCCGTGGCAGGGGTTGGAGCTGGATGAGCTTTGAGGTCCCTTCCAACCCAAACCATTCTATGATCCAAACGTAGCTCATGCAAAGGCAGCAAATCCTGCTCCACGGTATGCAGGGAAGAGGGAAAAACACGCCCCCAAGCAGGCTGGGGTGGTATCTGATTGCTGTATCACTTACGGGATAGAAAGCCGAGCTCCCCATCCTGCCCTTTGCTTACCTCCTGTGGAAAGCTGTGAACAACAGGATGGCACATCAGAAATCTATCCTTGCTCTGGTGCTGGGAAAAGGGAGGAAGGCGAGTGGTTTGCATCAGTCTGGATGCTCCCAGAACCCAGCAGTCCCATTCAGCCTTCATGAGAGACCACACGGCAACCAGAGACATGACTTTACTCAAACCCTCCTCCCACTTTATTTCAAACATCGTAAAATATACACACAGGAAAAGCCCAAAAGATGAATGGGAAAGGAAAACGCGATGAGGGGAGGAGAAACCTCTCCCAAACGCAGCATCAGCTCAGAGAGCTGAAAAAGCTGGGAAGCAGCTGCCATGGAGCATCACCTTCACCACACACCAGCCAGGCCTGCAAGAAGGAAGGGAAAGAGTGAGCCCAGAGTGGAGAGGAACAGCAGAGCACCATTCTGAGCTCTGATTCACTGGAGGGGAGCAGGCACAGGCTGGGTTAAGGACATCACCTTGTCATGGTGCTCCTGTGGACTTCTGGATTTGCTCCTTTAGAATGAGGATGCTCTGGCGCTGCTCTGGAGGCAGCATGGCGATCTGGTCTGCTGTCAGCTGCAGAACCTGCATGATCAGAGCTGCCTGTGGGGACAGAGAGGAGTCAGAGACAGGGTTACCGGAGCCAGGAATGGCTGCTGCCACCACTGTGAGGCACATAGGAAGTGCTGCTCCCAAAGTCTCACCCTCTCCCTTTTGTCCTCTCACCTTCTCGTGATCCTGAGGGGTGACCTGGCTCTGCCCAGGGCTAAAGCCTCCAGGCTGACCAGCTCCTTGGACTCCTGCTCCAGGAATGCCTCCTCCCTGCATGCCTGCCCCTGCCATGCTAGGAACCTGTGGGCACAAGAGATGAGGTAAGGGCAAAGGGGTCTCTTCACTCAGCCATGCGAATACAGGAACATAAAGCAGATGATCAGCTGGATGCCCTCACGGCCAGCCTGAAGACACTGGAGCATGAAGAGACATGGGTTTTACGAACTCTCCTGCCCCTCCAGCTCCTGCACATCAGGAGGTGGAGAGGCCAAAGCCCTGTCCTGTCCCCAACAGATGGGCAGTGCCTGTGGAGACGGATGGATGCCCTGACTCCCTGAGCACCACCAGCCAAGGGCTTGCACTCCCAGAGGTGCTGCTGCTGCAGGATGTGATCAATCCCCACCCAGCACCAATCTACAGGACACCACCAGCATCCAACCAGCTGAGCAGAAGTGCTGTGTGTACCTGGCGGGGCCCCGGCGGGCCACTGGCTCCCATGCTAAGAGGCCCAGGACCCTGTATCCCACCAGGCATGGGGCCACGTGGGTTGGGACCGGGCCCTCGGGGCTCCAAGCCCCGTTGCTCCATGACCCTGGCCTCCATAGCCCTGGCTTCCAGCACTCTCGGCTCCAGCCCTCGCGCCTCCAGGGCTCGTGCTTCCAGGGCTCGTGCCTCCATCACCCGGGGCTCCAGCCCTCGTGGCTCCAATCCTCGTGGCTCCAGCCCTCGGGGATCCCTCCCGACTGCAGAGGAAAGACAAGGCAAGATGTTGGAGAGAGCAGTGATGCAGGGAGCATGGAGCAAGCCCCCTACCTCCTGCGTCTGGGGGCCAGAAGGTGCAGGCCTTGGGGCAGAGGGGACATGCCTGGAAGAAGACCTTTACCCCACGGGACTGTCCCTTCCTGCGCTGGAGTCAGTTGTTCCACTGCCCAAACCCCTTCCTGTGTCTCTTGCTGGGGCAGTGGGCTCCATTCTGACTCCTTGTCTGTGCTCTTTAAAGCCACCCATTATTTCATGCCCCCTCTCTCACCTCGAGCATCCATCAAGGGCCCCCGCGGCTCTCCCATCAGTGGTCGGGGTTCTCCCATGGGTCCCCCCCTCATCTCATGGGGGGGGGCCCGGCTGTCATGCCCAGGCATGTGGTGCATAGGGGCTCCCTGGTGGGGTGGCCCAAGGTAACCTCTGACGCAGAGAGACGAGGAGAGCAAAGCAGGAGGAGGAGAAAAAGCGAGAGAGTTGTGAATCAGACTTGGCTGGCTTGGCACGGTCTGGGCAGAGCGCTGGGATGTGCCCCCAAAGCCGGGCGCAGGGGAGGAGGGTGAGGCTGGCACAGGGACGGCTGCTGTCAGCCCCATGCCACAGGGCTGCTGCCACCACCCCGGGGATGCCCCGTCCCCGGGGAACCGGGCCAGCCCTCATGGGCAGCACCACACGCGGTGCCATCCCTGGCCTCAGCGAGAGGTCACCCTTGGGCAGGGGATGGTGCCAAGAGCTCCTCTCCTTCCCTCTCCCCTCACCTGGGCTCCACTTCTCCAGTGACTGAGAGCAGGGTCCCTCCGCGAGGGTCATTCGGGGCATCTCCCAAAAGGCCTCGGGGCGGCGGGCCACTAGCAGGTAGAGGTCCACGCTGCATAGGGGCCCTCGGGTCTGGCATGGGCACTGCCAGGGAGACACACAAGAGCTGGTGAGGATCTGCATGACCAGTGCGGTGCTGACACTGTCCCCCAGCGCTCTCGGGGTGTGGGGCAGCCCCACACTGCTCCCCTGGTGTGGGTGGGTGAGCCGTGCTGACCGCCAAGGGGGCAACCCCTCACACACACAGCGCACCAAACCCCCTCCTCTGGCTGCTGCTTTCATCCCTCGCTGGCTCTGCCTCAGGGTTCTTAGAGCTCCAGGTGGCCAAACCAAGTGTGGGTGCCCCCATGGCAAGCCCTACAAGCATGGGCATCAACACCCTGCTGATGTGGAGCCAGGAGCAAAGCAAGACCGGGTAGTGAGGTGTCAAAGGGGGCTGGATCCTAAGCAAAGGTGCTCTCAAGCAGGCTCGCCATTACTACTAGTGCATGGCCCTAGCCTGTTCTCTCCTCCAGCCCCAGAGGACATCCTGTCTCCTCCTCTCAAGCAGGGCACACAGAGGGACCTGACAGCCCCTGAGCACACTGGCGGGAGCACTGCCCTCTGCACACTCCACACGAGCTCCATGGCAGGAGGGAGCAGGCAGATCCTGGGATACCTTGAACGCGTTCGATAGACGCAGGCCTGGCAGGTCCCACGGGCGAGAGCTGCAGGTTCCCTGGGCAAGCAGCAGGAAAAGAGGGAGAAGAGCAGACACGTAAATAGTGTATGCACACATGCACTTAGCTCTGGGACAGTGCAGGGTCACCTCCACTCCCTCGAGTCCCCTAGGAAAACCCATGGGGATGCTCATGCTGCACATCTGGCTTGATTAACCTCTTCCACTACAGGCGTGACAGACTGCTTGGCACGACCCTCCCCTCACTCACTGTGTGACATGCAAGGCAAGAGGACATCCTGCTGAGACAAAAGGCAGGCTGCAGGGCCACGCTGTGCCCCAAGATGCACAACCAGCTCCTGCCCCTGCGCGCAGCTCCCCACAGCACTCCCCAGTGCCAGCTTTCTGCCTGCTCCAAACCTGCGTGCCAAGAACTATCTGGTTGCTCTCAGGAAGATGGTGCCCACCCCAAAGAAAACAAAAGTCCAATGCCCCTAAGACCAGAGGGGCTCAGAACAGGTTCCTGAAACAAGGCCTATGATATAAATCAAGGCAACAGGGGTGTCAAGTGCCTGCGTGCCTCATTACTGGGAGAACAGGAACCCGGCGGGTGCGCCGTAAGGAATCCGGCTGCGGGGCTGGGCCGTACAGACCGTGCCTGCGGAGGGAAAGGCAAGCATCATCCCCAGGGAAGTTCCCTGCCAAGCCTCGCCCTCACTGTGCATGCAAAAGCGAGGGCCCAGCTCCCTCTGCCGGGCACGGCGACACGGCTGCAGCTCAAGCTGCTCCCCAGCACCCAGGCAGCGCAGGAGCAGGACAGGGACCAGAGAAGGGCAAGCTCTGCCCGCCTGCACAAGCACAGGGACAGACACGGGCTCACAGAGAGGTGGAAAACAGAGGCATGTCCCGCTCGGTGGGCTCTGCAGGGGCTGGCAGCTCTCCTGGCTTCCAGAGCACAACATGACACAGAACAAAGTGTGTGGGGGGAGTGTGTGGGAGCAGGGGAGCTGCTGCCGCAGCCTTGCGCCTAAGCGAACAGGCCCAGGCATAGGGATGGGAAGGCTGCAGGGAGCTGGCAGGGGCTCTTGGTGCAGCTCTGCTCAGCACCCATGGCCTGGGCCCCGCTGGAGGCTCACATGGCAACACAGCACTGACCCATGTATGTTTTACCTTGTCCACGCTCCAACGGGACAGGTCCTCCGCCTGGCATCCCAACCTGGGGCTGCATCCCACCTGAGGGGGAGCATGAGGAGATCAGAGCCCTCCTCAACCATCCCTGCACTACTAACAGACTCCTTTGCCCCCAAATACCTCCCTATTCCCAGGCAAGGATCGGGAAGTTTCCTTGAACACAGGAATAAGCCAACTCTCTGGACCACTGCTGGCAGCAGCCACAGCCACAACACATGGCCTGGGACTATGTATGCCCTCATGGAGCCAAGTCTCTGGTTGGGGGGGGCTGTCTTTAGGACCCATTCAGGACTCACCTCCTGGAGCCATGGGCCCGGGGCCCTGCACAGGGGCTGCCATCTGCCCTGGGGCTGGCACTCCTCCCTGCATGGGTGGCTGCATCAGAGGGGGAGCGCCGTTCACGTGCATCCCACCCTGTCCAGAGAGAAACCAGACCTCAGGGAAGCCCCAGCACCCAGGCACAGGCCCCCCAGCTGGGAGAGCTGGAGCTGGCAATGCCCAGCTCTGCCCTGCACAGCTCGTGCATCGTGTAGGCTCTTACTATGGGCTGTGGCTGGGACGAGGGGGTATTCTGTGGGTTCAGCTGAGCATTTGGCCCTGGCCCAGGCCCTGGTCCTGGTCCAGGTCCTGGCCCTGGCACTGCCTGCTGGTTGCCTGAGATCAGAGGAGGAACGCTGGTCTGGCGATGCAGGATTTTCTAGGGGCAGAAGAAGGAGAAAGGAGTTTTCTTCCACCCCCAAAGGGCTGCCACCAAAATCCAACCAACCCTGGAAAGGCAGCAAGGGACAAACCAGTGCGATCTCTGGGTCCACGATCCTCATGACCACTTGGGCTTGCAGCAAGGCATAAGCCAGCTGGGGGTTCTGCAGCAGCATGTTCCTGGCTTCCTGGGGGCTGTTCTGGACACACAGCTGAGAAGACATACGAGATCAGAGCTCCAGCAAGACACAAGGGCTGCAGCCATGGTAGAAGCTGTGCTCATAGGGTGCAGCCCTCCACTCACCTTCATCTGCTTCATGAGCTCAAACATCTGCTCGGGTGGCAGGCTGGCTACCGCCCGGCTGATGGATTCAGGGGCATCTTCGGTATTGACAGGGTCCCCGTAGGGTGACTCTATGATGGGTGCGCCTGTGCCCAAGCCTGAAATAGAGTTTGTGACCTTCTATGGCAACATGTAATGGGCTCATCAGAAGGGAAGCACCACACCATTACAAGGAAAGGGAAGCAATGAAAACAGGATCATAGAATCATAGAATAGTTAGGGTTGGAAAGGACCTCAAGATCATCGAGTTCCAACCCCCCTGCCATAGGCAGGGAGAGAAAACATCTGGGATGATCATCTGGGAGAGAAAGATCATCTGGGAGAGAAAACAGCTGAGCTCATGCATCCCCCTGCAAAACTGCTTGTTGCATCACTTGGAGCAGGCCTGCTCTGTGAGGTCTCATGGAAGCAGCCCCTGCTTCCATGACTTTCTCTGCTGGCCCCATGGAAGAGGCACGTATGTAATGCTAAGAAGGGCAGGCCCAGCACCAGGGCAGAGCCCTCTCCAGCACAGAACTCAGACTCACTCTTTAGCTCCTCCTTGTTCTTCTCGCTGGCGGCGTTGTCGACGCGCAGGGCCCTGCCGCTGAACTCACGCCCGTTGAGGTTCCGCATGGCGCTGAGCGCTGTCTCCTGGTCCTGGTACTCACAGAAGCCATAGCCCTTTGGTTTGCCTGTCTCCCTGTCATACACCAGCCTGCAGAGCAAGGGGGAGAGAACCACACAGCTGAGGGCAGTGCAAGCACTGAGCAGTGCCCACCTCTCCCCAGTGCTTGAAGAGGGATGTTGGGGTGCACCATGCAGGACTGAAGGCACCGGAGTCAGGTCGAGCCCTAACTGAGAGCCAAAAGGCCTCCTGGATCCAGCCTGATGGCTGTTCCCAAAGCCGCAATGTCAGGAAAGCCACCAGCACAAGCCCTGCTCTTCCCATAACCCCCTAAAGGCAACCTCTGGGGGCACAGAACTGGACCGGCTGCTCCGGGGGCTCCCAAATCCTTAACTGAGAGCTCTTTGAAGCCTGGGGCCAAGTCAAGAAAGCATCCCTGTGGAGCAATCCCATCTCTTTGCACAGAGCCTCATCAGGACCTAAGGACTTATCTGCCCCAGCTCCATGCCACCAGTGCCTCCAGCCGGGAGAGTCCATGGAATCATTTAACAATTTGGGTTGGAAAGGGCCTTAAAGCCACCCAGTTCCACCCCACCTCCATGGACTGCTGTGCTAGGGCCATTATGCCCTGCATTTCCCGGGGACCAGGACCTCAGTGCCTGGCTCCCCGAGGCCGCCCCGCTCCGCTGCCATTCTCACCTAAAGGAACCTAAAGGAAGCGCGGAGGGAGCTGCCGCCCTCACCTAAAGCTGACCACGGGCCCGACCTCCGAGAAAATGTCCTTGAGCTGCTCCTCGGTGGCTTCGTACGGGATGTTCCCCACTGCGGGACACAGACGGCGGGCACCGGTCAGCGCGGCGGGCGACCCCGGGCCCGGCCCCGAGCGGCGCGGAGGGCTCGGCCGGCCCGCTCGCCCCAACGCCCGCCCTCATCCCTGCCCCGTCCCGCGGCGCTGACCGAACACAGAGCGCAGGGAGCGGTCCACGGCCGGGTCCCGCACCGACAGCCCCGCCATGGCGCCGCCGGGCCCCGCGCCACCTCCGGTCCGGCACCACGATCGGCCCCGCGCTTCCGCTTCCACCCGCAGCGCGCATGGAGGCCGCGGTGTACCGGGGAAAGCGCTCCCGCCGGAAACACGGTAGGAGCGGGCAGCGGAGCGGGCGGGATACCGGGATATCGGGATACCGGAACACCGGGATACAGGGACACTGGGCCGAGGGGAGCTGGGTGCTTGCGGGGCCCTTCCCGGGACACCCGGACATGAGGTGCCGGCTCCCGGGGCAGCCCCGCGGCCGCAGCAATCCAATCCCGGCACCGGCCCTAAGGCAGAGCCTTCAGGGTATTCCCCCCCCCCCCCCCCCCCCCCCCCGGTATCCCATCCATTGGTACGTCAACCCTTATCCTCCGGGAATCCCACCCCAGTGCACCCCATCAGTCGGGCACCCCCTCCCTCACACCCCGGGCACCCCATCCCATCAGGGATCCCACCACCTGGCACCCCATTCCATGCAGCACCCAATCCCCATCCCCTTCTCAGAGGATCCCATCCCCCTGGGTACCCCACTGCCCCGGTCACCCCATCCGTGGTCACCCCAGGGCAGCCAGATCCTGCCCTGGAGAGCAGCCGAGGCTCTGAAGTCCCCAGCATGGCAGTGACAGGGACCCTGGTTCTCCATTGCAGCCTGATATCCTGTGTCCTTCTGGTAGGCAGCCACATCCCTGCCCTCTGGTGACATCCTTCCATCCTGGGGCTTGGCAGGAAGGAGACCATGGACATCCCCATCCCTATCCCTGCCCTGGCCACGGAGCCACGGTTCACCCAGCGCCTCAGGTGAGCCTAGAAGGGGGGAATGGGAGCCCTGTGTCTGCTTGAGGTGCAGGCAAAGGGGAGAGCTCAGGGGGCCAGCCCCACACCGGGGGTCTCTTCCCTCAGTGGGGTGGGCTGTGGGTCTGGGGAGGTCCTAACCATGCCTTGGCCTTGCAGGGAGCATTTGGAAGCGGGGCAGCTCCTGGACAAGCGCTACCAGCTGCAGGAGGTGGCAGGGGGGCATGTGGCACTGCCTGTGCTGGAGGAGAAGCTCTCCCTGCTGAGCCTGCCCCAGGATATACCCTGTGGGCTGGTCCACATCCAGGTTGGGACAGCCCCTGATCCCTGCTATAGGATGGAAAGGTCTCGTCCCCACGTGCCACATGTGCCACATCCCTCCCGCAGGATCCCATCCCCTCCAGGACACTCCGACGGCGGACACCTGCCCAGAGACTGCGGGATGAGCTGCGACGGCTGCTGGGCGAGAGCTGGTCGGAGGAGCTGGAGCGAGATGTGCCCCGTGCCTGGCAGCGGCACGGGGACCTGGTGCTGCTGAGCGAGAACAGCCTCAGGGCTGCGCCCTGGGAGCAGCTGGGTAAGGGGAACAGGGTCCTCCGGCCCCATCCTGCCCACAGAGCTCTTCCCAAAGCTCCCGGGTGGATGTGCTGCAGGTCAGGTGCTCTGGGAGACGGTGGCATCAGCGCTGGGTGCTCGGCGGCTGGCCAGGAGAGGACGGGTATTGCCGGGCGGGATGCGGACCCCCAGTGTCACCCTGCTGCTGGGCCAGGACCCCTGGGTGGAGCATGTGGACAACGGGATCAGGTAGGGCAGGAGCTGCGGTGCAGGATGTGGCCTCTGCTGGGAAGGGGCTGCCCTCATCGGGTTTGTGGTGTCCCCCAGGTACACTTTTGATGTGACCAAGTGCATGTTCTCACCCGGCAACATCACGGAGAAGCTGCGGGTGGCATCGCTGCCCTGCGCCGGGGAGGTGCTGGTGGATCTCTATGCAGGTAAAGGAGGGGTTTGGCAGGGCAGAGAGCAATGGTGCAGGTACCCGTGGCATCCAGCTGCGTGTGGAACTTCACTTCCAACCTGGATTGGAAAAATGCCCAGGCTTTGAGCTCCTGCCTGGTCTGTGAGCCCTCAGTTAACTCAGCACTGCTGTCCCTCCTGTGTCCCTGGTGCCTTTGAACAGTTCAGATGACCTTGCACTGCTCTGTACTTAGTGCTGGTCATGGGAATCATGTGGATCCAGGGGAAAGATTTGCCCTCATATCATTTCTGAAAGGCTCCCATAAATGTCCTGGGCCTGTATGGATACACTTCTGTGAAGGAAAGGACCTTAAGATATTCCAGTTCCTACCCCTGCCACAGACAGGGATACCTTCCATAGAGCAGCTTGCTCCAAGGCCCTGTGTCCAACCTGGCCTTGAACACTGCCAGGGATGGGGCAGCCACAGCTTCTCTGGGCACCCCCTGACAGCGCCTCAGCACCCTCACAGGGAAGAGCTTCTTCCTTATATCTAACCTGAACTTCCATTGTTTTAAGTAAAATAAGCTCCTCTGTAAATAGGACAGATTTTGCTTTTGAGGAGGAGAGAGGGATGAATTTCCATTTCCCACTGTCCTGGCTTGTTCCAACCCAGAGCAGAGCAGGTTGAGACCCAGGGTGTCAGTCACATCCCACCCTGCCCCAGGGGAGGTGCCTGGACCCTTCCCTCAGCTGCTGCCACCTCCTGCCCCCCAGGTATTGGCTATTTCACCCTGCCCTACCTGGTTCATGCAGCAGCTGCCTTTGCCCACGCCTGTGAGTGGAACAGCCACGCCGTGGAGGCCCTGCGGAGGAACCTGGTGCTGAACGGCGTGCAGGACCGCTGCCGCGTGCACCATGGGGACAGCCGGGAGGTGAGCGCTGCCCCCAGCCGCAGACCCCATCCCCACACAGCATCCCCTCACCACCCCTGTCTCTCCTTCCAGCTGGAGCTGCGGGACGTGGCAGACAGGGTGAACCTGGGGCTCATTCCCAGCTCGGAGGAGGGCTGGCCGGTGGCGTGCCGCGTCCTCAGGAAGGCCACGGGTGGTGTTCTCCACATCCATCACAACGTGGAGGCTCTCCCAGCGGGATCCAGCCCTGATGCAGAGGCACAGCACCCAGCGGAGCATGGTGGGAAGGAGAAGCAGAGGGGCAGGATCAGACCTGAGTGGAAGAGGTGGGCTGAAGCCACAGCATCGCGGATCCAGGAGCTGCTGGCAGAGCTGCATGAGCAGTCGTGGAGCACCAGCATCCTGCACATCGAGGTGGTGAAGTCCTACGCACCCCATGTGCATCACCTCGTGCTGGACCTCGAGTGCCGGCCCACACTGCCCACAGAGCCCACTGCTAGCTCCCCCAGCACTCCAGATCCCACAGGACCGTGATGCTGGAGCATGGGTGGTGGGAGGTGCCGCCACTGCCTGCTCATAGCTCGGATGTGCTTTACATCCCCTCATTCCCAGTGGCTGTGCCTTTGTGGTGGCACCGGGGGATGCACTCCTATGGGATATCCCTCCAGGAGCCATATCCAGGCTGAGGATGAAGCAAGCTGGGGCTGAGAGCGCTCAAGTCCTGCCCGTCACTGCCTTGAACGCATGGTGGCACTTCCAGCTCCATTTTCACGCAGGAGAGAGCCACAGGGTTGAATAAACCCTGGATTCCTGCTGCTTTTCATTTCAGCGTGTCAGGGACAGGCATTGTGTCTCCATTTACCAACGTGTTTTTTTAGTGTACTGGAACCAGGTCTGTTCATCTCGGTTTCTTCTCACCTTTCTGCAGAAAGAAGGATGTTTCTTACCTCTTGTGTTGGTGTCCATTTAAAACATGAACACTGGTGCCAGTTGGGGGGGTCGAGGGCCCTATGGTGGTGTATGGAGGGGCTCGGCAGCAAAGTCTCTGCTCTCAAGCTCTACCTGTGAACCCAAAGCCCTTTTGCATGAGCCTTGTGTCTGTACCTGCATTGCAGAGAAACCTCCATCCCCAAGGGATCTCCCCCAGGCCCTTTGGTGTCTCTCGGTGCATTTTCCCCTGTGTAGATGTCCCATCTCCTCCTGCAACGCTGGGAACCTCTGTCCTAGGGCAGGGATCCCTGGGATGCAGCCAGTGTGTGGGCAGAGCCCTCACGTCTGCTTTGGGGCTGCTCCCAGCTCACTCCCACACCCTGTGTGCCAAGAAGCCACCTTCCCACGCTGTGAGCCCCACACCTCATCCTGTTTCCCTATTGCCTATGCTGCTGCGGGCACAAGGAGCCCAATAGGAACCATGTCTGCCCACAAAGGGCAAGGACAGACTGGAGCCTTGCAGCAAGCCCATCCCCTGATGCGGGCAGAGCTGGGGGACACCGCGGCCGTGGTGCTCGGGTCTCAATCCACAGCCTGCAGCCGTGCTGGGCACCCCAGAGACCCCGAGGGGCAGTTCGGGTGGCTGTACCCTTCCTACCGGCCTGTGTGTGCTCTCTGGGAGGAGCTGCCTTCCCATCGGGCTGTGTGCAGGGAAGCAGCCTGGGCAGCGCGCCCTGCTCCGGGCACCGAGCGGGCCGTGCCCGGCAGTGCCGGGGGGAGCCGTCCCCGGGGGCCCGGAGCTGTGCCCGAGGGGAGGCGGCTGCTGAGCCCCAACCGCGGGGTTGGACGCGCCGGGCGCCGCCTCCCGCCCGGGACGCGCCGTCGGTGCCGGAGGTGCGGCGGGTGCGGTGCCTTTAAGGAGGCGGCACCGCCCTCCCCTTTCCCTGCTCGCTGCTGCCGGGAGGCGCCGGCCGGAGCCGAGGCAGGTACCGGGGGAACGGGGGGTGGGGTGCGGGTGCTCCCTTGCATCCCGTCCCGGTCAGGCCCGGGGCTGCCGGCTGTGCCCGTCCCGGCGGCCCGGGTCGGTGTCGTCGTTGTTTCCCGGTCCCGTCCCTTTGCTCCTCTTGCCCTCGGGCTCGGCAGGAAGGTCCCTCCCAACAGGGTCGGTAGCAGCCGCTCCCAGCCGCCGTCCGTGCCTCGGCTCGCCGGTGCCGTCGAATGTGCAAAGACCCCCGGTGGGCGCTCCGGGACCGGCTCCGTCGGGGCGGGCGCTGCCGCTGCTGTGCGGAGCGCTGCCGGATCCTGCCTCCGCCGCCCCGGGTGCGGGTGTGTGTGTGCAGCAGCCCGGGGCAGCTCTTTCCCCCCGACCGTGCTGGGTCCCGCAGAGCCGGCTGAGATCAGCGGGGCTGGCGGGCGGCCCGCAGCAGCGCCGTGCCCTGGGCAGGGCCGGGAGGCGGCTGGGTGCGGGCGCTCGGGGCTGGGAGGAGGAGGCAGCCAGCCCTGCCCCGGCTGCGGGCACCGGGGGACACAGCGAGGCTGCGAGCCGGGATGCGGATGTGCTGAGCGCAGGGATTGCTCCCAGCACGGACGCGTCCGGATACTGCTGGTTGAGAGCGAGCGATCCCTGGCGGAGCGATGTCGGAGGCCGTGGATCTGTCCTTCCTGTCGGATGTGGAGAAGGATTTGATCCTGCAGGTCCTGCAGCGCGATGAGGAGCTCCGCAAAGCGGAGGAGAGGAGGATCAGGTGAGGCTGGGGCCGGGCAGGGCGCTGCGAGGGGCGATGTGAGCCGTCGCGGCTCTGACGCTGCTGGGGTCCGAGCAGGCGTCTCAAGAACGAGCTGCTGGAGATCCGTCGGAAGGGGGCCAAGCGCGGCAGCCAGCGCTACAGCGAGCGGACGTGCGCCCGCTGCCAGCAGAGCCTGGGCCGGGTCAGCCCCAAGGCCAACACCTGCCGGGGCTGCAACCACTTGGTGTGTCGGGACTGCCGCGCCTACGGCCCCAGCAGCGCCTGGCGCTGCAAAGTCTGCTCCAAGGAGGCGTGAGTACCCGGGCTGGGACCTCTGCATGCCCCTCCTGGCCCCCTCCGAGTCCCACTTACCCCAGCTTGATGCCCCATGGTCCTTGCCTAACTCCGCTGGTCTTCTTCAGTGCAGGGCAGATGTCTCTGCTGTCAATTCCCAGCGTGCGTATCCATGGTTGGGTGATGGAGAGCTGGGTTGTGACCCACTCTTGTGCCTCCATGCCCCCCCCCCATTCCTTTTCCCCCCTTACTTTACTCCAGCATCCCCCATGCTCCTTGTGCAGCCTGTGTTTTTAGCACCCCAGGTCCTCCCTCTTGGCTGTTCTTGTTCTATAAAACCCATCTTGCTTCCACGTTTGCTGGGGATGTAGCTGGGTCCATTGTCTGCCCAGTGCATCATCACCTGCTGAATGTGCCCACTGTGATCATGTGCTCTCTGGCTGGTGGCAGCACTGAGGGCGGTGTTGGGGTGCCCTCCTGCCCACCCTCAGTGCCCTCCTGCCCTGCAGTGAGCTGAAGAAGACAACAGGCGACTGGTTCTATGACCAGAGGGTCAACCGCTTCGCCAACCGGCTGGGCAGCGACATGGTGCGGCTGTCCCTGCGGCACAAGGCAGCAGGTAGGTGTGCCACAGCTGTGCCTCATCCTGCATCCCAGACCTCTGGATGCTCCGGCCTTCCCTGGTTGGCTGGGAACAGCTCCTGCTCCAGGCAATGGGCTTGGTGCGGTGGTTCTCCTGATGCCTCTCTCCTTCCAGCCAGCAAAAGGGAGACTGTGGGACAAACCCTGCTCCAGAAAGCCCAGCTTGGGGAGCCCAAAAGCTCCTCCCCAGTGCAGAAGCAGAGCCCACCTGCACCTCGGGAGGGATCTAGGTGAGGATCCTGCTGTCTGCTCTGCTCCAAGCCCCAGGCGTCTGCTGCAGGGATGGGAGCGATGCTGCTTGGCTCAGTGTTGGCGCAGCAGCTCCCTCTCAGTCCGTCCTCCTTGCCAAACAGGACATACCTGTGGTTTGGTTTGTCTGCAGCTTGTTTCCAGATGCCTCAGACCCTCGGGATGGCAAAAGCGACACAGAATCCATGGAAAACATGAGCCTGGATGGCTACAAACCAAGTCCTGGTGGGCTGGGGGGCAGGTGAGGGGCTCCCTGGGTGGGTTGGGTAAGGACCTTCATGTGGAGTGTGGTTCTCCCAGCCTAGTGAGGGGGAGCTGGGCTGAAGCCTGTCTGTAGGCAGGCAGGTCCTCTGCTCCCAGGCTGGGGTGCTCCGGGGAGCTTGTGGGGGGATGGAGCATCCTGGCCAGCACTTGTTCTCCCAGCTCTGCCCCTGGCCTGGGACAGACCTTTCCATGTCCTCCACAGGAGGAACTCGCTGGAGAGAACCGCCCCTCTCCGAGATGGAAAACAGGTTCCTGCACCAGCAGGACCTGCTGCCTCCAGCTTGACCCTCCCTCTCCACTCCAAGCACGTGTTCTCCGGACGGGTGCGTGCCCTGTCCTGGGTGTGGAGCCGGGGTCCCTATGGGATGCACATCCCTGCCCTCCTCTGATGGGACCTGTCCTCCGCAGGATGCTGCCATGGGGAGCCGCAGCAGCACCTTGGATGAGCGCGAAATGATGTTTAAGAAGAACCCGCGTCGGGTGGTGAGGCCGGCAGGTGAGCGCTGTGTGCGGTGCAGCGGGGTTTGCGTGGTGGGCTTGTGGTGCGGGGGGCAGCCCCCTGTTGAGGGAGCAGCAGGGCTGTGCGTGCCCTGCACCACTGCCTCCCGCCTCACCATCCCTTGTGCAGACTACACCAAGTCGGTGATTGACCTGCGCCCCGAGGACTTCGTGGGGGAAGGCGGCTCTTTGGGGGACAGGAGCAAGTCAGTCCCTGGCCTCAACACAGAGCTGGTGAGACCCTCATCATGCCATGGTGCTGGCTGCCTGGCTGGTGATGTGCCCGTGCATGGCTCGTCCATGTCCTTGCAGGAGGAGGAGGAGGAGGACATTGATAACCTGGTGGAGATCCATCGCCAGAGGGTGGCCCGGGGCAGCATGCGCAGCGGCACCTCCTCGGTGAGTCATGGAATCATAGAACCAACCGGGTTGGAAAAGAGCTTTAAGATCATCAAGTCTAACCATTACCCCAAGGCCATCACGAACCCATGTCACTGAGGGCCTCATCTACATGGTTTTGAACTTCCAGGGATGGTGATTCCATCACTGCCCTGGGCAGCCTGTTCCAGAATTCCCATGGCTCTGCTGCGGGAAGAGATGGTGGAGAACGGGAATCAGTGGGAGGGAGGCAGAGTGGGCAGCCTCTGGGCTGCGTGGACAAGAGATGTGGGTATGGGGGCTTGAAAGGAATCAAAACAAGGAGACCCAGCTTTCTTCTATGGAGCCTGCATGTGATGGGATGCACTTAGCACCTATTCCCAGTCACGGGGATGAGGGTGGCTGTGCAGAAGAGGCCTTGCTGAGGATGAGGAGGGTCTATAAGTGATGCTGCACTGGCTCAGCCCTGCCATGTCTTCCAGAGCACACTGGGGAGCATGGTCAGCATTTACAGCGAGGCCGGAGACTTCGGCAGCGTCGCTGTCACCGGGGGGATCTGCTTCTCCTTGAGCTACGAGCAGAAGACACAGACCTTGTTCATCCACGTGAAGGAGTGCCGCCAGCTGGCCTATGGGGACGAGGGCAAGAAGCGCTCCAACCCGTGAGAGCCATGGGGTGGTGGTTGGGTTGTGGGGTGATGTCTTGGTGAGGCAGGAGGTCTGGGTTGCCCTGGGAGGCGCAGGCGGTCAGTTGTGGTGAGCCCTTGGTGCTGTTCCTCCCACCAGGTATGTGAAGACCTACCTTCTGCCCGACAGATCCCGGCAAGGGAAGCGTAAGACAACCATCAAACGGAACACCATCAGCCCCCTGTACAATGAGCTGCTCAAGGTGATGGGGATAGGCTGGGATGCAGGCTCTCAGCCCTAGGGATGCTGCTGGACCAACCAGGGGAGGGATGTGCTCTGAACCATGGGAGGGCTCTGCAGAGGCCCCATATCCAAACACCCTGGAGGCTGGGAAGACCCACTCCCAGACTCTGATGGGGCTGTGGTGTCAAGCCCTGGGGCTATGGTGGGGTGGAGGTGCAGATGTGGATGTGGTTACAGGATGCCTTCCTGGTCCTGTGGCATCCCCCAGGGCTTGGTTCTGCTTACCCTGCGCACTGCCTTCCATGTACAAGGCTCCTGGACCCACTGCAGGCAGGTTACAGTGGTTGGAGGGGAAGCGGATGGCTGCTGGGGCAGAGATAAGGCAGTTCTGAGCCCAGAGGCACTTGGTGCTGCCCTTCGCCACCCCCACTGCAGCCTCCATAAGGTGGTAGGACTGGCTGGCTCCATCCTTGAGCCTGGCAGTGCATCCCTAGGGAGGCAGGGATGGAAAGTGGGAATTAGTTTAGTTCCCAGGCTCCTACCACCCTGTGTTTGCTGAGGTTTCACCACCTGGGGCTCGGTGGCCTGGCAGAGCTCAGCTTGTGATGGGATGGGGTGGGATGGCTGGATGCCCTGAGCCCTGGTCCTGCCTCTGCGTGGGCTCTGGGGAGAGCATGGTCTGCACCACTGCGCCAGCACTTTGAGGTTGGGAAGGAAGACAAGCATCCTGTGTGCACCCATTGCTCCTGATGCGTGCGCCCAGCCTGCCGCTGCCTGCTCATGGGGCTTCTCCTGTCTCCCCCCTAGTACGAGATCCACAGGTCCCTGCTGCCCGAGAGGACGCTGCAGTTCTCGGTCTGGCACCACGACCGCTTTGGCCGCAACACGTTCCTGGGTGAGGTGGAGGTGCCGCTGCACGCCTGGGACTTCCAGAGGCACCTGGAGGAGTTCCTGCCCCTGCACGGCAAGGTGCTGCCCTGTGCCCACCGCATCCCTCTGCCTGGGGGATGCGGAGACCTCCATGTGGGATGCAGGGGCTGCCAAAGTCCTGTTTCAAGTCAAACCCTTGGGGAAGTGAAGCCCCAGCAGCAGGCAGCAATGCTGTCATAGTAAATAAGGGCAGAGAGCCCCCTTCTTTTCCTTGCTAAGTCCCCTATGTGATGCTGGGAAACTTGTCTCTGCTCCATCAATTATTTCCATGCTGTTTCCTGGCTCTGCGCCAGCTGGGAGGAGTTGGAGCCAATGCAGGGAAACAAATGGTGGAAATTGGCCTGGACATCCTGCTATGATTCCAGAGCAAAGCAGGGATGGCCTTACTGCAGCTCCCTGGCAGCAGATGCTGCTGCTGGGCTTGAGGCTGGTTCTCTGGGCTAACTCATACTGTGGTCTCAGTTTTGTGGTGTTGGGGCTCGTGGAAACCCCTAAATAGGGTTTCTTAAGGGAAGTGATGGAGCCAAATAAGGAACCCAAAGGAGCTGGTGTGAATCTGACCTGGTGGTGCTGCAGAGGGTCTGCAGGCATTTGTGCCGGCTAAACCACATCTGGGAAATGCCAGGCCCTTTGGCACAGCAGGGGAGGTGCTGCAGGCAGGCCAGACCACCACCATGTCCACTTCACCCTCCAGCAGTGTTTGTGTGTTTCTCTGCAGATTGGGGTGGATGCTGCTGGTCTCCACCAGTACAAGGGGGAGCTGGTTGTCTCCATGAAGTACATCCCATCTCCCAAGCACCCTGTGGCTGGGAATGGCAGGAAGGGTGAGTGCTGTGGGTCAGTGTGTAGTGTGTGGGACCTGCTTGTGGCCGTGAGGGCTGGGTCTGGGGGGGTTTCTTGCATGGTGCTACTGCAGCCTTCCTCTCTGCTGTGCTTGCAATGATTCTCTGGGTCGGGACAGACCTGGCTGTCCACAGGCTGGCCGAGTGGTCCCAGTGCCTTCATGGGGCTGGACCAGTTGTCTGCCCTCACTTCATCAGGAAGGGATGGATCTAGCTGGGATCTGTGCCTGCATCTGCGGTGCTCAGCAAGACCATGACAGAAAGGTGGTGGAAATGAGGGTTGATTAGTTGTTGCTGTGGTGGGCTTTTCCCAGGCAAAACAGGGGAAGGTGGGGAGCTCCAGGTCTGGATCAAGGAAGCCAGGAACCTCACGGCTGCCAAATCTGGGGGGACCTCGGACAGCTTTGTCAAGGGGTGAGTGTGGGTCCTGGATGGGCGCTGTGCTCCCTGGCTGCATCCCAGGGCACTTCCCAGCGCTGCTGTGGGGACATGGGGAGGGAAGGGACTCTGCTGTCTGCCCAGAGGTAAGATGCTCCTGGTACCAAATCCCCTGGGTTCTGCTGGTTGAGAGGTGATGGTAGGATACTGTGTGCAGGGCAGGGCTCCAACTGCCACCACGTCATCTCAGGGGTCCCCAAGCCATCAGGCAGCATAGCTGGGATCAGCAGCCCCTGGTCCTTGCCCTCTCCCATCCTTAGGCTGCTTGCAGCCTGTTGAGGAGCTTTAGTGGAGGCAGAGCAGAGCCCCAGCCCCTTGCCGTGGTCCTTATTCCCAAGCCCTGTGAGGGAAGGTGGGCTCAGGACATGCTGCTAAACCCAAGGGGCTGCTTCCCCAGCTACCTCCTGCCACACAAGACCAAAGCCTCCAAGAGGAAGACACCAGTGGTGAAGAAGACCCTGAACCCTCATTACAACCACACCTTCGTCTACAATGGCATCAACCCCGAGGACCTGCAGCACATCTGCCTGGAGCTGACGGTCTGGGACCGGGAGCCACTGTCCAGCAATGACTTCCTTGGGGGTGTCCGGCTTGGGGTGGGAAATGGTGAGGAGCTCGGGGACAAGGAGCGCTGTGGCCTATCAAAGCATGGGGAGGAGGAGCCCTGGGGTCCATCAAACCGTGGGGATGAGGAGTGCTGTGGCACATCAAACCGTGGGGATGAGGAGTGCTGTGGCACATCAAAGCATGGGGAGGAGGAGCCCTGGGGCCCATCAAACCATGGGGACGAGGAGCCCTGCTTGGCGCTGCCTTGCTGCAGGCAGGAGCAGCGATTTCTGCCCACATCCATCCTTCCCACAGGCATGAGCAATGGACAAGCTGTGGACTGGATGGACTCCACAGGCGAGGAGCTGAACCTATGGCAGAAGATGTGTCAGTACCCAGGCTCGTGGGCAGAGGGGACGCTCCAGCTCCGCTCCACCATGGCCAGGCTGAAGCTGTAGGCACTGAGACACAGGAATACACTCACTGCATGGCCCAGCAGAGCTGCCAAACGTGGGTTGTTCTGTTTTATCCTTACACTTCAATAAACATGACCTCTAAACAGGCTCGGGCAGAAAGTCTTCTTGGCCCAGCTTTGTTTAAAGGGTTTTCCTTTTGTCTTAAGCTTTGTACCAACTTTCAGGCTGGAGTCCTTGTGGACCCTCCCTTATTTCCCCCCAGGCAGAATGCTTTGAGATGTGGTTGGGTTGTTGGTTCTTTCCATTCTTCTTCCTCCCACCCCCTGTGTTTCACAGTCTGCTCCCTCTTTGCCTTCTCCACCCTTCTCTTGCTGACTGGTTGCAGGACTGGGGCAGCCCTGCACATCCCAGCCCTGGCTGGAGATGGTGGTGGAGATGATGATGGTGTTGGAGATGGCCAGGATGGAGCCGTGCAGGGTCACCTGGGGATGGTGCTCCCCAGGCAGCATTCCTTCCCTAGCCTGTCCTCAACACACCTGGTTCCAGCACTGGCTTTTAATAACAAATGTTTATTTCAAGTTAATTCTATTGCCAGAACTGCTCCCGGGAAGGGTGCCTGTGGTTGGTAAGGGGAAGCGAGGGGCAGGGTGGAATGTTGAGCCCTTGGTGGGCTGCTGCTGGCTGTGCTGAGCGTGGGGCTGTAGCTTTGAATACAGACTTTATGGCAGGACCCTGCCCAGCAGGGCTGACCCAGGGCATAGGGGGCGGGTTCACCCTGTGCATGGGGTGAGGATGATGATGGTGAAGCTGCTCTGTTAGAGCCTATTTATTGCCCTGCTTGTCCCCACTGTTTCCCTGTTCCCCCTGCCCTGGGGTTGAGCAGAAGCCTTCCAGTGTCTCCCACCGTGGTCCTGGGGAGCCATCCCACCTACAGCACATGGCCCCATCCATGCTCTGTGCCAGAGCAGCCAGCACGGGGGTCCCCTTCCCTGCAGCTCCCTGGCATCCTGCTCCTCCTCTACAATGGGCCACAAGGAAAGCGGGAAGGAAGGTGTCCGAGGGGGTCCCATCGCTGCCTCACTCGCAGGGGTCCCCGCTCTGCGCCCGCCGCGCTGCCTCCTGCTCGCTCAGCAGGTAGGTGTCGATGAACACAAAGAGCTCATCGGGGTTCACGGGGTTGATGTAGCGCTCCCGGTCCATGCCCCCCTTGTCCAGCAGCACCGCGTTGAAGTGGGAGCGGGTGAGGCGCAGGAACTGCCTGATGGGTGCAAGGGGAGCTGGGATTAAGGCTGGAGGGGGTGCATGGAGGGCTGAGCCTGCCCACCCCATCCAACAGTGCTTGTGTTCTCTGGGGGTGTTGGCTCCCATCGCTTCCTCAGGTCTGGGGATGCTGCATTCAGACTTTACGGGGGTGTCCCCACACTGCACAAGCGCCTCTAGCGCAACAGGTTGTACTGGGATGGTTTGTTCACAACCAAGGTAAGGGATGGTCCCCCCTTACCTGAGCTCCTCAATGATGCCAGGGGAGAGCCGGTGCTCCCGGATGCGCCCCACCTCGTGCGGTGGCTGCCCCACCATCTCCACAGTGGTGATGTGACGCAGGTCCAGCCCGCAGGCAGCTTGCTGTGGATGGGAGGGGTGATGGTGATGGGATGCTGGGGTGGAGGTGGGAAGGGGGGGCAGCAGGAGGGTGTCCTCACCTGCAGCATGGACATCTGCATCTTGTAGTAGCGGTTGGAGGGGTCGGGGGCTGAGATGATGAGGAGACGGCGCTTCTCATAGAACTGGTCCAGCAGGCTGGCGGCCGAGCTCACATCTGTGTTGATCTGCATGGCTGGGGCGAGAGGGGAGCGTGTGGGGAGGGTTTTACCCATCTCCCCTTCCCTATCCGTTCACCCTGCCCCACACCTACGTGCACAGATGGGCTGGGAGCCCGTCCACTGCTGTGTGGACTGGCAGACCCGCAGGGAGGTCCCCACGCGCTCGTAGCCCCCCTCGCACTGGTACTCGCAGGTAGCCCCGTAGTTGTTGCCGTCGGAGGTGCAGGAGAGGTGCCCGTTCTGCGGGGGCTTCAGCACAGGGCAGCGCCTCACTGTGAAGGGGAAGGCTGGTGAGGGCTGGGGGCGATGGGGCACGGTCCCAGCCATGGGGTGAGGAGCCTGGGAGTGGCTTCACCTTGGACACGGATGCTGAACTTGCAGCTGGCTCTGTTGTAGGCCTGGTCATGGGCAGTGTAGCGGATGATGTGCTCTCCTTCAGGGAATTCTGAGCCGGGCTCCGGGCCTCGCAGCGTCACCCTGCATCCAGCAGATGGGTTTCTCCATCGGTGGTACCCAGCATGGTTCATAGCCCCACCAGCAATGCCCACAGCACCGTCACCTCACCTCTTGATGATGCCATCCGCAGAGTCCTTCACACGGGGGGGGTCCCAGTAGACAATGGCAGTCAGCTTGCCAGGCTCAGCTATGCGCTCCCGGGAATCCGGGCAGCGGATCTTGGGAGGCTCCAAGTCTGCCCATAGGGAAGAGTGGCAGTCGGGAAGGCTGTGAGTGCTGGGGCTGGGCTATGAGAGCTGGGTACTGGTGCTTGGACACTGCAGGGTGCTGTGCTCCAGGTTGCATAGCACAGGCATCCCAGAGCCAGCAAGACCTGCTGTGGAATGCCTCAATCCTGGACCAATGTGCCCTGCACTACCCATGCTTTGGGGCTAACAGCACCTCTGGGAGCATCACTGATAGGGGCCCAAGGACACAAGGTGCAGGAGCTGGCACCTACTGATTCCTGGGTGGGATGTGGAGGTGATACCTGCAGGCACCCCAGGGATGGAGGTGGCCTCTCCTTGCATGCATGGAGCTGTGAGGACAGAGGGTGAGACTTTACCTACACAGACTGGCTCGCTGCCGCTCCAGCGCCCATCCTCCATGCAGACCCGGCTCCGGTCCCCCTCCAGCTGATATCCGGTCAGGCAGGAATAGTCACAGCGGGAATCCATCTGCACCCCGGCCGAGCACACGTAGGAGCCACGCAGCACCGCGGGCAGCACATGGCACCGGATCTCTGCCATGGACGGAGCCAAGAGGGGAGGGAGGGAAGCGGCTCCCCGGCCATACCCGAGGGCAAGGCATGCGTAGGGGATGCCGGGGCACACTCACGTCGGCAGTACGCCATCCCGGACCAGTGGCGGCTGGGCAGGCACTGTACGGCGCTGGGCCCCACCAGCCGGTACCCACGAGCACAGCTCAGCTCGCAGCGGGTACCCAGGGTGCTGCGGTAGGAGCCGCCACGGGGCGAGTAGCACGTGGCATCGCCGCGGTGGATGCTGAGCGTGGCGCACCACTGCGGCACTGCGGGACAGGAGCCAAGTGAGGGGGGTACCCGGCCCCACTGTGACTCAGTGTGCCCATGGGGAGCCCCAAGGGATGGGTTAGGGTGAGGGTACCTCGACGGTAGTCCAGGGCAGGCTCGGGGGGCACGTCTTCTGTGTACACCTCGTTGGTGTGGCTCTCGGAGGTGTAGTAGCCAGACCCTGGGGAGGAGGAAAGAGATGAGGAGGCTGCTGTGTGATGGTTTGTGGTTGCCGCCATGCACCCCCCTGCCTGGAAACATCCCAACAAGAGATTCCCATCCCTGTCCTGCTGTTCCTGGGGCTGCCATCAAGGGTTAAGCCTGGCAGACAGTGAGCCCAGTCCCCAGTGACACTGTGTGTGCTGGCACTGGATGCAGACTAAACAGTGGCAGGAGCAGCCGTGGTTATGGCAGGAAACAGGCGCTGGCACAGATCGGGCTGGCACCGACCCCTGGCTTTGCACTGCTGGGAAGTGCTTCCACCCGCTCCGTGGCGCCATCCCTGCAGTCCAGTATCCCAAAGGAATAGAGCTGCCCTCTCATCCCAGCAGAGCCCCTAGCCAAGGCAAGGGATGCAGGGGATGCTGCAGCCCCCCACTCCCATCAGGGAACATGAAGCTGCTGGAAGGGCTGGCCCCGTGCCACCCATGGCCCCATGGATAGGGGGAGGAGAGCCCTTGCACCATCCTCACGTCCCCCCATGGGCCAGGGACCAGCACGCAGGGGCTGAGGGCTGCTGTCCTCCCCTTCGGCGCCGCGGCAGCCACGGCATTCCCCAGCTCTGAGCTCACGTTTCCGCTGCGTTTCCGCTGGCCCCCTCCTCGCCATCATCCATCCACCCCATCCCACTGCGCTCCCTGCTCCAGATGGGCAGCGAAGGGACGATGGGTAAAGCAGCACCCCTGCTGTGGCTGCAACTCCCGTTCACCCTGCTCCAGGCTTTAGGAAGCCTGGATATCCACGGAGCCCATTCCCAGCAACAGCCCCGGGGAGGAAACTCCATTACAAATCTTTCCAACATGAACTTTATTACGGAGCGATTCCCTGCCGCTTCCCACAAGCTCCATAAAGTTGCCCACTCGTTCCCACAAGCCTTTCATCCCGATGTGCTTCCCACACTGCCTCGGGGAGCTGAGGGGACCAGGACAGGGCTGGCATCCATGGGGCTGGTGGTAGGGATGTCAGTGACCTCCCCAAGCAGGGATGCTTCCTGGGGGGGTTACTGAGCCCCTCATCAGGTCTCTATGGATGGATCACACCTTGTCCCCGCAGGCAGATGTGCCATTTCATTGTGACATTCCCTTTCTGTTCCTTCTCACCTGGGGACACCGGGTAGGAGCATCCCGAGCCAGCCGTGCTGGTGTAATGGCAAGGGGATGGGATGGGGATGGGAGCAGGGGAGTGAGAACCCTCCCAAACAGGTCAAAGGCGTTGATCCCTGACCCAGTTGTGGGGCTGAGTGCTTGATCCAAGCAAACATCTGCATCTGACATCCTATGGGAGCAGGGAGTCAGCGGGAATGCTGCAGGCGTGATGCAGAGCTGGTTTTGCTCCCCTCTGGATGCCCCCCAGCACCCCCTCTGCTCTCCCACAGCACCCCATACCCCACCGCTGCTCTCCCCATCGCTCACACCCTGCTCCCCTCCCTCCATCCCCACTGCGAGCCCCCGATGGGAGCAGGACCCCGCAGCCTGCATCCCTGTGGAGCCAAGCACTCACCTTCATGCCACGTGGATGACACCAGCCTGGCCAGGACAACCAGCAGGACGGGGGCCGCATCCTGCGCCATGCCGGGGGCCGTGCGGGGCTGGGGGCAGGACCACGGCCCTGCTGCCTGCGCTGAGCAAACCTACTTCTCCCCTCGGCTGCCCGTCCCGAGCATTCAAAAGCCGTGAGTCAGGCCCAAAACGATGGGGCTGTTAAAAATAACAAGTCCCAGGATCTCCTGTTTTCCAACGCACCTCCTGCTTCTCCCGGGCTTTGGAAGGTTGTGGGATCCTTTCACTTTGCAAGCAGAGCCAGGAGCCTGTTTGGACACAGCAGAGAGCCGAGTCTGTGCCAAGCTCCAGGAATGGGGTTCCGGGATGCTAAGGATGAACCCCCGGGATCCAGGACCCTTTGTGCCAGGAGGGAGGGAGAGCCCCGCTGCAGCCGCGGGCTCCGAACGCGGTCCGGAGGCAAACGCTTCCAGCTGGGAGCTGTTTTCCAGCTGAGGTTCAGCCCCGCGGCGCAGAGGTAATGAAGCACGTTCCTTAGGACCCGTGTCCATGGGGCTGGATGGGAGGAGGCAGCCGCCGTCTGGGGTTTGGGATCTGGAGCGTGGTGATGAGGGCAGGCGAGGGATGAGCCTGGCATGGGCAGGTAGAGCTGGCGTGGGGCGGAGGGGGGGGCACTGCCTGAATGCATTAATTATGTGGCGGCCAGCACAGTAATTAATAGCACAGCTGGCCTGGCAGCAGAGGGGAGCCAAGAGGCCATGTGCGGGGACACCCCCGGGGAGGGGATGGGGTGCTCGCCCTCTGGTGGCTGTGCCATGTGCTAGGGCATGGAGTGGCTGCCCCGGCTGGTCCCAGCTCTGCTGTGGGGTGCATATGGGATGGAGCGGGGGGCCATGGTAGGGCTGGGGTGTATCGGCAGTGCTGGGGCAGGAGAGCAGGGAGTGGGGGCATGGGGCAGGCAGTGGGTGGTATAGCGCAGGAGAACAAGGAGTGGGTGGCATGGGGCAAGCTGAAGGCGGTGTAGGGCAGGCGGGGGGGCATGGGACGGGCAGGGCGTGGTATAGGGCAGGAGAGCAAGGACTGGGTGGCATGGGGCAAGCGGAAGGCGGTGTAGGGCAGGCTGGGGGGGGGGCATGGGACAGGCAGGGGGTGACAAAGGGCATACGGCAGGTGACACAGCGCAGGCACCGGGCGGCATGTAGCCTGCAGGGGGCGACACGTGGAGGGAGGAGCGCCACGCCGGGGCGCCGCGCCAACGCCTTCGGTCGCGCTCGGCTGTTTCCGTAAGCGCTCGGCCGTTTCCGTAAACGCTCGGGCGGCTCCGGCGCGCAGCGGGGCGGAGCGTGTGCGGCTGTGTTCGGGCCGTGTCGGCCATGGCGTCCCCGTCGCGGCGGCTGCAGACGAAGCCGGTGATCACCTGCCTCAAGAGCGTGCTGCTCACCTACACCTTCGTCTTCTGGGTGAGAGCCCGCCCCGGCCCCGCCGCCCGGCGCGCCCGCGCCGCCTCGGCGCGCCCGTGTCGAGCTCTGCCCGTGCCCGCAGGTGTCGGGCATCGTGCTGCTGGCGGTGGGCGTGTGGGGCAGCGTGAGCCTCGCCGTGTACTTCTCGCTGCTGGACGAGAAGGCCACCAACGTCCCCTTCGTGCTGGCGGGCGCAGGCACCGTCGTGGTGCTCCTGGGCACCTTCGGCTGCTTCGCCACCTGCCGCGGCAGCACATGGATGCTCAAGCTGGTGCGTGGCTATGGGGGGGATGGATCCCAGCCGCTCCTGACCCCTCCCGACCCGCCTGACCCATCCCGGCATGGCCCCAACCTCCGTGTCCCAACCCTGTCCCATCCTTCCCCATCCCATCCAACTCCATCTTTCCCCACACCATCCCAAACCTGTCCCACCCCACCCCGTTGCAACTCCGTCCTGTCCTACCCCACCACAACCCTGTCCCATCCTCCTCCATCCCATTCTCCTTCATCCTTTCCCACGCTGTCCCAGCCCCATCGCATCCCACCCCATCCTGTCCCATCCTATCCCATCGCAACCCTGTTCTGTCATACCCCACCACAACCCCAATCCCATCCCATTCTACCCTGTCCCAGCCCCATCCCATCATACCCCATCACAAGCCACCCTATCCCAGCCCCATCCCATCTTACCCCATCAAAGCCCTGTCCCACCGTACTGCATCCCAACCACGTCCCGTCCTACCCCATCCCAACCCTGTCCTATCTTCCCCCATCCCAACCCCTTCCCGTCCTACCCTATCGCAACCCCATCCCGTCGCACCCCACCCCATCCTGCCCCATCCCCTCCGGCCCATCCCACCCCGTCCTTTCTGCCCGCAGTATGCCATGCTCCTGTCCCTCATTTTCCTCATTGTCCTGGTGGCCGCTGTCGTGGGGTTCGTCTTCAGGCATGAGGTGAGTCTGCGGGGCTGCTGCTGACTCTCAGTGCTGTGGAACCAGTCTGGTGCTGGTGTTAACCCAGGTACAGCTGGAGATGGCACTGGAGGGACCAGTGGGAGCAGTGCTTGCTTTAGCTAAAATGGGTTTAAACCGGCCCAAAGAGCAGCTTGGTCCCTGTAAGACCACAGAACATGGAATGGTTTGGGTTAGAAGGAACCTTAAAGCTCATCCAGCTCCAGCCCCCTGCCACGGGCAGGGACACCTTCCACTAGAGCAGCTTGCTCCAAGCTCTGTCCAATCTGGTCCTGAAGGACCGGTAAGGTCCCCATAGGGAAGAGGCTGGGTACACGCTGCCCCTTCACCAGAACAGGCCAAGTGGCCTGGACTTTAATTCCTGGCTTTGGTCTATCTTGTGCAGTATTTTCTGTAATTAAATCATTAAATTAAAGCCTCTGAGGCTTCCTGCACCACGGAGCAGCCTCTTGGGGGGAGCTGGCACCACGCACATCCTTGTTATGACGCACACATCCCTGCTGCCACAGCATCCCAGCCTGCCCTCGAATACAGCCTTTACCTGCCTGGGGACAGGGAACGTCTGCTGGCCACGGCCAGACTCATTCCTGCCATCACCAAGAGGTGACTAACATGGGGCCACAGGTCCCCAAGCGCGGGAGGGGATGGCAGCACTGCAGCGACCTCTCTGTTGCAGATCAAGACCAACTTTGAGAGTAACCTCAACCTGGCCTTGAAGGGCTATAATGCGACTGCAGATCGGCACAGCGAGGCTGTTGACACCATCCAGAGAACCGTGAGTGCTCTGGGATGGTGGTGGGAGAATGGTTCTGCACCATGGGGCTTGAGTTTGGGAGGAGATGCTGGGTGAGATGCGGACAGTTCGCGGGGAGGTAGTGGCAAGGGAGTGATGGTGGGATGTGGGTGATTATCCTTCCCCTTCCAGCTGCACTGCTGTGGGGTACAGAACTACTCGGACTGGGAGAGAACTGAATACTTCACCCAGAGAGGCATCCCCCAGAGCTGCTGCAGGAGCCAGGATGACTGCTCGGAGGAGGACCTGAAAGACCTGAGCAAGGCCAAGCTGAAGGTGTTTGTGGATGTAAGTGAAGCTCAGCAAATCCCTCTGCCTGTCCTGGAGGTGGGAGGGCAGAGCTGGATGGGTGGAGAAGGACTTCTTCCTGATGAGACTGGAAAGAACTGCTCCCTGTAGCCCAGGGATTCCCCTAGGGTGGATGTGGGTGTATGGTACAGAGAAATGAGCCCTTCCTTGTGTCCGATGTCCCCTCCACTCCTCCCTTGGAGCTCAGGGACCAGCCAGACCCAAGTGTTTGTGTGCAGCTGAATAAGAAGGTCATTTCCCAGTGAAGTGTGGGCACTGCTGATGTCTCTCTGCCCCTGTGCTGTGCAGGCAGGGGTGACCTCACCCTGCAGGTGGTGCAAGGGATGTGCCTCTGATGAGTCACTGGTTCAAGGCAAGGACCAGGAGCACCTTGCTCAACCCAGTTCCCTTGGGAGCAGCCCATGGGCAGCCCTCCCCTTGGTAATGCTGCTGTGCTGGGAGCTGCTCACTGATAGAGGAAGGACTTTGACAGGGCCAGGCAGGAGAATGGGAATGTCTTCCCCTGGCACTGGTGTGTGCTGTGGTGATAAGTGCAGCACCCACGTGCCTGCTGTCCCTCCTCCGCAGGGGTGCTTCTTCCTGGTCACGTCAGCGATGGAGTCAAAGATGAGCGTTGTGGCTGGAATCTCCTTTGGCATTGCGTGCTCCCAGGTAAGCTTGCCTCGCCTGGCACAGGAGCGCAGGCACTGCTGTGTCTCTGGAGGTATTTAAGTCCTGCACAAAGGCTGGTGTGTGTACAAAAGGCACGGCCTGTGTCAGCCAGGGAGGAGCAGCTATTCTGCAGGTTCCCCTTGGGTTTAACCTCACTGTTGTGCTGTCCCCAGTCTCTTAAACCCTGTGCTGAAGCACCAGCTCTGTTTCCATGAGCCCAGGCTGTGTTTGAGTAGAGCTCCTGCCTCAAACAGCTGGCTTCAGGAAAAGCCGGATGGAGCCTGTGCTGGGCAGACCCCCTGCGTTTGCTGTTGGGATCAAACATGTGCCCTTCCTTTTCCTACCCACTGACCTTCCTTTTCAGCAGGGAGGTGTTTTGGCATCACTTCAGCGTGGCTGGATCCCTATGAGTGCCTGTGGAGGCACCAGTTGTGCCAGTGCTTACCCTGCCCTCTCTGTCCGTCTCCCCAAGCCCTCCTTTATCCCGCAGGACGCTTCCTGCAGGAGCTGCAGCAGCAGCACGTTTGCCAGCCCCTGCTCCAGCAGGCTTTATCCCATCAGGAAACAAGGGGCCCCTGGGCCCCTCCTGTAGGCTGAGCGTCGGGCACGCTGACGCCGCGGTGGGGTTTCCCGAAGTGCCGAGGGTTTTCCGATGCTTTGCAGCCTGGGCTCTGGGATGGCCTTGACTTCAGAGGGGCTGGAATTCACCTTCTTTTTCTGGCATGTAGAGGCTGCGGTATGAACTTCCAGGTGGAAGTCAATGTGCGCCAGCACGGGGGGAAGGAACCCCACTAGGATATTCCTCCCATAACAAGCACATTGCTGTGTGTTCCCAGTAAGAGATGGATTGAACTGGGGGAGAGGTGGGAGCAGCAGCTCCTGGCTGCAGCTTGTGCTTCCAAGTGCTTTTGGATGCAACTGGGAGAGCGCAAGCGCTGGAGCTGCTGCACCACTGACCACACAGACAGTGGTGAGCTGCACGCTCCCAGATCCCGAATTATCCCGGCTGATGCCAGGCTTGGGAATTGTAACTGGTTCCTGGCTTTTATCCCTCTTCCAGCAAGCCTTGCTGAGCTGTGCGGCCTGCTGGGACCCGTTATGCAAATGTGCCTTTAACATTGCTTGTGTAGGTCAGACTCCAGCAGGATGTGGCCCCAGATGTCTGCACAGGGGCTGGGAGGATGTGTTGTGATAACAAGAGCGTGTCCTTCAGATGCTGATGGGAAAACACCAGCCTTGTCCTTGCCACGAGGAGAGGTGGCTACTGCTCTCTGGTGGCTGTGTAATTGGCTGTGATGCTCCTGAGATCTGTGTAATCTCCAGAATTGCCATAAAACAGTAGATGCTTCATGAAGCAAAATGTAACAGGATGGCATGAGGAGCATCTCTTGTGGGGAGCTTGTTTGGCTGATGCCTGCAGGATGCTCTGCTTCAGCCTCTCAGTTATTACAAAGCAGGGCACAGCAGCTCGTGTTGTGGTTTGTAAATCCCACTCTCCATGCTTGAATTTTATAATACTGGGCTTCTGGAGCAATATATCAAGCTTTGCCCCTAAAAAGCACCATATCCTGGTTGTGGCTACCTCTGATGTGTGTTTTCTTTTCTCTTTTTCAGTTGGTTGGCATCATTCTCGCCTGCTGCCTGTCCCAGTACATCACCAACAATCAGTACGAGATGGTGTAGGTGGCCTCCAGCACACTGGCTGTGGCCAGGTAGGTTTGTCCAGTGATGTAAGTGCAATGGGCAGCCTCTGCATTCCTGGATGCTGCCTGGTCACCCCTGGGGACCCTCAGCATGGTGGTGGGTACCACATGGGGGTGTGGGGATAGAGGGCAAGGCAATATCTGCTGTCAAGTGTGCTGGGCTGCATCCCCAGAGCGTGAGCTGCAGGTCAAGGGAGGGGATTCTCCCCCTCTGCTGCTCTCTCTGGAGACCCCCCTGCAGTCCTGATGCAGCTCTGGGGCAACAGCACAAGAGGGATGTGGAGCTATTGGGGCGAGTCCAGAGGAGGCCATGGAGATGCTGCGAGGGCTGGAGCAGCTCTGCTCTGGAGCCAGGCTGGGAGAGCTGGGCTGGGTCAGCCTGGGGAAGAGAAGGCTCCTTAAGGGGAGACCTTAGAGCAGCTCCAGTGCCTAAAGGGACTGCAGGAAACCTGGGGAGGGGCTTTGGACAAGGGCCTGTAGGGACAGGCCAAGGGGAATGGCTTTAACCTGCCAGAGGGGAGACTGAGATGAGCTCTTAGGCAGAAGCTCTTCCCTGTGAGGGTGCTGAGGCGCTGTCAGGGGGTGCTCAGAGAAGCTGTGGCTGCCCCGTCCCTGGCAGTGTTCAAGGCCAGGTTGGACACGGGCTTGGAGCAACCTGCTCTAGTGGAAGGTGTCCCTGCCTGTGGCAGGGGTTGGAGCTGGATGGGCTTTGAGGTCATCTTCCAACCTAGTCCATTCTGTGGTTCATTTTAAGCTGTGTGTAACCCAGCCTGCTCTGCTAATGCTGTTCTATGTGTCGCAGGGTGTGCTCTTCATGGCTCTCCACCACTTCCAGTTTTCCTCTGGATGCCGCTTTGGGAAATCTTGCTTTGAACTGACTGATCCTGTCGCCGAGCTCATAGGAAGGAGCGCGGCACTGTCCTGGTGCGCTCGAGGGCTTCTCCTGACACTACTCTGCTGTGCCACCGTGTGGGATAATCAGTGTAGCTGCGGTGGTTACAGCAAGCATGCTCCTCCGTTGGCTCAGTGCTGTGCTTTGTGGGACTCCTGGTGCTCCTCTCAGTGCCTCCATCGGGAAAGCAGCACTTCCCTCATCTCCAGCAGCCCCTCTGGATGCAGTTGCTCTTGAGATGGGGCTGTTGCCCTGTTCCAACCCGTGCTGCCTGCCCAAAGCCCTTGGCTCAGCAAGGTCTCTGCTTGATGCCAAGCTCTTCTCTCTTATCGCTGCCCTGGGGTTTATATACTTCTTTATAGTTGTACTTTCTGAAGGACAGGCTGTAGTGATTCTTTGTAAGCTGTAGCAAGGTTTGGTGATATAGCTCCTGGTGCCTTTCCCTTGGTAGGTGTCCTTGCACGGAGTCAGCTGTGACTTGATTGTCAGTATTACGTGCTGCTTTAACTCATTTTGTGTATTGAGTAGAACTCTCTCGTCCTGACACACAATAAATATTAAGATATTTTACCCTATGAAGCCACCTTGGCTTTTATTTCCACCTCCTGGCGCTGCAGAGAGAGCAGCAAACCCCACTGGCAGGTGATGTGGTTGCCCCAGGCCAACCAGTAAGCTCTGGACCATTGCAGCTCGCATCCCCAGTGCTCACTGGTGCACTTCTGCTTACCAATAACTCCTGTAATTGAATTTCTTCATAACAGTGCTTGTGTAACAGTGCTGGAGCAGAAGGCCTGGAGCATCCCAACCCCATGTAAATGCGTGGATCACTCAGAGTGAGGGGCAGGGCAGAGCTGCTGGAGCTGCCTGCGACCCCAGCCTCTCCTCTGGGTAAGAAACATGCATCGACGCATCTGTGTTCATTTGGTACTGCTCATCTTGAGGCTGTTTGTCAGGCAGCTTTGCCTTGCTGGTGCCATGTGGTGCAGTGAAACTCCCCTCCTTGGGGGCTTTGTGGGTCTGGAGGATGGAACTGACACAACCTGTGACTTGGAGCACAGAGGAAGGTGGAAAAGTAGGGGTTAAGCCACGGGTAGGAGCGATGGCTCTGTCAGTGCATGCCTGGCTGAGCTGTCCCATGGTGCTGCAATGACCCAGCATGGGGCAGCCCCGCTGCTGACGGAGGAACCCAAAGGGAACACCAGAAACCCTGGGGTGTTGCATTGAGCCCGGGTGAGTAAATCAGAGCACTGACAGCACTGAAAGCCTCCCGGGTCGGGCAGCTTGCGTCAGAGCATGGAAACCAGATTGGACAGGTCAGCCCACAGCGGTTGGTGGATGGAGGGAGACGGGAACACGTGAGAAGCAGGGCCAGGTCTGGATAAACCCATGTGTCAGAGCGAATTGCGCCTGCCTCTGCTGGCAGCTTCCTTCCCGGCGCACAGGTATGGGGTGATGTTAGAGGGTGGCTTGGGGAGCCCAGAGATTCTAAAACCAGCACTGATAGTCCCCATGGCCAGAGACGGGGAGCCATCAGAGGGTGCAGATCTCACCCAGTTAAATAGTGCTTATGGAGACACCTCGCTTTAATTTGCAGAGACATCAGTGTATCCCAGAGGTACAGGCATGTGCTGGGGGGATGCCAGGCGGACGCAGACCCTGCTGTCCTGGCAAAGGCATTGATGTACCTTGGTGATGTGGTTGGACCCCCGGAGCCAGGACACGAGCATGGGCTGGTTTCCTGCAGCAGCTGTGTCTGGGTGGGTTTCACATGTCCCTGCTGCATTCAGACCTCCCCTCTCATGGGGATGAATGTCTTGAGGGACTCATCAGAAACACGTGGTGTTGCCAGGGCTGTTGATGTCCCTCGGGATGCCATATGTGGAGCTCTGCTGCTCTGCTCAGCACAGCTGTGAGCAGGGATGGAGGGAGCTGCCCTTAAAATGTGCTTACACCCCCATGGGAGCCACAGGGATGCAGGGAGGGCCTGGCCGCACCAGGGACACCGTGGCTGGCACCCAACACAGTGGCACCAAGCAGCGCCTGACCTCTGCTCCCTCTGGCTTTGGCCACCCGGTTCCCCAGGGATGCTCCTGCCTCCCAGTCGCCCACATCACTCCTAATGGGACTGGAGCTGTCACTAACAACTACTGAGCACATCAGAGCATGCTGGAACAGCAGGTTGGGATGAGCTGAACAACTCCCAGCGCCATCAAGGAGCAAATTAGGGACCTCGGCACGTTCCCAATGAGGTGAGTGCTGGCAGTCCTGCTCTTTGAGTTATGGATGCTCGAGAAGAGGCAGCTGAGCAATTAGATCACTCCCAGACCCATTAAGCATCCCAGACCGAGACTAAACGACCTCCCATTTTCTTTGCAATCGCTCATACAAGACATTTATTGTTTGCCTCTTGCCTCTCAGCATGGCGACAATGCGCTTGAGCATGGACCCCACAGCACCTGGGAGGGGGACCACACACCCCTGCAGCGGGGATGTGTGAACACATCCAGCCCCATGGGGCAGCGCAGGATGCCAGGGGCAGGCGGTGTGTGCATGGTGAGGGCGCTGTGGTTGGCAGCACCCAATCAGGTAATGATCTGTGTGTTGGGTACATCAGGATGCATCCAGATGGGTGCGAGGTGGGCGTGGGCAGCATCGGAGCCTACACCCTGCCCAGCATCCGAGCGATCCACCAATTGCAGGGCATGATGATGCGGCAGATGACCCTGCCACCCTGGTAGCAGTAGGGGTAGGGGTAGTAGCCCAGCAGGGGCTCGCAGACCCGCCGGCAGTAGCGGTTGGCACGGCGGCACTGGGCGCAGCAGTACCCACGCTCATCCCACAGCGGGTGGAACTCCAGCCCGTTCTCTGACTGTCAGGGAGAGGCAGTGTGAGCACAGCTAGGGGGATATGTGGCTGAGGCATCCCAGAGCATGGGCAGGACATCCCAAGGAGCATGGGCAGGACATCCCAGAGCATGGACAGGACATCCCAGAGCATGGGCAGGACATCCCAAGGAGCATGGGCAGGACATCCCAGATCATGGACAGGACATCCCAGAGCATGGGCAGGACATCCCAAGGAGCATGGGCAGGACATCCCAGAGCATGGGCAGGACATCCCAGAGCATGGGCAGGACATCCCAAGGAGCATGGGCAGGACATCCCAGAGCATGGACAGGACATCCCAGAGCATGGGCAGGACATCCCAAGGAGCATGGGCAGGACATCCCAGATCATGGACAGGACATCCCAGAGCATGGGCAGGACATCCCAAGGAGCATGGGCAGGACATCCCAGAGCATGGGCAGGACATCCCAGAGCATGGGCAGGACATCCCAAGGAGCATGGGCAGGACATCCCAGAGCATGGACAGGACATCCCAGAGCATGGGCAGGACATCCCAGAGCATGCGCAGGACATCCCAAGGAGCACGGGCAGGACATCCCAGAGCACGGGCAGGACATCCCAGAGCACGGGCAGGACATCCCAGAGCACAGGCAGGACATCCCAGAGCACGGGCAGGACATCCCAGAGCACGGGCAGGACATCCCAGGAGCATGGGCGGGACATCCCAGGAGCATGGGCAGGACATCCCAGAGCATGCACAGGACATCCCAAGGAGCATGGACAGGACATCCCAAGGAGTAGAGCCAGGGCACCCCAGGACACCCTGGGACCATGGCCAGGACACTCTAGGGTGTGATTCCCTGCACTCACATAGTCATTGATGGGCAGGTCCTCCTCGGTGAGCTGCCGTGCGTGGCGCTTGGGCCCTGGCTGCGCATCCTTCTCCATCTCCTGTTCGCTCCCTCCGTCCAACCAGCTCTGGCTGTCCATGAGCAGCTCAGGGTCTTCTTCTTCTGCCCCTTCAAGGTTGGCCAGCTCAGGAGCTGCAGGAAGAGCCCAAATGTGGCTGTCAACAAGCAGGGAGCAGAGGGACAAACGTAGCAGCAGGTATTTATGTACCAAAATCCGGTGCAAGAAAAGCCCACCAGCACACTAGCTGCACTCCATTGCCTCCTGCTCTTACCAAGCCTGGAAGGGCTGTAGGAGACAATATGGTGAGAGGAAAGGGTAGAGAAGGCATGTCCTGTCCCCTCGCTGTGCTCATGGGTGGTGGTTGCATTATCTTCATGCTGTGGGGAAGCACTTCCTCATGGTGCTGCTGTGGGGGGAACTTATAGAGCCCAAGCAAAGTGACATGATTTGCGGCAGATTAGGCCCAGCACCACAGTGACATTGATTTCCTTTCCTGAAACCCAACTGCAGATGGGCCTGATGGTGGGGACTGAGGAGAAAGGAGTCAGCAGCTTCCCTGTGCAGTGGGGATCTCTGATGCCCAATTGCTCCCAGGAGCATCAGTGGCTATGAGCTGAGTGGTACCCATGTGGGATGAGATGCTCCTAGATGGCTGCAGAGCAGAGGGAGGGTGTTTGAAACTAGCTCAGAAGTGGGTTAGTGAGTGGGTAATTGCACTGGAACATCTCAGAGGGCACAGCCTCTGTGAGGACTCTGTAGTGAGCAGCCAGAGCTGCAACCCCATTGTGTGATTTAGATACAGACGTCTGCTCATGCTTGGGTGTTCCTGCAGTGATGAGCATTGAGGTGTCCCCATTTCCAGCAGCGCTGGCTTCTTTACAGGCACAAAGGGTTTAGGGTTTAGTTTTGCCTTGTTATGAGAAAGGAAAGCGGCCACTCTGCAACATGCATGTCAGTGGGGAGCCAGCAGAGAGAAACTTCAGCTCCTGTTGTTGCACTGGCCATGCTCACATGGTCATGTTCAACATCATGTTCGTGTCTGAGATGTACAATAAGCCCCTGGAAATGGGTTCCTACCACACTGGGGGACATGGTGGGTGACAGGGCTTGTCCCAGCGAGGGGGCTCCCATGTGCTTTGGATGGGAGACATTTCCTTGTACCTGCTATGGGCGTGGGGTGGATCCAGTAGATGGTCACATTTCTGCAGATGTCAAAGATCTTGGAGCTCTTGAGGAACTCCTTGTTCTGGATGGGCTTTTCCCCCGGCACCCAGACCATGGACTGCTCCAAGTACGTGGTCGTGATTTCTTCTCCCTGGAGGAAGAGCCACATTTCACGCCTGCATGGTGAGGCACCCTGTGCTCCCCTTGGCTTACCCAGAGGCACCACTCCCATCCCAGCGAGCAGCTTGGCCTCATCTGCTCTGTGCTGCTCACTGGATGCACACACAACACCCCGCGGGTCCCATCATGAGCCCCATCTCCCCTACCTGCTTTCAGCCACCACCACCCTGCTCTTCTCTCCCTGTTCATCATGCTTCAACAGCCTTCTCCTGCATGGTCCCCACCATCTGGAGGAGCCTTCTGGAGTGCCCCAGCTCATTTTAACCCAAAATTAAACCATCTCCCCTCTGCTTTTCTCTTACTATTTAATTTCTCTTTCCTTCTGCTGCTGATTTTGTGATTGGACGCTTTAATTTATTCCTCACAGAACTTCTTTGCGTGGCTGTAGCCTGTAATTTATAGCACATGTCTCTGCCCTTGCGTTAGCCCATGGTGTGTTTTGGCAGGTGCTCAGGGAGGGAGATATATAAAGACTATTGAACGGGTCTGCACTGAGCTATTTGCCAAGGCGACTGCTGTGTGGCGGTGGTGGTAGCCCATAGAGCAAGCTGGCAAATGGCACCTCTTTGCTTTCCAGGAGGCGTTTGGAGCTGTATTTCTCTTTTATAGAGCTTTTCCTTGTGGTTTTGGGAAGTCTTATGGAGGAGCCAACACAACGTGACCCAGTCTGCGTCGGTTTGGAGCCTATGGTGAAAGCAGCCAGGCTGGAGAGGTGCTACCTGAAGGACATTTATCTCACTGGGTTTTACATTGCACATCTCAACCCAGGGCAATGTTCTGCTAAAGCCTGGGAAGTTGCCTCCCTTGTACAGTGGTAGCTGAAGAAATCCATGAGCTTCTTATGGCATAATCAAAGAATCAGTGCCTGGGAATTTGGGTCAGGATTCAGGGATTCGCTTCAGCCCATGCTTTGCTTCAAACACGTGTCCTGCTGGTGCTTCCTCTGCAATGGCTTCCCTGGGGGGCTCAGGGTGCTAACACCCTGCATCCTACAAAGGGGGAGGCGGGAGGTGCTGTGCCACCATAGGGAGCTTGGGGATGGGGACAAGTAGGGATGCTTTTGAGGCACTGAGGCACCACCATGGGTTATGCTGTCAGAGAAGGGTTAAAGCCATAGAACCATAGAATTCCAGAGTGGTTTGTGTTGGAAGGGACCTCAAAGCTTATCCAGTTCCACCCCCTGCCATGGGCAGGGACAGCTTTCACAAGACCAACATAGGGATACACACAGGACACGGAGGAGTCCATAGGCCTGCGCTTCCCACCTCCAGGGCTGCGCGCCAAGCGTGCTCCCAAATCCCATTCCTTAAACGCGGCTGTTCTTTTAAATTCATTACTTCTGCCTCATTCTGCTCGAGAACACACGGCTTGGTTCGAGGAGAAAACAATCTGATTGACTTCTCAGTGCCTGCTAATCCTGAGCTGCCTTGCGACCTTCTGACTACAACGGGATTATTGTTCTTGATCTGCGCTATTGTGCTCAGAGGTTTCTGCCTGCCGGCAGCCTAATCCTGCCTCTTTCCACTTGTTTTAGAAGCAATCCTCTGCAATAAGATCATTTTATGAAGCGATCAGAACTCATTATTCCTTTCTTGCAGCATCATTGGAAGGCAGAAGTAGACAGGAGGGCGGTGGGGATGGATCCGCTCTCCCAACGCTGGGCCCACAAGAGGGTTTCACTAGGAACACAGCGGTGTCCTGCTTTATGCACCTACCTCAAGCTCTGGGATCTTGGCTTCTGTTGTCTCAGGCAGGACTTTAGTCTGAGTTTTGATGAAGCACTTTTGAAGTCCCACAAAGAAGATGCCGGTTATTCCCTACAGCATCAGAACAAACAGCAAACAAGCAGTCAGGGCAAAGCAGGAGAAGCAACCCTGTTGTATTGAGGGTGCATAGAATCATAGAGTGGTTTGGGTTGGAAAGGACCTTAAAGCTCATCCAGTTCCAGCCCCTGCCATGGGCAGGGACACCTTCCATAGAGCAGCTTGCTCCAAGACCCTGTGTCCAACCTGGCCTTGAACACTGCCAGGGATGGGGCAGCCACAGCTTCTCTGAGCACCCCCTGACAGCACCTCAGCACCCTCACAGGGAGTAATTTCTTTATCTCCAACCTGAACTTGCCATGTCCCAGTTTGAACCCATCACCCCTTCTCCTATCGCTACAGTCCCTGATGAAGAGACCCTCTCTGCATCCCTGTAGGTGCAGCAGGTTGGGGGTTTAGTTGTGCTTTTCCCATTTATGTTCTTGTGCAAACCCCACTCAGCAGTGGTGCTAAGATGCACCAACAGGTTCTCCTAAGGGATTTGCAGTTTATGGGTTGGGAGAATTGGTCTTTTTACAGACATTTTAAGGTAGACAACATCAACATTTTCCTTTGCTCCCCTTCTCCTTATAACTCCCAGGAGCTGTGGTTATCATCAATAAAAGCACGCAGAAGAGCATCTGACCGTTATGGGTATGTGAACATCCGGCCCCGGTTCCTGCCAGGCTATTAGCTTACAGTTTTGCCATATGTCAGGGCACAGGATATTTCCCTACACATTTTAATTAGGTTTCAGTGAGAGCCCTACAGCATTGTCACGAGGGTTTAATGCTCTGCAGACAGAAAGATGCGCGGGGCTCGGATAGATTGATGGTGGTTGCATTCCTTCGCAAGGGTAAACCCAATAACTGGGGCTTGCTTTTAAAGATACATCTTATTGGAACTGAACCACTCCACTACTAAACACCGGTGGAAGCTTATGTAGATACACATCTCCTTTGCTTCAAGAGCATCCCTAGGGATGCTGCATGTGGGCATTGCTCTCCCTGATGCAGGGCTGAGGCTTGCTCCAGTGACTTTGTGGTGTCCTAAGGGATCCCATTGGCCCTACTGTAAGAATTCAGGCAGGGTCCCAGGGATAAACCCTGCTGCACTCACGTTTTTGAAGTCATGGATCTCCAGGATTTCCTCGCTGCCATTCCCGCTGCTGAAGGTCTCTGTCCTGGCCAGCGGGTCGATCTCCATCACAATCTTCTTCTTCTCACCGTGGCTGAAGAATGTGTGTTCCATGTCATAAACCTGTGAGGGACAAAAGCACACAGGGATCGGCTCAGCCTGACCTGAATTTGCCCGCTGGCCGGCGAGTGAGCAGGATGGTTCTGGGTACCCTGCATCAGGGCAGCTCTGTACAAGGATGATCACCTGGATAGTGCAAAGAGAAGCAGCTCCCAGGCACCAGGGCTGGGAAGAAGGGCAGGATGGGGCCAGGGTGTGGGGGGACATGTGTGTCAAGCCTGGGAGATGCTCATCTCACACTTGCACCAGGAGCTTGGCCATGGCTCAGCCTTTGCTGGTGTTTTCTGTGGCATGATCCTGCTTACATCCCAGGCTGGAATGAAGCCCTGAGCCCAAGGGACCTCACTTTCTTGCTCCATCACTACATCCCCATCTCGCTTGCTCCATCACTCATCCTTGTCTCTCTTGCTCCATCACTGCATCCCTGGTTTGCTCATTCCATCACTGCATCTTTGACTCCCTTGCTCCATCACTGCATCCCTAGTTTGCTTGCTCCATCACTACATCCCTGGTTTGCTTGCTCCATCACTGCATCCTTGACTCCCTTGCTCCATCACTGCACTTTCTGTATCTCCTGGAAAAGCTGGGGTAAAGCCTCTCTCTGCCTGGAGGAGATGAGAGATTGCCTGCTGATCAAAGACCTCCTCCAGGGCTGGCGAAGAGCTTTGGGGCGTAGCAGCCAGCTTCCCGTCGGCACTCATCCCTGCGGGAGCCGGGGGGGGCTGTGCAGGGGGGAGCAGCCCTCTGCTGCTCTCAGGTGCTCACCGCACACAGCCGGCCCCGCAGAGCTGCAGTCTCTGCAGATGCCTGACCCTTGAGGAATGCACAGTGGCAGATGCTATTTGAAGTACAAAAGTGATCCCCTGGCACTGAGCCTTGGGGAGTCTCACTTCCCAAATCTAATGGTGTCATGTGGAAGGAAAGGGCTTGTGTAGAACCCCTCCAGCCCACAGGACAGGGGGATGATGGAGGCATAGGGATGGGGATGCTCTATTCATCCTCTGGCATGGCTGTGGAGCTGGGAAAGGAGCACCCTGCAACCCCAACCCAATCCCCCTTTCAGGGTCCCCTGGTTCTTGCACATCCCTCCACATGAGGGTGTTCAGAGCCTCTCAGCATCAGCAGCATCAGCATCCCCTGTTTTGCAGCCTGGGTGCAGAACTGGCCATGCAGGTGGTAACTGCCAGGTACCTTTACCTCTGCTTCAAACTAGAAGAGCGATGAGCGTCTGGGCATCCATGAGCATCTTTTTAGACAGCAGGAGGCTTTTCCAAAGATATATAGCCACAATGGATTTAATGCATTGCAAAAAGAGCCTGCAGCCTAAAATGGCTGGAAACCCCTTGGCTGTGCCTGACAAAATGCACTCAGTGCCATAAATCATTTCTAGGGGTTAGGATCCTGGGTAGTGCCTTACCTTCAAGTGCCTCTCCATCTATGAAGAATGAGTTTTGCCATTGAAGAGGTCAGGTAACCCTTTTGGACTTTGCTGATTCATGATGCTCAGAGAGCTGTGAGATGTTACAGGACTAAAGATGACGCTGTATTGGATGCTGCCAAGCAGAGGCCACCCCTCAGAGGAGCAGGTCTTCTTTAAAGACTTTTTTCCACTCCCTGGATTCATGAAGGGAGCTTGGAGGGGGTTTTGTTCTTTAAAGAGCTTTACTCCCGTTGGTTTAGAGTTCAGCCTCCTGCATCCTGCTTTTCCCACAGGATTCCCAGCCCAGCTGGAGAAGCCCATGGACACCAATGATGCCGGACACTAGGAGCATCCCATGCAGCTCCACTGCAGGAACACCTTTGCTTCCTTAGGCCTTGTGAAGGGCTTTCAGAAACACCACCAGGCTCCATTGTCCCCCAGTGCCCACCAGTGAGGATGCTGAGGGCTGGAGCTATGAGACTGCAGCAGTGGCTCAATGGCCCAGAGAGAACCTCCCCTCCAGGGGTTAAGAGCTGGCACGCACCCTGCTTTTCGAGGAACAGTGGAGGCTTTATAGCGGTCTTGGCAGGAGCCCGGAGGCACATATGGCTTTGATTGCTGCTTCTTTTCTTTCAGGAGGTATTTATTTCTATGTGCTGATAGAAAGACCAAGTTTCCAGCAAGCAGGGTGCTTCCTCTGCCCAGCAGGAGGGCAGCTTGGACACGGGATGCTGTGGCTCCAGCGCGGGAGGAGAGAGGAGATTCCATGCGGGAAAGGAGTTGCCTTGTCTGTGCATGGGGAGAGCTGGTAAAACCCGCTGGTGCCAGGGTGCAGAGCAAGGCCTCCTCAATGGGCATGGGCACTCAAAGGAGGATGAGGAGCACTGAGCTGTTGGCGTCAATGCTAATTCTCTGATTCAAGGTTAAGTAATTTGCTTGGGGTATGGGATGAACTAAAAGGCAGGATCACCAAGATGCTGTGCAGAGATGCATGGGAGACGTACAGCCCTGCCGCTGCCCCCGACACACTCAGCACTTAGAGCAGCGTCTGCCTGGGGAGCTGGGAATAAAGGAGCCCAATCCAGTTAGCAGGAGCTCCTCCACGAGCTAATCTGTCTCAGCGTCCTCGCACTGCAGACACATTAAAGTAAGAAATATAATCCATGACAATCAATCACAGCCGCGTCCTGGCTTTCTCTCCTCTTTATGCGGTGGCATAATGACTTTTCCACCAGTTTCTGGCAAGATAATTGAAATGAAATGGAAAATATTTTCTTACTTGTCATGAGATTTGCTGCCGGTGGAATAAGAGTAACTTTAACTCTTCATGGCATAGCTCCCATCCCCTCTAATTGTCAGAATGCAGTGACAGAGAGAAATGAACCCCAGCCTGTGTAAAGTAAAAGCTAGTTATGAATAATAAATGGCTCATGAATACTTGTGCTCTAAGGAAATGCACCTTGTGAAGTCGCCTGGGTTTTGGGGTGTAGTTATCAGTTTCGGTGGGTTGGGAAGGCGGAAGGCTCTCTCTGGGGAAGCAGCACTCTAATGCTGGATCAGAGAGTTTTTACTTACTTTTCTGGGCGCAGGGTTCCGGAGGTATTTGACACCAAAGAATATGAGGATAAGAGAGATGAGCAGCACACTGAAGAGCAGCCCGCAGATCTGGTACCTGGAGCAGGTCCTCTTTCGCCTCTTGGATGCTTCTGCCTAAGGAATGAGAAACAGCGATGTTTGATGCTGGTGACCCAGGGAGGGACACACACACACGGGTATCAGACACTGACAAGCTGCAGGGGGGCAGAGCAGCAAGGCAAGCCCTGAACTCACATCCAGAAAGCGGCAGTCCTCCGGGCTGTCCCGAGCTGTGCCTCCCATCGTCTCCTCCGTGTGCGAGCCGGCTCCGAGGTGGAGTCACAGCGGCTCTGCGCGGCACATGCAGCAGGGAGGGCCGGGTCCTGACGGTGCAGCAGCTTCCCCCGGCAGCTCCCGCAGCGCTGCCTGCTCGCACGCCATTCCCAAGCCTTTGGAGAGGAGCCTGCATGGAGCAGCGCGGTGCGGTGTCCATCAGTCATGGGCAGGGCACAGGGTGCTGAGCGGCTCCTGCCCAGCGCCGCTGCCTGTGCGCTGATGGATGGGCAAGGGCTCCTGGACACCCTTGAGCTGTCGGATGCGGGCATTGCTGCTCTTGGGGGCTGCTCCCTTCCAATCCAAACTAGTCTGTGATTCTATGATTCCCTGATTGATTCTATGATCCAGGGGCACTTCTGCAGCTCGGGAGATGCCCGTGGGGTCCCTGCATGGCATGGGGACATGGCATAGCAGGAGAACATGTGTACATGGTCATGGGTGTGCACGGGTGGGCATGGGTGGGCATGTGTGTGTGTGCATATGCATGGACATGGGCATGCATCTGCGTAAGTGTGCACAGATGGGCATGCACATGTGTGGGTGTGCGTGTACATATGTATGGGGGTGTGCATGGATGTATGTATGCATGGGTGTGCATGCACTCACTGCCAGCCCACAGCAACGTAATATGAAGCCCGAGCTCTCCCCATGGAGCGCATTCTGCCCCCCTATTGGCTTAGCCAGGAATTTCCTGACCAAGTTTTCTATTTTTCTCTACATTCCAGAGTTCCCATTTGTTGCAGTTGCACCATTTCTGCATGGAAATGAACACATCTGAAGGAAGACTTCCAGCAATCCAACGTGGAGTTTCTAGTCTGAACAGGATGAGGCTCCCTGGTGTCGAGGAGCTGGCACCGGCTGCTTTTCCAAGCTGTTTATCTAATAAAAACCCGGAGTGCATCATGCACTAATTAAAACTGCACTGCTATAAAAGAAAACCCATATTGGGCTTGGCTCAGGGTGGGAATGAAGAAACTGCTTTCAGTAGGTCCAGTGCTGGCTTTGCCAGCTCCCCTTCCCTTAACCCAGTACCAATAGTTCCAGGATGTAAAACACACCAAGGGGGGCTAGTGTAACATTGGAGAGGCCAATAACAGAAGGGAACCACATCGAGGAGTGAAAGACAGCAGGTTATTTGGAGGAGAAAAATCCCTTTTCAATGGAGAGTAGCAGTCACAGGCAGCCTTTGAAAGCCCATGAAAGGTTTGGGTAACCTGAATGCAGCAACCCTGTGCAGACAAGGGCTTTGTGTCCTCACTTCCCACCAGGAAGTTCCCCCTCGAAGCCTTTGCTATTCATTGGAAACTGAAGTATTGGGAAGCGTTTTCTTTCCTTGTCAAAATCAGGATTTCAAAGGCAAACTTTGGAGCAGCTCTGTTGAAAGACAGCTGTGATTACAGGAGAGAATTCCAGCTGTGCTGCTAAGCAGGCACAACCGATCAGCAGAGCAACCCATCTTCACAATGCCCCCACTGGGGGCACAGGGAACACTGCAAATACCACTCGTAAAGCAAATTAAGCGCTATTGGTTTATTGCTGTTGTAACGGAATGTCAAGGTTTGTAATGGCAATCACTGGAACTCCAGCAGGAGTCAGGTGGTGGAATCAGCTGGAAGGGGTGGGAGCCTCCCAGGCTGGGAGCTGATAAAACTCCATAAATACCATTCCAGAGCTTGGTGAGTGGTGCGGATGGAGCAGGGGGGATGGAGTGGTGGGGATGGAGTGGTGGGGATGGAGTGATGGGGATGGAGTGGTGGGGATGGAGTGATGGGGATGGAGTGGTGGGGATGGAGTGGTGGGGATGGAGTGGTGGGGATGGAGTGGTGGGGATGGAGTGACGGGGATGGAGTGGTCGGGATGGAGTGACAGGGATGGAGTGGCGGGGATGGAGTGGCGGGGATGGAGTGGCGGGGATGGAGTGACGGGGATGGAGTGACGGGGATGGAGTGACGGGGATGGAGTGACGGGGATGGAGTGGTGGGGATGGAGTGGTGGGGATGGAGTGGTGGGGATGGAGTGATGGGGATGGAGTGGTGGGGATGAAGCATCAGGGGTCTCACCAATGAGATGGAGACCTCATCTTGCTGCAGCCAGCTGGGCACTACTGGCCCAGGGGATGCAAAGGGATTGAGCACACACAGTGCATGCACACAGAGTGCAGGCACATGCAGCCAGCCCCCTGTGTTCTGACCCCCATGCAGGGAGCAGGATGGGATCCCTCCATAGAAAGCATTATAAGCACCCAGCCTTGAACCAGTGCAGCAAGTCCCTGGGCAACCCAAGTAGTCCTTCCCCTCAGCAGCTGAGGGCTGTGTAATAGCCACTGGATCCCAATGGGGAGATGGATACTTGGGATGCAGAGAGGGACAGAAACCACAAGAAGTTGACCAAAGAAGTAATAAATGCTCCATCCTTGACACTGTTCAAGGCCAGGTTGGACGGGGTTTGGAGCAACTTGGTCTAGTGTGAGGCAACCCTGCCCATGGCAGGGGGTTGGAACTGGATGATCTTAAGGTCCTTTCCAACCCAAACCATTCTATGAGTCTACGATGCTGCTCAGGAATGTCTTTTTTCCTCCATTTCCCAATTCTCTGTCTCAGCATTCAGAGTGTCAGATAAAGAAAAAAATAAAGGGCTTTCCATGAAAAGACAACATTTTTTTGGGAGGGAAAAGCCCTCTTTAAGATGACAATCAGGTTCTCCGCATAAAAAGCAGTTCTGATGGAAATTTCACATCAGTGCCAATGAAGAGGGAACAATCACTAATTTTCCTTGAAGCTAATGAGCGCAAGTATATATGACAGGGGAGAATTTAATCTGATGTGAGCTGCAGAAGAGAAGCAATACTGATATTAATGTGTGACTAATTGATACCCAGAAGAACGTTTGAAATGATTAAAAGCCATTTGATTTCTATACAGGGCAATAAGAGGCTCACTGGCAACAACTGGCGCATCCTTTCAGTTCTCTACATATCCTCAGTGTAGCTCGACTGCTGCATCAAATCTCTGTGCCTGGAAGTGTGGTACCGATTCCTCCTGGACAGTACAAGGGTTTATACACGGTGTAAGGGTGAGAAGCCTAGAAGAAGTAAAATAGGTCCCCAAAGCAGTGGGTTCCCAAAGCAGTGGGGCTCAAGCAGCAGCCTCTAGCTGAAACCCCGTGGTGATTAATATGGTGCTCTTTGTTATAATGAAAAACCCATTAAGGTCAGCGGCAGCATCTCTGAGCAGCACTAAATTGGAACGATGGAGACAGTAAAGTTAAAAACGAGCCATAATATTAATGTGGATAGTGAATTAATTGGGCAATTCCATAGGTAGTAAGTAAATCATCTCATTTACTGCAGAACTCTGGCTGCAAAGTGCTGTGGTGGCAGCAATGGAGCCAGGGAAACAACACTGAGCTTCAGCACTTGAAGGGACCCCACCGGATCCATCCCTTTGCTTCTTCTCCTTGGGTGCTGCTGCGGGGTGTCTCTCAGTAGGGGAAATGCCTCTTGCTTTGCTTTTCTGGGTGCTCCAGCCCCAGAATGCATCGTCCAGGGCAAGGTGTCTGTCCCCTGATCCTGAAGCCATGGTCCAAAGTGTCTGCACCTGGTCCTGCAGCACTGGTCCAAGGTACCTGTACCCTTGTCCTGCAGATGTGGTCCAAGGTATCTGTCCCTTAGTCCTCAGCTGCAGTTTAAAGTGTCCATAGTCTGGTCCCACAGCCACAGTCCAAGCTGTCTGTCCCTCAGACCTTGGCCATGGCCCATGGCATCCATCCCCTGTACTGCAGCCCTGCTCCAAGGTGTCTGTCCCATTTTCCTGTCGCACACAGGGAGCTTAGAGCAGGCTGGTGGTAGCTTCATGGAAGGGCTGTTGTCCTGCTCTGTGTGGGTCTCTCAGGAAAGGTTTCCTTGCCTTTGGGAGAGATGTGCAGAACCATCACACCACCCTTGGCCACCTCCTGCTCCTGTTGTGTCCTGCACTGGGACCTGCTGTGGGGACACAGGGAGGTGAGTTACACCAGGGGGATGTATTTGCATGCATGTCAGCTGGGCTGCTGGCTCCCTCCTCACTTCCAGCATCCCAGACAGCACACAGAGAGAGGGACAAACCATATCTAAAAGGAAATTGCTCATTAGCCAGTGCCTGATTAGATGGAACCATTTCTGCTTCAAACCATCCCACTTTCTGGAACATTTGCCAGATGAGAGGATGCGTATCTCCTCTTATCAACCAGCCACATACGGCCTCAGCGAAGGGATGCTGCAGTAATTGGCCTATTCATCACTCATTGTTTATCTTGAGTTCACATTGTCATAGGGAACTCCAGAGACATCCCTGATTGAAGTTAAGAATCTCCATCATTATGATGGAACTGCTCGGGGAGCTGGGCTGGGGATGCATGTGGCTGTGGCGATGCTGTGGGGCCGCAGCAGCTTGTTCCGAGCTGACAAAGCTTTTGGAGAGAATAGAAGGAGATAAAGTCGTGCTGGCTGTTCTGATGGAGCCGCTCAGGAAGTTATTACCGGAGACACACACTTCTCCTTGCTCACAGCCCATGGAAACCCTGCTCCCGGGAGCTCAGGGGGATGTCTGCCTTATTGCTGCTGTTGTGACTCCCTCGGCAACACAAGTTATTAACAGCACCAAGGAGTTTCATCCTAATGCTGGTTTCATCTTGATGAATAACAATTCCGTGCCTCTGTTCTACCAGAGGAGTGCACAGGTTTATTTCAGATGCTTAACTTCCTCAGCAACGCTTCCCCATGCACAAGGTTTAGCTTGTCTATAGATGATGCGGAGATGATGCTTGATATTCACCAGGCTTTGAATATCTATAATGTGAAGGCCAAACCCATAATCCTGCACTACCATAAATCACTTCTCCCAATAAAGAGGTACTTCCTACTGGGAGTGCTAAAATGTAATGGAAAGCTACGTGTGTATTGGTGTCACACCGAAAAGCATTTCCTTAGGAATAGGTTGAGGGTTTTAAGGAATAGTTCCCAGCTCCTCTTGGAGAGAGAAAACCAAGGAGAGGATGACTTGGGGAGTGAGAGGTGTCTCCCTCTGCCCTGCAGTAACGCAGGACAGTACAACACAGAGGCTGTGGCTGGGTTCCATGGCATGAATGGGTGCTCAGGGTGATGTGGGTGCTCCATTGGGAGCGGTCACCAGCCTGCTCCAGCAGAAGCAGGTCATTCTGTGATGCCTGTGCATGGGGTCAGCCTGGTTTCTTGAGGCAGTGAAGATGTGCTCAGGTGTATGTGGATGTGTTGCAGAATGGATGATCTGGGTTTCTCCAGCAGCAGCAATAAGCACGTTGGTGCAGGGAGAGGGACCAGGTTCCCCTTCCAAGGAATACAGGGACTTATACAGGGATGCAGAGAGGGACTCTCCATCAGGGACTGCAGCGATAGGACAAGGGGTGAGGGGTTCAAACTGAAACAGTGGAAGTTCAGGTTGGAGATAAGGAAGAAGCTCTTCCCTGTGAGGGTGCTGAGGTGCTGGCACAGGGTGCCCAGAGAAGCTGTGGCTGCCCCATCCCTGGCAGTGTTCAAGGCCAGGCTGGACACAGGGGCTTGGAGCAAGCTGCTCCAGTGGAAGGTGTCCCTGCCCATGGCAGGGGGTTGGAGCTGGAGGAGCTTTAAGGTCCCTTCCAACCCAAACCAGTCTGGGATTCTGTGATTCTCACCTTGGTCATGAACTCAACAGTGGGAAGCCCACAGGGAAATGACTTTTGGCTGCACGGTGCTGGGATTGTGTGAAGAGCACAACCAGTGTTATCACTGCTTAGTAACCCTAAAACATTCAGTATTAACACTGAGCATTTCCCACTGAACCAGTTCAGTGTCACACAAGCTCCTGCTGAACCGAGCACGTAAGCTCCGGTTATTCTCCTGTCAGCTGATACACTTATTAATGTTGTTTATTTACTAAAGACAGAGTTGAGATGACTCTAATCAAGAAGGAACCCATTAAAGGGAGGAATTTGAACACAGTTCATTTGTCTTTGATTGTCATTGACTCTCCTGTCAACGGCCTTCATGATTAATTGTGCTGTGATGCATCATTTTCCCTCTGAGACCACACGCACCTACAGTGTCCCAGTGGTGGCAGGAGGAATACCCTGGTCTCCTGGGAGTGCTGAGGCTTTGGGGGAGATCCCAAGGCTCAGGAGATGGGGATTTGCCTCAGTGATGTCTCAATGCTGCTTTCCCTGCGCCTCAAGCTCTGCTTCTGCTTCTTTCCCAGCTTTAACAACACAGCAAAGCTGTTCACTGCCCCAGGGTCCTTTTGGGAAAAAAGCAGCTATTTTAGAGATCAACAAAACAAATAAAATGAACCCAGTCAGCAGATTGCCCATCTCTGGTCCTAATAGGGAAAAGCAATGGAAGGCTCTGCAGCTCTATGCATTCTGGGGTTCATCACTGGTGCTGGCTCCCCTCTGATGCTCACCAGTGGGAGGGCCTGGGGGCATCCAGTTAAGGAACAGCACTGCTTCCATCTGGGGCTCCAGGTGCTCCCCATGAGCAAAGAGATGGAGCTAATGCTGCTCAGCTGCCCTGGCCTTGGTGGGTATATAGGGGATAGGACGGGGACAGAGGGATTTGGGCTGTGATGCTGTGGTTCTTGGGCAGAGGGAGGATGCTGGGCTCTGGAAGTGTAGTGATGAAGGCCATGGAGCTGTAGTTGTGCCTAATGGAGCTAAGATGGAGGCAGCAGCTGAGCTTGAGATGCAGGTAAAGCAGCACAGAGGCATCACTGAGGAAGGACCAGGAAACTGGGACGTAGATGCAAAAGGTGGGCAGCAGAACAGAGGATGCTCCGGTGCATGCAGGTGAGCCGTGGGGCCATGGCAGGGCTGTGTGCATCAACCAGCCCCCCTCCTGCAGGGGAGCAGTGCTCGTGCCAGGCTGGGCTGTGTGCCTGTGCTGCGATGGGGCTAAGGGATCTCCTCCTCCTCGGCCATGTGTGAGCACAGATGGGCTGCAATGGGGGTGTGCAGGGGAGATGACAAGCATATTGGTGCTGATGTACCATGGCACACACTGAGCACCCGCCTGCGGGAGTGGGCTGGATGCTGGGGCCTCGGCACAGAGCTGCTGCTGTGCCACTGTGCCCCTTCCTGCCCGGCAGCTTTGGGATGCAGCCCTGGCCTGGTGCTAATGGGGGGGTCCTGGGGCTGCAGGGCTATGTCTGGTGGCACTGGAACTGCTGAGGGCTGTTCCCCCATGACTGGGACACTGCTCAACCCCAAATGGCTCAGACATTGCCCTTCTGGGTGGTACCAGAGTCCCAGTGCTCTGATCCTGGATGGGGCTCTCCTAGCCCAAAGCCTCCACCCTGGGCTTTGTGGGAGGGCTGGCTCACACCCCAGTGATGCTGGGCCACTGCTGCTGTGGATGGCCCCATTCTGTGCCTTACAAGCTCACTGTCTCTGTCCCCCAAAGCTCAGCTCTTTCCTTGGCTGTGAGTCTCTGCCTTTGGGGTCATGATTGAACACCTCTGTGTGTGGTGTATCTGCCTTTGCCATCCCTCCTGATGTACCATGGGGGTCTGTTGCAGTGTCACAACCCCAAAGAGCCCATCTGCAGCAGGCTGAGCCTTTGGAGCAGTCTGAGCACGCAGAAAGCATCTGCGTCACCTCCTTTCAGGTGACACCTTCTTTTCTCCTCTCTCCTTCCCTCCTGCTCCTACCATTAAGGCTTGAAGCTCCATCTCTTCCTCTTTCCCACCTATTACTCTGCTCTCCCTTTGCTATTCCTCGCAGGTATTTCTTTTTCCTCCTTCCATGTAAAGATGCTTCCCTTCTGTTGGATTTTCCTCCCCTTTTTTGCTTTGTTCCTGCATTCTCTCCTGGTTTCTCCCCCCTCCTCTGTGCTCTTTCCCTCTCTGTGCCACAATCTTCTCTTCCCGTTGCAGCCCCAGGATCTCCCTGCTCTGTCTTGGCTCTGTGCAGGGAAAGGAGCTGGACCCCCCCCATCCCATTGCTGGCCATAGGGTCTCTTCCTGGTAAGGTATTGGCCGGCAAGTGGAAAATCCCAGGGGAATCAGCTTAACTTGGCTGTCACCTGCAGTGATTGGTTTCTGCCTCTCTCGCAGGGTGTTGTGTCCTGTGAGCAAGTGCTTGTTGAAGGAAGCACATTTTTCTTGCTTACTGGGAGTTCCTGCTTGTCATTTTTATAAATCAGTGCTTATTGGCCTAATTATTGCAAGTGCAGAGCCCAATAAAGGTGACTGTGATGGCAATATCTGATAATGAATTTTATAACAAACCTGCTGAGCCTGAAAGCTGCCAGCAGGAAAGGCATTATGTCAGGTTAATGACAGCGAGGAGAGACCTCCCCACGAAGCTGCTTTTCTCCATCTCCAAAGCATGAAGGGTCTCTGATGGAGGCTGCTGGAGCACCTCGCGCTGGTCCAGTGCTGCACCCCAATGCGTTTGGGGCTCCTCCATTGCCTTGCCTTGATGGGGGATGCTTTGGAGGATGGAGTGATGTGAGGAGGCTCAGGCTATGGGTGTGCAGCAGCACCCAGAGGTGCTCTTGCCCCTGCTCCCACTCCCTTCCCAACTTAATCCCACCATGCAAAAGCCAAATGTGAGGCACAGGGAAAGCAGCTTAAACAGCACCAAAAGCAGCTCAACTCTGCTGCTGTAAATGGATTAATTTAGAAAGTCAATGGAGCTCTGCAGGGAAAGGCTTTCCAATAGCGATGCTGGTGCCTGCTCTCACCTCCTGCCCCTATGTGTGCCCCCTGCAGCTCCTCTGCCCATTCCCCACCATGCATGGGGCTGCCCTGGGTCAGCCCTGCCCATAGGGCATGCTGAGATGAAGCAGGTCAGCAGTCATTGTGCTGTGGGAAGTGAGGTTGCTCTGGCAAGATGCTCATGTTGGGAGTTTACAGGTGCATAGGCAGCCCCATGTGATGCTGTGGCCACATGGCATTGAGTGATGCAGACACATCTGATGTTCAAGCGAGGATGGAGAACCTGTGCTTGTGCTGGTGTGTGGTCCTTGCCCTCAGCTCTAAACACTGCGCGTCCATGGTGACTCCCAGCTCTCGCCTTGTCTTGGTCCTTCTCAATGCTTGTGATGGTCCTGGTCAGAGTGCCCGTGGGTCTGCTTCCTGCGCATGGCTCTTCCTGGGGTTTGGACCTGATCTGCAGTTCAAGGCACAATGGGCTTTCAGTCAGCGCATGGCTCTGCTGAGCCCAGGTCTATGCTGCTCCATGTCCCTCTGATCCAAGAGCCAGCTCCAGCCCACTGCAGGAGCTGGGATGACTCCCTAGAGCTGGATCAGACCCAGAGCATGGCTTCCCATCACTCTGAAACCTGGGCTTGCAGATGTTGCTTTAGTTCCCTCACCAGCACCAGGAATCAAGTGTGAAAGAAAAAGAATAAAGACCAGAAGAGTATGTTTTCTCTTCAATAATGCAGAGAAGCACAGGGAGGAGGATGTACAAATCTGATTTACTCCTTTGCCCCTCTGTTATTGCTGCTGGTTGCTGCCGTACCCCAGCTGCGTCTCGGGGCCAAGGGAATTGCTTGCCCTATGTAATGTGCGGATGCTTGCGTTGAGCCTTCTCTCCCCAACCACCAGCAAAGGGCTGGAGCTGCTTGTTTTGTACCTTTAATATTTGGTTGGCAGCTGCTGTGTTTGATGCTGCTCAATGTGGGAGCAAATTGGATTAACTGAAACGTATTTACTGGGATAAGGAGGGGAAAAACCCTGCTTGTGTGCAGGGCTGTTTGCAGGGACTGGTGCCTGTGGAAGGTGGTTGAGCCCCTAGGGCAGGAAAAGCTCAGTCCCTGGACTTGCTCTGAGGATGGGTGGGAAAGGGATACTGGGGGGCCATAGACCCATCACCATCAGCTCTTCACAGCAGGATCTCGCTGTTGACAGCGTGAACAGTGACTTATTGGTGTTATCAGCCATGCACATAAGGATGCTCATCTTCAGCAGATGAAGCTTTCAATAGTACAGTCGATAAGAGGAGGACACGGATACCTCAGGAAAACTTGCGGAGGAATGTGGAAGATGTGTCTGGGTAACTGAATGCCAAGCACTGCATTCATCACACTGCAAGCAGAGAGTTATGGTTTGGCTGTCTCTGCGCCTGCAAATGACCCTCACTTGCCCAGGAAGGGACCAGGGCACAGGAGAGATGCAGGCAGAAGGCTGGTGTCTGTGGTTGCCCTGTCTGATGCTCAGCGAGCTGCCAGGGCTATATCCTGCCCTGCTCAGCCCACAGAACACTTATTTCATTACTCTCTTGTCATCTCCTCCTGGTTGATCCTGTTGTAATATTGCAGAAATAACATCCTGCTGCTCCCTAAGGAGGAGCAGGCTTGGGAGGCCCGGAGAGCCCTTCCGTCTCCTCCTTGCTCGCGTCCCTAAGGCTGCCAAAAGGTTTGTGAAGCCTTTGAGTCCTTCTAACTCTTTGTATCAGGGATGCATAAAAAGCAGCTCATGTAAACACCCCAACCAGTTGCTATCATCAACAAACCCTCCAAAGTCCGCTGGCAACTCGACAAGGTCAGGATGAGGCCATGTCCCCATCCCAGACACCAAAGTGTCACATTGGCCACAGTGGTGTTGTGGATCGTTCCCCATTCCCTTTGTGTACCCAACTTCTTTGGATGATTGGCTTGTTTCTCCCCCTGCTTGTGCCATCCCAGTGTCCTAGTCCCTCTGGCTCTGACTCTGTCTGGAGCACTCATGGGGTGCTATTGTGTGGAGCCTCATTAGCCATGGTTAAATGAGGAGTCAGGTGAATTCCAGCTCCAATTCCTGAAATACTGTTCCAATGCATAATATATGTTCGGGGGTAAATCTCTGTTTCTATTTAAATGTGGGGAAGAGCGTGCTGCTGAATGTTAAGTACGTTATCCCAGGATAACTCTGCGCTGAGTGACTGACATGGCTAATGAATTAGTGAGGGGAGCAGGGCTGGCATTTCCCCTGCCTCATGCTCCATTCACTGCACAGGGGGGTTTATTCCCAAGCGTAGGAGTGACAAATTACACAATCAATACAGACACTGATCTGTGGTCTAATCTTGCTTAGTCCTGGTAAGCCCAAGATTGATCCAGATCTAATCTTGCTTATCCTGGACAAACCTGGGAGCAGATCCAGATCCTAAGGTAATGCATCCTATGCAAATCCAGAACCACCCTATTGATTTGCTGGTGTTGTCACCCTGCTTTCACCTTGCTGCAGAGGGGTTTATCGGCCCCTTGATGTGCAATGCAATCAGAGCAGTCATCCTGATGGACTGGTGGCAGGGAGTGCCTGGCATTCCTGGCTGCAGGGCTGTGGTTCCTTGCTCCAGTGGGGCTTCCTACGTAAGAGGGAGGCAGTTAAATGCTGGCTGGGAATCAAGGAATCCTCCATCTGAGACTCACCTGAGCAACGAGAGCTCTCCTTGCTGTCAGAGGTGGCCACGGAGCCATGCATCCCTATGGAAGGTGCAGCCTAGATGAGGCTCTGCTCCCACCTCAAGTGCCCCTTCGTCTCCTCTCATGCCCTGGAGGTCTCCTGACCCTCCAGCTGTGGCTGCAGTGAGGAGAAGGGCTGTAACATGCCCTGGTTCCCATTCTTTGCTGCATTGCCCTGCAGAAGCTCGTCCTTGCAGCCCGCATCAATGGGCTCCAGTGAGTCAAGGAGCTTCCGCAAGGCCTTCCTGCAGCTCTGATAGCATCTCAGAGTAAAAACGCCTTGTGCTATTTAGTGTCTAAAGAAATTGGATGTAGGGATATGAAGGTTCTGCACCTCATGTCTTGGGCTCCTGGCTTCTGCATTGGGATGCAAACAGGTTGCAGGTTGCTGTTTAAAGGGGGGATGTGCTCCAGCACCTCGAGGCGAGGGGCTCTCACCCATCCTGCAGCATTTCCAGCCCCATACAGGTGAGTTGTCAGAGCTTAAGTGCTGGGGGACCAAATCCTGAAGGCTTGGTGCCAGCTACATCTGTGCCTGCAGCCTGGCTCCGTGTTCTGCATTGCTTGGAGCTGGGAAGCGCTTTAGCAGTGTAAATATAACACAGAAGGTTCTCAAACACTCCAAAAGCATTCCCTGAGAAAATAAGCTGCTTTCCCCCAAACAGGAAATCATTCCAGATCCATCCCAATGTGCTTTTCTCATCAAAGGGGCAGCTTTGTGCTTCTGAATCCAAGGGGAGGGGATGGGAATAAAACAAAGCTTTTGCTTGCGAGATGCGTCTCCCGTGGCTGAATCCGCGTTCCTCCTTTGGCATGTGCAGGAGGATCTTCCCACTGCAGCTGGGCACTTCACAGGCTCTATGTGGCGCATGGGGAGGCCGATGGGGCTGGAGCAGCCCAGGTTTCTATGGCATCGTGTGCAGCAGCTTTCCTGCTCGCTTTCCCAACTTGATGGGGAGAAATTGCTTTTGTCAAGTCTAATTTCAGCTGAGCTGAGCAGGATAAACAAAGAGAGGTGTGGGCAAAGCAGATGGTTTGTCACAGAGCACGGAGCAGGCAGGAAGGCTGTGCAGCTTTTTGTGGTGTGTAATGGCCTTTCCTTGCATCCAGCTATCCATCACCGTGTAAATCCCGAAAGAAACTGGCCTTGTGTGATGTATGTGAAATACCCAAATGTTACAGTGGGATGTTCAGTCCTCACAGTGGTTGGGAGCATCCGCACAGCAGCTTCCTGCTTGGATCCTTGTTTGGAACCCCCTATAGTGACTGCTCATCCCAGGGATCCCATTGTGCTCCAGGTGGGACTTTTCTCTGCAGTTTGGTGGATGTGGCAGTGTTAGTGGTGCTCCTTGATATTATCAGGATTAACAACAGGTTTGATCTCACACTATGGTTCTCCCTTCTGATTACACTCTGACCTCCTGATCCAGGTCAGGGATGTGGCTGAAGAAGCAGGGAAAGGAGACATCTCATGGCCCTGCTCTGCTTGGTGGTCTGGTGTGCATGGAGCTTTGTTATTCACATAGGTATTGACGGAAGCATGGAGAAGCTGTGCTTGGTGCCCACAAGGACCTTCCACCCCATTGTCTCCCCTGGCTTAGGTGCTTCCACCACATGTTGTAGTGATGGGGTGTCCTCTCATGCCCTCCACTGCCTGATAAGGAGACTTCAGTGCCATCAGCCTGGTCCCATTGCTGCTGTGAGTACAGGCAGAGCGCAGGCAGGAGGTTGCGTGTGTCCAAGTGCCTCCTGACCCCGCGGCTGTGGCCCCGTGTCGGATCCAGCTGAGAAGCTGTGCTCTTTCCCAGCGCTGGTGCTCTCGGAGCACGGCACAGATTGCTGGGTGTTTGTTTCAATAAGAACCATGCTGGTGTTTCCAAACCCCTTTAAATTGCTCTCAGCAAGCGCTTGTGTCTGGAGCAGAGTCTGCTCGCAGCAAAGCCTGCAGGAAGAGGAGGTCTGGGGGGTGGTGGTAGGAGCCTGAATCCTTGCCAGGTTTCCATCCCACAGAGCGTGTTGGGGCCGGAGCAGGGATGTGCTGTGGCTGCTCCCTGCCTGCCTTTGAACAGCAGTCCCTGCTCCGCAACATCCGCATTAGAGTGTCCCTGTGCAATTCCATATAATGAGCAAATATGAAGGAAATCAAAGTATGTTTGAACTCTGTTACTGAATAAAAAGAGGGCTAAATGCCTCCAATAACCTGTTTGCTGCAAATCTGCACAATGCCTAAATCTGATCTGTCTGTATCAGCTCATGATGTGCAGGTGCCCAAAGCCGTGACAATCTCAGCGCCTGCATAATAGCAAGAGCCAGACCCAGTGGGCAGATGGTGGTGGCTGTGATTGCTGGAGATAGGTGACTTATTCAGACCCCAGTGCGTTTCATTTCCATGTGGGGCAGGAGCATCCCCTTGGGGAGTGCAGCAGGGGACAGCCCCCTGTGCTGCTAGCTTTGATAGCAGTGAGGAAAGGCAAGATATGCTTCCAGGCTCGAAGGGAAACAGAGTTCAAAGGAGGCTCCCAGGGGGGAGCTGGCTCACATTAAAGACAACGGTCCCTGTGGCATTTACACGCATTGCAAGAGGACTCTTTGGTGTTTATTCCCCTTTATGTGCTCCTCCCAGGAGGCAGTGTTGTTGGGTATATGGGGTCCCCCATCCTGATGTGGGGTAAGCCTCTATTCCTGGCCCTGCAGGCAGCCACAGGCTTTGCTTGGGAAGGCAGGCAGGGTTCCAAGGAGCTGTGTTTTCATTCCTCAGGGCTGGAAACCTCATCTTGGTCATGGGCTGGGTGTTCAGGCCTTCCTCTATGGGCAGACAGACACAGAAGGACAGTTGACCTGGCTCTGTGGGGCATCCTTTCTAGCTCAGCACAGGTTTTGGGATGTCCTTTATGGGTGATGGCTTCCATCAGTGTCTTCCTCCATCAGGACCCTCAGTGTCACCCAGTGCCAGCCCTGGCTGTGCAGCTGATTACTTGCTAATTAAAGTAAATCATTGACAGATGTTAAATCTCTGCCGGGGAGGGAGTGTTTTCACATAGTGCATCACATAACTGCTGCTTCCTCCTTTTTACATGGTAATGTTAACTGGAATGACGGTTTATTCCCTGGCGGCAGGAGTGCTTGGTGCCCTGAATCACTGCCTCACCTCAGCTGCAGGAGTGTCCTGGCCTGGGTGGAAAACCAGGGAGAGGATGTTCCAAAAGGGCGTGTACATGGAGATGCGCTATGGGCAACTGCTTTCTCTAGCATCCTAGTGCATTCCCCATTGGTCCCAAGCCTGGGTCCCTGGTCCCAGCTCTGCATGGTTTCTGGGTGCCCATTCTTTTACCAGAGCAAGTGGGGTGGCAGTGGGGTGTTCCATCATTGCAAAGCTGGCTTTGCTGCTCCTCAGCATGTCACGCATTGGAGCAGGTCTCAAAAGGCAGTTCCTGTGTCAGGTAGGATGCTGTGTGCCCCCCCCGCTTTAGGGGTCACTCATGATGGTGGGAGCATGAAGCTTCTAAAGATGCCTTCGAATAGACCAGTCCTGTTCACATCACCTGTAAACAGGATGAACACAGAACAGATTCATCTTTCGCTGTTAATAGATTAAAATTATAGATGATCACAAAATAGCAACTTAAAGAGTAAAGGTTTGGCTGAGGTAAACCACTTTTTCTCTCTATTTCTTTCCATCAGGCACTGACCATTTACCCCAGGTCTAGCTCTGTCCTCATGGAACACTGAAGCTAACTGGAGAGCAGCAGGCTGGGTGAGACAGCTCTCCTGATGGACCGAGGTGAGATGAAGTCGGAAAACCAAAGGGACTGTGAGATGGAGGATGCTGCTTGTCATGTTATCTCCAATTCTTTTAAAGAATAATAATAATAAGGCAGAAAGCTATTCCTACCTGATTTGTGGTCTTCTCTTGCTCCAGGACAGGATTTGGCCTGCAGACCAGCGAGGGAAGTTTGCAGCATTGGCAGCAACACAATGTGATTCAGGAGCGATCCCTTAAACAAGGTTATTACTCACTTTACCAGCACAGCTATCCATTATGGTTAATAGAACACCACATAAGTGATTCTCAGCCCGATCCAAACAATATATCTTGTGGCCCAGCTGGGCTCGCTCTTATCCTTACCTCTCACTGGAGGATGTGTTGGCATCAGCAGACACAGAGATGTTGGTACCTGATCACATGGACAGCCAAGATCTGCTGCCTTCCAAGAGGATGAGTGATGTGAGCTGTTGGATGGGAAGCAGTTGCCACCTCGCTGCCATGTCCTTCTCTGAAGGACAAGATCCACGTTGGCCATGGTCCCAGTGGAAGGGAGCACTGTCTGGGTTGTCCGTACGCACTCCATAACAAGAGGGTGGCCTCTCGATGGACCATACTTCATGCTTTCCATCACTATAGCTGCTGCTTTCGCTGCCTGGAGGGTGATGTCTAATTGTCCTGGAGCAGATGAGGTTCGCAGGCTGGGGACGGGGAGAAGGAACAGCCTGGGCACAGGAGGAAGGCTTTGTCCTGACAAGCCTGCTGGAAATGAAGGCAAAGGATTTGCTGGGGAGATGCACCTGATGCAAGGCTGATGAGAGGGCTCCCTTCAGGACAGGAATTGGCCATCCTACCGGCACCCTATCCCTGTAGCCAGCACTCTGCCTGTATTACAAGGCACCTGGAGCAGCTCAAGGAGCACCAGGGCAGCAGCAGGAGCCATTCCTTGCCACGATATGATTATCCCACAAACAAGGAGCTTGTGGTACCCACCTGCACTAGAGCAGCCAGCACTGGCTCTGGGCATGCCGGTGGCTCTCTGGGGGCTCTGCTCCATGCCAGACATCTGGAATCTTCATGAGACAACATGTTTGGTTATCACCATGACAGAACAAATCCTAGCAGAGCATTAATCACTGCTTGGAACGGCATCCACCCTAGGTTTAGTTACGGTAAGCTATGCCAGGCCTTGTCTGACAGCATGTAGCCATTTGAAGGGCAGATTCCAGGCATCACTAGGCGTTTTCCAAGCTTTTTCTCCCTTCTCTCATAGGCAGTGTGTGACATTCACATCTCAGTGTTCTGCTGGAACATCACCCATAGGCTGGCTGTGCTGTTATGTGGGACCATCAGATGGTGCAGGTGAGGTGCCCTAATGTGTGAGTCTTGATTTGGTGGGTGAAAATGATGCATGTGGTGATGCTGAGGGGGAAATGGGGCTTTGATGGGTGAATTCTGTGACTTCCCTACATCTGCAGTCAGAGAAGGGGGTGACGGGGAGGAACGTTTTGGGATCAGTGCCTGGACTGCTGGCTGCTGGTGTGGGATACAGGCAGCATCAGAAACACCAAACTGCAAGATGCTGCTAACCAATACCAGTGAGGATCAGAGCCGAGATCCCAAATGCAGGCACCTTGGTGGGATGTGGAATGGAGCAGGCCCTGGCCCCGCCGCTGCTCCTCAGCTGCTGCTACACATCTACATCGGCTGCTCTGGATGAGGAATGCTCCTGGAATCTCCCAGCTGGTGCTCAGCGTTGCGGCAAGAGCTGTATGCCCCAGAAATGCTCTCTCCTGTCTGCTGCCTGCTGGGCAGGAGGCCTGTGGCTCTGGTGGAAGAGCAAGTGAATGCTTAGCAGCTGTCAACTCTCTGTCAGGGCCAGGCACCTAATCCCTGCTGGAAGAGGGAAGCATGGCAGTCTCTTTCCCATCCCAGGCGGTGGGATGCAGGAATAAAGGGGAAGAAAAGTAGAAAGGAAAATGTAGAACAAGCGATTTAGTTGTGTTTGTGACTGGTTTGAAGGTGGAATGGATGGTGCTGGAGCACTGAGCAGGTTGCTGAGCTCTATTTGTAGCCACTCAGAGCAGACACACTGCTCTGTTTCTCTAAATCACTGCCCTTTCTCTCTTGTCTCTATTCCCCGACCTTCACAATCTGTTTCCCCATGTAAGAACTGAGAGGCTGAATTAAGATGGGCTATTTGGAAGCAGGGCAGGAAGAGCAGATATTCTCCCATCACATAGGATAACCTTTGCCAGCAGGGAAAGGGTCTTCTGCAGAGCAAAGTTTGGTTGCTTTTAACTCATCCATGTCATTGCTGTCATGTAAACCCTGCAGCTGTCTCTTCCTCACCCATGTGGGTACCAGCACACATGGTTTGTAAAGCCAGGCAGGCATCCAAGCCCCCATCCCGAACATCCACCACACAACTGTGCACTGAGCTGCACTGCAGTGCTCCCCTGCTCTGGCACTCTCCGATGGCACAGATTGCAATTGCTTTGTGCCTCCTTGTCTCCTCTCCCTCTTCTCTCCTCCTCGCTTTTAATCTTTGCTTAACTTGTTGTGCAGGCAATTGCGTGGCATTTAGTGCGTGGTGATGTGCGTTTGGGGCCTGTGCTGGAAATACGGCTCATTATCTGGAGTGGATAATATTAAGCACTTTTCTCTGTTGGCCATTTGATCACAAGGTTATCCTGGTTGATGGGTTTATACGCTGGAATTGCTTGCAAGGGAAATATTGAGCCAGCATGGCTGGAAAGTGTGTCTCCCCAAAGGCTGCCAGTGCAGGTGTGCTGTGGCAAATGGGGGAGCATCCCGAAGGGGGACCAACAGCTCAGTTCAGACCCTCAGGTCACCTTTTCTTGTGAAGGATGGGTTTAAATCAACTGAGCTGCATAGCTCTTATTGATGTGACCCTGCAGCAGGCAGTGGGATGGCTGGTGGTCACCTCTGAGGATGCTGTTCAGTGCTGGATGCTGACCTGGGTGGTGAGAAGGGCTCAGTAGTGTGCCTGGTACTCACTCTATCCCCTGTCCCAATGGGGATGCGTGTCACCCTGCTCCATCCTGGCCTCTTGGCTGATGCAGCACCAGAGATGCTGCTTCTGGCATTAACATCTCACAATATGTCCTATGGGAAGTGGCCTGAGAGCCATCAAATAGCCACTGGGTAGTGGTGGGACATGGGCCAGTGAGATGAGGGAAAGGATGCATCACAGCCCTATGAATCCTGGAGCGTGTTTTGCTTTGTACCTCAATAGAACATATTAACGCAGTGGCACAGGGTGCCCAGAGAAGCTGTGGCTGCCCCATCCCTGGCAGTGTTCAAAGCCAGGCTGGAGACAGGGGCTTGGAGCAACCTGCTCTAGTGGAAGGTGTTGGGACTGAAACTGGATGAGCTTTAAGGTCCCTTCCAACACAAACCAGGCTGTGATTCTGTGGTCTATCCTGACTGTCTAACCCTTAACACTGCCCAGTGCAGCTCAGCTCCCTGCTGCACCCTGTGCTGCCTTCCTTCCCATGGGATGAGCCTGCCAGCCTCCATTGGTACCTCCAGAGAGCACCATCCTATTACTGCTGTCTCTCCCCACTCTTTGCTTCCAGGCAGGCTGTGCACATCAGGAGTGGCTCCAGCAGGTTTCCTCTGGACCAGCACCAGTGTGGGAGCAGAGAACCGGCCCTGCACCTGCCACTGCTTTAATACAGGCTGTAAATCAGGTTATAACTGCCTGTCTGGCTCTGCATTGTGCACTCCGTGATTATTCAGCATTATGCAATCTCTGATAAAAGATGCTGCATCAGTAAAAGTGAATTAAACTATTGAGTGATAGGAGCTTATCGAATCGCTCGGGGCGATGCTGTCCTCCCTTTGGCTCTTTAACCTCTGATGTGGCAGGAGCATACCGGGTGCTGCCCTTGCTAACAGCCAGGGAACCCTGCTGACTGGGGTGGAATTACTGCACGGCAAATAAAGTTACATCTCAGCTGTGAAAGACAGGGGTTTGTAGTCTAAAGACTCACTATTTTATAGCAGTGGTCCCTTATCTGCATTGTGCGCAAACAGAGTTACACAGGGATGTCTGCGAGCGAGTGGATGCTCGATAAAGCTTGGCTCTTGGAGTGCTGATGGGCAGGGTCTGTCTTCATCCCCAAACCTCTTGGGGGTGGACAGGCACCGAATTCCCACATTAGGAGAGGAGAAAAAAGTGCGTTTAGTTCTAAGCTGAACATTTTGTCTTATTCTCCAAGCACCCCCCATATACATAATATGGTCTTTTTTCCCCTTTTCAGGCCTTCCCTTTCTACAAGTGCAGCTGATGGCTGAGGGATTTTGCTTCATTTTCTTTCTCTGTGCTATGGGGTTTTACGTTTCTTTCTGCTTCGCTGTGATATTAGAAACATTGCTAGGGGAGAGGAGAAAAAAGCAGCACAAGCCTAAACTGTAACTCCTGACACCCAGATGCTTTGAAAAGCTTTCAAGTTTTGCAGAGCTGTATAAGCAAAGAAAGGTGTGGGGGGGAGGAATAAACCTACATCATTTATCTGACTTCACCCAGTAGCAGAAAGGGAAAGGTGCTGGGAAAGGGGGAAAAACAACACTTCAGAAATGTGAAATTGAAAGAAAGACTCTGAAAAATTAAAAAGATAAAGGTGGTCTTTGATGTTTAACACAAATCTGAAGATTTAGATCCATTTTGTGCATATGTTTTGGAGCAACGGGGTGCTGGAGGAGATGGGTCCCCATTGCTGCAGCAGTGATGAGGATGGATGGCTTGGGCAGGGCATCGGGAAGCCTTTGCTATGGAGGGAGGTAGGGTGGGTGTTGAGCCTCAGACCCCCCCCGCCTCTGCAGCAGCACATCTGGAAGAGGCAGGAGGGAGATGAGACGGATGAGAGCATCGCGCTGCCCTGTCTGCAGTGTCATCCCCTGCTTGTCCTTCCCTCTCACCCCATGCACAGGGGATGTTTAATGAAAAACCTCAGGCTTGACAGCCTGCTGATACCATAGTTGTAAATATACATGTCTGAGATCCTGAGATTTAGTTTCTGACAGGTACAAGGGAGACAGCTCTGAGTGCTGGGCTGGAAAGTCGTTTGCATTAGCACTCAAACAAAGGGCGGCAAGCTGCACCACTTGCTTTTAATTAAAAGCTTTCCTTATTTTACAGCGTGGGCAGAGCCAGTATCTTCATTACATGCTTCCTGTACCCACCAGTGAGCCAGATGAGTGGCAGGTCACAGTGCTGCTCCCTCCAGACTCGCATCCTGATGCTGAGGGGCAGCACGCTGGTACCAAGGGGGGTGATGCGGCTCCCCAGTGACCATGGACATGGGGACCACCATGCCAGCAGCTCCCTGCCCATGGCCTGGGGGCATTGACAGGCACGTCACAATGGGAATGTCAGGCTTTGGATAAACTAATTGTGTTTCAAGGAGCGGAGCAAAGCTTTTAGGTTTCAGAGCCAAAGTGTGGCATCTTTATTAATGTGCCTACTTGAGTTCCCCGGGATGCGATGTTTTCTCCTCGCCCTGGCTATCCATCTGAACTGATAATAGGACTATTAATCCATTTTGTTGACAGCCCTCGCAGACCCCCAGTGAGGCAGGAGACAGGGAGGGGTGGGCATGCGATCAATGCCTGGTTTGTTCCGAAGGGATCCTGTCACAGCCTCTAGCAAGCTGAGTGTTAGCTGAGGGTGAAGGGATGGAGCGTTAGGAAAGGCTATAGGTGCTGTGCAGCCTGGCTTCTCCTTGGTCACCTGGAGACCATCTGCAGAAGGCCATTGAGAAACAAGTTCTAGTTGATTTAAATGGTCTTTAAGGTTCCTTCCAACCCAAACCATTCTATGAGATGCTCTACAGAAGCCAAACCTGCAGGGGACCTTGTTGTCTATGGACCCACTCAGCACCCTTGTACCAGTCACTTAACCTGCCCCTAATCCCCCTCCATGCCTCTATGGAGGTGAAGTGTTTCTGATTTCAGGTCCTTTTCAAGCTACACAGGGCCTGGCACAGCATCCATCATGCCAGTGATTTCCTTTAGAGCAGCAGAAATAGGTATTTGCAGAGGAACACAAAATGCAGGTCTGTGATATAGAAAGACAAACTTCAGTGGAATAAAGCCCTGGAAAAGGAGGTGCATCCCTGCCCAGCTCTCGCTCCTCTGCTCATCCCCTGCCAGGGGCTGATCCCTTTCTATTCAGCTGATCCTGTCTGGTTTTAACTATCTCCAGCCACAGAACCCCTTCCCTCCAGGGAACCATGTCACAGCCTCATAATTTCCCCTGTCAGCAGAGGGGATTTTTTTCCCCTGTGACATTCAACCTAAACTCTCAATTTCTTCATTTCCTGTCATCCCTTGTGGTGATGCCCCTTGTACTCTCAACAATAATTCCTTCCCTCTCTATTTACTCCAGCCGGATCTGTAAGGCTCTTAAGTTTGTCTCCCCATGGCCAGCTCTTAACCAAGCGATATATATGTTTAAGCCTTTAAATCTGCCTTTGGATATCAGTCGCCCTGTGCCTTTGATCATTTGTGTGGCTTCCCTCTGAACTGCCGCCCATGTGTCTGTGCTGTTGGGCTCCAGCTCCAGCCACACCTGAGCATCCCAGTGCTTCCATGGGCTCTTGGAGCAACACCAGGGGCTGGCCTGATGCTGCAGGCTCCTGGGTCCCCATTGCTGCAGACCATCACTGGGGTGTCACTGTGGTGCTTGGCTGCGCATCATTACTCCCATTTGCATAGAGTCCTCCAAGGCAGGGCTCCTTCTGCCCACGTTTCTGATCTCACCAGGCCCTTTTGGTGTTGATTTTCTGTGCTTGTTGGAGTTCACAGCACCTCCCAGCCACAGCATCCTCTGCCAAATTCGTTAATGTGTAGTTTACTCCCTCTTTCCAGGTCATTAATGAGGGTATTAAATGAGAGCAGGCCTAACCTAGATCCCTGCAGTACCCCATAAATGCCTCCCCCTGTTTCTAATTACCCTTTGTTTATGAGCTTTCAGCCAGGTTTTGATCCACATGGATTTGAGTCATCAAAAAGAATGTTTCCCAGGAAGACTTCAAGGATGTGTGAGCAAAGGCTCCAGCCACATCTCCCTGCCCATTCCCAGGTCATGGCGATCCACGCTGCTGTTTTCTGGGGAAAAAAAAACTGGTAAAGGCTCTTCCTTCTTCTTTGTGCCTCACTCCCTTCCTCCGGGAGCAGGGGGACTCCGTATCCCCTGGGGAGGAAATGGGAGGGGGGGGTCCTCTCTGGGCACGGTGTCCCTGGAGGTGGTGGTATCCTGGGGGATGGTATCCATGGATGGATGCTGTCCCGAGGAAATGGCGTCCGTGGATGGATGTTGTCCCGAAGGAATGATGTCCGTGAATGGGGATGTCCTGGGGGATGGTGCCCATGGATGGATGTTGTCCCGAGGGAATGGTGTCCGTGAATGGGGATGTCCTGGGGGATGGTGCCCATGGATGGATGTTGCTCCGAAGGAATGATGTCCGTGAATGGGGATGTCCTGGGGGATGGTGCCCATGGATGGATGTTGTCCCGAGGGAATGGTGTCCGTGAATGGGGGTCCTGTAGCCCTCCACGCACCTTGTGGACCGGGCGGGTTCCCGGTTCCCGCGGTGCGGTGAGGGGCGGTCCGGTCCCCGCTGCTCCGCATCCCGACATTGGCCGCTAGATGGCAGCGTTGTGCCTGCGAAGGCGCAGAGGGGCCCGACGGCGCGGCCAGGCCGGGGCCGGGCGGGGACAGACCGACGGACGGGCTCACACCGCCGGAGGGGGGGGGGCTGCACCGGCGAGGCGCCGGCTCCCGCTGCCCACCGCCCCGGTGGGGTCTGCGTCGCGGCAGCTCTGGCCGGGCCCCCCGTGCCGCGGCTTTCCCTGCACCGGCGCCGGCTCGCCGCTATCGACCGGCGGGCTCCCGGGGCAGTGTGCCGCAGGGACGCGCCGGCACCCGGCCCCCCTGCTTGGAGCTTCGGGGCGGAGAATGGCGGAGAGTGTGCAGCCGGCAGGCTCCAGGCTGGGCGCCGCCAGCGCCGGGGCAGCCCCGCCTCCGGGCCCGGGGACACCTTCCCGGTGCCCCTTAATGAGGGCCCTGGAGCTTGCGTGGCACGGCGGGGACCCGAGGTAAGGCAGGAGGGGTTATTTCGGCTGGAACAGAAGCCGGTGCCGTGGTGCCTGCCGTAACTAGGAGTGAGCAGCGAGCGCTGCCCAGGCTGCAGCCGCCCGGCATAGCACGGCAGTCCCGGGACTAGCGCCGGCTCCCGTGGGACCCAACCCGTGCGGCCGGAGCGCATTTGGGGGGCTCGGTCCTTCCCGAGCGGGAAAGCGACTGAACGTGCCCGGGGGTGATCCCGCTGCCCGCGGGGCTCCCAACAGGGCCCCATCGGTGACCGCGGGCACGCAGCGGCTGCCGGAACCCCGGGACTCCAATGCGGGATGGGCCCCGCGGGGCCGCCCCGCACAGCTCACGGCCGCCCCGCTCCGCTCCGCGGGTTCCGCCTTGGCCCCGCCCCCTCGGCCGGCAGCGCCGCTCAGCGTCATCCCATTGGCTGCGGCTTGGCGCGCCGGCCCCGCCCCCGAGTGCCCATTGGCTGTCTCTCACCACCGCCCGCCCCCGCACCGCCCGCCGGCGCTCCGGACTGCGGGCAGTGGCGAGCGGCCGCCGCAGCGAGCGCCGGCGGGAGCGGGCTCGGCACCGCTCGGCGCTACTCGGCTCCGCTCGGTTCGGTTCGGCTCGGTTCGGTTCGGCGCCGCTCGTCTCGGCGCCGCTCGTCTCGGCTCTGCTCGGCGCCCCGCTCCCGTACGCCATGCCCGGCCCCTCCGCGGCGCTGCCGGCTCGGAGCGCCTGAGCGGGCGGCGGTGCGTGGACGCCGGGGACCGCGGCTCCGGTGCCCGCACCCTCCCGCCCGCCGCCGGGGCAGCCCGGCGGGCGCTACCCGCATGAGGGCGGCGGGGCCTTGAGGCGGGCGGCCGGCGGCCGTCGGGGCGCGGCGCGGCGGCAATGGGGGCTCTCCCGGCGCTGCTGGGGGCCGCCTTGCTGTGGGCCGGCGCCGGGGCCCTCGTCAACCTCAAGTACTCGGTGGAGGAGGAGCAGCGGGCCGGCACGGTGATCGCCAACGTCGCCAAGGACGCCCGGGACGCCGGTTTTGTGCTGGACCCCCGGCAGCCCGCAGCCTTCCGGGTGGTCTCCAACTCGGCCCCCCATCTGGTGGACATCAGCCCCGGGTCCGGGCTGCTGGTGACCAAGCAGAAGATCGACCGGGACCTGCTGTGCCGGCAGAGCCCCAAGTGCATCATCTCGCTGGAGGTGATGTCCAGCTCCATGGAGATCTGCGTGATCAAGCTGGAGATCAAGGACCTCAACGACAACGCGCCCAGCTTCCCCACCGACCAGATTGAGCTGGAGATCTCGGAGACGGCCAGCCCCGGCACCCGGGTGCCTCTGGAGAGTGCCTACGACCCGGACTCGGGCAGCTTTGGTGTGCAGAGCTATGAGATCACCCCCAATGACCTCTTTGGGCTGGAGACCAAGACGCGGGGTGATGGGTCCCGCTTTGCCGAGCTGGTGGTGGAGAAGAGCCTGGACCGCGAGACCCAGTCCCACTACAGCTATGTGATCACGGCGCTGGATGGGGGTGACCCCCCCAACTTTGGCACGGTGGAGCTCAGCATCCGCGTCATTGACTCCAATGACAACAACCCGCTCTTCGAGGAGCCGGCCTACACTGTCAGCGTGCCTGAGAACGCCCCACCGGGCACACCGGTTATCCGCCTCAACGCCTCCGACCCGGATGAGGGCACCAACGGCCAGGTCCTCTACTCTTTCCATAGCTATGTCTCCGAGAGGGCACGGGAGCTCTTCCAGATCGACCCGCAGAGTGGCCTCATCACGGTGAGCGGTGCCATTGACTATGAGGAGGGTCACGTCTATGAGCTGGACGTGCAGGCCAAGGACTTGGGGCCTAACTCCATCCCTGCCCATTGCAAAGTGACCATCAGCGTCCAGGATGCCAATGACAACCCGCCGCTCATCAACCTGCTCTCTGTCAATAGCGAGCTGGTGGAAGTGAGCGAGAACGCCCCACCAGGGTATGTCATAGCCCTGGTGCGTGTCTCGGACCGTGACTCTGGGGCCAACGGGCGCGTGCAGTGCAAGCTCCTGGGCAACGTGCCGTTCCGTCTCCAGGAGTATGAAAGCTTCTCCACCATCCTGGTGGATGGGCGGCTGGACCGCGAGCAGAGGGACCAGTACAACCTCACCATCCAGGCCAGGGACAACGGCGTTCCCTCCCTGCAGGCCACCAAGTCCTTCACTGTCAAGATCACCGATGAGAATGACAACCATCCCCACTTCTCCAAGCCCTATTACCAGGTGATTGTGCAGGAGAACAACACCCCGGGGGCCTACCTCCTCTCAGTCTCGGCCAGGGACCCTGACCTGGGCCTCAATGGCAGTGTCTCCTATCAAATTGTGCCCTCCCAAGTCAGGGACATGCCTGTCTTCACCTATGTCTCCATCAACCCCAACTCTGGAGATATCTATGCTTTAAGGTCCTTCAATCATGAACAGACGAAGGCCTTTGAGTTCAAGGTCTTGGCAAAAGATGGGGGTAACCCCTCTCTGCAGAGCAATGCCACTGTGAGGGTGATTGTCCTGGATGTCAATGACAACACCCCCGTGATCACAGCCCCACCGCTGGTCAATGGGACAGCGGAGGTGTACATCCCCAGGAACGCAGGGGTCGGCTACCTGGTGACCGTGGTCAAGGCAGACGACTACGATGAGGGTGAAAATGGCAGACTCTCCTACGAAATGGTGGAAGGAGACAGAGGGTTTTTTGAGATAGACCAGGTCAATGGAGAGATAAGGACCACCAGAGCCTTTGGGGAGAACGCCAAGACAGCCTACGAGCTGATTGTGGTGGCTCACGACCACGGGAAAACATCTCTGTCGGCTTCCGCCTTGATTTTGATATACCTGTCTCCAGCCCTGGATGCCCAGGAGTCCATAGGATCTGTTAACCTCTCCCTGATTTTCATTATTGCCCTGGGGTCTATCGCAGCCATTCTTTTTGTCACCATGATCTTCGTGGCAGTGAAGTGCAAAAGGGATAACAAGGAAATCAGGACCTACAACTGCAGGTAAAGACCTCTTTTATTTTTCTGTGAGCCTTGCTTTGATTTTTGGCACCACACTCACTTTTCCCTTTGCTGCTGTATCGTTAAGGGAGAGCCTGGAGAGGGATAGATTTCCTATAGGGATAAAAGTGAGGTTCCTCAGGGAAAATTCCCTGCGAAGCTTTAAGAAATTGCTCCCTGGGAGGAGAGCACAAATCCGTGCCGAGTAACAGATCCACTTAATCGTGCGGCTTGACAATCTGTTGCAGCATCCCTGTTGCAGGGAACGGGAGGCCAACACTTTGCCAGCGGCATGGCTGATTCCCGCGGGCAGCCCCCCGTTCCCAGCCCCTCTCCCATGGCTCACAGTAGGGGAGAAGCCCCTGATCACCGCAGCATCCCCACTGCAGACCTTCCCCGAGCCCTTGCTCGCTGTTCAAAAGAGCCATTGTGCACCCGATGCGGCTCCTCCTGGGGCCAGCTGGAGGGAATAGTGCCCCAGATCGCTCGTTTTCGCCCCTATCCGCTGCTCCGGCACCCGGCACTGCTGGTTGGACTGGGAGCAATGGGGCCGAGGAGGGATTTTGCCCTGGCTGGATGCGTGCTCCTGGGTCCGAAATGCTGGCGGGGAGGTCAGCCCCGTGCCCAGCGCTGCTGAAAGGGTGATAGGGGAAATCCATCCCCCTGAATATGTAACAGCCGGGCGATTATTGTCTCTCTTTTACTATTCTCTGTGTTACACAAGTTAGGAGACAAATGCTAACCACACATGAATATCAATCAGATGCCATAAAAGAGCAGCTGCAATGCCTCATAAATGGTTTAATCCTGTTACTAGTGAAATAGCCATGACTTCTCCATTCCTTGGGCTCCGAGTCGTTTCGGAGGGGAGGGATGGGAATTAATTTGGCTCTACCTTGGAAACGCAACGCTGGCCCCCGGCAATTCTGCAGCGCGGAGGGTGGGGGGGAGGATGTGCGGTCCTTAAACTTTTATTTAAGCAGGAATAATGGTGGAGAGTTTGGGGTTTGTGCTCCGTTTTCACAGCTTAAAGCCTTTTTTCTCAATGGGGGAAAAAATCGTCTGCAAATAAAGGTCGGTCTGTGCCGTATTATGGGATGTCAGGCTTCAAGTGAAAGCTCATCCACCAGATTTCTTGCCAGCTTGGCCCATTCAATGAGAATAGGAGCTGAATGGATAAAAATCATGTTGTGGTGGTAGCCCCTAATAGCTTCACACATCGGTATAAGCTCTGGGTTTACTGTGATGGCTTTGGGATTAATGAAGTGCAGTTTAATTAAATAATTGGTCAATAGAGAAAGGACAGCAAAATGAATGCCTGCAGGAAATAACTGGGCTCTCGTGTTGTCAAACTTAAAACATTGAGGCAAATAGAACAATTAAAGCTTCATCAAGCATTGTTAGATGAGGCAACAATGTATAGATTGGTGGCACAACAGGAATCCCTGCCTTCCCCTGATTTATCTGCACGCTCCGGGCGATGCACGGGCTCCTATCAGCATGCATCTGAGCAGGAGAAGTCGGCTGCAGAGGTGGAGAAGCACCAGGTAGGCTCATGGTGACCATGGGCACCCTCTCCCCACGCTGCCTTCGTGCCTTTGGGCTTTGCAGAGCCTTATCTGAGCGGTTCTCCTCCAGAGCTGCTGGAGAGGCTTCATAAAATGGGTTAATTTATGAGGCACATCAGGTTATATGAGAGCTGTTCGACTTGGTGGCGTTTTCATGCTCAGGCAATTAGCTTCCTGGAACAAGAATATTTGTCCAATATTTGCCTTTCCGGATAAAACTGTGTTATTTATTCATCCCATTATTTCTGTTGCAGCTATTGTAATTTTCCCCCTTTATTTTTAAATGCTGTTATCATCACCACGAGAAGAGCAAAGTCCTCACTTTCAGATGTGTATTCCCGACTGTGGGTAGCATTTGATGTGCTTCCCTGGGAAATACCGAGCTGCCCTGTGCTGTGCATGTACAAATCCATCTGTGGGCCATTGGCATTTGGAAAGAGGAGCCACTCTGAGCCGAGCATCCCCAGTTCCTGCGAGGTGCAGTCATATATTTATGGTTATTTGCTCGGCTGCTGTTTTAAGGGTAACTTTCTCCCTCTGGTGCTTTGCAGAAGGCAAACAAGGCACTTCATCAGTCGGTTCTTTTGGCAGGTGGGAAGCAAACAGGGAAAGAAAGGCAGAGAAAAACAAGCTTACAGTAAAGAAAGAAAAAAAGAAGGTCAAAAAGGATCATTTCTTTTTGCAAAACACGGTTGTTGCTCTCCGATTGCTAGGAGGCAAAAAGCATCTCCCAGCAGAAAGGGGGTGTGCGTGTCAGGGGTGAGGGATGAAGAGGATGCGGTTGGAGAAGAGCTTTCGGGTTATGGGGTATTGTCAGGAGATAGCCAAAACAGCAGCAAATTGGGTAAGGCATTAATAAACAAACAGCCTTTGGAGTGTGAGAGGCTCGAGCTTGCCAGCTCGGGCTGCTTCTGGGTCTGCTTTATTTAGTGCTGTGCAAAATGAACTGGGGGGAAAAAAATCCCCTATTCATTTTGAATTTGCATGATGGGGACCAAATTAAATCCCATTTAGAATTCTTATTCTGCATGGAAATAAATGCAGGTACCCTTTTCAGTTCAGGGAAACTGATTTTAACATCTCCATTTTTCTCCTCTGCAGGCTGGACTTTACTCCTAGTAGCTAAATATAAGCAATTACAAACACTAGGATAAAATCCCAGAGGCATGTTCTTCCTTCCCATTATTTTCCATATTTGACCTGAGAGCATCATACATATGAAAATAAGCTAAAGATGGTGTCGTGCCACCAGACCCGAAACATGACGTAATGTGCATGACTAAGAAGCCTACATGGAGATGGGGGCCAAGCCCTCTGGGTTTTTCTGCATGTGTATTTAGTGGGGCAGGTTCGGGATGCTCTCAGCTCTTCATTTCCATTCTGTCCCCCAGAATCGCAGAGTACTCCTATGGGCATCAGAAGAAATCAAGCAAGAAGAAGAAGATCAGCAAGAATGATATCCGCCTGGTGCCGCGGGACGTGGAGGAGACGGATAAAATGAACGTTGTCAGCTGCTCCTCTCTCACTTCATCCCTCAACTACTTCGACTACCACCAGCAGACTCTGCCGCTGGGCTGCCGCCGCTCCGAAAGCACCTTCCTCAATGTGGAGAGCCAGAACAACAGGAATGCCAGCTCCAACCACATCTACCATCACACCTTCACGGGTCAGAGCCCCCAGCAGCCCGACCTCATCATCAACGGGATGCCGCTGCCAGAGGTGAGTGTGGATATCCCTTGGGCATCAGGAGCAGCTTTGTGCTGTTGGTGTAAGTGCTGCCCAAAGGATGTGTTGAGCGGATGGGCAGCCCTGGGTTTGTGTGTTGGATGCTCTGGAGCAAGGGACTGATGCAGGATGGGAGCTGCGGGCTCTGGGACAGCCCCAACATGTGGTCATGGTGGATGTTTCACCTCCAAGCACTGCAGAGAGCCTCAGAGATGCCCGGGCAAGGATGCTGGCACAGATAGGCCAGCCCAGGCTGTGGTGTATGCTTTGCAAGTGGGTTTGGAGTGTGGAGATGCTCAAGGGAGGATGCATTCGTTGCCTTCACAGGAGGTTTTTAGGCGGTTGTTGAAAGCAGTGTTGGTGGTTGTTTCTCTGGAGGCAATGATTTGTGTTAGGGGTGCTTCGTTGTCACTGCCTGGCCCTGCTGTCCCCTTACCATGCAGGCGTGGGAGGGATGCCGAAGGTAGGGAAAGGGGCTGCTTGGATCCACACCATCCTCATCAGGTTCTTCTAATTCATCGGCTTTCCTGTACATCACAGGCATCATTTAATGTTGCTTGTTTGTCTCTCTTTGAATTATTGTTTGGTATTAAGCAAAACAATCAAAGGTTTGTCATGTTTCCTGCTTTGAACGGAATAACAAAGCTGAAAAAGCAGCTGAAATATTTATGGCTCACTCTGTTTTGCGTTCAGTGTGCTGGTGTAAATGCAAAATGATGCTGCTGGAGACAGTGGAGCTGCTTCACATTTAACCTTGTGCTGTGGAGAGCAGAGTGTGGCCCTCTTTGAGAGCCTGCAGGGCTGCTGGAGAGGGCTTGTGCCGGTGGGCCTCATCCTGCTCTGTGTGTATTGGCGATATGCTGATTGAACCCCGGTGTTTAACCTCTGCTGAGGCTGCAGAACCGGCTCCCAAGAAGTCATATACGGGTATTGGACCAGTTTTGGGATGCTTCCGCCCAAGTGTCAGTTGCTCAAAGTGGAGGTGTGGCTTTGAGCTTTGAGAGTGGAAATGACCTGGATATAAGCACTAATATATTCTACTTGCATGTATCCAGCCATAGAGCTGAGTGGGCTCTTCTGCTCCCAAGTGGAAAGGATAATCAGGCATTGGAACAAGCTGCCCAGGCCAGTGGTGGAGTTACCGTCCCTGGAAGCATTCACAAACCATGTAGATGAGGCCTTTAATTACGTGGTTTAGTGGTGGCCTTGGCAGTGCTGGGCAATGGTTGGACTTGATGAGCTGAAAGGTCTTTTCCAGCCTGATTGATTCTGTATCCCAATGGGGAGAGGCAGGGACTTTTCATCCAAGTGTGGATGGGAGCAGTTTGGGATAAGCCTGTCTGTGGTCAAATAAGGCAGAAGAGCTGTTACTGAAGCTGCCTTCTCCTTGTGCTGTACCTGGGTGGGCTGGGAGTGGGGAACACCACCCTTCCTGTATTAGGGGATCTCCACTGATGTTCAGATGTGCCTGTGCTCTTCACTGAGTACCAGCAGGGGCTCAGGGTGCCCAGCTGCCTGGGGAGCACATCCCAAGCTGTGACCGACCATCACTGTTGGGATGCTGGGGAATTCCTGCCTTCCTCGAGCGGTGTCCTTTGGAGAGGTGTCTCAAGCACATCTCTGGCTGGTGTCTTGGTATGGGAGCACCCTGTCAGCCTGTGATTCATTGCTACAGACAAAATGCAGTCATAAAACCCATCCCACGCTGGCATTAGCCAGCAGCACACGCTGGCAGCGGTCTGTGGTACCGGGAAGGAGGGAAGGACCATTGGGAACATCATAGCTCAGCTGATGAAAGCAGTGGAGGGCAGGAGGCAGCGCTGCCCATGTCCCTCCTTGATGCAGCAGTTAACCTGGGGTCTGGCAGCGTGTGGAGGTCCCCATGCCCTATGCAGTCTCATGTGAGGGAGCTGGGATGCTTGTTACTTTGCATTGTGGCTCTATCCCCATCTCTTGTGCTGGTGGCATGCACTGTGAGAAGTGCATTTGTCTTTTGTAATGGGTGCTATGGAGGGTCAGCTTAGAACATGCCCTCCAGCAGCTGATGCTCTCCAGTCTTGCTAAGGGACAGCAGCCCTGGGGTGGATGCTCTCTGGGAGAGCAGCATGTCCTGGCACGGATCTGCTTGCTCCCTGGGGATGCTTTCAGACAAAAGGGCAGGGCCAGGGCACGGGGAGGAGAAATCCCAACTGCAAGCTGTTTGGAAGTTTGGGTTAGGGTGGGAGCGTCTGGTTTTTTGGCAGAGTCCCAGCGTTATGCTCCCAGCTATTGCAAGGGAAATTATCTTGCTGGTGGTGTGGGTTCTACCTAAGGGATAGGGGAATTAGTGGTGGCTGGAGTGACAGCCATGTCCTGGCGCACAGGGTGACACAGAAACTCCATAAAAGATGCTTTCATATATCCCAAGGACCGTTACAGCTTCTTACTCACTGCAGCCTGTCGCTGCCTTAGCAAGCATTGCAGTGTGATGATGTGCTATTGGTACACCTCCAGGTGGTGATGATTTAATAAATACAATTCCAGTCTGGAGTTTCCAGAGCCAAACCTTCCCCTGCAGTGCATCTAGTGGGACTTTGCCTGGGCTGGTTTGAATTGCCTCCGGTGATGATGCTGCTGGCATTTCCCCTGGGGGCCCTTATGAGTTGTCAGCATCATGGAGATATTGATGCTGCTCCACCGAGGAGTGACTTTTCCTGATGGGAAGGCGAAGTATTGGTTGATAAAAGATAAAATAGGGAGGTAAACGTGTCGCTGGTGGTGTCGTGTAGCATATGAATGTTGTGGGAGTAAGCATCTGCAGATATCCACTGTCCTAAGCAGTAGTGGGTTTGCGGTGTAGCTGGTCTTTAATGTGAACCGTATTTGCTTTAAACCTTGAGATACAAGTCCCCAAGGCTGGGTTGTTTGTGGAGCTTCAGGAACAGTTTCCTCCCTGCTGTGGTGGCAGGGCCTGGGGCTGGTGGTGCTGTGCTGGTGGTGACTGTTTTCCTTGGTGCTCCCCATCTTCCCCTGCTGATCCAGAAAGGATTAAACAGTGGCTAATGCACGGGCTGCAAAAGCAGTTTGGGATGATCCTCGATAAGCTTTTCCCTTTGGGTCAGGGCTTGGCTGCCAAGGGAGCACCGGGAGGCAGTGAGGGACATCCTGGGGGGGTTCTGGCCTCTTGGGTGCCACTGAGGGATGCCTGCCTGTGGCCTTTGAGCATCCTCGCAGCTGTAGGCAGCGATGGCAGAAAGTGTTATAAGCAGCTCTGGTGATTGTGACTGACAGCGGGAGGCTTGGGCCGCGTTAGTGTTTGGACTTGTTTAGCAGGAGGGAGAGTGGGACACGTTGGAGCTGCGAGGGCATTGCCGGTCAGAGCTCTGCTGCTGCCGAGGGCTTTCCTTTGTCTTCCTGCTGAGCCGGAGGAGAAGTCAGCTTTGAAGCCAGAAGGGCTTGTTGTCAGGTTTTGCATGTTTATTACTGGAAGTTGTACCAGGAGACTGAAAATCAAAAGGAACAGGAGCCATTAGGCAGCTTCCTTGATAAAAATGCAGGTTGCATTGGGGTGGTGTGGAAAGCGGTCTGAATGCCGAGCCTTTTAGGATGCCCGGGACACGACTCGCATGTCGAGCAGCCACCCTTGGGTAACACTTCCATGCCTGGATCTTGACTTGGTGGTTTTAAAAGAAAACTGTGTGTGTGCAATGGCTGCATTTGGGTTTCGGAGGCAGTTTGACATCCAAAATCTGTGCCACTTTGGGAAACGGTGCTGATGCATCGTGTGATTCCCAGGAGCAGGGAGCATCCCCCGGGATAACACAGCTCGCTCTGCCTCTTGCTCTGACCCAGGGCCGCAGTGACCCAGCAGGACCCAGCATGGGAGATGCAAGGAGCTGTGAAATGGGTGGGGGAATTCCAGAGGTGGAATTAGCATGGAGGTGCAGGATTGATGCTCTTTGGGGGTCCAGATGGCTCTGCTCTGGCAGCAGCAGGGAAGGTAAGCAGCAGCACTGCCCTTAGACTGTAAGCAGGGTGAGGATAAGGCATGGCCTTGCTCTGCTGCTGCTTTGGTAGGTTTGAGATGGTCAAGGTGGAGTCCTTCAGGTCCCCACATACTGACAGCCCCCAGACCCTGGTCTGGCCATAGGGGTCATGCCTGTGGTAGTCTACCACCTCCTGAGCTGTTGGCCACCATCAGTAAGGGTGAATTACTGGTGTTAGTGATAATCTCGGTCTAATCCCCCAACCTTGATACAGTCCCGCATAATCCTCACTCACACTGATTTCATTGGGGCTCCTGGTGGCAGTGGGGATTATTTGAGTGAGCAACGGTTGCAGGATAAGGCCCTGTTGGTTTCAGATATGCTTTTTTACTACCTGGAAAGCATTTTCCTCGCTGTAGGAAATAGGTTTCGAAGCACAATAGAGCAATTTTGGTTGCGGGCAGCAGCATCAGTTTCTGCTCTGGCTATCTCATGGTGTTAACTAAAGCACATTTCTACAGCGCACAAAGAGTTTTGTTTCGTGAGGAATGAAATCAGTGTGGCTGCTCCTCATTCTCTGTCATTTCTCTACTTGTCAATTCTTTCTTCCCCTCCAGCTTATCCTCCTCCTCTCCGCTAGCCTTAAAAAGCCCCCAAAGTGTCTGTTGTAATCACATTTGGTGTGTTACAACCAGAATGAATGTACTCACTTTAATATGCTGGGTTTGAGGAAATCACTTTCTGTCTGGGCTAACAGACAATTTGTTATAAACCATGCCGTTTAGAAGCAAAGAGCCTTGCTTTAGTGTAACACTGGGGAGACGTCACGATACATAATTGGAAGGGATTTGGCTTGCTTCTGAGTAATACTGTGGATAGAGCAGGGGAAGGGGGGAAAGGAAAGGAGGTATTTTCCAACCTGGAGACAGTTTGCCATGCTGAGGCATGCCAGGCTGTTGGAGTAAGGCTTGTTTTGAGCAGAGATAATGATTAAAGCATGATCAGCGACGATGCTCCGCTAGGCAGAAGGCTGACTTCGCATCCAGCGTTGCCAGTCTTGCTTTCTCCTTGGGAGGTCACTGTAACTCAGCACTTTTTGTGCCTGCGATGCGCACCGCACTGGGTAAGCACAAGTCACGGCTCCATCAGTGCCTCGGCATTCCCATACCTGGGTATCCCTGTCTGGGAGCTAACAGCAGCATTCACCCTCCAGGAGCCCACCCAAGAGGAGCGATGCTTTTGGCTTTAGGTAGCCACTGGGTATCCTCTCCCTAGGGAAAGCTCAGCAGACCCTGCTGGGGACCAGACCCACCCCAAACCAACCTGGATGCTCTCCATACTCACTCCCAATGTGCCCTGAAATGGCAATTCCCAGCAAATCCCACGGCTTAACGACTCCCAAAGAGTTCTGTGTATCACTGCATGTTCCCTGACCTCTTGGAGCATCGGATGCTGGCATTATGGAAATCAGCAGCTTTCTATTCCATGCCAAGGTCAGCCTAACCAAATTATACATTTCCTAATGTAATCGCTCCAAGCAATCTGTGTGGAAAACCTCATTTGAATACCTTGCAGCAGAGATACACATGCCAGCTCCCATTCCCATTTAACCACATCTCTCACTGATGGCCACTCACGCTGTGTCTTAGGCGAACCTTTGGTTCAACATGCTTTGGCTCTTCATGGAATCATTTAGGTTGGAAAAGACCTTTAAGATCATCCAAACCTACACTGCCAAGCCCACCACTAAACCATGTATGTTTTCTATGGGCAATATGGGGCTGCAACCCTATCCTGGCACCTCTTTGGCTTTTCCAAGCATTTTCCAGCCCACAGTGGGGTCCTGGATAGATGGGACCAAGGATGTTTGCTGCAAGGCTCCGTAGAGGAATTGGGGCTGGTGTGTGGTGTGGTGACAGTAGCCAAGCTGTATTTAGCAGTAAAAACCTTCTCCTCTGACGGCAAGACCTAGAGTGCTCCACAGGGATATGATTATATTGTTATATATTGCAGAACTGTATATGGTATATATTATAGACAATATGCTCTGATATACACAATGTATTTATAAGCATATAAAAAGTGTGTCTAGAATTATTCCATATTATACCTAATTATATAAATAAGAATATACTATGTTGTTTCACCATATATATATCTCAGTTGGTTTTATGCTGCTGGATGGGGGTTTATGGCTCACTTGCTGAAAGCAGAGAGGCTTGTTTTGTTCTCCTTTTAGTAAATCTGAATTTCTGATGCCTATTTCTGATGCATAACTGCTCCTCGTTGAGTCTATAAAAAACCCTCCTGCAGCTAAATTTACATGGCAGAGGAGAATTTTCCCTTAAATTAGGCAAGATTTATAGTAAGTTTTGAGGATTCTTAAATGACATCAAGAGGATGGTCGTGCATGCTATGTCTGGCCTTTCTGAGGGGAGTTTCCAAGTGAAATCCTGCTATATTGAGCGATTTGGGTGCTGTGGTTTCTCCCTGGCGTTCACTTTGCATAAAGCTCATGCTGCATCCAAAGGCATTGCAAGGCCCAGCACACGTAGCCTTTGAGTAACCTTATGCACACTCGCTTTTCTCCATGGATAGAGCGCTGTCTTCCAACTGCCATGTCCTGAAGTCCCTCCTGAGGGCTTTGAGTCAAGAAGCTCCTCAGCCGTGTGCCCTCCCGGGTCCTTTGGCTCCTGCCCTCACTGATGGTGCCCTGCTCGGATCTTCCCTAAATTCACATCATCTGGCAATGGCAGAGCTCCCTGCCTGCCTCCATCCTGAGGCTCTTCAGCAATGAGCCCTCCATCTCCCTTGGGAGACCTCTCATCCTTCTGATAGTGGCTCCCACTTCCATGCAAGGGCTTGGATGGGGGACCCCATCCCTGCCTGTTCCCCCTTCCCTGCCAGGCTGCCTATGGCGCCAGGCACAGCCTCGCTTCAATAAATGATTAGATATTGTTCCCAGTAGGGGCTATAGTTGAGTTCCAATCATTTTCTGTTAATTAAAGTACAGGATGGTCTTATTTGTAGCATAAATAATTGTAATCTGTGTACTTATAAGTGTAATTATGATTTAAATTAGAGTGTGTTCTGACTTTGGTGATGGATGGGGTCCTCTGCAGGCAGTGCTACTTTCGCAGGACTGCAATATAAGGGTCTCCTGGGATCCCCCATGGTCCTCACTATCCTCAGGAGGGCATCACTGGGAGCTCAGAAAAGGGATGCTGGTGATATTGATGGCTCCCAGTTTTGCTCTTCCTGCTGGGGGAGAGCTTGCCCATGGCACCCGTCAGAGGGTTTGAGAGTGAATAGACCTCAGTGTTGCAGCTTCAGTGTCTCCCTATAGTTTCTAGTCTCAATTTGGAGTGAAGTAATGGCTTATGTCAGCCAGGCAAGTGATTAGTACTTAGCCTTGGAATTAACATGGAACTACGTTGGGTTCTCGTTAGGCTGGTGAGGGCTGGAGTGCGGTGACTGCTAATACTGCAGTGATGTGCATTGCAGCTATTGTGCTTCCTTCCATCCCTCTGATGGAAGCCCTCAGCATGCTGCAGGTGACCCCAGCCACCCCTTCTCCTAACCCTGAGCTCCTCATGCAGGTCTGGGACAGATAGCATAGTGTGCATTGGAGCCATGTAGATGAGGTCTTTGTCTTGACATCCCGTTGGCCACCAGAGATCAGGATGTGAATCCCTCCTGGTTCTCCCGGCGCTCTGGAGCTTGTCGGATTAAACCATCTTTTGTAATGGCAGGTGTATGCCACAGGGCAGGTTGTAAAACTCCGGTGTTGGTGGATTGCATTAACCCATCCGAAGTCAGGTATGTAAAATTCCATTAAGCAAAAACCCTCTGGCATTTTCTCACCCGTGCTCGAGCTCTGCAGGCTATGCTAATGTAGTGCGCTCATCTATTAGGAGGATGATGGCTTTAAAATAATAACATTTATCTTTGGCAGCGGCCCTACAATAGTGCACGCTGAGTACAATTTTGTGAAAGGCTTTGCAGATGTTGCCTCATTCAATCTGGGTCAAAAAGAGTGCTTAGAATCATAAAGGTTAGAAAGAGATCAAATAATTCGGTGGTTTTATTGCTGAATAATGTACTTGGAAAATATCATTCACCATTATTAGACTAAGTGAGTACAGAAAACACAGGACTCAATAGCCATTTCTCAGTATTGGCTGATTTTACTGGGTTTATAATGTAGCTAAATTCCCTGTTATTGATTCAAGCATCGATTATTGATCTGGACATCTAAACGCATGTGCTGGTGGGAGCACATGGGAGTTGGACAATTAGGGAGTTAGGCTTCCACACCTGCCTGCAGTGCTTGGCAGCACACCCATGGGCAAGGGGATGCTGCTTTTGGGGAGCTCTCAGTGTTTTGTCTTCACAAAGGTGAAAAACCAGGAAAACACCCATCTTATGAGTGTTCTTTTCCATGCCTTACATAAACTTGGTCGTGCAAACCCAGATGGGGGCTCAGTGCCTGTGACTCCTGTCACCTGCTCCCTCCTAGACTTTTCATATTCAGATTCACATCTGGATGCGCTGGCAGAAGCCCAGCTTCAGTGACATTTAGTAATCAAATCCACGTGGCTGTTGGCTTAGAAACAGCATCCAAACCTGTCTGTCTGCCTGGTGGAATGCCTCTCCAGACATTTGCAAGTGGTTCCTCTTCTTTCTTATGGAGCCCCCACTGTGGCTGTGTCCCCTTTGAGGAGGGAAGTACCACGCCTGGGCTGAGATCCTTCATGTACATCAATTAATTGCAGGGGTTGGGTTGATGAAAGACCAAAGCCATGGTCCCATATGGGCTCTGCATCCTGTGGTGAGCCCATGGACCAGTGCTGGCAGCATCACTGTGGGAGCCACAGGCGTCCCACTGGGCTGGGGCTTGCTTTGGATTCCTTTGTTCAGGGGTAAAGAAAAGATGAATTTTGGAATATGTTCATCTTCTGTTCTCCGCACTTGGTTGTTGTCAGCATTAATATGCCATTAACACATGCTCATTAGGAGGAGAATGATTATACCCTGCAGAGTATGGAGGAAACCTTCATTAGGCACTAACATATTGAACTGAGCTGCAAACTTCACTTGGGAACACTGGGGAAGGTTCTGCTCAGCATCAGGTTTTCCTCATTTCTCCTCATTGGGTAAATGAAAGCACCTCATCCTTTAGCAAGTACTCTCAACCAGGGCTTGGGGTCGAGCACTGAAATCCTTCTCAGGACCTCAAATCCATCTCCCCCCACATCAAAGATATCCTCATCAGAGCTTATTTTGGCATGCAGAGGACACAAACCTGTGTCCCTCCCTGCAATGGCTCTTTAGGCTTAATGAGATGAAATCTCTGCATAGCCAGGTGATGCTCTGGGAACAGACTTGTTGAGAAAGGAGGTGTCATTTCTACATCCTCACTCTTCACACTGTAACGACCTTTTAAGCGTTCATCTGGCCTTGCTGCCTCCAGTCTGCACCCATAACCTGCCATGTGTGACAGGGCAATTGCTCGCCCTGGTAATGATTACAGCGGAGCCCAGCATTGTTCCCTTGTTTGCTCAGCGCGTGGCACCTCGAGGCATGTGCATGGTGCTCTCTGAAAGTCAATCAATAAGAATAATTGCAAGTTGAGGTGGGGGAGAGGGCTCTAACAGACAAATACTCGCAGATTAAAACCCTCTTTGCATGCGGACGCCTCTTGTGATAGGTAACAGGAGATGGACAATAAGGACCATATGTGGTATTTAATCAGAATTCATTCTAAATAGGGTGATTTCCTAGATCTCCATGAGCTGACAGCTGTCTCTGTGTTAGCTGTGAGCGTGTTGCGTCTGTCCCTGCCCTGCTGCCCTCTCTGCCTGGGGTTTTGGAGGGTTTTGCAGTGTTGATGGTGGGGCATTGTGGTCCCGTCCCCTCTGTATAGGCACAGCTATAGGGAATCCCATGAATCAGTTTTCATCTACAAACCTCAGCAAAGGAAGAATGGCATTTGCTGGGTCTGGATGAAGGTGTGTGAAAGCATGGCCCCATCAGCAGTGCAGGAAGGTGCTGGGGGAGGTAGCCCTTCCTTCTGGTGCCCTTAGCAGCCTCAGAGCTGTGATGGAGGGCTGAGCTGTAGCTGTTCATGGGGGGACCCAGGTTGAAGGGTTTCTTCTTGCAGAGATGGTCACAGAGGGGGCTGGAGCTGCCCATTCCTAGCTCGCGTTCCCTTTGGTGACCTGGCCCTTCTTTTGTTGTTGATCCTGAAACCTAATGAGGAATGGCTGGGGGACCTGGGGGGTTCAGATGGAGAAGAGAAGACTCAGGGGGGACCTGATCACTCCCTACAGCTGCCTGAGAGGAGGATGGAGCCAGGAGGGGGCTGCGCTCTGCTCGCAAGGAACAAGGGATGGGACAAGAGGGAACAGCCTCAAGCTGCACCAGTGGAGGTTTAGATGGAGATGAGGAACAATTCCTTCTCCAGAGGGTGCTCAGGCATTGGAACTGCCCAGGGCAGTGCTGCAGTCACCATCCCTGCAAGTGTTCACACACTGTGTAGCTGATGCCCTCAGTGCCATGGGTCAGTGGTGGCCTTGGCAGTGCTGGGGAACGGTTGGACCAGATGAACTTAAAGGGCTTTTCCAACCTGGTTGGTTCTGTGGTTCTAATAATGAAGAAGTATGCCAAAATCAGAGTCACTGATAGGGAGGGACATGAGGTGGTGAAGTGAGATACCAACATGCAACAAGTCAGGCTTGAAAGCTCTTTGTTGTCTATCAGTACCTCCATTAGAAGCACAGTGCCTTCTCCTGTCTTGCGTTGGCTGCATGGACAGACAGATGGACACCCATGCTGTCGCGGAGGCACTTTGGTGGCCATCCCAGCTTCACCCAACCTCTTGGTTCTTTCTCCTCTGACCAGAATGACTTTTTCTCTCATCCCACCGTGCTGTCCTCATACCGAGCAGGCAGAGGCTCCCTTCTGGCCGCGTTGGAAGCGTCCATGTGCTGGCTGCTGCGTGACTCATGGAATCACCATGCAAAATGCATCATTCATAAACTGTTTAGTGCGACCTTCTGTACAGTAGCACTAATTATTATTATCACGGAAGCCCAGTAAACCAGACTAGTAATTATCAGGGATTTATTTGAATGGACAGCTAAGCTATTCTTGGCAAGTTAGTCAAAGCAGTTGTCATGACAGCCACACAAATGTGTCTTATGAATTGGGTTAATTAGGGTAATTAATAACTGTTGTTTTGCCCTTTTTAACAAGGTATTGCCTAGACGCCATCAAAAATTAGCAATTGTACCTAACAGAAATAGTCTTCTTCTAGCAGCAACCTTCCCATTGCAAAATCAAAGCGGTAAATACCCGTTGGGTTCTTGTTTCGATGTGTCATCCCTTTCCTTGTGCGAGGGAGGAAAAGGCTGTGTGTGATTTTTCTGCTGAGGTTCCCCTGCTGTGCAGTGTTCTTTAGAGACTGGTCATCATCACCATTGATATCGTTATTTTAATGCCATGCTGCTCCAAGGGGTTGTGGCAGAGGGGTCTGGCTGGAGGGGTTTGAAAATGCTTTTGGTTTTGCTGTGGTTGTTGCTGGTATTGAGTAATGGTGGCAGCTAAAGCGCTTAGAATCGTAGAATCAATCAGGTTGGAAAAGCCCTTAAAACTCATCCGGTCCAACCGTTCCCCAGCACTGCCAAGGCCACTACTGACCCATGGCACTGAGGGCATCAGCTACATAGTGTGTGAATGCTTGCAGGGATGGTGACTGCAGCACTGCCCTGGGTACCTGTTCCAATGCCTGAGCACCCTCTGGAGAAGGAATTGTTCCTCATCTCCATCCAAACCTGCCCTGGTGCAGCTTGAGGCTGTTTCCTATTGTCCCATCCCTTGTTCCTTGCGAGCAGAGCCCAGCCCCTCCTGGCTCCATCCTCTTCTCAGGCAGCTGCAGGGAGCGATCAGGTCCCCCTGGGCCTTCTCTTCTTCATCTGAACCCCCCAGGTACCTCAGCCGTTCCCCATCACACTGTGCTTCAGGCCCTGCACCAGCCTCTCAGTGTCTGTCTGTAGTGAGGGGTCCAGAGCTGAACACAGGATTTGAGGTGAAACCTCAGAAGTTAAAACCCCCATAGCCCTCACCCCATGGAGCACCCTGAGCACCCCCAGGTGTCTCACAGGGCACTGCAATGGTGGCAGTCCCCTTCCCATGCAGTGCGCTGGCTGCTTCCACAGGGCACCTTCTCCCTAAGGACTGCAATATTTGGGCTGATGATTAAAAATGACCCAGGATTACAGAGGAGAATGAGGAATGTTCTGTAAGTTGTGTGGAAAAACAACCGGAATAGATGTGCGAAGGCTCTGGCTGGTTCTCCAGCTGCACTGAGCCCTGTCTATTTATATCACCTCTGGGCTTCCAAAGGCGTCTTTTAACTAAAGCTTATTCGATAGCATGCGTCTTTTAACAGGAAAAGAATGAAAAACAAAGCAAAGAAGGAAAAGAGGGGAAAAATCCCCTAAAGAGAAACCCCTCTGTGGAGAAGGTAAGGTTTTAATGAAGAAATATTTTACACCGTTCTCTTACAACCTTAGGGCTAATAGCCTGGAACTGGTACTTTGGCTCCTTAAAAAGCCCAACAAGACAAGCCAATTATGGCCTCTGAAACAGGTTTATTTTTAGTTCCTTGTAATAGCAATTTATCCTCAGCTATGGTACATTAACTGGGAGGAACAAGAAGTAGGGGGTTTGGCATCTTCGTAATAACCAACGGGCTGTGTTTACCAGGCTCTTAATGATGTGGGGTGGCTGTCGGGCAGTGGGAGAGGGCAGCATAGTGATGGAAAGGGGCATCCAGAGCACAGATCCTCGCACCGGGAGAGCTTTTGTGACATTTAGTTCCCTACAGCTGGCTCCTATTGGGCTACATTCCTCATTTCCCAGCATCCCTGAGCTGGCAGCATGGCTCGGAGGTGATGAGGGGCTCTGGGAGGGTGCTGTGGATCCCCAAGGATGCTGGAGCCAGTGTGGTACCTTTGGGGGCAGTAGGTTTTGATGGGAGCTGAGTTGAGCCATGCTTTGCATCCTGGTTCCCACCTGAGCTCTGCACATGGTGCTGAGGACTAGGAAAGATGGAGCTGTTCTGCCTGGAGAAGAGAAGCTGCGTGGAGACCTCAGAGCAGCTTCCAGTGTCTGAAGGGGGCTACAAGGATGCTGGGGAGGACTCTTAATCAGGGACTGTAGCAATAGGACAAGGGGTGATGGTTCAGACTGAAAGAGGGGAAGTTCAGGTTGGATGTAAGGAAGAAGTTCTTTACTGTGAGGGTGCTGAGGTGCTGGCACAGGGTGCCCAGAGAAGTGGTGAATACTCCATCCCTGGCGGTGTTCAAGGCCAGGTTGGACGGAGCGTTGGGCAACATGCTCTAGTGTGAGGTGTCCCTGCCATGGCAGGGCTTTGGAACTGAATGATCTTAGGGTCCTTTCCAATCCAAACCATACTGTGATTCTATGACAGCGATGGCAGCAGGAAGGAAGGCCAGTACTGCTCAGGTTTGCTGCCCATCTTGTGGTTGCAGGGTAGTTCTGTGGGCTGCAGACCTGCCTTTTCCAGCCCAAGTCAGGGAAAATGAATAAAACAGGGGAAAACTTGTTTTGCTAAATAAATTTGTTGTGAGCCAAGTCCCCTTGAGGCTTCGAGCTGGCCAAGGCTGCCCTGACAGGGAGCCTTGCTGTGCAGTTGTAGATAACAATGTACATAACACGATGGACTTGTGGGGCAGTGCTCACATCCGTTTTATCATCCACCATTGCCAGAGGATGTTAGCTGCATGGTGTGGAGGGATCACTCCAGAGCCAGTATGGGTGTGCACAGCCATGTGCTGAGGGTACACATGGGGCTGGATCAGGCCTCTGATGAGGATGAAAACATGTGGGCTGTGTGGGTGATTGATAGGAGAAGTGCTTGCTGCTTGCCCAAAAACCCAGGAGAAAAGGGCTTGCAGGGCTGAGGTCCCCGTGTGCCCATTCTGCCCTTGCTCCCACCACATGGATTTTGCTGCCCCCATCCCAATTCCTCCCTACTCAGCCACAAAGCAGGAAACCCTCCAGGTGCCTCCAGCCCCATCACCCTGGGGTGCCTCAGGGGTGTCTCCATCTCCTCTGGGATGTGGAAGCAGAGCGAGATGCCCCCGTGGCACTGCTTCAGCACCCAGCCCTATTGCGACTGCCCCGGCACCCATCACCCCCATGTGCCGCGCTGGCAGCAGCATCTCCTGCCTTCACTGTTTTAAACTCAGCTGCAGTGATTTGGGGTTTTGCTTTTTCCTTCCCAGTTTTCGCTCTGCAGTGACAAATGTGTGATTTCTCCTGCTCCCTCCCAAGCGCATCAGCCTGACCCGCTGCTCCAGAAGGTGACTGACAAGGAGGTTTATTTAGCCCCAGCGATGGGAACAGTTAAAAGCAGGTCCCTCTGTTCTATTTGTTTTCATTCCTAATGGCAGGAGGCAGGAAAGGACACTTCGGAAAGGGGTTTTAACAAACCTCCAAGTCATGCCCCATTACCCCAGGGCTGCTGATTAGATCCATGTTGTTTCTCGCACTGCTTAAGGTGGGGTGAAAGTCCGCGCTGGAAGCTGCGTGCACAGATCCGTTGCATGGTCCCAGGAATAGGTGATGGGAAAACCCACCTTTATTAGCTTTATTGGCTATTCTATCCCTGCAGGGGATTTTCCTTGGCATATTAAGGCTGTACCCCCATGGAGAAGGCTGGTGAGCTCAGGTCTGTGCCTATTTGTGGGCACATGAGAGGGTGGCATTGCCTCGGCTGCCCCAAAATCCCTCCTGTCCCAGCCCTATTGGGCAGCTGCTGGGGCATCACCACCCTCATGGTCCAGGGAAGGCAATGATATGAACTTCTTTGGAAAGCATGTCCCCATTTTGGGTCAGTAGTTTGCTTTTTGGTTGATTTGCGGGGGGGTTGTAAGTGCCAGGTGGTGGTGCTGCTGGTGGGACCCTTGTGCTGTGGCTGCCAAAGAGCTTTTGGGCTATAGGTGCCATTTGAGTGTAAGGCAGGTTTTTTGTTATTGCATCTGTGCTGCTCATAACCATACAGTAGATTTCAGCTGTGTTGACAAATTCAATTGGGTGACACTATTTGTGGCTTTCAGGAGTGTAATTATGACTTCCTTATGTGTTGCCGCTCCCAGGATTCAGTCTGGGTTTCTAATCCTATACCCTTGTTTTGAAATCACATCACAGCAGCTCCTTGCCTTCTGCCCCTGATCCATTTTCACACTAAATATGCCAAACCCTGCGTTTAACTGAGGAGGGGACAGGAGTTCAGTGTGGATTAGTGGGCATCCTGCGCCGTAATACAGCTTGGTTTGATACTTCTCATTGTGATGAACAGGGTGATGCTAAAGGATGAACTCTCCCAGTGATTCCTCTGCAATGCTTTTTATTTCATCAAGAGAAGATGGAGGCTGGACTCTATTTCTTCAGTGTTTAATAATGGCCATCAGTACCAAATGCCCTTTATTTAAGCTGCAGTTGTAATGAGAGGGTCGGTGGTGTTAAGCAAGCCCCGGAGCCTGGCTCTGAGGAATGTTCATTGTCCCTCATTAAATTTGGAATTAGTGCTTAAAAGGCCAGAAATAAATACTCTGTTTATATTGCGGGGATAGTAAATCTAAATGGATGCTGTGTTTGCACATCCTTGTCGCTGCTCGTTCTTGCTGAACTGAGCGAAGCAAAGCTCCATTTGGGTTAGGCAGCAATCAGAGTGTCTGCAAAAAAGCCCTACCCCAAACCCAGCCCTGGTTTCATTGATCAAGGGCAGGGAAATGATCTGCTGTATTACATCTAATTATAAACCATCAATATCAGATGCTGAACACACTTATTTCTTCAGATACACTCTGCTGGTAGCTTACAGTTTGCAGTCTCCTGTGTTAGAGGCTTTAGAAGTGAGCTGGGGTGGAGGGAGGTGGCTGCAAAGGGAGATGCCAGAGGTCAGATCCTTTTAACCTTTATTGAACCCCTCCAGGTGACTGCCTTTGAAATGCTCCTTAGTAAGAGCTGAATTGCTTCATGTTTTCCTTCCAGGTTGCCTGGGGCTCTTGACACAGCAGAGGAGCATCTGCCTCAGCTTGTGCTCCAGTGCTGCCGATGGGGACCATTGACCAACCGGGTCCTTTCCAAAGGCTGGGGGGTCCCCAAGCACAGCTTGGCTGATGAAGGAGAGGGTGGTGGGCTTCTTGGGGTACCGCAGGCATTGCTCTATCCATTGTTCACATTGGCATGTGCTGAATTTCCCCCGTGGTGCAAGCACCAGCAACTATTTGGGTAGTGTTTAACCCAAAGCCTTGGGCTGATGCTGCTGTTACATCTCTGATACCCACCATGCTGGGGGATGCTGATGCTGGAGAGTGAGGACCCAGGAGATATGGGTCAGTTTCCTGCTGCATGTTCCCAGGCTGTGGCCGTGGTGCTCAGGACCCTCATCCGTGGTTGCAGATGTTGCCAGTGCTGTCAGTGCCTGAGCAGACCTGGTGGTGAGCATGGGAAGGAGGAGCAGAGCTCTTCAGTGGGTCAGGCTCTGCGGGGCTCATCCAGGCTGGTCTCCAGCCGCTGGTCCTGAATCTGACTGGTGCTCTCCTTGCGCAACATGGTGTAGCGTGAGGTGTCCCTGCCCATGGCAGGGGGTTGGAACTGGATGTCCTTAAGGTCCTTTCCAACCCAAACCATTTTGTGATCTGCTCCCAGCCCAGAGCTGGATGTGATGAGTCTCCTGCTGCATATGGCGAGAGAACCCGGCTCCATTGCTGGGTGTAAGAGCATCAGGACGAGCTTGGTTGTTCCTCTCAGGGCTGTGGGGCTGCTTCTGGTATTTGATGGGGTTTCAGACCATGCCTGCTCCCGTTGGGAAAGAGTCTTAGGCTGCTTATTTATTTCCCATAGGGTAAATAAGCAGCTTGCCTTAGTGATAGGACAAGGGGTAATGGGTTCAAACTTAAACGGGAAGCTTAGGTTGGATACGAGGAAGAAATTCTTTGCTGTAAGGGTGGTGAGGCACTGGAATGGGTTGCCCAGGGAAGCTGTGAATGCTCCATCGCTGGCGGTGTTCAAGGTCAGGTTGGACAGAGCCTTGGATGGCATGGTTTAGTGGGAGGTGTCCCTGCCCATGGCAGGCAGTTGGAACTGGATGATCTTAAGGTGCTTTCCAGCCCTAACTATTCTATTCTATGATAGCGCCATTCCCTCATTGCTGATGCGTACTTCAATTGACCTGGGCCCTACTTTGATATTTTCCCCATTTCCCAAGTGTGGCTGGAATGGTTTTATTTCATTTGCATGAATTCTCTGTCACCTGCAATAGCATTCAAACCATAAGAATGAAGTGCTGGCGAGTTCTCCTAACAGGCAGCAACAGTTTTATTGCAGATGCTGGAGCTGTGATTGGGTGGCCCATGGCGAACAGGAGCAAGGAGACAGGAGAAGAGGTCTTACAACCCCTGCTCTTCCCAACAGGAAAGCCCAGTGGATTTTGGGGAAGGATGTGCCATTTCTGTGGTCCCCTATGATGCCTGCATCATGGAGGGAAGGTCAGGAGCCTGCTGTGCCCAGTGAAGACGTGCAGCTTGATGCAGAGATGAGTTATTGCATGTTTTGGGAGGGTTTTCTGAAACCCAAAAGGAGAGATGCACACTGCAGCCTTGGAGAAAGGTCTGCTTTGTTTTTTGATAATAAAGGGTGACATGCCAGCTTTATTAGCAAGGCACAGAGGGGGAAAGGAAAGGCTCAAGGGATAACCCTGAAAAAGTGGCGCTAAATGTGTCATTTTTATGAAGCTGATTGTGTGAAGGGTCCCTACGTGCTTTGGCAGGAGGTTGCAGCAGGTTTACAGTAATTTGTAGGAAGATAGAAGTGTTTTCACCCTGAAGTGAGAAGAAGGGCAAAACCCCACTGTGGGAGATGCTTCCGAGGCGGAGGCTGGCGCAGGGATGGATACCTGTCACTTCGGGTCAGCAGAGATGGGTCCAGCTTCCAACAACCATGGACTTTGCTGGGGGCTAATGTGTGGACCATCAAGAGCACGGGCACAGCAAGGAAAGCTGGGTTTTCACCTCCATTTAGTTTGGTTTGGGAAGAAACCACATTTGGAATAGCTGAAAAAGAGGGAAGAGTGAGAAAGAGCCAGCTCCTGAGCGTGTCCTGGCAGGGACACATCATGAGGACTGACCCCAGCCTGCATCCTCTGTTCTCTATCATTCCACAGCCCTGGCTGTGCCTGGAGTCCCCACAGCTCACTGACCCTTCCTCTGGTGCCTGCAATAATTCCCTTTAAACCTCCTTTAGATGCTCAGGGGTTTCATTCTGTTTCTAAGGCAGAGAGTGAGCAGTCGTTAGAGCAGCGCCCTGTTGCTAACAGACCATTTACTAACGGGCAAGTCACCCCCCTCCTGATGTACAGGTCAGGAAGAGTTGTCCTGAGGTTCGTACATCCTTTTTTCCCCTAATCTAATGGAATTGGCAATCCTCAGCTGAAAGCAACAGCTGGGGGAGGGAAAAAAAAGGCAAGTTTACAATTTCCCTGCTGATTGCTCCATTCCGAGCGTGGCCGTTGTTATATTTGTGTTTGTGTTGCTAAGGCAGCAGTTAAAAGCAGTTTTCAAATTAGGCCCTGGTAAGCTGCGCACCAAGCCAGGGCTCTGCCTTTGATGGCATTGACACCATTGTGCCTGTGTCTGGAAAGCAAATCCCAAGCCCAAAGGACAACAGGGTTTGTCTCCTCCAAGGGGGGTGCAGGCTGAGAGCACGGACTTGATGCTGGGTGCTGTTCATGGTGCTTTGAATGCATTGTTGAGGCTGAGGGGCTGATCCTGACAAGCATGAGCATCCTTTATGAGCACTGGCAGCACCGTTCGGGAGGTCCTTGCCATACCCATCTCTGGACATTGAAAGGAGAGACTGGGCTGGAGGCTGGGCTTCTCTTTGATCCCTATAGGAGAGATGCTGAGGAAGTAATGGTTTGTTTGCGTTTGCCAAAATGATGGAGAAGATGAGGGCTGGGCTCTCAATGATGCTTTGTGAAGAGCACGCGTTCCTCAGCCTGACCTTTTCCCTCTCGCTGTGCTTTGACTTTGGTCTTTGGGCCTCATTAAGAGAGGGAGCAGATCCTTTCCCAATTAAAATGTTGACATGTCATAAATGTTGGCATCTCCTTCCAGTCGCTTTGCCTCTGTTTGTAAGTGATTGCACTGCGCGGGATGAACTGGAATGAGATCAAGTGAGCTTCAATTGAATACTACAAGCTAGAAAGCAGCCCTGCTCTATGAAACACCTCGTTTCTTGTTTATCTTTTTCTGGTTTGATCCCTTAGCCTGCATGGGGATAACCTTGTAATCCCGTGGCTGAGGGGAGGTCTCATGAGCTGCAGGGTACCATGCTGGTGCGGGCAGGACAGGCAGCCTTCACCCAGGGAAGCAGGTTTCCCATCCCAGTGGCTGGCTTATTCCTTGGTTTGTCCAAAATCTGGGACTAATTAGCACGGGGGGATTCGGAGCCTGGGAACGGATGCTGGGATCAACCCCGCGGGAACCCGTGTGTGAACTTGGAGCTGTGGGTTGCATTAGTGATGTGGTGTGGAGCCTCCCGAGTAGGGGACATGTGGAGCAGGGAGTCCGTGTAGGAAGGACTTTACTCCAGCCCATCAATTGTGTTTGCTGTTGGTGAATGATTTCAGTCAAGCCAGGATTTGGTCATCTTTTTCGGTCAGAAATCAATAGCAAAGCTCCCAGTGCTGTTGATCAGAGGGGATTTAGTGTGAGGTCTGTATATGGGCTGCCAAAGGACACGTAGCAGCAGCATGTGTGGTGTTTCCTCAGCCTTCTGTGGGGTTTCAGTGGCACTGGTTGAGCATTCCCTGTATCCCTTGACCCCTCAACCCTGGTCCATGTGGCGTCAGTGGTCTGCGCACTTTAAAGCTCTGTGGTGTACTTGTATACATTGGGATTTGCTGTCTGGGTCCTCCCTCCTGGCTTTCCCAGGGCTGAGATGTGCACAGACATAGGGCTGAAGTTGATGGAGGGGGTCTCAGGCTGCTGCTGGCCACAGCAATGGGGCCAGGGACACAGGGATGGAGCCAGCTGAGGCTCTGGGTTTGCTGGAGCCATTCCTATGTCCACCAGCACAGTGTGATGGAGGGGGCTCCCCACCAAGCAGGGATTACTCCAATCCCTCCATTGCTCCATCACTCAGCTGCCCTCAGAGCCCATTTGCAGGCTTGGCATCTCCCATGGGGCTGCTGAGGGGGGATGCTATGGGCTTCCCCTGGGATGGCAGCATCAGGAATGGTGAATAAACTCCAGATCAGGCATTTTCTGTGGCATTTAAAGCCTCGGGCATTGTGTATTTAAAAACACCTGTGTCTGTCTGCTCCCGAGCTCTACCCATCAAAGCCATCCTGCAGGACAGCGGATGCAGGAGCTGCAGGGACCGGTGGCTGTGCAGTAAATCTCCTGCGTGACTCTCCAGCAGTAATTACAGTGTGAAAGCAATAATGGAGCTGTGCTGGCTCCCCCGGCTCCCAGCTCCTCGCGTGTTTCTCTCTGGGAGGTTCCTGTTTGGTAAATTAGACATCGTGCTCTATTCCAGCAAAGGTTACGCTTAACCAGAGCTGCCTTTGCTTCATTATCTTGGCAGGGCAGTGTAACCTCTGCTGGGGTACGATTGGATTTCACATCGGGCTCGGCTGCGGCGGCCCTGCTCCCTGCATCCTGCCGTCGTGATTACATTAGCAGCAGACTCTGCTTGCCTTTATTTATTGAGACATTAAAGATGCATGCATTTATTTTTACCAGGTTCATAATTGCCATAAAAACAGGCCGTGGTGTCCTGGAGTGGCTCTTTGGGAAGGAGAGCGGTCGTGGGGCTGGGGAAAGGAGGAGCTGTGGCATAGAGGAGGCAGGACAGGGCTGTGGGGAAGGTGGATGTCCCCAGTTGTGTCCTAGGGGACATTGCTGTCAGCCCAGAGGAAGGGAGAAGAGGAGACTTTGCCTCTCATGCTGCCTAGGGGGCCTGGTGGGAATAAGGAGCATCCTCCGGTCCAGGGGTGATGCTGGTGGGATCCCTGTGGATCCAGGGGCACTTTGGGTGGATGGATGGATGGATGGACTGGGGTGCCTGACTCCTGAAAAGACACCTGCATCCTTGTGGGGCCCTGAAACCCAGGAAGGATCCTGGCAAGGACATGCAGATCTCACTATGTCCCTCCACATGGCTTCCAGTGCGACTTGCCATGCATCTCCTGTCACCTCCTACCATGCACCTACCACTGCATTCCACTGTGCATCTCCTACCACCTCCTACCAGGCATCTCCCACCACATCCTACCAGGCACCTACTACTGCATCTCACCTCACAGCTCCCACCGTGGCCTCCTGTGTGGTAACACCCTCCTCTGCCCTACCCTCTCATTGCTTGTCTTGGTTCCTTACCTGCTCTGAGCACCAGAAGTCCAGGGCTGTGTAACATGAGGTTAAAAGACAGTGCTCCAGGAGCAGAGTGCGTGAGTGGGTTTGCTTGCAAATGACCGCTTCATTGACTTCTCTGCCCTGCTTTCACTCCCCTCCAACTTTTAAGCATGTCACCCATTGTTTGCTCTTTTATTACTAGCAGAGACCACTGTCTCAGCAAATGAAATGATGCAGAACAAAGAAAAGTGCCCGCATGAAATTCCCTGGCAGGGGATTACCTTGCTGGCATTTACATATCTATGCAATAAATATTTTAACACGTTAATTATACTCTAATAAGAAAAATACCTTTTGAACTTCCAGTCAAATTGACACGCACAGAACGGAGTCCATCAGGGAATTAAAAGCAATTAGTTTTGTAACGCAGTGTAGTCACATTGTTTCTTCTCTGCAAATTGGTCTGTGGTCACCAGCCAGACTTTCTGTGTTGAATAGACCCAACAGGGACGGGAGGATTCTGTGCCTGGCTTCATCCCACTCGCTGGACCTGTCCTGTGCCAGGATGCTGCTTCCCTCCTGCGGGGTGTGCTGGCTTTTGTCCTGCCCCTGCTATTCCCAGTCGTGGGGATACCAGGCTTGTAACCATCTCCCTTTTCTTTTCCTCCTTCCAGACTGAAAACTACTCCTTTGATTCCAACTACGTGAACAGCAGAGCTCATTTAATAAAGAGGTACGTAGGCTTTGGCCAGCCAAATCCTGATTATTCAGTGTTCTTACTGTGTTATATACCACTTGCCTTTCTAATACGTAGAACATTTGCAGAATAATAATTTGCTTCTCAAAACAGTATTTACTTCCTATTAAGTCCCATTGCTCTTGGTTTGCAATAAAAGGAAGTCTTTCTCTCCATCTCTTTGGCGCTGGGAAGTTGCAGTGCACGAGGTGGAGTGCTGTTACCCTGACAACTTTCACATTCATAAAGTTTATGCTATTTGCATGCACAGGAATGGAATGGTAGATCTGGATCGTGATCCCCCTGCCGTGTGAGGTGGGGGGAAGAGAGCCCAGAAATAAAGCTCATCTGGGGGCAGGTAATTGGGTTGGATGCACGCTCACTGTTTTAGTTTGACCACCGAGGCAGAGCAGCGCTTAGCCAGGCTGTTTTCTTCCATGGGTAAAAAGGAAATCATCAGTTCAGCTGTGACCTGGCAATTGCCCTTGAGGGAACTTACCCTTTTGGATAAAATCCGGGTATCCTCAGAGCTCAGCAGTGACGAAGGAATGTTGCTGGGAGGTTAACACCAGGGTGATCCAGCTGAACCCCATTGGATTGTGTGAGCATCCCCCCGCAGGGCAGGCTCTGCCTCCTGGTTGCTTTGAGGCAGGGAAAGGCACTGACACAGCACGATCCATCCTGCTCAGAAGGCAGCTGTGCAGCCCTGGAGGGGCTGTCTGCCTGTGCAGGATGTGGTGCAGGATGTGGCCGGCAGCTCTTTACCCATCTCCATCCCCTCTTCACCCTGTGGACCAGCTGAGGTGTGCAGCCACCAAGCTGTACCCATGCGTGTACCCAGGTGCTCTGCGTAGCAAGGGTGCAATAGAGAGCAGGAGACATCCCTCAACTGTGGAGATGTGATCCGAGCAGTAAAAATATCCCATTATCTGCCTGGCTGAGATCCCATTTCTTTGCATCTTAAAAATACAAGGAACTGGAGCGCACTGTTTAAGCAGCCGGGGTACAGCTAGCCAAGGGGAGGTGTATTTGCCTTCGTGGCTCGTGGTGTTTAAGGATGCTAATGTGATTGTGAGAGAGATGCAACACGCCACATCCCCCAGGCACAGGGAAAAACCCCAAGTCTATTAATCTTCCCTCATTCACACCTAAGATAAAGGCAAGCGGCACTCCTGCTGCCGCAGCAGGGCTTGCTCCCAGGCTGTATTGTTTGGGAACTGCTGCTGCTGCTGATTCCCCGAGACCTGCCCATCCTTTAGAGACCTGTCGTGTGGCTGCTGCATTCCCGTCTGGTTCACTGCGGGGAAGATAAATGCGTTGTAACAGGGGTTGCCTGCGCCTGCTGAACAGCAGCTCCGGGTAGTACAGCATTTCCCCCCTTTGTCTTGTATCTGAAGTACAAGGGGTGTTGGGAAAGCTGTGCAGACATCTAAGAACAAGAAGTACTGTCTGTAACACAGTGTGGCATCATTTTTACCCTTTGTCTTTATGAACATGCTGTAGCTCTCCTATCTCTGGTGAGCGAATCTCCTCAATCCCAAGCACTTTAATTAATCTATTTGTACTTTGCCTGTGTTGCCTGCCTGCCTCTCTCACTCATCCACACGCACACAAATGAATTGTACATTTGTAGTGCTTTCTTAACTTAAAAACTCTCTGATGTCGCCTGGAATCAAAGTGGCTTCAACAGGGACATCTTTACTTAAAAAGTCATGTTTGAGGGTTTACCAATTTAGATGGGTTTCAGAGCCCCCCTTCGCATGGCTTTGCAACGCATCAGATGGTAGGTGGTCTGCTTGGTTTCCGTGGAGACGCAAAAGGGCTTTTCAAAGTAATGAAAACCTCCAGCTCTTTGGGGCTTTGAAGAACAGGCCATGTCTTCTCATGCCACATCAGCCTGTGGATGCAGGTCTCATAGAATCACAGGCTGGTTTGGGTTGGAAGGGACCTTAAAGCTCATCCAATTCTAACCCCTGCCACAGGCAGGGACACCTTTCACTAGAGCAGCTTGCTCCCATGCTGGGGACATCCCTCTCCCTGCAGAGCACGAGGTGGCAGCCATGCCACTGCTGCGGGTCTCACTGCAGGTGATGGGGCCACCTAGTCTCATCCAGTAAATCACAGCTGTGTCTCCCCCAGCAGCTCCACATTCAAGGACTTGGAGGGGAACAGCCTGAAGGACAGTGGGCACGAGGAGAGCGACCAGACGGACAGCGAGCATGACGTCCAGCGGGGCCTCTACTGCGACACGGCCGTCAACGACGTGCTGAACACCAGCGTCCCCTCCATGGGGTCCCAGGGGCCCGAGCAAGGTGAGTCACTGATGTGTGTCCTGTGAAGCTGCCCAGCGCCACCCCAGCTCCCTTGTGCCTCGTTGGTGGCGCTGGTGCTGCCTCAGTGGGTGCACATTAGGGATGCTTAGTGCTTGCTGGGGACAATGCTGAGTGCTGGGTAGATAGAAGTTAATCTTCGCTCCATGCCTGTCAGGTAAGCAAACAGTTAGGATTATCCTCAGTTTCACCGGCACAAACCCAAGGCCTTGAGCATCTGCCTGACAGCGAGTTGCAGAGCTGGGATTAGGGCAGGAATTGCAGGGGTTTGTGCGGCTCCATGCCGGTGCTTCTCTCTGGGACTCACACAGTTCACCTTCACCATGCTTTCCACCTGCTGTCCAGGCAACTTTTCCTAAAGGTCATCAGAGCATGCAGGCAATTAGTTAGGCATCCCATGAAGGATTAGCTCAGGCCAGTGGGTGAGAGATTTTGTATGTTCTCTTCTACGAATAGACTGCGGGGGTTCGGCTCTTTTGCATCCCCATGTGTAGGAATGATGTCCTGCTCCAAAACCAGGCTGGTATTAGCTTGGGGGAAGGAAGTCAGAGGAGTTCAGCTGAGCCCAAGCCGTCATTTGTACTTGGGCATGACTGTCACTTTTAATGCCTGATGGATGCAGACATCCTATGCAAACATCCTGTCTTTTTCAATTAAGGAGCCTGAATGTGGTTTGGTGCTGGGGAGCCTCGGGGCGCTTGGCTATATCTTGAGATAAGCTTTAGCTGAGGCTCAACTGGAAGTCCCACTGCTAAAAGACTTAAGGATATGAAAACAAAATGCTGTGATTATGTACTGGTCTTCAGCTGTTTAATTCAATTCGTGGTAAACATCATTAAAAGCCTTTGTTTTGCTGTCATAAGAGTGTCAAACGGGGGAGAGAGAGTTCTTGCCATCTGTGCCACCGAATGTGGTTGTTGCTTCTGGAGAGGAGCTGATCGCTGTATTAATTCTCCATAGAGTCTGCTAAATGGTAATAGTTAACCCTGTAAGACTCTGCGAGGAGGGGGACGTGGAGGTCATCCACCCATTCCACGCTGCCAGCCACGCTAATTGGAGAGGGATGGCAACCACAGTGATAATGTATTTCCAGACAAGCCTACTGTGGCCAGAGATGAAAAGAATTAAACATTTGTATAAGTGTACAGTGGCAGTTTAATCCTGTGTGTCAGAGAACGCAGGCTGATAGCTATCATTTATTATTCTTCTGCTACAAAGGAATGCTCTTTCATTCTGATCAGGAGAGGGTCTCCTAAGATGCTTTTTGCAGAAAGGGAGGACCGTAGGAGCAGGAATGTTCATAACTGATTCCTGTCCCGTTGAATGGTCTGAGCAACATCTGCTAATTCTTTTTGGTCACATTTCTTGGGCAAAAATAAAAAGCCCCCAGTCTCAACGGGCTGCAGATAGGGTTTTACAGGGATTACATTTGTGATAAGTCTGCGTGCTGGCTCTGTTGTGCACCAGATAACAATGCAAATAAGTTAAAGAGGATGAGTTGGAGGCAGAGCTCGTCGCAGGACTCAGATGGAAATATATACAGTCCAATCCATTGGAATGTGAACTCCTCATTGCATCTAAAATTCCCCCCCCTCCCCCAAATCAGAAGTATTTCCAAAGGCAACCTGTGTGTATGGCTGCGATGGCCGGGTTGGTGCTCTTGGCTGTGATTTATTTTGGGGAGGAAACCTGCATTGCCATGAGCAGTGTGGGTCCTGTTCTTCATGTCCCATGTGGAGGAGCAGGAGGAAGTTGCCTCGGAGGTTGTCGGGGTGTTGTTGGAGCAGTGAGGGGAGCAGCAGGCAGAGAGGTTAGCAGTTACTGTCGCAGAAGCTGAAAAGGAAGGTTAAAGAGAGTATTTTCTGAGCTGATTTGTTGAGCAGGGACTGCAGAATATAATCAGGAAAATCAAGATGCTGAGCTGATGGTGATAGCAGTGGCTCCCATGTGATTAAAGTGATGGTTTGGGCATGGTAATTGGTATCCCTTTTCGGGTCAGAGTGCCACGGTGGGGAGGAAACCCAAGTTCAGTGCCAAGGATGTGCAGGGCCAGTGGGCTGACCACATCCCTGAGCCTGGCAGCTCCTGTCCCCGTGCTTTGCCCTCACTCGCCATCTGTGCCTGAACCACATCTCATGTAATCCCATAGGAATGGGGTGTCAGAGTCATCAGAGTTTGCTCATTGATGCTGGTGATCTGCCTGGGAGCCCAATGAGGTGACCCCATTCTGAGCTTGGATCTTAGCTTCTAACACCACGAGTCCTTTGAGAGTGGCCAACTCTCAGACCTCATCCCGATGATTTGGGAATCTTTACTTATGGGAAGTCCTGACTCTCCCAAGGGAAGACGTTGTTTGACAGAAATCAGGTGTAGAGGATGATCCCTCTGCTGGCACTGAAGGGCTTAGTGTGGACCTGTCCCTCCAGACTTTACCTATTGAGAAGCTGGATTTCCTGCAGGCAGAGGTGGGCATGGATGGGTCCAAGCATCTTTAGTGTTCTTAAACCAGTGCATCAGCACTGTACTTCACTGCCCTGGTGCCACTCTTGGGTGGGAGTGTCACCAGCTGCCGGTCCTGCTAGCAGGAGCCCTCTGTTTCTCATTGGAAATGACCTAGATTCCCAGAAAAATGGCAAACCATAGCACAGAGGGTGTTGAGCTGTAGTGGGTAGCAGCAGGTCGTCAGAAATACTGCCTGGAGCTCAGCCACGTCGCTCATTTTGGGAGCAGGACTTCTGCCCAGTCCCTCTTTACCTCAGGATCTTAATTATTGATTATAAATTCATCAGTTTAAAAGATGCCTTTAATTGCTCTAATATGTGCCCAATTTGGAGTTTATTGTGACCTGGAATTGTTTTCCTTCCCCTGCTAATTGACACCAAATGGGATGCTGAGGGAGGCAGGCATGGCATCGCTCCACCTTGTGCCATTGCTCCATTGCCTGGCTGCTGTTGAGCTGTTTGTTTGTCTGGGGAGGTGTTAAGCACTACTGGAAGTTTGTGTGCATCCTGCCCTAATGGCGTCCTCAGCTGAACTTCCATAAGGATAGGTTGAAAAAGGGAGGTTTGCATGGGGCTCTTAGATCTCAGGGATGTTTTGGGTTGGATGGAGAAGTTGGTTGGAGAATGGGGATAAATCCTGGGGTCTCCTATTGTATCTTGGCCTATTTCATGGTACCATGGAATGAACCAGGTTGGAAAAGCCCTTGAAGCTCATCCAGTCCAGCCATTCCCCAGCACTGCCAAGGCCACCACTGACCCATGGCACTGAGGCCTCGTCTCTACGGTGTGTGCACACTTGCAGGAACGGTGACTCCAGCACTGCCCTGGGCAGCCTGTTCCAATGCCTGAGCACCCGTTGGGGAAGGAATTGTTCCTCAGCTCCATCTAAACCTGCCCTGGTGCAGCTTGAGGCCGTTCCCTCTTGTCCCCTCCCTTGTTCCTTGCGAGCAGAGCGCAGCCCCATCCTGGCTCCATCCTCCTGTCAGGCAGTTGTAGGGAGTGATCAGGTCCCCCCTGAGCCTTCTCTTCTCCATCTGAACCCCCCAGGTCCCTCAGCCGTTCCCATCACGCTATGCTCCAGGCCCTGCTCCAGCTCCATTGCCCTTCTCTGGCCCCGCTCCATCACCTCAATGTCTCTCTTGTAGTGAGGGGCCTAGAGCTGAACACAGGATTCGAGGTGCAGCCTCTCCAGTGCCCAGTGCCGGGGCACAATCCCTGCCCTGGCCCTGCTGCCACACTGGGGCTGATAGAGCACAGGATGCTGGTGGCTTCCTGGCTGCCTGGGCACAAGCTGCTCGTGTTCAGCTCCATCAATCAGCACCCCCAGGTCCTTTTCCATGAGCAGCTTCCCAGCCACTCTTCCCCAGTCCTGTAGCATTGCATGGGGTTGTTACGACCCAAGTGCAGGACCCAGCACTTTTCCTTGTTGAACTGCAGTGTGGGGTGGGTTTTCTCCATGTCCTGGTGTAACCTTGTCTCAAAGTCCTGCGCTGCTCCAACCCCTGATTTCTGTAAGGAGGTGACATGACAGGCAGGGGACCCACCACCACCATCACCTCTGTGCCCAGTGGTGGGTGATCTGGGGGCTACAGGAACTTTGCCATCAGGAGTGAATGGGGGAGTCTCAGTGTGAGACATTTCCAACCCTGCAGAGGGTGGCAATGCTTTTCCTGGGAAATGGCAGCCCGCAGCAGATGTTCTGCAGGGTAATTGAAAATTCCATTTTATCAGAAAGCATTTGCTGTCAAAAAGTTTTATCTTTACTTCAACAAAGAGGTTGATTAGATCCCTCAGGACCTGAATTAGCATCTTTGAGGCTAGATACCCTGTTTTATCATTCAGGTAGTTATTCCTCCTTTGGTTTTGCTCATGCTGGGACTTCTTTTTCTTCTTTAAATCCCTTTACCCTCTTCCCAAACATAGCATTTTGGCTTGTTTTGAGGATGGATACAGGCACCTAGATCTCCTTAAATGTTTTCCATTACCTTTTTCACTTGCTTTGATCCAGAGCCATACTTGTCCTCTGTAGGCCATAGGAGCTCTATGCCAGCATAGACATCAGAAAGGAACTATTTTACATAGTTAATGTTAGAAGCAACAGATTTCAAACTTACCTTAATTCCCAGTGCTGGCCTGTACTTGTGCCATCAGTTGTAGAAGGAAAAACATTGGCTCAATGAATCATAGAAACAGTGGTTCACTGTGTGAGGTAAAAATAGCATCCAAAAGAAAATAGACAAATAATAAACACCCATTAATCACAAAAAAGAAATAGTCACCACAGCCATAAAAGAGGAAAAAATCAAAGCAAGAGGGTTTTTAAGCAACATCAGTGATGTGTCTACAGAGAATTGCTTCTAAAAGCATCACTTCCACCTCCCTGGTGCCAGATCAGCAGTAAAGGTTGGCATGTCATCTGCTCAGACCTGACCCTGCATACATTGCCACAGCTGAGCAACTTTGCTCACATAGGTGGTTTAATTGTGCCCGAGTCTCATAAACTCCAGCAAGATGAAGGCTTCTTTGTATAGAAATGGATTGTGTTTAAATGCTTACGTTAAGTCTTTGTACTATCGCGTGGTATAGGAATAGGCTTGGATGTGAAGGAGAGCCAGGCATAGGATATTCACTGAAACCTTTCTTGCTGGTTGCATCCCAAATTATTCAGATACATCATCGTTTCAGGGATGAGGCTTTATCTAGAGTATTCCAATCGGTTCTTATGCTCGTCACCATAGGATCTGGGTGCATTTCAGTCATGAATTGAGAACATGACTAATGGTATTAACTGGAGGCAAACACAGGTATTAGAAACTTGATTTTCTAAGCTGATTTCCAGCAGTTGTTCCACCTGCAACTCCCTTTTACTCTGCAGAAGAGCCTTTCTGTAGAGCTGTATGTACATGAAGACCTAAGTGACATATTCTAAGGCTTTGGAGGCTTGGAAATACAGCTGCATTTCTCTGGAAGTTTCTTCAAATTAGTGAAAATACCTGCTTTCTTGTATTCGTATATGCAGCACAAGACAAAGCACACCATCCGTGTGTGAGTGGCAGCACATCCCTTAAGATGGATAAATGCTGTAAGCTTTCTTTACAGGGCAACGTCAATTATTACAGCTCTTCTGATTTCTCTATTATGGTGTGGATGGCTCAGCACAGCAGCCTTGGTGAGCTCAGTGGTGCCCCTGCAGTGGGCAGCCTGGAGGGAGCAGGCAGCTTCTCACAGTACTTTGAAAGCCCAGAGAAGGATTATTTATGACAAGCGGCTAAGCTGGGCTTTGGGAAGAGGAGTTGCTTGTCTTGTGATTCCTGTGCTTTTAAATGATTATGTATTGAGCATCTCAGTCAGCTCATGCATGGCTGCGTGGTGGTTACTGATGCTTTGTACACGCTCTCTCCATCCTCCCCAGCCCCGCTATCCTTGCCCAATGTAGTATCTTTGGTATCTACATCTTTGGCTATGAATGTAGCTGCGTTGGGCAGTGGGTCCAGTTGTTGTGTTGCAGCAGAATGGGACTGCAGTCACTTGAGGAGGTTTAATCCATGCACAGACAGCTCCCTTCTTCCTTAGGTTCATAGCTCTGTAGCATTGAGCACAGCTTGGAGAACTTGGAGTTTCCTTGCTGCAAACTGTTGGTGGGGCAGGGGTGACACTGAAGTCATAGCCATAGCAGTAAATGAATGCCAAGCCCTTTCTGCAACAGCAGAGCTAAATAGCAAACAGATGTGTAAGCTCCTTTGTTTGCTTAAGAAGCATTATCATATATCCCACATTCCTGGCACTCTTTCTTCAGTTTCAGGTTCCTTCCTTCAAAGCTAATTCTTGCAATGTCTTCACCACCAAAGTTACTCAGTTCAGGGTCACAGGAGTAACAACCTTTAGCTCCTCAAGTCCTTGCCATCCCCTCACAGAAAACACTCACCAGATGTGAACATTCTGGCAACTTTGTGAGGAAAATTAACACTTGGCTCCCTGCCCCATTGTGTAGGTTTAGGATGGATGAACGATCCACCCAGAAAGTTGGAGAGTTTCTCCTGGTTTATGGTGCTTCTTAATAAGATTTTGTCAGATTTAGTTACTGCTTACCCAGATTTTTGCTGGTGAATGGAGAACAATTTAGGGGAGCTATGGAGAAGTGGTGTTTGTGATTAGAGACTTTCAGCTTCTGTTTGTGCTTGGGTTTGTTCACTGCTCCGAAACTCCAGCCCAAGCAGAGAAGATCCTAGTCAGGGTTCAGCTGAGGGACGGGGTGGTGTTCAGTAACCCTGGCTCTCCCAGAGCATCCTTGTCCAAACCCGCCGCACAATACTTGGGGTTTCAAGTATTTCTAAGATAAATAAACAGCTCAGTGAAGTTTGCAGTTTCCTTTTCCCTTATAAACAAGCCAAAAAAAGGCTCACGTGGACTGTTTTTTTCCTCCCTTTGCCAGTAACCTCTAAGGAAACCATTAACACTTTGTGTCTCACAGCAGTTAAGACTAGCAAAATGGTCAAGGTAATGGCCACCGTATTTAACAGTAGGGAAGGTATAGGAATAAAACCAAACCTTCTGCTAACGCAGCAAGGCAGCACTTCCCCATCTCCTCCTGTAATCAATCTACATCGTTAATGACTCTGAAAACAGACTGAACTGCTGGGGCTGGCACCAGGAAACTTGCATTACAAACTACCATCTCTTATTAACCTTTCGGTGTTTCCTTCACAGCACTAATTAGAGCCAAATAAAAGTAGTGTTTGGGAAACTTGGAAGTCAAAATACAATTTTCAGAGGAAATGTGCTAAACTCCAGAGCTCCTGTTTGCTTGGCCTTTCTTTTTAATTATGATGGAGGATGGCTGTTACTTGTTTAACAGAGGCTTACATGATTAATGCTGCGATGCTACTGTAATTAAAACAGCAAAAGAAGGAGATGTGATTGGAGCCCGCATAATTTACAGACATCTCGGCACTCTGGTGGCAGAGCAGCAATAAGTGTTGCAAAGAGGAATCATCCGAATTTATTCTAATTAAAATTGCCAGATTGACTAAACAACAGGTGACTTCTGTAACTGAGCGACTTGCTCTCGGGGTGAGAAATCATCTGAAATCAGTGAATTAGACAAAGCTGTCTCTTATGCTGCTAAATGGGAAAGTGTGTGCTTACCATGGCAACCCGCATCAATTTTGCAGCCGCTGGAAAATACAGGGTCCTTTATTAAAGGAATAATCACCACCACAAACAGTGCACTGCCTGGGTACGGTGAGCTTCAGAGCAGCCTCTGGGCATGGGTTGCCATCAGCCTATGTGTTGAAACAGGGGGTACGGCGCTGGACCAGCATCTCTATAGGAGTGGTACAAGTTGGTTTTCCCCCTCAAATATGGTGCAATTAACTTAGTGCATTAACAATAACTCTTAATTACACTTGCACTCAGCTGTATGTAGGGCATGGAACTGCATCTCCCGTGGCTGCTCCCATCGGTGCCTATGGGTGAGTGTCTAAACTGCTTCAGTTCCAGCAGATAACTGCTAACGGGAGACATACCACGGAGTGCGTATGTAGGTTGTTTTACTAAGTGATCTATGTAATAATATATAAGTCAAAACTCTGTAATAATTGGCACCAAGCAGCAAAGAGAACTTGAAGCTTTTATCCGTCTTAAGGGAAGTGCTGCCACTCAAAGCTGGGAAGCGCTATGTTTTATTTCTCATACAGCATATATGAATGTGAGAGAGCAGGTAGGTTTAAATGGGTCATGGAATTAGGAAGGAGTTTGGCTGCCTTTCGTCACGCAGACACGCAGGTATGAGGTGCAGCAGGCTGGGCTGTGCAGCAGAAGCTGTGCCAGGGCTCGCCTGGGTTTGCGTTGCCCTTGCTCAGTGATTTCCTTTTCCATCCAGCTTTTAACCTCTGTGTCTGTTTGGGAAATAAGTTCTTTATGGGAAGTATATTATAGATATATGCTAGCCTCAATGTGTGCAATTACAGTAAGTATAATATGGCCTTATTTCTGCTGAGTATCTGTAATAGTAATGATCAGCTTCCCTACTCTCAGCATTCGTGTTTCTATTTTTCACCAGAAACCCTTCTTTATTCCATTTTCCTTATTTTCACCCTTTCTCAAGTGTGAAGAACGACTTGCTTTGTGACCTGCTTCATTAGCTACTTGCATGTTGTGTTCCATTACTGATACCCACTGCTGGCAGCGGGTGACCAGTGGTCCCCACTGTGTCACATCACCTTCAGGCAGTGGCAGTCACACTTGGGGCAGGGAAGAGGTGTTAGGGTGAGACGGTTTGGGCTCGAGGTCTGGGTGGTGTAAATAGGAGGACATCTGGATATGGATATCCCATATGTGGGATGACTGGAGTGAAAGGAGAGCTTTATCCTGGAGAAATCCTGGGTTAATGTCAGTCCCTGTAGGAAAAGGAGAAAATTGAACCATAAAAAAAATAAAAGATGACAAAAAACCTCCTCTCTGAATTGAGGCAATAGGAAATGAAAATTGCTGAGATACACTGTCATGTGGGTAGTGGTACTACCAACCTTGTGCTGCAGTAATTACCTCTATGCATGCAATTTGTGTTCGGCTACGACTGATTTCCCACATCATCCGGTGCCTGGGCTATATTCAATCAGTCCCAGCTGGAGAAAACTATCTTGGATCATTTGGTGAGATGTCACCACAGATTCTACCTTGCGCCTTGTGCAAGCACTGGGGAGCTGCACTCTGCAAAGCTACCCTAGCTCATGGGTGGTGGTGTGGGAACAGGCACAGGAGGTTCCCTGGGGCAGGACTGGCTGCGAAGTGAGAGATGCTTGGTTTCATGGGGCTCTGAGCACCTGCTTCTGGCCGTTTCCAGGGGGGAGACTGCTCGGTGTGTGCTGGAGGTTTGGTGGCTGGTTTTGGAGAACCCCCGCAGCCCTGATCCAGCTCTGGGGCAGCAGCACAAGAGGGACCAGGAGCTGTTGGAGCGAGTCCAGAGGAGGCCATGGAGATGCTGCGAGGGCTGAAGCAGCTCTGCTCTGGAGCCAGGCTGAGAGAGCTGGGCTGGGGCAGCCTGGAGAAGAGAAGGCTCCTGAAGGGGAGACCTTAGAGCAGCTCCAGTGCCTAAAGGGGCTACAGGAAACCTGGAGAGGGGCTTCGGACAAGGGATGTAGGGACAGGCCAAGGGGAATGGCTTTAACCTGCCAGAGGGGAGACTGAGATGAGCTCTTAGGCAGAAGCTCTCCCCTGTGAGGGTGCTGAGGCGCTGTCAGGGGGTGCCCAGAGAAGCTGTGGCTGCCCCATCCCTGTCAGTGTTCAAGGCCAGGTTGGACACAGGGGCTTGGAGCAAGCTGCTCTATGGAAGGTGTCCCTGCCTGTGGCAGGGGTTGGAGCTGGAGGAGCTCTGAGGTCATCTTTAAGGTGCAGAGGAGAAGCCGAGCAGCCAGGCTGCTCCTGTGCTCCCCTGCCCTGCAGAGCAGCATGGGCAGAGCCTCTGACATTGAACTGGGGCCTTTGGCCTTTATGGCTGGAGCCAAACCCTTCATGTCCCTGAAGGCAACCCCCAGCCCAGGTGTGGAGACAGTGACAGTGAGACTGCAGAGACAGCACACGGCAGCTTTTATTGATGAGCCATGATGCCATTTGTATAAGAAATGTTTATTCAGAGCGGCCTCCAGTGTGTGAAGGGGCCTCCGAGGGTGCCAGAGAGGGATCCTTCATCAGGGACTGCAGCGACAGGACAAGGAGTGATGGGTTTGCACTGGAGCAGGGAAAGTTCAGTTGAGATGTGAGGCAGAAGCTCTTCCCTGTGAGGGTGCTGAGGCGCTGGCACAGGGTGCCCAGGAAGTGGTAAATGCTGCATCCCTGGCAGGGTTCAAGGCCCAGTGAGACAGCGGCTTGGGAGACACGGTCTGGTGTGAAGTGTCTGTGCCCACGCAGGGAGCTTGGAGCTAGAAGCTCTTCAAATCCTTTCCAACCCTAACTATCCTATGACTAAACTATAACTATCCTATAATCCTATGAGTCTAAGAAAAGTTTATTCTACTGAACAACAAAAACACACCTACTTATCCCAATACTAACCTATAACCTATTGAAACACCTACAACAACATTTACTTACTCCTATACTAACCTACAACCTATTGAAACCCCAACAACAGTTCCTTACTCCTACACTAACCTATAACCTATTGAAACCCCAACAACAGTTACTTATTCCTACACTAGCCTATACCCTATCCCTACTCTATGTATGTCCCTGTCTACCTACGCCTACGTTTTGGGGCAGACGGGCCACCAGTGTCTGCAGCAGCCCTGCGCCTGGTGCGTGTGGTGCCGGTGAGCGCACAGGGCTGGGTGTTGTGCTGCCCCTCTGCAGCTCCTGCACCAGGCTCAGCCCCAGGCTGGCGTCTTCTCTTCCTGGTGCCCTTGACGCGGGGGCCGGGGGGAGCTGCAGTGGCCACTCTCAGCTGCTCCATGGCCGCTCTTGCCATCGCCTCCACCTTGTGGAGGTTGGGGCAGTCCTCCTGGAAGTCCGGGTGGGAGTAGAAGAGCAGCTACAAAACACAAAGGAGAGGAGTTAGTTGCCATCTGTGCAAGGAGAGAGACAGAGATCCGGTAATGCGGCATCTGCATCGGAAAAGGCAAACCGCGGTGTTCCAAAGGGCTTTGTGGGGCATCTTAAACCTCAGTTGTTTTGGCTGAATGCAATGTTAGAATGGAGTTTTGGTCAGTGATAACCACCCTTGTGTTTCCAGCTGCTGGGAGCAGAGAAGTGTAGGGTCTTCAAAGGCCTAAAGTCCAATGGGGAAACCAAATCGGTCTCGTTTAGAGCACCTGAGTGTGGAATGGGCCTATTGGGAATGATGCTGGTGCTGCCGTGTATCTTGTCAGCATTCGGCAGCTGCCACAAGATGGTTGAGGGTTCTTTTGTGTGAGGAGGAGTCAACGTACCTGTCCCAGAGCAGGCCCTTCTGCTGCTAACGCCTGCAGCTCCCTGAAGGGGATGCCAACATCCACACCATCCGGCATCCTCCGGAAGCCGTGGAGGTGCAGCTGCTCAAGGAAGCTGCTCATGCTGTCAGCCGGGAGGGTCTCGAGTGCTTCCCTCTTCCGAAGCACTTCTCGCTGGAAGAGACCCTCCGCGACCACAAGGCAGCTCCCTTTGTTGCCCCAGGAGATGGAGGTGAACTCCTCGCAGCTGACGAGCTGCCACAGCGCGTAGAGGAAGGAGCACGGTGGGGGCTTTCGGGGCCTGGCAGAGGCCTCTGAAACACAAAGTTGCATGGTCAGGGCCCAGGGTCCATGAGGCAAACCCTGAAGGGAGTTTTGTTTTGCGGGAGGTGCGGTGGCAGCACCCCAAGGTGCTCCCGTGTCACCTCTCCGACGCCAGGCCGACGCTGAGGATGCCTCTGCTGAAGCCATCGCCAGCACCGCTCGGTTCCTCCTCTTGGCTCCCAGCGTATGCTGAGCAGCCACGCTGGGTCCTGCTGCTCAGCAGACTGAAGGGCCGTGGCTCCAGCGGCCCCTCAAGTTCTGCAGCGTTGCCGGGACACCATTGTTCCGTGAGGGTTCCATGAGGGTTCCATGGGCGGTGCCCATCTCCTGGCAACAGGAAGGGAAGGCCGCAGAAGGTGCTAGAAAGCCGCGTTGTCTTCTCCTGGAGAGAGCTGTTTAGAGCTGAGAAGTGGTCCCAACTGTATTTGCCTTTGGCCTGTGCTGCAGGGGCCCTGCTGCCCCCCGTTGCCCCTGGGAGCTGGTCCCCAAGGCGGGATGGGGAAGGCTGCAGCGTTGGGCATCAGTGCCCAGACGTGAAGTTTGTCCCTTGGGCACCTTCCCCCTGTGCAGAAATGCCCCAACCCTCTTGTGTGGAGTGACCCCGCTGTGATCTCAGCAGCGCTGCTGCTGTCGCGGCTGTGCATGTGCTGGGCGATGCTCTGAGGTCCAAGCAGGGCTGCGTGCTGCTCTGTCGGATGAAGTACAAGTGAAACACTGCCTGCACTGATCCTGCCAATGAAATAAAGTGGTGCTCTGCACTCCTGTACCTTTTTTGGGATGGGTTCCTCTGCTTTTCTTTGAGTCCGAACCGTTAGACCCCAAACCAGGACACTCAGTGATGTTCTCTCAACCTTTTGACAAACTGTCCCACCAGTCTTGAAGGAACCCGGCTGCAGGAACAGTTGTGTCAGCTGCGAGTTCTGAAGTCCTTTGGTCCTGACCTTAGAGCAGCTCCAGTGCCTAAAGGGGCTGCAGGAAACCTGGAGAGGGGCTTTGGCCAAGGGCCTGTAGGAACAGGCCAGGGCGAATGGCTTTAACCTGCCAGAGGGGAGACTGAGATGAGCTCTTAGGCAGAAGCTCTTCCCTGTGAGGGTGCTGAGGCGCTGTCAGGGGGTGCCCAGAGAAGCTGTGGCTGCCCCATCCCTGGCAGTGTTCAAGGCCAGGTTGGACACAGGGGCTTGGAGCAAGCTGCTCTATGGAAGGTGTCCCTACCCGTGGCAGGGGGCTGGGACTGGGTGAGCTTTGAGGTCCCTTCCAACCCAAACCAGTCTGTGATTCTTTCTATGACTTGATGAAGGTTGTCGGACACTTGATTCCCTCTGACTGCTGTGGAAGCATCAGTTTCATTGTAGATCGAGGCAGGAGGGTGGCTTGTGCAAGGAGAGCAGACGGTACTGCCTCATCTGCTCGGGCATGTTCTCAGCCAGCTGGTTTAGCAGCCAAACCGCTCCTCAGCCAGGTGAGGAGCCTCCAGATTTGCCCTGTGAGAGGAATGGCTTTTCTCAACTCAGCTGACTGTGCTTCTGGATTTGATACAGCTCAGTGAGGAGGTATAAAGGGGCAGCTTCAGTTCGGAGAGAGGAACTGGGCTGGAAACCTGAAGTCAAATCAGCGCATAGTAGTAATTCAGGAAAGCTTAGAGAGCCAGATGTGTGTTTGGGAGCAGTAGTTGCATTAGTGATGGGCATACGTACCTTTGGGAGGGTCAGGCACGCTCAGGTGGGTCCATGTGTGGCCACTATGTATATATACTGTACGTATATACAGGACTTTGGTGTGAGTTTCACTGTCTGTGTTTACCAGATGAGCTGTTCATGCTGCTGCCATTGCTGCTCACCAGCACAGTTCAACAGGAGCCATGTCTTCCCAATGCTCCCAGAAGCCATCCCCGGAGCGTGGGGTTGCATCTGCCTCATGGCACTCACCCATTGACTTCCATGCCCTGCATCTGTTGCGACAGGCGGTGCTTTTGCAGCTGCTCTCTGATTAGTTTGGTCCCTGGGATGCATTGATTTACAGATCATTCCTCTGCACCAGAGCTGCTCTCAATGACAGTCCATGAGGCACATGATAACTCAGCAGCCTAAATTATTCAGGCAGATTGAATGTGTTTGGCTTGTTCCAGACTTTTGTTTCCTTTCAGTGCTGTCAGGTAGCCTGGATGCTTGTACCCAACTCATCTGAGTGCCAGGGAGACACAAACAGCTCAAGTATAACCCATGTTTTGCCTTGTTTGTCACTTCCACCTTCAGCTTTGCTTTGTCTGGGCACTTCCAAGCCTTATAAAGATGTTTGTCTTGCCTCTAGGGTTGCTCTTGTCTGGTAAGCGGCTGGGCTGTGGGAAGTCGCTTTCATTTTGCGATAGAAAGGCCCTTGTACAATCCAAAGAAGTCCTTGTACCTCTTCCACCCTTTAGCTGCACGTCCTTTTATGAAAGGATATTCACTCATGCAAATACTTTGACCCATTAGGATCCAGGAACCTCACACTGATGAAGACAAGTAAAATGAACAGTTCCGCCTGCCATTTCCTCGTTGTCAGACTTCCACCATTGCTACTGGGTAGATTTGTCCAATTAATTCACTATATAAAGCCCCTCAAGCCCTACACTGGATAGATGTGCCTGCAGGGACCACCGAGCTAGGGCAAGCAGGTGAAAAGGAGATGCTTTGTCAGTGCACAAATGTCCCCTTGCTTCCTGGAGGCTGTTCTGCATCAGGAGCTTGTGGGTGTAGCTGAAGGCATTGGCTTTCTCTCTCCAAATGCATGTCTGGAGATTTAAGACCTGACTCAAAGCCTTTTGAATCCAGAAGGACTCTTTTCAGCTGAGACCATTGGGCTTGTAATAGGACCCAGGAGAGATGGCGTCCTCAGGGGATGTGCTCTAACTTTGCTTGAGACATCGGTCATCTGTGTTCAGAAGTGAACTGAAGGAGATGACATCTGCTGCTGAGCATCTCTCTGATTCAGAACCAGGCAGAGGATGCTGGAGAATGGAGGCTTGCCTTGGAAAATTCTAGCTGCAAATGAGACACATGATTTTAGGAATTAGAATAATTACCCCCTGGAACAGGTACCCAGGGGATGTGATATATTCTGTATCGCTTTAGAGTCTTTAAATCACGTTTGCATGTGTTTCCTAAAGGCATGCCTAGTCACTCAAAGTGAAGGGCTGTGCTTGAGAAGCGCAGCATGACAAAGCTGAGCATCCCCTGCTTTGCAAGGGCACAGAGCAGGGAGTCACTGTGGTCCTAGATGGATTGAGCTCTGCAGATCCCATGGGCAGCACTGGGATGTGGTGGATGGAGCAAGTAACCATGCTGGGGATGATTCAGGAGCGAACTCCCCCAGTCAAAATGTGCCTTCTCTTTCTGCACGCACACAGCTCCATCCTCACTGAATCAGACGTCCCCAGGGCCTGAGCAATCCTGGCTGTATCAGTGTTTCCAGGACCTTCCCTCCCGCTGCTCCCTAAATGATGAGAGTGTTTTTGCAAACCTCATTTCCTGGCCTTTCCCTTTTATCTCTCCAAACTGCAAGTGAACAAGCAGCCCTTTAGTTTTTAGTTACTGTTCCTGCACCCGGTGAGCTATCAGAGGCTGTTGACGATGACTTTTTCTCTTTTCCATGCTCCTGCCTGCAGGATTTGGGGAGATAATTCATTTGGTCCTGGTGCTTTGTCAACTTTCAGCAGTTGTAATTGCCTAATGATCAGTGCTGATGCTGTTGTTGAGCCTGTTAAAACTTCGTCCTGCTGAACAGCCAGACTGTGGCTATCTCATCATGTTCTGCTAGCTGTGTCGACTGGGAATGCCTTTGATGCCCAGCCCTAACTTTGCTTGCTGCTTACCCCCCCAGCTCAGCTCCTGCGAGGGGGATGGATGCTGCAGGGCGCTACCCACGCTTTGGAACCATGCCTAGGGCTACAAATAACTAAAGAATAACCTCACAGAGAGACAGATGCTTTCCAGGATGAATCTCCTCTCCCCTGCCCTGATGCCGGTGCTGGCCCTGAGGACTGGCACTGGGTGCTGAAGCTGGTCCATCACCCCAAGCCCTGGTGGGATGGGTGACAGGAGCTCTCTGGAGGATGCTGTCACTGGTAGGGCATTGCTGTTTAGCAACCTGCATAGCAGTTTTGCTCTTCCATCTCTTGGGTGCCTTTTCCACCTTCATTATATCCTTTTTAGAGCTGCATTTCGTGCTGTTGCCTTCTTTGCTATGCATCTGAGGTACCCAACTGGCTGATGCCATCTCTTGAAGTCCCTGTCACTCATCCTCACCTCTTCCAAGGCTGTTTCTTACTTAATGGCAGACGCTGAGCATTAGTGCATTACCATCCCTTTTCCAAGAACAGTCTCCATCCACTCTTCTCTTGTCCCCCAGTGCCTCATCCAATTTAATTAATTATAGTTAGTATATTACGCATCCCGTCAAAGTTTTTCCTTCCCGAGGTTTAATGGTTTTTTAATTCTAATGCATGCTGCATGTGTAAGTGTTTCAGAAGCGAGGTGAGTGTGCAGTGGCAAAGAGGCACCATTACATCTGTGTGCTGCAGACAGTGAGGGTGGGTCCCTGGAGAGAGGCTCCAGCAGAATTACTGCAGGACCACACTGCCTGCCTTTCATTGCATCCCCTTCTTGTGCTCAGGGAGGGGGAAACCAGGCTGATTCCCACCTCAGAGGGACACGTTTGGATTAAACCTACCCACTTATGATGGTCCAAAGTGGGCGCCCAGCATCAGCATCTTCTGGGCTGCCGCAGCCCTGTGGTGAGCTCCAATGTAATGAATTTGACTCTTCTCACACTAACTCTGTCTGAAAGCTCCAAATAACATCAGTCATCCCAGCCTTGCTTTATCCCTTTGCAGCAAGGCTGTGTTAAGGATGCGGTGGGGACTAGACTCATCAGGTAATGCCAGCTGGGGCTGGTACCTATTGCTCTTTATTTCCTAGTGACAGTTAAAAGGTTTGGTCAGAAAGGTGGTTGAGGAGGAATGACTTTGTGGGGTTTTACACCTCCCAGCTTAGGCTGTTTCCAGATAAAGCCTGCTCAGACTAGGAGGGATGTGGGTTGGTTTTTTCTTGCCTGTCAGTGTTGCAAAGTGCTTAGGTTTTGAGAATCCAGCTGGGCTCTGTCTGTCACAGAATTGTCACCAGGAGTAACAATGCCGTGGTACAATTTAGCTGACAGCCCTATGAACCAGGGCCGGGAGCCAACACAATCCAGCCTGACCTCAGGGGAATGCTGCAGGAATGTGCCTCGAAGCAGTTGAAAATCATCTGAGGCTGTGCAGGCAAAGGTTGGGGCACATGTCCACTGTGGTCCAGCAGCCTCTGCCCCCTGCATTGGAATCACAGCAAGGGAGGTCCTGGCAGAACCCCTGGGCAGCGTGCACTGGACTCAGCATCAGTGCTCAAGGGTTGGCATCAGCTTGGCCAGGAGGGACGGAGCCATGGAGTGTTCCTTGCAATACACAGGCCACAGAAATCCAGTAATTTTCCATCCCTGATGTTCAGCTGTCTCCCTGCAGCTCTTCAGTTCTCCATCTCTCCCCAGTGGCTGCAGGGACAATGGGATGGGATGGATGGGGTCAGATGGGGTGGGATGGGATGAGACCCCACCTGCATTGCTGGAAATTGAGCTTGTCCATGACTCGCAGGTAATGTAGTTTCCCAAGGCTGATAATGAGGTTTTAGATTTGACTCCTGACCTCATAGTAATTTTACATGCATATTTATACCCTATGATCACACTCTTAGTTAATGAAGGTAAACTTAATTGCCAGAACGAAGTTTTGGCTGAATTAAAAGGGCTGGATGCCCAGGCTTTGGCAATGCTGTGATCTGTCTTGGTGGCCATGGGGCCAGTGTAACCCATGTCTGGCGTTCCTCTGGCATCGCTATATCCTTGTTGGAGCTGGAGCCTCATTTGAGCCCTACGTGTAGATCTGGAGCTCCCACCACTCTGTGCCAGCATCTCATCACAGGACATCCCTGTGCTTCCAGGGAGAGGATCCACCAGCTTGGAAAAGCGCTGTGTTCATCTGAATAAGACTTGAAGTAGAGCACCAGGGAGGAGCGGGTACTGCTGGGTCCAGCGTGGAGGAGTGAGAGGTCGATGTCGTGATGAGAGGCAGCCAGCAACCAATGCAAAAACAAGAAGGGGAAAATTCCCTAATTCCCCAGTGATCTCCCAATGGTGGGGACCGCCCCATCACGCTGGGAAGCCTTCCAGCTCCCTCTGCTCTGCAGAGCTGTGCACTTCCACAAAGTACAAAGAGCTCCTCAGAATGTTTTGCCTTGTGGGTACGTCTATGATTAATTCCATGCAAGCATTACTGGTGCAATAACAATACTGGAGGTCCTAAAACTGAAAAAGGAAACACATTTGGCTCGTACTTCATACACAATCACTTACACTTAAGCTATTGATAGTTGATTGGGATCTGTAGACTTCTGGGCTGGTGCCACTGGGTTTCTGAGCGCGTTCAATGGCTGGAACAGACAGCGAGGCTGTAGGTTTTGGCAAGCTGTAGGTCTCATTATTCAGGCTGACTGTATCTGACACGAGAGATTCCCATCCACCAAGATGAAGCTCACTTCCCTAGGCTTTGGCTGACATCCCAACAATATTTACATGAAGGACAACAGAGGATCAGTGTTAGATTAAGGCTGTGAGTTTCCAATAGGCAGACAGTTAAATATTCTATTGAAATCCTCTTTTGATTATTTAGATAATAATGAAGTTTATGTGTGTCCTTGAGAAAGCTGGGGAAAGGCAGTTGGTTTATGCTAAGCATGCAAAGATGTGTTTAATCTTGATAATAGGAGTAAATTATGTATCAGCCTTTACAACCTCAGCTACTTTATTTCTTCCTTGTTGCATGGAAGCACCAGCCACCTCTTAGGGAAGGGAAAGCTGTGTTGGGCAGCTGAGCACGCAGGGGTCTCATTAACATCCCTGCTCCTACTGGCACCGTCTGCATCGCTGTGAGAAGACATTGAGGATGGGTTGTTCTACTTCAGGTGCTGGTTGTGGTCAGGCATTCACTGTGGGTGTAGATGGGTATGGCTGCAATGAGGGCAGGGTTGCTGCTTCGGCAGGCCATGGGCCAGGAGCTGGCCTGGTGCAAGCAGTTGGGAATGGCTTCTTATCTCCTGCAACTGCAATTCCTGGTTTGTTGGATTTTTATCAAGTAGTTGTTTTCTGAGCAAGGCCTGATTTTGAATGGGAGAGGGTAATAAGTCGATTTATTGCTGCCTTTGGAACGTGGCTGCCTGGCTGGTCCCACGTTACCCCGCCAGAATGGGTGCATTTATCTGTTTCCTGACAATAGCAGAGAAAAGTAACCTTTGGATTAATTTGCTTTAGTGACTAAAGTCCCATTAAATGGGAGGCAGCTGGTGTCAAAGGCATAAACGGAGACAAAGTTTTGCTCCCAATTGTGGGAAATGTGTTTAAACAGACTAGAAATGTTTCCATCTCTGCAGGGTATAATATACCCAAATGGTTACATTAACATGAAAAAAATATAAGAAAGAGTGTATTTAGGACAATCCCTCTGTATCCAATGTTAATGAAATTGAATTCCAGTAATGAAGTCAAAGGGTTATATTCTGCACTCGTGCAGTAACTGCCATTAGCATTAATGGGAGCTGTGCCGATGAATTACGGAGCTGTAATGGTTTGAGATGGAAAAGGTCTGTTGGATCCCGGAGTGTTCTCCTCTCTGAGGACCAGATCCTGCATCCTATCAGTTAGGATGCTAACGAGCCCTGTACTGAGGCAGGAGTAGTGGAGTTTCAGAGGTGAAATCCCCACCACTCAGGGGCCATCATGAGCTCTACGGACCACTTACGGGAAGGATTAATTGGAGTTTAAATGCTGTGTTCCGCTGGCCCTCTGAAAGGGAATTAATTCTGCCTTGTGAATGAGGTGGGGATTGGCCCGTGATCCCGGATAAAGGGGGGCAGCCAGCATTAAATTGCATTTCAGCCTGTAATACCTTCTGGGTCTGACTCGACTGCAGCACACAGCATGCCCAGACACCAGCTCCTCTTGCCTTGGGTGACTGCCCTCCTTCCCTGAGCCATCTCATCCCAGAGGCTTCAGCATGCCCAGAAAGGTGATTTCCCACCTGCATCAAACCTCTCCTTAGCCCTCTCGCGTGCAGTCTTCATTGATGATACAGATGTGTCAGTCTTCATTGATGATACAGGCATCAATGGCAGATGAGATGGTGTTAGCAGTGGTCATGTAGAACAGGGGAAGAGGGAAGATGTGCAGAAGCTCAAAGCAAGTGCCGACACATCTTTCTTGACCATCACGGAAGGGCTGCCCATGAGCTGCATTCAGCCATGGGTCCTTTTCAGCAATTGCCTGATAAATTAATCTAATTCGCATCCCTTGTTCCGTTAAAAGAATTCCTTGGAGGCATTTGCTTTGCCCAAGCGCTGCTGACCCCCTGCGTTGGGACAGACAATCCAGGCTTAAAAAAACAGCATTCTTTAGCTTGTATAAATCCCAAACAATAGCAAAAGAGAGGTAAAGAAAGGTTCCTTGTTGCGGTAAAGAGCATTTGTCACTCTCCCTGGTTATTAGCATCCTCGGAGCATTGTGCAAGGGAAGCCATGCCAGGATTGCATTTCTACACTGACGAGAGATTTCTTATTAGGGAAGGTGAAGAAGGCTCTGTAAAAGCCCATAGGTCAAAAATATAATGCATTATTCCCCACCTCTTGTTTCCTGATGTTATGTTATTACAGGAGATAAGGGAGAGGTGCAGAGTCTTAATTTACAAGCAGATGATGAACCATGGCTGGGGACTGTTTGTATTTTCCTCGAGCTTATTAGTTTATCTGGAGTGTGATGCAGTGGATCTCTGCTTCCGAGCTCCTGGTGGGATGCAGGGGAGGTGGGCTCCAATGGGGATGTGCCTTGTGCCCTGTGGCCTATCCATCCCTGAGCAAACGAAGGTGCTGGGAGTTGAAAAGAACCCCCCAAAGTAGCTGGAAGAGGCATGTTAAATAATGCAGTTGTGCATTGTCCGTGAAAGATCGCTAACCATGAGTAAACATCAGCAGCAGTGTTTGATCCCTGTGTGTTTACTATTTATTCCTATTTATTATTCATCAATTCCATCACAAACGTTAGTCCTGCACCCCAGTGAGGCATTTGCATTTTATTTTAAGCTTGATTTCCCCCCCCCTACTCCCTTTAGTTTCATGAACTGAGATTTAATGATGTGCTTTTCCACTCTGTTCCCATGCCGGCTCTCCCTGGCTCTCCTCTTCTTCTTGTTTCAGGAAGAGATTTCGAACATGGAAAAGTGATATTTGAATAGATTCCCCTTAGGCAATCAATTTACTTTTAATTTGTCTGGAACTAAGCTTTTCTTTGTTGCAATGAGAAAGGATTGAAACTGCTGTAAAATTTATTAGCTTCCAGGAAGATTTGGAAATGAATTTTTTAATGATCGTGCTGTTTGCTGTACCCAGGAGCAGTGTCATCCTGATTACAGGATAATCACAGGGTTGCTGAAGAAACACCCCAATGTGGAGATAAAGCCACGCTCCAGCACAAGGGTGCCTGTGGTACTGGTCAAGGGATGGACACACCTGCCTGGCTCCAGCACAATGCTCACCCATGCACCTCCGGCACATCCCAGCAGGGCTGTGATTTCTCTTTTTTCCTTCTTTTTCATTCTCAAGTGACTCCTCCACTCCTTTTCCTTGCTTCCCATGTAATAGCACAAATGAGTTCTACTTACTCACCTCTGCAAAGCTGCTCTGACACGGATTGGATTGAACTGAGCAGCGCTTTGAAAATGGAAACTCCAGGGACTATTGTCATTGCCCAAATTGCACCTTAGATTGTATAACAGCACATGTCATCTGGCAATTTATCAGGAATATTACATTCCCAGGCACTTGCACCTTGCTACGATTTAACTTCGTCTCTGGCCAGGGCTGAGATTCCACTGGAGATAATCCAATTGCTCTGAGAGCTGAATGGGTGCCTTGCGCACCGGCTTCGTGTTGCTCTGCTGCGAGGATGCTGCAGGCTTTGAATAGGAGGTTGGAAGCGCTTGTACACCCTGTATGTTCATTAATCCTGCCTTTTAACGAGGGGAGTGCTGGAGGCTCTGTTGCTCCAGTGCCCACCCCATGCTCCTCCTGGAGCCTTCCAGCTCTTAGCATCCATCCCATCTCCCTGCTCTGTTGCCCAAGTGGGACTGGGAAGTGCCGAGGGTCTCGGCTGAGCACTCAGCCCCAGGAATTGGGGCAGCACTGGTGTTTCATGTCACCTTCCTGCCTCTTGCATCACCATGCCATTGTCCCCAGCTCCCATTCCCACCAGTGACATGGGCTGTGTGTCTGCTCATGGTGGTTTATCTCCCACCACGTCTTCCTGCAGTTCTTGGCAGCCTTCAGAGTGACTCACACCCTGCAGGCAGCACAAGGGCTGGCTGGGGCTTATTATTAGTTCTCTTTGTGCTGGTCCCCTAAGGTGCGAGTAGAGCAGGTTTGAAATCTGGAGCTCAGCATGGGTTTTGCTGTACTTGCTGAGGAGCATGTTTATTCCAGAGGTGGCTGTTGGGTTTAGTTTATTTCACATTTGCTATCTGAGAGCTTACATTTAGCAGTGACACATTTTTGTCTGCCAAGCCTGACTTCAGAGGAACTGCTCCTTTGGTGGCAAGGCTTCTACCAGGATGCTTTGTACCTTAGGACCTGCCCTAAGGTGCTCTGAAACAAGGCAGACAGGCTGCAATATGGATACTGCTGCTGCAAGACCTCTTGGGCACAGCCATCACCTATGTGTGGAATCTCTCTGGACCACCTGTGTGCGACATGGGTATTCCTATAGCCAGGTTTGCAATAGGATTCTCGTCACAGATTCTAAGAGAGCTCAGCCCAGCTCAGTGTGGCTCGCACAGCCCTGGGCTGTGGTTTTCCCTTTCCTCAGGTCGTGGTCCCCTTCAGTCCTTGTCAGCTGGGTGCATTGAGCTCCTTGGGGACCCTGTTTCAGGATAAGGTGGCTGCAGAGCAGCACCAAAGCTGTGGTGATGCTCACCCAGCACTGTCCCTCTGTGGTTTCCTCCTCCCTTTGCCTCTCACATTGCCCCACTCCATCTCACTCAAGCCCTGCCATCAGTGGGAACCTGCTGTAGTTATTACCTGGGCTTTGCTTCTTGCACTGAGAGCATTTTTCAGTGCAGACAATACGACAGTAGCAGTTGTATTGACAAGGGCAGGTCCAGGGCTGTAAAAGAATTTCCTGTTGTCCTATTTCTGATTGTTAAAGTGGTAAAAAACAAGGCAGAACAGTACAATAAAGAGCCTGTGTATGTGAATGACTGTCCTGGGTGCTATTGAGGCTGGGTGAATCAGACCTACCTGCAAAGTGAACAGCAGCTCCGTGCCTGCCTATGCTTTGATGCGGCAACTCTTGCACAGGAGGAGGATGTGAGATAGCCCTGGATTCAGCACACTGAGGAGCCTAGGCCCCTTTGAGCTTCCCTTCTTCGGACCTAGGAGAGCAGAGGAGTGGTGTTCCTGTGTATCAATGGGGCATGCTTGTGGTGCAGAAATAGTGTTTTATATCAACTACAGGGTTAGGGTGGGTAGCTGAAGATCCTTATTCTGCCATAGAGAAGCAGCTGCTGCTCAGGGCTCTTTGCTGGTCCCTGCTGCTCTGAACAGCCTGGACATGTCTCGTCCCTGGGAGCAGGATGCGGAATATGGTCCCTACAGACCAAAGCCGAGATTTGCAGTGCGGACAGGAGCAGTGAGGCAGAATATGCCATGGAGCGACCTGTTGTCTTCAGGTGTGTGGATGGATGGTGACTCCTGCCCCTCTGCCTGTCAGCAGGTCTTCTGTACTTGTTACATTCCCTTCCTAAACCAAACAATTGAAATGGTATGATTTAATACTTCTCATCTCTTCTCCTGCTTGCATTGCAACTGCCACTTGGTCTCCAAAGCATCTTGGTCTCCAAAGCTTATCATCTCCCCAGCAGATAGGTACCACACCAGTAGTCTTTAATAAAACCTTTCTTAAAGCACAGGTGCCTTTCTAGGGTTTGAGGAATATCCACTTGCAGTGCAGTAATCATTGTTTTGCACTGTAAAATGAGCCAGCTTGGAATAAATGGGTCAAGGCTGTGCCTCATCTGGAGTGGGGTTTGCCTCAGCTGCAGTAGTCCCGTGGATTTAGGGTTGAGCCATGATGCTGGGTGAGGAAGGTGAGGAGCAGCAGGTCGCCTTATGCCCACACTGGACCAGCCATCCCAGCGCATGCCCGGATCCAGCATTCTGTGTTTGTGGAGAGATTGAAGTGATGCATGCTCCAGCCATGTGCCCAAGGTCGCACAGCACAAAGAGCCAGTGTCTCACTGGGGATGAGAACCCAAGATGTTTCTGTCACTCCTCCAGCCATCACCAAGTCCTGTGCTCTCACAGCCGCACTGCACACCTCTGTGTGCCTGTGCCCCCTTTTGCAGTTAGGCTGGGGATAAACAGGCAGACAGCAACACTTCCTGAGCAATCTTTCTGGGTGTTTTTTCCTCTTCATTCTGCTCAAGCACCTGAAATTAAGGGGATCAAAGCACAAGAACGTGGGCTTTTAGATCTTGGTGCAGATCTGCATGTAAGGCTCAGAGCATCCTTCCTTCAAGCTGCTATAAAGGTGGCTGCCAAACCCAGCCATGCTCCGCACCACCGGGTACCTGCTCTGAGACAGAGAAAAAGCTGATGTTTTACCTATGAGGTTTTCAATTAATTGGCTTCTCCTTTAAAAACATCCTTTTCCTTCCTTTCTTTCTGTGTTTTGAAGTCTGCATTTTACTCATTTATTCTTGGGAAGTGTTAAGCTGATCATATTTTGGTGCATTGTGTTATGTGCTGAGAATTTTTATCAGCCGCCCTAGTGCTCGAATGTGGTGGAAATACCAATGTGTCTGAGGAGTGGAGGTTATGCACACAGATGTACAAAGCATCAAAATGCGCCGTTTGCAGGCAGACAGGAAGGAAAGCCAGGCTGAGTCTGCACCTTCACAGCCCTCCATCCATCAAACCGGCACCGACCGAGCGCGGTCTCGTGTGGGTAAAGGCATTAGCGCTTTAATGCTGCTCTGCGCGTATGTAGGTTATGGGAGGCAGGAGCTCCATCTTTGTGCAGGGAAAGGTTGTGCTTTATGAGGGCGAGCTGGGATTATAAGTGCTTATCAAATGTAAGAGAAGTTGTAAGTTGAGACTGGGAAGCAGCCTGTGGAGTTAGGTGGCTGGATGCTCAGCAAAGGCTGGGGATGGGGAGACTCCTGGGTTTGCTCTCATGAGACCCCGTTTGGAGTATGTGTACAGTGTCCCCAACAGAGGAAGAACATGGACTTGTTGGGGCAAGTCCAGAGGAGGCCACATGGATGATCAGGGGCTGGAACACCTCCGATACGGAGACAAGCTGAGGACGCTGGGGCTGTTCAGCCTGGAGAAGCTGCATGGAGACCTCAGAGCAGCTTCCGGTATCTGAAGGGGGCTACAAGGATGCTGGAGAGGGGCTCTTCATCAGGGACTGCAGTGATGGGGTGATGGGTTCAGACTGAAACAGGGGAGATTTAGGTTGAATATAAGGAAAAAGTTCTTTACATGAGGGTGCTGAGGCGCTGGCACAGGGTGCCCAGAGAAGCTGTGGCTGCCCCATCCCTGGGAGTGTTCAAGCCAGGTTGGACGGGGCTTGGAGCAACCTGCTCCAGTGGAAGTTGTCCCTGCCTGTGGCAGGGGTTGGAACTGGATGAGTTTTAAGCTCCCTTCAACCACAAACCTCTCTATGATTCTGTGATGTTGAGCTTTGCACTTGGCTGAGCCTGGCTGCTTCCCCAAACCCGTTTGTCCATCCATGGTAGGGGTCTAAGGCTGTGCAGTCCCTTGGGAGCTGGCAGCACAGGGATGCACGCAAGCACAAGGCACAAGGATTTACGCCTGCCTAGGAGACCTCAGACCTGGGTATGGAAAGACCTTGGGAAGGGTTAAATCACCACTCCATATTTCAGCCCTGTGAAGTGGTGTCGGGACAGCCCCAAGTCCAGGGACGGGATCTTTATTGCTTTCATATGAATAAAGCCCAGGCGCTGGGAATGACACATTTAATCTGCAGTGGAGTGGGCAGTCGCGGAGATTTATGAAGCCTCCGTTGTGTGGGAGGTCAGCGGGGATTGAGCAACAACTTAAACCACACGTATACACTAGGAAGAAAAGAACCCCCCCTCCTCCCTCTGTTCCTTCTGCCCTCTGCAAAAAGTCAAGCTTAAATGCCACATCAAACCAAGCTTAAAATAGGGTGGCTTTTAGTGCTGCTTACTAAACCCAGAACCTGCTGACTCGGAGTGGCTCAACAGGCACTACAGCCCTGTGGTGATGGATTCACATCCGACACCATTCCTTAGTGCGTGTCTGGCTGTGGCAGATGACACACAGCATGTTGGAAACGGAGCCCCAGTCTTCGCAGCAGCAAAGATCCCTCTTCTAAGCCTTGCCTTAAGGACTGTATAGGGTAGGGTAGCTGCTGCTTGGTGGGTGGCTGCTGTATGGGACAGGAGCCTGGCTCGGTGAGGCAGGTTGGGGTACAGCACGGTTTCCCCCCTTCACCACCCCTTGTGTTCTCTCCCTGCAGAGCAGAGCGAAGGATTCCATTGCAGGGAGGAGTGCCGCATCCTGGGCCACTCGGACCGGTGCTGGATGCCCCGCGGCGCCGTCCCCAGCCGTGCCAAGTCCCCCGAGCACGGGAGGAACGTCATTGCGCTGTCCATCGAGGCGACGGCGGTGGACGCGGAGCCTTACGCAGACTGCAGCACAAAAAGGACCTTCGCCACCTTCGGCAAGGAGGGCGCTGAGCCCCTGGCCGAGGAGCGCCTCGCCAACCCCAAAGGCAAAAGAACGGTGGACCCGGCCGCCTGCAGCCCCAAGGTGAGCGGCGCCGTCCGCGAGGCCGGCAACGGCTGCGAGGCCGTCAGCCCCGTCACCTCCCCGCTGCACCTGAAGAGCCCTTTGGCCGGCAAGCCGTCAGCTCCGTACAGTGCCGGGCACTGCGCCGGCAACCGGGAACGGGAGCCCTTTGGGAACACTGGTCCTTCCCGGCCGACGGAGGCAGAGCCCCGTGGGGCGGACAGCGAGAGTGGCGGGCAGGAGGGCAACCCGCTCCTGCAGGAACGCCGGGATAAGGACTCGCCCGGCGCCCGGAGACTAAAAGACATCGTCCTCTGAGCAGCACCCGGTGAGAGGAAGAGGAAGAGGAGGGACCGCACGACTCCCAGTGCAGATTGTTTTTACCGCTTACCAATGGTTCACAGATTGCTGTATTTAAAAGCTTTCCCTAAATGTATTGTTTATAAATGAAGCTATCGTTAATGTGACAATCCCACTTGGCTCAACAGGCAGCAGGGGTGTGCAGCCCGAGCAAAGTAGCTGGTGGTTTGCTTTTGGGTGGTGGGGGGCAGAGGTGAGACATCCACCTCCCTGGTCCTCTGCAGCGCTCGGTGTCCCCTCCTCGGAGTTTATATATTTTTATATCAGTTCCCATTCCTGGAGAGAATTGAATGGCAAATTCCTTATCCAGACCTCTTTAGTCATCACCCCGGTGGTTTTGTAGTCCAGACAAAGCAGCGGCCGTTCCCTGAGTGCCACTGCTCAGTGTGACACTGGGGTGAGCGTTCATTCACCCAACACGAGGCTGTTTGTATTTCAAGATGTTGCTATTTTGCTATGGACACCCCTGCATTTATGAATCCTTTTGCTGTCACATGCTTATCTGTACTATTCCTGTATTTGATATTGCGAATTCCTGTATGTCTGGTGATGGCAAAAGGCTTCCAAGCTTAACAAAAATGAAAAGAAACATAATTCACCATCATCTAACCTAAACTTTGGGGACCCTGCAGCCTGCAACCAGCTGGAGCCAGCGCTTCTCCCAGCCCTCCATCACCTGAAGCCTCCCCCAGCTCCTGCAGGGCAGTGCCAGGGCATTAAGGGAAGAGGTTTTGGGGGGCAATTTCTGCCTGGATCGCAATTGTTGAATGCACTGTGCTGAACTATTCCCCCTTCCCCATTTCTTTTCCATCATTTCAAGGCAATGCATGGAAAGCTTTTTTCCCACAAGTTGGTTGGTTTGGTTTTTTTCCAGTTCCCAGGTTTAGCTATCCCCTGTCTCCAATCGTATCCAAGCCAAAGGGATGGAATTATTGAAGAGATCTCAATTACCTTCTCAATTAGGCACACACTTCCAAGTCAGCATTTCCCAGGCGTGATTATGCCAAGTATGTGTCTGTATGTGTCACCATGGCATGGATTTCAGACTGTTCTGATTTCTTTCCATCCCTGCATCATAAATAAGTATGGAATGAGCAATAGCGATGTTAATTTAGGGGCAGACAGGTGATATGTAACAATGCTACTAATTCAATTAATGTGCCTTCTTAATGGAGAGAAAATTAAAGCAATTCATTATTTTTTGCTCAGAATTAAGGACTTTTTCCTTTTTTGTGTGGGTACAGATTTACTCATATAAAAATGATTCCAAAATTGAGCTACTTTCATAGCCACTTTGTAGAAGGGAGAGAGGGAAAGGGGCTTCACAGCTCCCTGCTCTCTTGCAGTGATGATTCCTCAGTGAGGTATGAGTAAGGTAGGAGGATTGCAGTTAATGTATTACTATTATGATTTAGAATACACAATCAGTGTATTACTATTATGATTAACCCTTCACTGGACAGATTTTCCTCCCCCAGATAATGTTTCCTAGAATTGAAAATGGATTATGGAAGGGGAAATACATCGCTCTTGCTGTACCAGCAAATTGAGCTTAGTGGTTTCTAGAGAAAGAGTCCTTCTAGGTCTATATCTTATGATAAGAAACGTCTTACTTTGGTTTCTTTAAATGAAAAACATCAACAAGAAAATGAGCTCCAGTCATTACTATCCTCCAAATTACATGAAGCTCCAGCTTTTATTTCTTCAGGGCAAATGGATCCTGCCTGAAGGCATGGCTGGTCCCAGGCAGGTCCGCAGTCACTCTGTTCCCCTTACCACTTCCTAGGGCCAGGAATTGGGAAAGAACCGATGAAAGATGAGATTTGTGATGCTTCCCTCGCTGGTGTTGATGACTACCTCATTCAGCTCCCATCCCACGCGCTAACGTGGTGTCCTGCATCCCTCTGGAAAGCGAAACGGGGATTTTCCCCTCTCTTCTGGAGTTTAAGCCCATTTTTCAGGGATACGTTCTTTCTGTTCCTGCCTGTGTGCTGTTACTGCTGTCATTTTGGTCTGCGTTTCTTTTCCCCAAATGCATGTCTTATTCTAACACAAGCAAAGAAGAAAGGGGCTGGCTCAGGGCTGTTGGAGTAACTGGATGTTCTGGAACTCTGAGGCTGGGTTTATGCTGATGTCGCCTGGCTTCGTCAGCTCTTTAGGGGGAAAAGCTGCTTGTATGTGTTTGCTGAGTGACAGAGCCTGTGATGTCAGATCATAGAATCCCAGGCTGCTTTGGCTTGGAAGGGACATTAAAGCTCATCCAGATTCCATGCGCAGGGCCACCTTCTGCTAGAGCAGGTTGCTCCAAGCCCCGTCCAACCTGGCCTTGAGCACTACCAAGGATGGGCTCTTGGCTTTGCAAGGCAACAGCCCCACATCACCCCATTGTCCATCCCCACCTCCAGCAGGATGGGACCTGGCTGCTCCCCATTTCAGGTTCCCCATCATCATCACCATCACCCCCAGCTGCCCGAGGAGCCCTGGCTGTTGGTTCCTGTTGAGCATTGCCCTCTGCCTGCAGAGCTGCCAGCACCAGCCCGGTGCTTTGGATGAAAACTAGATGCTAACTGAAAAGGAAGAGAGAACAAACCCACCAGGAACATTCTCTAATTCACCCAGAGGAAACGTTAACGTTCCGTGCCACCCTGAATAACAGCGCAGCCGAGGATGGATGTGAAATAATTCTGCATTAAAAGGGGGCACTAAAGAGGTCACTAAACCCTTATGCCTCCAAGAAAACCACTTAAACACCAGTTTTCCAGGCTGCAGCCAGGGATGCTGAGTGAGGGGCCCTTCCTGGCGCACCCTCACTGTGCAGGGCCAAGGGGAGAGGCTTCTGAGTATGTTGCTGCCCCGTCACTGTCCCTCTGTGCCACTGGAGACAAGTTCAGGGCTCCTGAGCAATCTGTTTTGGGGTCATTTTCCTTGTTGCATTGAAACTGGCCATGCAAAACCATTCTGATCTGTGAGGTGGGCAGGGAGCACGTGGGAAAGGGGTTCCAGATGTAATTATGGTGCTTTTGAGTAACTTAAACCTGTCCTCAGATTTGGTTTAGGAACAATCGCTGGGATCTGTTGGGTTTCCTGCAGCCAAACTCGCTGTGCTCCCCTTTACCCAGGAGAGCAGCACCCACCTACGATTGTCCCCCGAGCATGACGAGGACTATCTGGAGCATCCCTGGGGATGAACCCCCCCTGTGCTGGCTCAGGGACACTTCCCTGCTCCATGGGGAGCCTTTCCCTAAGGGTGGGATGATGGAGGGATGGGGAGGATGAGCACTGTCCTGCTGAGGTTGTTGCCATTGCCTATGTGTTATGAAGCTGGAGGTGGCCTGTGGATGATCACACGTTGTGCAGAAGTGAATTCCTTTCTATTCATTTCTATTTTTCCTTTTTCAAATAGGAGAGAACCAGTTCCTTTTGTAAAGAACACACTGTCTGATGACTATGTTAGAATTATTCTTGGGATGGGGAGGGGGGAAAATAATACCTAATGATGAATGGAAACACATTTGTCTGTCATTGAGGGAAACTGATGATCTTGGTTGCTCCAGCTCTGGGTGATGCCTGGTCCAACCTGTGAGCCCAGCTGCAAGCGCTGCCCAGGCGGATCCTTCACGAGCATCAGCTGATGTTCAGCTGATCTAAGCTGGGGTCGAACCTTCGAACACACCCATTGCAACTGGTTTTCCACACCGGCTAATCCGGTGGGAGCCGGGATGCCAGCAGGCAGGGCTGCCGCGGGACTGAGCGCGGTGCGTCTCGTCATGGTGTGTCTCCGTTGCTGAGTATATGAAGAATCAATTGTTGTATATGCTGATCTGTATGTTATGTACATTTCCACAGTGATTGAATCATTGTAAACAGCAACATGGATAAAAAGAAGCAGCACCATTCTGTCTATTTTATGAAGATGATAAAGCAGCTTTATTAAGTTATTACAGTTCTGTTTCAATGGTGAACCACACTGGGTTGGGGTTTTTATTTTCCCATCCGAGAACTTTGTTTTCCACCTCAATGTGATTTTCTTTTCTCTGCTTTGAGCATCTGATGCATTTTAGTATTAAAGCAATTATTGAATAAAATGGAAAGTAAGTGTTTGGTTAAACAAGCCTGAGTGGGTTTGCTTTGATGGGCTCCAGGTCATGCAGATGCCAGCACATGGCTGGGTGTCTGTGTGGTCCCCTGGGTGCCACCCCAGCCCATTCCCATCCTGCTCCCCCTATTTGGCACCCAAGAAGCTGCAAACCTCAGGTAGAGCTTTCACCCCAAGGAGGGGCTGTCACCATCCCCACATCCCCCCCATCTCCAACACACAGTTGATGCGTGGTACAGAAGAGGACTTTTCTTCCCTATTTCAGGAGTCTTTGGGGAGATGGTGAGGAACATCCACTGCCTCTGGATTGGTGGAGCACGTTAATGCATGGAGCATCCAAGAGCTCTGTGGCTATCAAGGGTAAATGTCCTCCCCAGTGGCCTCTGCTCATTCAGTGGCTCAGCCAGGGTGGCACCAAAGTAGAAGTGGAACAAGAGCAGCGACATGGGGGGCCCCTTCCCTGGGGTGGGAAGATGCTTGAGCTGAGGCCGAGCATCACCCTATATGGCTGGGGCACACAGGGAGCAGGGGGCAGCAGTTTAACCATACCTGGATGGGCCCCCACCACTGTAACCCCATGGTGAAGAGGGTCTGGCCAGTGCCCTGGGTCAGTTTCAGCACAGGTGGAGCTGTGTTTGCTCAGCACCCAGCAATGATTTGACCCTCGTTAGCAAGATGTTTGGCAGGTGGGTTAGAGGAGATAAAGCCAGGCTGTGTGGGGTGGTTGCTGCTTGTTTGGGCTGGTTTGCAGGTGGGTATCCATGCCTGAGGAGTCTGTGGGCTGTACTGCAGGACCCGAGGCCGAAGCTGTGCCAGCACCATGGGCTCATCTCCCAGGTAGGAACTGATGCTGTTTATGGGGAATGGTTTTGGTGAGCAGGGAAGTGGAGGAAGGCAGGTGGCAGATGTGGGGCTGCCTGGCTGTGGTGGGGCCCACTGGGGCAATACAAAGCCCAGCCTGAGACTGGGAATGGGACTGAAACCTTCCCAGGCACCCCAATACCTCTGTCCCCAGAGCCTGATGGACTCTTGCAGGCACTGGGCTGGCTCCTGCTTTAATAACCCCCTTCCAAGGCCATTGGGAGCTCAGTGATGTCAGGTTGGTGACGTGTCCCTGCTGTGCCACTGCTGCCATCCTCGTCCCCTCTGACACCCCCCAAAGAGCTGCAGTGTTTCCTCTGCTGAGGCAGCAGCAGGGTTGAAGTTTGCATCAATAACAGTGCCAGGAAGCATGATGGAGTGGCTGCTGCAGATGGATGAAGAGGGATGCCGCTTCCCAGTGTGCCTGTCTGGGAGCACTGCTGGCCCCAGCTCCCTGCCCAGGGGCTCCTGAGCTAGAGCAAGCCCCAGTGAGGTCCATGGCACTTTGGTGATGTACAGGAGATCTGGCCACTGCTGCCCCCCAGAACTGCCCTTGGGGGCACAGCCTGGGGTCTGCTGAGCCCCCCAGCATCCTCAAGTGATGCTGTGCTGGTGGCTGGTTTTACCTGCTCACCCATGGCGCAGAGGTTGCATGGTGCTGTGCTGCACTCCATTGCAGAACCCCCCACCATGGCTGTGGTGAGGAGCACAGTGAAGCCAGGGAGAATGAACTAGCAAAGAAAGCAGCCAGCCCTCCCTGGTTCAGTGATGGGGGTTCAGAGCCGGTTCATAGACGTGCATCTCATTTATGCTGCTTCTGGACGCTGGTTTATGTTCTATGTTAAACTGGGCTATCAAAATGGAGCCAAATTGGATTAACAGCAATGAATTATCATACAGTTTGACTGCTAAGCCCACAAAGACAAGAACAAATAAATTGGAGGGATCAAAGGCCTGAAAGCACTGAACGAAAATAGGTATATATAATGTATTGCTGTTTGAAGCAGGGCCCTGCAAACACAGAGTATTGCGGGGGGAGCAAAGGTCCCCATCCCACATTGTTATTGCTCCCAGATCCAGGCTCTGCTCCCATAGGGAAAGGTGTGGGACCGGCTGCCTGTGACTCTCCTGCCATGGGCAGAAACCCAATGGCACCGGCAGCCCCAGAGGAGCCTCCACTGGTTTAACTTGCATCTGGGTTCTGTTTTGTGGTGCTGTCCTTTCCTTCGGAGTGTGATGCAACCGAGCGTCCCCAAAGAGCCATCAGAGAACAAACACCAGCAGGCGTACGGAGCTCACCTCCGCCGCTGTGCTCTCCTTTGGGTACGGAACAGGATGCAGCAGGATGGATGCTGCTTTGGGGACAAACCCTTTAGCATCGTGCCATGGTTGGGGGTGTCTGAGCAGCTTCTGTGGGGATGCGGTTGGTGGCTGTGGTGTGATCTGTCACTGCAGCCCCAGCAAAGCAAAACCTGCCACAGAAAGCCCTGCCGTGGCACTATCCATTAGTACAGATAAAGGATTGAGGCACAGGGCAAACAATATTAACCCCATCACTGATCAAGCTTAAAAGCTTTTCCCAAGAAAAATTGTCTCTGGATTGCAGTTAAATAATGGACGGGGGATTGCTGCCTGCAGGAGCCTCTGCTGTGGGAGCTGGGTGAGGGAAGGTGGCTGGGACAGCAGCAGAGGGGCAAAGGCAAACCTGATCCCTTGGAAAGCTTTAGAATGGAAGAAACTCAATGTGTCCCAGTGCTTTAGGGATAGAGGGTGCAAGAGCAGAGCAGCAGCCTTGGCAAGGGCTGGTCTGTGCTGCCTGAGGGTGATGGATGGTGCTCCAAGGCTGAAATAAAAAGGAACTACGATAATAGAACCTCCCAGAGAGATGCTCAGTGCGAGGGTTTTCAGCTTCCGGTACCAGACAGGTGCTGGTTGCATGGTGTGGCCCTGCTCCCTTGCTTTCCCCTTTCCAGCCCCAAACCTCTGTTTTCCCACTGCACCCTCATTCCCCAGCCCCTTTTGGAGGCATCTTCCCTGCCCATCTGCCCATACAGGCAGATGCTGTATCACCAGTGTGTTTAAGCATCTCCCATCACTTGTGGCAGGCTGTGCTGGCATGAGACCCCAGCATGTCAGACCCCCTCTGCAGTGCTGAGGCAGCTCCATAGGGCAGGGTCTGCATGGGTAGGGCCAGGGTGGGGGTCCAGGGACCATCGGGATGCTCCATCCCAGCTGTGCTATGAGAAACCTGCTGCTGCTCCCTTGGTACCCATGCAGAGAGCAGGCAGAGGCGGGGTTGTTTTGACTGGGAAAGTCAAAATGAGCAAACAGCATTCTCCAGGTTCCTTTCTGTTCTCTCTCCTTTTTTTAACTTCTCTGATAATGAAAAGAGCCTTTTTTCCCCTCCCCTCCCTGCCTCTGCTGTGCACCAGCTCAAAGGCTGCTCTTTATTTATTTGATTCTCTGTAAAATTGATCTTATTCTCTTTGGAGGAGTTAGGTTTAAATCACAGGATGAAATCCTGGCCCCAGTGAATCAATATCAAATCTCCTATCACCCTCAGCCTAGGGTGGAGTTTTTGGCCATGGGGCTTTGGTTCCCAGGGAGGAAATGCCATTTGCTGATGGAGGATGCTTTTGTCCTTGTCCAGCAAGCTGCTCCCAAGGTCTCTATTAAAGCACATCACTTTTGGTGTCCTACTGCTCCAGCCCCACCTGCCTGTGCTTGTGATCAAGACAGGGGCTGAAGCCTCCTGCTCTAAATGCCAGTGGGAATCCTTCAACCCTTCTCTTGCTTACCCCCTGCCTCTGTTGGGATGGCACCCATAAGTGTGAAGGTGTAGCATGGTGGTGGCCAGCCTGGCTGACGAGACAGGAGCTGTGCTCAGTCTGGAGTGAGCTCTGGCTCTCTGCACTATGTCTCTGCATCCCCCTGCCCTATGGCACAGGGATGGTGCCCAGCACTGACACCCACAACCTCTCCCTTTCTCCCTTCTTTTTCCCTCCTGTTGCCATAGCAACTGCATCCCACCTCCTCACAGGTGATGGGGGCTGCCTGAGCACCCACCAGGGCCATATGCAGGATGTGGTCCCTGGCAGGACAAGGGTTATCCTGGCTCTCTTCTACCTGCAGCAGGTCCAGCATCCACAGTGCTGGGGCTGGAGGGTGGCAGGTACCCCTATGTGACAGCATCCCTGTGGTGGCACCATGAGGCTCCCCTGAGGCAGATGGTATAGCAAATCTGTGTCTTTATCGGAGGATACCGGTAGCATTCAGCTGCTTTTGATGTCTCCAAAGAGAACTGGGATAGTTCTTGATCTGCTCTTACATAAGTTATCACCGCTGCTGTTAACTCACATTAAGCTGTGGAAGGCGTGGGGCTCAGCACACGGGATGGGATCCTGTGCTTGGGATGCACAGCCACAGGGAGCAGGGAAAGAGGCTTTGGGGGATTAAATATTTGATGTGTGAGTTTATTTCAGCCTGAGCCAGGCAGGAATTGCGGCACTTCCAGAGGAGGAGCAGCCTCAGCTGGTTTGGGGTTGGGTTTGCACCTCCATTTCTCTTGGTGCTGTTGCTGCTGTTGTATTTCTATGTTATTCCCAGCGCATCCCTGGCTGTGGGGGCCCTGCCTGCAGTACACCCTATGTCCACATATATCTGCACCTGGGTGCTGGGGCAGCTCATCCCTCTCAAAGCTGTGCCTCGCTGTTTTGGTTTCAGTACACCCGGATCCCATTCTTATCCTGGCTCTTTGCTTATTCCTCACTGCAGGAAGGAGGGGATTGCAGTGCTTCATGTCCAGGAGGTGTTTGGTGTTAACAGAAACGTTGACGGGTCAGACTGTGGTTTTTAAATGCTACTTTTTCTCTCCTGCCCATTCCCTTTGGATTTCCTCCCCACCAGCAGCACCTTTAGCATTTATCTCACCTGAGCCCTCTAAGCAAATCTTATCCCTACATTTATTGCATCTTTGGGAATAGTAATTTTCAAGTCAGCTTTCACGTTACTCCGTATTTGTAACTACTCCTCTGTCGAGGGAAAACCTGGCTCTTTATTAGTTCTCTGCCTGATACAAAGCATTTAATTTGAACAGAAACCACCAAGAGAGAGATACATATTGCTTTTCATAACCAAAGTGTCAACATCTTGACCAGCCCGTAGCTGAAGCAATCTTTACCATATGGTGGGTTTTTAGGCTTTAGCATCACATCTGCATCCCTGCTGCCTCTCCTTTCATTCTGGAGATGCTGTGCTGGTGATAAAAGGCGTGGTCTGCATGTCCTTCCTCAACACAAGCACAAAAGGACCCCTCAGCAGATAAGGAACTAAACCAGATATACAATAGCTGCGGCTTCCCACTGGCTTGCTACTCAATAGCTTTCTGCTATGCAGTAAAAGGGGAAAAAAAGGGAAGGAAAAGAATAGCAAGGAAGGGGGCATGTGTTGGGAAAACAAGCTCCTGTAAATCCCAGGGAGGGATTGGCTGCTAGGAACAGTGACTAGAACCAGGCTGAGCCAAGACGAAACTGTTTTTCCTATATTCCTGGTAAATGTGATGCTACCAACAGCTTCACTGAAGCTCAGGGGTCTCCAAAGCATCCAGGCTTGGGTTTAAGGAAAAAAAATGGAGCTATGTTATCATTGGGGTTTCTTGCAATGTAAAATGTTAACTGTATTAAACTCTGCTGAATCCTGGTGTAGGGATGGGATGTGCAGGGTTTCTAGTCTAAAAGCATGTTCAAAGCCACAGTGCAGTTGGAAAGCGCAGTATTTGCTGCTGAGCAGCAAGCAAATGGCTTGCACAAAGCGGGAACAGGCTGGGGACAGGGATGTGCTGATGGGATGGAGACAGCTCAGAGCATCCCTCTGCTTTCTGCCTGCTCAGGCACTGCCTGTCCCTGCTCCCAGCCAAGGATGTTGGTCCCAAACCCCTGCACTGCTTCTCCCCATCTCTCCTGAAGGATGACAGGAGGTTTGTTCCTTCAAGTGTGCTGTGAGCATCAATCCTCCTCCTGGCAGCTGAATTTCTTGGCATGCCCTCAAAACTTCTGCTGATGCCCATTTTGATTGTATTGAATCTCTGCCACCAGGTCCTTCCTCTTCTTACCTGAGCTGGACCACAATGCTGACCATGAGCAGCAGACACGGGACTCCATCCCCATCCCACTTCTGCAATGGATGTTTTAAGTCCTGCATTGTCTTAGACTCCTGCCTATCCTTTTTCCTATCCCTGGGGCCTCAAGCCTTGTCCTCCTGCCTTCCCACACATCTTTCCACATCCTTCACATCTTCACAGAGCCTGCGGGCCTTGCTTGGATGCGAGGAAGAGCAGGGTCAGGCTCTGTGCCCTAAACTGCTGCCTCAGCACTTTGCATGCTGCATAGGATTCTTATTGTATTGCTGTAATGGCAAGTCATGCAGCTCTGAACCCCAAATACACAGCTTTGTAAGAGTAGTGGCTGGAAGAATCTGCAGATAATTCAGTCCTGCCTCTCCACTGAAATAGGATGTTAATACAATACAGTGGAGAATCGCTAATACAATCCTATTTTTATACTAGCACTTTCATGTCATATTAGAAGAAGATTCGACTTTTAGATCTTTTTTAGCAATTTAGCACAGTGAGGATTTCATTATACTGACAGAAGTATTGACAAAAAGAAACGCATTAGAATAGGGAGGATAATGGTCCTTGGGAAGAGGAAGTTTTGCAGGGCTTTTCATTTAAAACTGGAGTGGCCAAAGTAACAGGCAGTGTGCAGTGGGGAATAATCCTGCATTAGCAAAGGGGTGGACTAGGTGACCTTTTAAGTCTTGTCACAGACTAATAGAAGTCGGAGATGGAAGAGACTTTCAGGTCACATCAAATGCTTCCTCCAACCCAGCGCAAGATTATTTCCTGATCTGTTTGATGGTGGGGTTTTTTCCACTTCTAAAAGTCCCAAGTCATGAAGCTTTCTCTTCTCAGGGGTCGTTTTCACACTCTTTTACCCAGTAAGCGGGCGCTTAACTTTGCGCCATCATTAATTCTCCTGCATGTATGGCTCAGTGGGATTTAACAACATTAATTGGATTACTAGCAGCCTGCAAAGTTAAGCACCTGCATAAGGCTTTGCGAGACGGAGGTTTAACAGATCTTAGCATTAAGTTCTTCTCACTTTTGCACCTTAATCTTAATGTAGCTTCTCGGTCCTCTCACCTTCCCTGCTTCAACCTCTCGTCCTGATGCACGGGCAGCTCTCACCTTCCCTGGCGCTGGTGGTGCAGCCATGCAAACCTCTCCTCTCCAGGCCAGCCGTGACTCCACATGTGAGAGGCGCAGAACGGCATCGCCTCCCGCAGCGTGGCTCCTGGCACCACATCTAAATCAGTTTTGCTCCTGCTGCACTGAACAATTAAAGCAGTTTTCCTCCCAGCTCCCTGCCTGCTTTGGAGCAAGAAGAGAAGTGAGCGTAGGGATGCAGGTTGGGATGGTGGGATCACCCAGCAGGCAAGCTGGCAAGGTGGTGAACCTCGCTCGCTGTAGCTCTGAGACAGGAGGAGGCGAAATGTTCCCGTTCCATCTGCTCCCAGCCTTCTCGACTAGGTACCCGCTTTCCACACCGAGAGCAGATGTTCCTGCTGGAAATAGGCTTTCCTTCTGAAGCTGGAGCCATCACTTTGCATTAGAGCCTGCAAGCCTGCTTTCTGCCTTAGAGTGCTTGCCCTGCTGACAGGGTGTAAGGCACAAAACATTTTAAATGAAGATCTTTACAATTGTGAACATGCTGCAATAAATATTAATGCTTACTTGTTAAATGGAGAACCGGCAATTTATAGGATGGCTGGGGACGCCTATCCTTAAGTGGCACGCCATTGTCCGGGCTTGCTCTGTGTTTCCCAGCCTTGACTCACCACTGCATTTTGGACAGTGGTGTTTCTCTTTTCCTGCTTCCTTAGGAATACGATAATGCCATGCCACGTTTGCCACCCTAGGGGCTGTGTGCAAGTGGTTTGCAGTGAGGATTTGAATCCTGAGCTATTCTGGTCTGCTCTAGCAGGATGCTGTATGAACCATCCACAGGTGTCTGAGGACCACCCTGCAAAGCCCATGTCATCCCAGCGTCCAGGGCATGTTTGCAGCCCAGATTCCTTCTTCCTCTGTTTAATCCTCTTGGAGGGAGAGACAAGACCCTCATGTAGCTAGGGGTGCAGGTGAGCGCTGGTAGAGTTATCTTGATTGTTGAATAAAAGGCACTTCAGGAGTGTGACCTATTGCTATTAATTAACATATTCCATTGCTGTGACAGAGGTCTGAATAGGCTGATGAAGGCAAACGCTCAGGTTCTATTGTTTCCCTGGTGAGCTGCACACAGAGCTTGACCAGCTCCAGCCCAGCTCTCCGGCTGCCTCTTGCCTCCTGAACAGCCGTGTATTGTCCATGAAGGAGGTGGATTTTCAGCAGAGACAAAAGCAAGCAAAATCCTCTTTTAGATTTTAAGCTTGAGTTCATCCAGAGGAGACAATTTACTTCTCTCTGTTGTTTCCAGCATCACTCATCCCTTCTGTTTGTGCTCTGTAGAGGCTGAGCAGGGGATATCATCTGAAAGAAGTTTCCCTTTCAGCATCTTTGATGTTAGGTTTGTTATATGTATATCTGAAAAGTACTTCTGCCATGACAGAGCTGGGTACTACTCCTGCTGGGCTGATGCGTGTGTGAACCGCGCCAGTGAAGGGCAGTGATTAATCCAACAGCACGGTGTGGTTTTGCCGCTAAACACCCCACAGTGTAGGCAAAGCAACAGTGCATTGGATTTCAATTGGTCACAAAGGGGATGGAGTAGTTATCTTTATCCTCAGGTGTGGAGAAGTCGGGGGGGAAGCGGGGCGGCATGGCTGTGAACCCCTGGGCTGTTGGGATGGGTTTCTGCTCTGTTTTGCTTGAATGCTCGCGTCCATCCCAGGCAGGTGGAATTCATCCCCGTGGTCTGCCACAGCCCCATAGGAGCCTGTGAGGATGGTGTGACCTGCTGCACATCGTACTGATCTCACAAGCCAGCTCCACGTCCTCTGCAGGCAGCCACCCCCAACCAGCAGTGCTCGGCTGGCCCCTGAATCGGAACCATCCCTCTCCTTCCTGCCTTGTGGCGCACAGCAGGATCACGGCAGGCTCCTGCCGGGTGCCGTTGACTCAGGGTTTGCTCTTTAGCTCCTTCCCAGCAGCGAGGGTGGCTGCGCCAGCCCAGCCTGGGGCTGAGCTCCATCCTCATCCCCCGGCACTGGCCAGCAGCAGGCACCGGTGAGAAGGTCGCTGAACCAAGGGCTTGAGCTTCCCTATGGCAGCTTCCAGGAGCAAGGGGATGCCCAGAGCCAGGGATGGTAGCCAGACTTGGTCACCAGCTCATGTCCTCCCCTCTTTATGTGTCTGGTCTCTTTTGAAGCAGCTTGTGCTCTTGGCTGCTGCAACATCTGGTGGTAATAAACTGCTCCATGTAATTGTGTTTGGTGCGGAAAAGGGTTTCCTTTTTTTTTTTTTTTTTCCAGCTTAAATTTACTACCCAATAATTTCAGCTGCCCAAGGAAGGGTTGGGAATGTCACTGTGGCACCAGTGGTAATCTGCAGGGTGTTCTTTTTGCCACAACCCGTGGTGCTATAGGAGACCCAATGCCCATGGGGACACATTGAATGCACCAAGTGGGCTGAGGTGACCTGGCACATGGCCCTGCCAGCCTCTGTGTCCCTGTTAGATGGGGCTGAAATCTGGTGCTGTTTGCTCGATGCTACATAAAGAACATCCCGATCTGTCACATTCGCTGCTAATTGGCTTGCCAAGGGCTGCTTGTTTGAATTGTAGAGCTCTCATAGAAATGGGTGACCTTTGGCAGTGCTAATGCTTCCTGTGAAATCCCCAAAGCTCCATGCACTCCCTTGCTGCTGCTGGGAAAACCTGTGGAGAGGAGCTGCTCCCCTGGTCTCCCATTCCTTCCCTGCACTCAATTCCTCTCCCATGACATGGGAAAGCTGCTTTGTCACAATGAGTAAGTTGCTGAGCAGCAGAAGTCCAGTGCTCAGATTTGTTAAGGAAGGAAAGCAAAGCATCACTGCTCTTGGTGGCTTCTTGCCTGTTTCTGTGACAGCATTTAGGGAACTGGCACATCTGCAGATGCTTCCCAGGCTGGGCTGCATCCTGGAGAGAAGCAAACACTTCTCTGCAGGAGGACATCCTGACATGGCTTGGATGGTGATTTGTAAAGGCTCCTGGTGTGGCGGGCAGTGGGGCAGTGCTCTGCTCCATCAGCCTTGGGTTGAGCCAGGGCAGTGCTCTGTGTGAGCATGAGGGCTCTCCTCCTGTGCTCCATCATCTGCGTGGGGCTGTACCTTATAGGTTTAGTTTAACGCGGGTTCAGCTGCTCCATCAGCTCAGCACCAGTGTTGGCAGGGTGATGTGCCTGGGGTGAGGGGACCAGTGCAGCCCCTTAAATCTGCCCCACAGGAACCTGCCTGCAGCTTAGCAGGGTTTGTGCTATTCCCAGCAGGATGCTCAGCTATTTCCTTCCCATCCATCCCTGAAGCATCTCTGATTATTCCTTTATTCATCTTGGTTTCACTTCACTGCAACCTGACCCAATTGGTGTGTAAATTGCTGGAGTCTGGCTCTCCCTTCTGAATGTCTCTGGCTTGGGGTGTAATCCCCACAGCTAATTCCCCCGTGGGGTGTCAAGCACCACATGCCAGCCCATCCGCTGCTGGCTGTGCCCCTGTGGAGCTGCTCTCCTTCATCCCAGCTCATCCTCATGGGAAGCCCCTGGGCTCTGTTGCTGGCAGGGAGTTTTGGGTGATGCACGCTCAGCCCCTGCTATCTGTGCTCTCTGTTACCCTCTTAACCATGGTGATTTACGTGGCAACCTGATGAGGCCTGGCATTTCAGTGCCTTTATGCATTAAGCAGCATCAGCTCCCATGTAATTTAATTGTCTATGTTTTAAACATAAATCAGCAAGACGGGCTGGAGTGGAGCAAACTCCTCTGCTCCTGCTGACAGCCCCCCCAAGTGAGATACAGCTCATCCTGATGTCTGTGGTACCCACATTTAGGCTGTGGGAGTTTCACTTGAATGAGCTTTCCCTTTGGGGTTCCCAATTGCATCAGTCTTATGAGCAGTGGGATGGGTGATGTTGGTACCTGCATCCCCCCTTGGAGCTGGCTCTGCTGCCACCCCCAAAGCTCCCAGCAATGTGATGCCTCGAAGGCTCCCCTTTCAGTCATTAGCTGCAAGCTGGCCAAGGGGCTCAGGGTTCATTAGGCACTGTGACTAACAGTGTGACTCAACAGGCCTTATTTCCGGAGGAAATTGGGCTAAACGCCTCCCCGCTGCCCCACGCATGCTTTCCATCCCACCGGACCTCACCGGATGAGCTCTCATGGAGAGCAAGGCTTTGATCACCCAGCCTCTGGGCCGAGCAGTGGGAGGGTGTTGGGGGTTTGCTCCTCTTTGTGCTGCAGCTCCTTGTTTTGGATAGGGTGAGAGCGCTCGTGCACCCTGGGATGTGGTGCAGGGGATGATGTGCTAACCGGGTGGGAATGGGAACCAGATGGGGGGGGTTCCCCCAGCCTCTCCTTCATGCAGTGTGCTGACACCAGGGGATTTTTGCCATCAAATTCCCAGCACCACAGCTGTGTCCCTGTTAGCGGTGGTGGGAAGCCAAGCTCCTCAAGGGCGGTTGGCCCTGCTGTCCTTCCCATCCTTCTGTACTGGCCAAAGACACCGGTTCTCATCATGGCCAAGAGGGGAGCTGCATCTCTCCGCCCTGGGCTGCAGGGGGTAAACTGATGTCCCCATGCTGGACACAGCTGCAGGATGAGCAAGCCAAGGTGATGATCTTCCCATTGCAAAGAGAGTGTGGGGGGGAACAGACTTGGAGCAGCTTGTGTGGCCACTCCAGCAACCCCTCCCTTCTCCAGTGCTCCCTGCAGCCCTTCCCTGCTGCCTCTAGCCCTCTCTATAGCCTGCGGGAGCAGCGAACGCCAGCACAGAGAGCACACGTGTGTTTCATCTTTGCTAAATGTTCTTGCCCTGCTTTTGCACTCTTCTGCAGAGCGTTTTGCAGCCTCTTTGGAGTGCACTAATCCTCCCATGCAGGGTAAATCAAGGACTAGAGGGAGGTGAAAAAAAACCTAGGTGAAAAATAAACCTTACGCTGCTAGGTCTTACCAGCTGTATGCTATGGCATGCGTTCTGCTTCCATGAGGTTGGAGTTACAGCACTAAGTAGCTTCCTTATACCGGCTTTTTGTAAGCATTTGTTTTGTATGCAAGTGCTCCTTGTAGTGTAAAGCAGCTTCCCAGCAGTTATCTCCTCCAGCAGTATAGCATCTACTCAAGCAGTCTGGGTGGGAAGGGGATGGATGCAAAGCCAGGTGCCACCTGGGCAGGAGCAGGCTGTGACAGGGCAATGTCAGTGTGGAGCTGGCCCTGCAGGTGCCTGGGTTTGCTAGGAGAAATGCAGGGGGTGATTTCCATAGTTAATTCAGCTCCCGGATTTTGACCTGAGGAGGTTTGGGGGTGCATCGGGCAATGCAGGATGAACCTGGCTGTGGCCAGGAGGGTACAGGGAAGCTGGGAGCAATCTATTCCCTTAACTGCATTCACAGTCTGCAGGCTTGAACAGGCAGCTGTTTACTTCAGCATGCTGGTTTTATGTCCATGGAGAGCCTTGTCTTCTGTCCTGAACACAGGCCAGTGCAGGAGCGTGTGCTGAACACTCACCCCATCTCCCAGAATGGGCTGGAGGTGGCTCTGGAGCACCAGAGCAGACCTGTGCTGCAAAACCTCTTCTTGCTGCTGCTCTGCTCTTTATGGCTGATGCCAGATGAGTCCCTCTTCAGTGGTGCCCGAATGTCTGCTCCCCTCCTTGGCAGGGCAGCTATGGGAAGGTGATGCAGACTGGGTTCCAACAGGGAGCAGTGTGTATGCTGGGCAGCTGGCCACAGCCAGGCAGGGTCCTGCTGGACATGAGCCACTCACTTACAGCATTAGGATTTTCCCTGCTGGATGTGGGACTGGAGTGCTCTGGCCTCATGGAGCCATTGCTATGGCAGAAAAAGTAGCATGGAGTTTTGTAGCTAACGGCTCTGGATGATGCAAAGAGCCATATAGAAACTGGATGCTCCTGACCAGCACATGTAGCCAGTTGTACCCGGAGCAGGTCTTGTTAGGGCTGAGATGCTGCTGAGGGATGCTGTGAGCAGACTCCAATATCTCAACACGTACCCCAGACCAGACCCATGTCCCGACTGCAGCCTTTGCTACTGCATGGTGTGCAGGAGCACTGGGCACGATGGGCACAGTGTGTGGGGCTGGTGGGGCCAGGCTCACTGCCTGTCGCACTGAGAAGCTCCTGTATAATTCAAGAGCAGCCTCCACCACATGAACATTCCCCATAATGAGCATCAGGCTCACTTTCACACCTTCCCTCCGCTGTGTTTGTTTAATTTTGTTTGCTTTTATCATGGGAGATGCAGTCTATGCCCACTCTTCAGTCTTGCTCATCCCTGGCCCTGTGCCACGGTGCTCTCTGTCTGGACAAGCTGCATCCCTGCCCCTTTGTTGGCTCCTGTCAGAGGCTGGAGCGCGCCTCGCGGAGGCGTGGGCAGCTTGGGGCAGGGAGAACAACAAAGGAACACAAAGAATCCCTTTGCCAAAGGCTGGGCAGGAAGGCAGGTGGCCAGTGAACATCAGCCAGGAAGATAAAGAGCCAGGAACAATGGGAGCTCTGAGGAGTGCAAACCCTCGCCCCTCTCATTAAACACCTAGATGAGCCTCATGCAGGAGCTGGACTCTGCATCTCTGAGTCAGAACAGGGGAGGGATGGATGCAGGTTGGGGTGGTTGTCGGCTGGTGCCAAGGGACAGGGCTCCTCCGGGGTTCATGAAGCTGCAGGCTACAAGAATGGGGCTAATGCTGATGGCCAGAAGCTCGGCAGCAAAGGAGAGCTCATCAGGGACGCCCCATGGTTGCCATAAGGCAGTTTTAGCTCCTGATGGCTCTTAAATGGTGTTGGTGGATGCGTGCATCCTGAGGAAGAGGTTCCCGGTGAGAGGAATCCAGATGCACTTCAGGCATTTCACTTGGAATCTCTCTGAGCATCTCCTATCCTCAGAGGGACTGTGCTAAGCTTCTTCTAGGACAGAGTCTTGTGCCTATTGAAGCATGACTCTGTCAGGAATAGAGGAAAATAAACCTCTTAGCCAGATGCATTCAGCAGGTCAGGCATTGGCTGCCAGCAAATACTGAGCTAATGACTTGGTTCTCATCATACACCAGGAATAACTATTCTAGGGACCTGCTGGTAAGTGGACGGAGGGCAGGGGCAGGTTTTATCTTAGCACACTCATAGTCAAAGGTGCTCCTTTGTGATTATGTCATTTTCTCCTGTTTTTCCCATGTGTCTGTCCTTCTGAGCATCTGTTTGTCAGAACAAGGGGTTGTTGACTGCACTTGAGCTGAGCTGCTTTGACCTGCTCTTCACAGTGCACAAAGGCTTCTCTCTATGATGATTAGCTCCATGGTGCAATATTAAAGCTCTTCCTTCCTTACATGCCTTTTACAGAGTGTGTTAGGTGGAGGCCTTCAAAGGGCCTGCTGGAGGGTCCTGCCACTGTCTGACTCAGATCTGCTGCTGCCCTTGTTTCTCCTGGAGCAGGAAACCATCCAACACTGTGTGATTCCATCAGAGATGTGCAGAGAGGGAAGAGGCACAGGGAAAGATTATCACATGGAACAAAGCACCACAGACTGTTCTTGGTGATCAGACATTATGAGGGCAGCAGCAATGGCGTGGGTTAGAGGAGGATGGAAGCAAGGAAGAGACTTGGAAATGCCCATAGGAGGCATGGGGTCACCAGGACTCCCATCTCTGCCTTTTCTGTTGCTGGATGCTGCTCTCCTCCATCCTGCATAACAGCAACTGTTGGCCATTCTCATCACTGAGTTAGTTGGGAAAGAAACCCAGAAAGTCCCAAACTGAAGGCAAAATGTTCAGTGGATGGGGAAGGTCTTTCAGAGCTATTTCATGGACTCTCCCATAGATGGAGATAGCATTTTTCCTACATGCTAAAACCTTGATTTCACATTGTTTGGGGCTCCAGCTTCCTGGAAACATTTAGGAAGTGTCTTGTATGATCCCAAGCATCCTTGAGTTTTCCCATTGTCATCTTAGGCTCTGGTGCCACATGGACCAGAGCAGAGGGTGACCAGGGGCTGAAGTCCCACTGCGCAAAAGCACTTGCTGAAGCTAGACTTGAGCTTCAGCTCATTTGGACTTCCATAGCACATAGAGCAATGTGTGGGCACCTCTCAGGGACCACTCTTCCCTCACTTATGTGTGACCTATGAATTAGTTTTGTCTTTTCCCAATACTTTTGGTAGGATCTGAGATTCTCCCCCCCACACCTTTCCTTTGATAATTAAATAAATAAAGAGAACCCTTGAGCAAATGTAATGTCATTTCACATTCAGGCAAATACATTTGGGTTAGAAATCTAGGTCAGAATGTAAATTATCTTGCTGCCTTCTCGAAGGTGAAGTCCCTGAAATGCTCTCAATTTAAGTGAAATTGGGGATTTCCCACTTTTTGCAAGCCCTTTCTTTTCCTTCTAATGAATACAAGGAAAAAACTCTCAGGAAACTGCCAGGGGATGCAATCTATCTCGAATGGCTGTAATATTGTATAATAAAATAAACCGTAACAATAAGTGCCTGATGCTCTTAGAGCCCCTGTTTTGAGCATGACTTAGAGGGCACTAAATTTGGTGGAAACTCTAAACAGAAGTCAGAAAATCAATTGCTTTTCCCCCCTCTGTGTTGCCTAACACAGAGCCCTTCAGTTTGGTACCACAGAGAAGGACCCAAGAATGCTCACAGCAATAGGCCAGGGATGCAGCGGGGCATAGCGCATCTCCATATACTGGTGGTGCTTCCCTGTGCTAAGGTGCAAGGGCCAGGGCTAAGTGATGGAGAAGTGGAGAGAGAGGGATTTTATTCCCAGTGGCATTCTCCCACCCTCTGGATGCCGCTGAAGTGGTCGCAGCCTGCCTGTAGTGGGACATATGAACTACAAGGGGAAGCCGTGGCAGAGGTAGTGATGCGCTGCACAGGAGGGAAAGTATGAATTTAGCTTTATATTTAATGGGTAAAGAACAGCTTCCAGTGTTACAATGGGGTACAACCATTTGTAAAGCAGAAACTACATCAGCACTGTAAACTATCTGTAGGAAAATATAACCAGGAACAATCGGTCCTGAGGAATTCAATGGCAGCAGCTCTCTGCTCTCACTGCCACCTCCCTTCTGTTATTGAAGGAATTAAACCCTGGAGTGTTTCTGTTTACCACCCAGTTGGTGTTTGTTTGTCTCAGTGTTAGCATTTCCTTTCTTTTTTGTCTTTAATCAACTGCAATTGTTCAGTTATATTCATGGGCAGCACTAAAATAAAAATAGGTGCATTATGAATATTAAACTCCCACAAGCAAATCCCTGAATTAGATGATTTGTGTGCTCTGTGCACATAGGTATTTCTGCTTGGAGTATACAACAAGCCATGTTTTTTCCCCTTCCTTTCTCTTTCATATTCTATACGTGCAGGATGAGGAGCAATATGAGCTCTGGAGGGAATGGCCAGGGGAAGGGAGACGGGGATATTCAAGTGCCCTTGGAGCATCACTGTTAGGTGCGGCTCATAGAGGAGTCTGCAAAGGTGAGCTTTCAACTGCACATCTGGATTACAACAGGGAGAGCGAGGGCAGTGGGGAAGCGCCTTTGCTGCTCTTCCCAATGGACCCAGAGGTCGATTGGACAGCATCTTCAGTAAGTCTGATGCTGCTGGTTCTCACAAACAGGTACTTCTGTGAGGAGCTTAATATTATCCATAGCTTTGGGCAGCCATAGCACATGTTCTTGGTGGTATGTTCTTCGGGTACGTTACACAGGATGCTCTAAATCTCTAGAAACCAAAGTGGGATACCTGAGACTGGGCTTTAGAGGGATTTGGGATCTCTCCCTGCTGCACACCACTGTATATTCTCCTTTGTTGGCTGGACCTGCTGCTGCCACCTTCTACCAGGGCTGCTGCTTTTGCTCCTGTGGAAGTGCTTATGTGGGCAAAGCCACGATTAGACACAAGCCTTTTCTTTCCCTTCTACTGCCTCAGATTCCTTAGGGTATGTTGAAGGGAAGTTGGGAGCCGATGCCACAGCCTGACGAACCTGCCATTGCTCATATCTTGTGTTTTGTCTGCATGACTGGTTCTTTACATTTTTAATGGTATTTTGTATTGCTTTCCTTGTACTGCTCCTGGATATTTTGCAATACACATCTTTGTGGATGGATGCAATGAATCAATAGCGAATAATAATCTGAGTCTGAAGGGAGCAGGGTTTGCAAAGCAACTCACCATTCACACTTGCTGGAAGCACAATGAGAAATCACCAGGATAAGGCCGAGCAGAGAGAAAATGAACTGGGAGAAGGACAAGGAGGAAATCCAATCTCTGAAAATGAAAATAGATTTTTTTAAGTGCTGTGTAAAATTATACATTTAATTCCTTCTGTTTTAACATCGAACCTCACAGCAGATTGTGCTGTAGCAGCTTCCTTACTGCTTCCACTGCCTCACTCTCAGGAGCTGGGGTGTATTAGTGAGTTATTTTTCCCAGTAGTGCCATAGTTTTCTATCTTGTTCCTTAAAGGACTGGATATGGGAGGAGTTTAAATCTCAACAGTCAGCTCTGGTGACTTTGCTGTATAAGCCCCATGGGTTGTCCGAAGGGGCGGGCTTCACTCTTTAGCCTGGCTCTGTATGGCCCTCGACAGAAACTCATTCCCAGGGCTGCACTTCCCATCGTCATTCCCCCTTGAGCTGAAGATGGAATGTGCCTCTCAGGCTGCAGTGCCCTGATGGATGTCCCTGGTGTAAATAAAATCTGTTACAGGGGCTCGAACCAGTGTCCGCGTTTGTGCCCGCTCCCTCCTGCTGCCCGCTCCACAGCTGGGCCCGATTGTCTCAATCCATCACAATTACAAAGGCGCTTGAACTAAATAACTCCGTAAAGATCCACGGGGAAAATTCATTGGTTTGAGACCTTAGAAATGGATTTTTATTTACAGTGTCCAGAGAATCATAGAGAAGAGGAGAGCTGTGCTGGGGCTGTGCTCCCGCAGCCACCTACAGCACTGCGAGTCCTCATGGAAGGGTGCTAAACAACACACCGGGATATAGGACCATGGAGGGCTGTTCAACTCCACCTCTGCCTGGAATAAAGGGATGAGAGGGGATTTGATGGTGGTGCCTCTATCCCAGGCAAAGTTTTCCAACCCCGTTTGGTGTCCGGATTGCCCATACCCCATTTTCAACACTGAAGTTAACATGTGAGATCAGATCAGATGTTAGAGCAAAAGCAGCGTAACAAATTACCTCCGGTCAGCCGGACCATGATGGCCAAGTGCGGATGTGCTCCTACTCTGTGATCGTTCACTGACATTTAAACTAAGCCGGTTTAAGGGTTTAAGAGCAGTCACAGCAAGGAGCCGGCCCGCCTGAGCTGCTGGTCCTTTGGCCAAAGCCCTGGGAAGAGCGTAGGAAGAGGCAAACCCATCCCATCACCTCCCCGAGGGCTCTCACACTGTGGAGGGCTGGATGGGATGGGATGGGATGCCTCAGCCCACAAGGGAATTTTCTCCTACTCATTTCCTTTCTTTTCTTGAACTCAAGTGGAGTTTTATCATCTGCAAAATGCTGTGGCAAGATGTTTCAACTCTTAACCCCATGTTGGGCTTAAGGAAGTTGCCTGGTTCAGTGTTCCGGTTCCATGGAGGATTTCTACAGTGGTTTGAGGTGTTTGCATGTGCTTTTATGTCCCAGCCCACACCTCTGAGCTCAGCAGAGGTGAGGCTCCTGAATCCTATGCATTTTGGTGTCTAAAACCTGTGCATGCCAGGAGGCTTTAGGCAACAACAAGCACCCAGGGGGTACAGTGAGAAGCCCATTCCCTTCTCACTGTATGTGTTTGGATGTATCACTGCATGCTGCTGCAGGCGTGATGGGCAGAAAGTGGGCTGACCCTGCTCCAGCCGTGCTTTTGGTGCTGAGCATCCAGGCAGAGTGGCACATATGGGGAATAATCACTTGTGAAAACTTCTGTGAGTGATCGTGGATGAATAACTCGTGCTTATTTAGTGCTGTGTGAGGGAATGCGCCCTGCGCCGCTCTCTGGAAGGCAGTTGTGCACGTTCCGCCGGGGATAGCACTTGTTCCAAGCACTGAATGCCAATTTGGCTCCCTTCGCTTCTTCCATCTTCCTACAATTAACTGTGCCTCTGCCGAGTGTGACTAGGGTGGTGAGCGTGGGTACAGGCTCGATCCTGGCTCTGCTGTGGAGGGGCAGGGAGCAGGTTACCTGCGGACTACCGCCTTGGTCCTGCCCCACGGACCTTCCTCCCCTTGCTAATATAGATACCATAATCTTCATTTAGCTACTGCATGTAAATCCCTAAATATCATAATTTTGATTGCCTCCCCAGCAGTTTAAAGGATTATATCTGTGTTATTTTTAGCCCAGATCATTTCCTTGATCTGATTTACATGCTGTGCCCAAAAGGAACTGCAGGGAGAAGCTGCGGGGCTGAGCATCCCAGGCGGAGGCTGCAGCCAATGATGGGGGGGGGGTGAAGCAGGGACCTCACAGGGTGTAGGCACCCTCTCATCATCGAGAGTGATGAGCTGCATCATTGCAGCACAGCTGTGCCTGCGGAGGTGGACTTGATGCTTGCAAAGCTTTAACCATGACACAGCCGCTCATCTTTTGATGGGTTTGGGGGAAAATCCTGTGATTTTCTTCACCTCCCTCTCAGAGCAGGTTTAGGACAGACAGGAGGTGCGGGGCACCCTTTGGCAGCTCTATCTGCCTCTTTACACTTGTCCTTTCCCCTTCACCCCTATTCATCTAGCATAAGGTGTCTATGCTTCCTCCACCCTCCCATCCCAAGGAGGAGCATTATCTCCCATGCTTCAAAAGCAGCACCAGCAGCAGCGCAAGCCCCCTTGCTCCTTTCACTGGAGGATTTAGTTAATGCTTTCTCCAATCCATTTTGCATCCCTGCAGCTTAGCGTGGATTTCCATCCCCATCTCCTCAGCCCACTTAGGGTGGGTAGCCCTCTGCCAGCCTGGAGGCATTTCAACCCTGAGGTGCTCAGGCATAAGCAAGGTTGCTGAGCACCAGGAGAGCACATTGTGGAGAAGCTCCAGAGCCAAAAGAAGGAGTTAACAGGAGTAAATAGCCCATTGCAGCATGTTTAGGCTCCAGTGAGCCTGCTTGTCCCTTCCTCATGCCTGTGCATCCTGGGGGCTCCTGGATGGAGAGCCCATGGAGGAGCAGCAGCACGGCAGCACCAGCTGCGCCATCGGTCTGAGCAACGGCACTCAGGCTGGTGAGGCTTCCCTGGTGATGGAGCGGGAGGTCTGGCTTCACCAGTCATGTCACATTCCATTATGTGATGCAGCGCAATGTGGCATGACTGATGCAACCCAACGTTAAATGTCATAGAGCAATGGATCAGCTCAAGGCTACGGTAATTTTGTGTGCCCATTTAATCCGGTATTTAAAAACAAACACTTGCAGCAATCTGCAGCACATGTGCTGCAGTCTGCAAAATTGAGCAGCAAATCTGTACGGAGCACATTACATAATTCTCTCATCTCTCGGCCTGATGCGTGTGTGTAAAGACTGCAGCTGGGTGTGAGATCGGGTCTCTGACTTTCCTCTTGTACCATGAGCATCACCAGGGAGGTCCCCATGGAGCTGCTGAATGCTGCCTGGTGATGGGGCGTCCACTCTTCAGGCAGGTACCGGGGGTGCATCCCACTCTGGTGCTGTCTGGGGCTCACTATCTGCAGACAGAGCATCCCCTGCTACCATCTCTTCCAGGTAAATCAGATGGTTTAAATCAGCCATTCACACTCCTACACTGAAGGGTTCTGCCTGAAGCTCGTTTTGGGCTCATTTGGTGGGTGCAGACAAGGGGGATGAGGCTCTGCACCCACATCTGTCTGCAGCTGCACACAGATTCACTGCTTCTCTTTCCCTTGTGGCCTGCAAACTCCTCTGTCACCCGTTATCTCCTCCCCACGGCGTGGGCTCTCCTGCAGACAAAGGCTTGCTCTGTCTTTCAGGCATTTTGACAGGGAAAAGTGTCCCCTGTTGTTCTTCCTCCCATCCCTGTGTCTGCGTGGCCTTGGTCTGGCTCTGCTTGGAGAAAGCACTTGCTTACTCCAGCCCCACTGAGGGCAGCGCTGTGACATGAGCTGAATGTTAAGCAGGTGCAGAAGGGCTGTCCTGGGATTCTTTCCCAGGGCAGATGTCTCCAGAGCAGGGACCATTCCTCCTTTTAATGGCTGGAGTAACCATAGCAGTAATTAATGCTTCCCCAGCCTGTCATAGCACTGCCAGATTTTATGACCAGAAGAAGTGCTGCATTCCTTTAGCCTTGACCAGCTCCTCTCCTGTGTTCCTGGGCTTGGACAGGCTCTGTGCCCGCTGCCTACCCTGCACAACCTGCTGGGCTGTGATCCAGGGGCAGGGAATGCCGCTTTTCCTTAAAGAGCAAAAAGAGGGACAAAATAAGCTGAACCAAAGGAGCAGAGCACACACTGTGCCATGGCTGGGCTTCCCCACGTGTGTGGCTGTTTCTGGTGGTGGGTGCTGTTAGCATCATAGAATCATAGGGTGGTTTGTGTTGGGAAGGACCTTGAGATCATCCACTTCCAGCCCCCATCCATCAATCCATGTGGGTGTCTGCTTGTCTTGTCCCGACAGTTCCCAGTTTTAGTGCTTGCTGTGCTTTGCAGGGCTTATGTGTCCTCATTTCCCAAACACCCTCATGGCAGAGCATCCCCTTTCCAACCAAAACCTCCCTGTTGAGGTCTGGAGGGAAGCAGACCTGGGAAAGCTTGAACTTTCTCATCAAGACATGTCCTCACCCAGGCTGGGTGTTCCCAAAGCGCTGTGGCTCCATCAGGAGAGCTCACTGCTGCATGAAGCAGAGCAGAGCCTGTGGCCAGGCTGGGTATGGGATCCCTGAACACAGGGTTGGGATCCTGTGTTCATATCCACGGGTGCTGCTGTGCAGACTTTCCCAACGCTGTTCTTTGGGGTTGGAACTGGATGATCTTAAGGTCCTTTCCAACCCAAACCGTTCTAGGATTCCAAGATTTGCTAATATTCCTGTGTGGAGCCAGGATTTCTTTCCCTTGATGCCTAGAGCTGGCTGGCAGCGTGCAGCCAGGTACAGATCCAGAGCAGGACCAGAGCAAGCCATTTCAGAGAGGCTTTCAGCAGCACAGCAGTGGATGTAGCTGCCTGCAGGGTGTGTGCTCAGCAAACCCATCCCCAGGGCTCTGGAGGTGGGGAGGAACAGGTAGATGCAGACTCGGAGGTCCGGTTTTACATCTTAAATCAGAACCACGCAATGAAAAATTCATATTTTGGTTCAGATCTTATTTTTGGCTCAAGATCAGAAAAACAAAGTTAAGTGGGGAATCTAATGTGCATTTACATCTGGGTAACTCGCTAGCAGTGGAGCTGCTTTGTGTCCCATGCAGCTCATGCCAAAGTGAAGGATTTGCTCTTTCATTTCCAGCCTGGGGTGAAATTTTCCAGTTGAGATTATAGGATCCTGAAAGCAATTGTTGCCCCAGCCTTAACTCCTACATTATAAATGAGGAAGCATCAGGCTCAGCATGACTGGGAATTACAGAAATTAAGGATGAGAAAGACCTCATCTTCCAGCCGGTGCAGGATTATTTTGCACACTGTGTTTGGTTTCTCCTCTCCCTTGTAGGTGATGGCCATTTCCCTTACAGAGCAGTGCTGCTGATGAGCACCTCCGTTTCAAGTGAGATACAACAGTGGTGTCCTCATGCTGCTCTTCTTCCAAAAGCTGCTTCTTTTCCCACCCTGACATTCTTCTGGCCCAGGTATTCAGGGCTGAGATGGGAGCTGAGGGTTGTGTCTGAAGAGATAGCTGGACAGCCGGTGCCTTGGGATGCTGGCATCTGGGTAGGCACCATGTGGGCCTGGGAATAAGGAGGCTCTGGTTCCGTTCCCACTTAGACCTCCTCCTGGTCCTGTCTCTTCTTGCCTGGTCACACATCCTCCATCCCATACCCAATGGGTTCCCAGTGCATCCCTGCCATCCTGCTGGCAGCACCAGCAGAGAGGACACTTGCAGAGCCACAGCCCAAGTGACATTGTGTTATTCCCTAAATTCCTCAGGCCAGATTTCCATAGTGGAGCAAACAACTGAAAGCCGTAAAAGGGAAGTTTTCTTCCTGTGCTTTCTTTTCTCCCTCTTTGCCCATCCAGGCTGGCTCCATTCCACCCTCCTTCCACTCCTCTTTGTTGTTGCTAAAAAGATTAAACTTGTTTGACCAGGTTCTGAGTCAGCACAGTTGTAAGGAGAAGATGAATGAGGCTCTTTAACCCTGCTTACCCCTCCAAATGTCCTCTTCATGGAAAGAAACACACACACACACACACACGCCCTGGGAAGCATCAGTTTTAATGTTCCTTTTATTTTTAAGTCATTCTTTCCCCCAGTCTTATTTCTACTCCTGTCAGATAATGGGGCTGCTCTCACTCCTGCTGCTCTCTGCTGAACCTGGCTCTGCTTTTCCTCGCTGAAAGGGCTCTCCCTTTCTTCTGGATCTTCCGTGGCAAGCCAGAGCAGGATGTGTGCTCCCGAAAGGGCAAAGCTCCTCTGTTCTTTTGTCCCCAAAACCTTTCCCATTGCAGCCCAGCTCTCACATCTTGATCTTTTTTCCTCAGTCCTCAAAGGAGAAAGCTTTCAAAACCCTTTCATCCCAGCAGTAAAAATTGGAAGCGTGAAGAGTAATCTGAAGATGGTGCAGAGAGATGGGGCTTATACCCAGGGAGCGCGTGGATGGGATGGGGTGCTGCTGAGTGGCGAGGGGAACCCATTGGGGTACACATTGACCTTGGCACTTGCATCTCCTCATGAACCGCTTTGTAATCAGGCTTGCTGTGTCCTGCTGGTCCATTCCCTGTTACCAGCCCCATGTGCCTGCATTGTGTGGCTCCTGGGTTCAGTGAGCACCAGCAGCACCCAGGAGCATCCCTTCATGCTGCAGCAGCATCCTGCTTTGCCAGCGCCTGCACCCAACCAAAGGGCATCCTCATGCCCATTGAGATGGGTCCTAAGTCAGGGTGAATCTTCAGAGCAGGATTCCAATCCCCAGCCATGCCCTTGATGATTCTCTTCAGTTTGACAGCCTGCCCCAAAGCCCACAGAGCTCCAAGTAATTTCCTAAGCTGAAGGCTCAGGAGAGGCAAATATTTTCCAGTTTTCTGTTTGGGGATAAACAGGAGTAAACGGTGCATCCATAATCCTGGCTTGTGCTTTACAAATGCCTTGTGGTGGTACTGTGTGTCACTCATGTAGGTGACTTTTACAATGAGAAATCCTATTTAAGCTTGACCTTTCACGTTCTAGAACATAATAGACTGTGCAACTGAATCGCACCCTCCTGGCAGGGACACCAGTGAACTGGAATGTTTGTTTTGTATGGGGACATTGGAATTCTGAGAATTCCTTTGTCGGAAGTTGTGTTGCGAACCATGGGTCCAGTATGGGGAGCAGGTATGGGGAGCACGGTGCAGGGAGAGAGCCTCCGACCTGCCAACACCATGGCCTGGTGCAAGTGAGCATCTCCCAAGGGCACAGCAACTTGAATCTGGGAACAGGTCACGCAATCCCTCTCTGCAGGGATGTCTGCTTGTCTCCTAGGGAGCAGGAGGGAGGAAGCACAAGGTCATGTGAGGTAGAAACAGCATCTCCTGCTCTCCACTGGGTGATGATGGAGTTTTTTGCCTGGAATGGATAGACTGGGGTGGGATGGCATAAGACCAGGAGGAGACAGGGTGGGATGGGAGGAGATGGCATCGGATGGGGTGAGGTGGGATGAGATGGGGTGTGATAGGATAAGATGGAGAGAGAGGAGGGATGAGATGGGGGTGGGGGATGAGATGAGGTAGGATGGGATGAGGTGGAGTGAGGACGGATGAGATGGGATGGGATGTGATGGGGTTGTGATGGGGTGCGATGACACCTTGTTCTCACTCGCCGCTCCCATCCTGCCCTACCGCAGGCCATGGGGCAGGGATGCAGCTCCCTGTTGGGCCTATTTCCAGCCCAACAATTAATTATCCCTGCAGGTTCCCTGGCGGGGCTCTTTGTGCAGCAGCTCCCACATCAGCTGATGTAGCTGCTAATTCCCCCTTTCCTGCTGGCTCGGAGGCTGCTGCGGCTGCCACTTGAAGCATTTATGTTAATACACTGCCAGGCAGCCACATCCCATGGCTTATCATTTTCATCAAGTCTTGGTTTTATGGTTGAAAGGAATTACTTTCAAAAGACCATTACTACCTCCCTGTTTCTCATGGCCTTATGCCTACCTGCTGTTAAGCTTTTATAAAGGCATAATTTTTTTGTGTAAAGCTCATAAAAGCTGCTACTCAAGTCCCATGCTCGAGTCCACTTCCCTCACTCGCTGCCTGGGACTCTGACTTGGGCAGCAGTGATCCTGGCTGATCCTATTGGGATGCTGGGCAGCACAGGAGAGTGCAACTGCTGCTTCCCTGGTGGACATTAGCTCCGTGGGGGTGTGTGGTGATGCCAATGTGGCGTTAGACCAAGCACGCTTCTGATGAGGATGTCCTCAAGTCCTTTGCAGGGAGGACAAGGGGATGTGGGTATGCTTGGCCATCTCCAGGCACAGCTTTAGGCAAGGGAAAGGCAGGATGCTGGTGTCCCTGAGCCCCTGCTCATCCCAAGCACAAGTTTGAGCACCTCCTTCGCATGTGTCCTGTTTTCCCTTTGCAACCTTGATTCTGTCTCAGGCAGATGGTTTCCATCCCTTGGGCTGCACAGGCAGCGTAGGGGCTGGGGCTGGCACTGCTCTTCAGAGCCTGCCACCAGGGCAGACTCTCCTTTAGCATTCCTGCTGCATTCCCCACTTCACTCTCTTCTGTTTAGTGCTGGTGAGCTGAAGGGGGGCTCGCAGCCACTCACACTGATAGTCACTTGCCAGCAACACAAAAACTCTTCTGCACCAGTATCTCCATCAGCGTAATGTGCCAGCCCTGACTGCTGCATTCAGCTCTCAGCTCCCAAAGATAGTCACCCGAGGGCAGACTGACACCGGCGGCTGGAGGCATGGCTGGGCACACAACGGGGAGCTGGGGGGCTGCTGGAGGTGGTTAGAAACCAAGGGGGGACAAAGGGTGCAGGCAGTGATGGGGCTTGTTCTGCCTGTGCTGCTCCCTGCCCCATGGGGAGAGAGATGAGGTGTATGGGGAAGGCTGAGGGGGTCCCTGCTCACTCCTTGCCCCTGGAAGGGCTGTGGCTCCCTGTGTCTCACACACCTCAGCAGTCAAAATGTGGCCTCAGGCAGGGACAGCAGGAGCAGGTCAGTACCTGCAGCCCCAGCAGCTCCCCAGCCTCCTCTTTGCTGCCAATTAGAGTAATTGCAGCTAATTAAAAGGAGGGAATGGGTTTATAGAGCGGCACCATGCGCTGTCCCCATCTCTCTTTCCACCAAGGCTGCTGTAAGGCCGGTGCTCCTTGTTAGCACCTTCTGCAAGCCCAAGTGCCTGTGGTTGCTCCTGGGGAGCCCATGCTGGGCCAGGCAGGGACACCAGCAGCAAACACTAAGGTCCAAGGAATGCTTGGATTAAATGGGCAGGAAAACTTCAGCGTGACTGGGGGCATTCTGCTCGTGCAGTGCTCGGTGTCTGCATCCCTTGGGCATAGCATCCTGTGGTGTCTGCATCCCTCTGCCTTTTGGAGAGCAGAAGAAATGTGGTGAGGGGGTCCCTGGGGACCCCATCATGGACCTGCTGCTTGGGCTCTGCTGGATGCAGCCAGGGCTGGTGTCATCCTCATGGTGCTTCTCCTGGCTGGATAGTGCTGGCATCAGATCTCCCTGCTGTGGCTGCAATGGGGACAGAGAGGCTGCAGTGTGGCTGCTTTCACAGCAGCAGCAAAGCGAGGGCTTTGCATTTCATTGTGTTAAATATGCAAGTAGCCATGGTATCTCCTGATTATCTAATTTGACTCGGAATAAGAGGTATTTGTATTCATTTCCAGAGATGATGTACAGGCCTGATCTGAAACTGATTTAGACAGTATTGTACATCAAGAAAAATGAGAATGGGAAAATCTAATGTATGGTGTGGGTTTTTTTAAAGTAGGGCACTTCACAAGCCTGCATGGAATTACAAGTGATAGGTAAATGCTGTCACAGAAGTCTCTCTTAAATGACAAAAGGACATGAAGAATAGCGCTGCTCAGCAGCACAATACAAGCTCCAATAATACGATCACATGCTCCCTCTCGAGTAGTTTGTAGTACGAGGGCTTTGACAGATGTCCTGTGTCAAATCATCCCCTGGTCGTTGGAGATGTTACTGGTGTCTCCTGTGCCCTCTGCCAGCAGCCACTGACCCCTGGGGCGGGGAGCTGGCTTCTCCAGGCGCCAGCTTGTCCTATGGGCATGTTCCCCTCTCCGTGCTTCAGGTCCAGGTCCATCACCAACACTCATCTTGTGTTTGCATTTTGGCTGGGGCAGGTACAACGCCGTCGCATCCCTGTTGTCTGTGTGGGGACTGTGAGGTTTCTGTAGCCTGGAGTTATCTGGGATAGCCCACATTTAGGAGAGTAAGCAAGCAGCAGGCAAAGCTGGGTGGGAAACGCTGTTCTGCACATGGGTAAGCAGCACGTCTTTGCACACACAGGTGCATGGAGGTATAGGTGCTGCTTGGTTGGGAGCACGCTTGGCGCTTGGGTGGGCTGCAAGCCACCCGCTGTGAGAGGTGTCAGCAGTGGCTTAATAACAGCACTCCAGATAAAGCCCTGCCTGTGGCTCAGTGGGTGCTGTGGGCTCTGCCAGGTCTGGATTTAAGCAGTGATTAAAGCTGATGTGATAAAAGGGGGAGGCTTGAGTGGGTACCCTGGCTGTGCTGGAGCACACACGCACACCTTGCACTGAGATTACCATAACGTTCACTCTCATCTTCCTTCCCAAATCACTGCAGAGCAATGCTGGGAGCTGCTTGGAAACAGCTGTATTACCAGAGGTGGCTGTGTGCCTTTGGGAGGGATGGAGAACTGGTCTTTCCAGGGAATCTCTTAGGATCACTGCAAACCTTTCCGTGCAAGTAAATACGCATTGGATAAGGGCCATATTTGACCTTGGCTGGATGTGAGGTTTTAATTAGCAGAGCTGGCTGAATAACACACAGCATTTTGCCATGAGTGCTGTGATTTCTAGGAATTTATTTCAGCATTGCTTACCCCTTTTGGGCTCTGTGTTTATGAACATGCAAACAAACCCTTTCCGAAGCAGGTATTTCCACCCAAGCAGTGTGCTGAGGGGGCTGTGATTTGATTTAGATGCTCTTTGTGCTGCTTCTTTACTGTGGATATAAATATAACTTGCACATTACAAAACGTTTTTGTCTGCGAAAACGTGTGAGATCCAGCCCAGAGGAGTCACAAACCTTCAGGATGTGCTAGAGGGTGGTTTTGGGGTCAGTCCTGGGGTTTATGGCTCTTTGCTCATGTGTGGTGGGAAACAAGAGGCAATTGCAGGCAGCGCGGCTGTGCCAGGGCATGGTCTTCCCCACTCCATCTTGTAGAAGCAAGGTGCTGCTTCCTCTGAAAAGCATCCCAAAATGCTGCTGAAGCCCCAAACAAGCTGCTTCGCAGGGTCCAGAAAGCCAGGGAAGCAGGTAACTGTGAGCTTGAAGAGACGCTTGTTGCTGTTTAAACATATCATACCCAAATGAAAACGGTCTTTTGCCGGCTCATGGGAGTGTTCCATCTTCAGAGTGGCATGAAGTGATTTAGCCATTAAGGTTAATGCTCGTCTTCCCGCTGTCTGTTGGAACTCTGGGCTAGGCAATGCAAATAGCTTAGCCAGTACTTTTAAAGGTCATTGTGCATGGAAAAATAAAGATCATACACCGCTCATGGAAATGTCCTTAGGAACCACTGCCTGCTCCGGGGAGCGGGCATGAGGCACTCCTGGAGAGTTTATCTCACCCCAATGGTAGGATGGTGAGGCCTTGGATTTTTGGCAGCTTTAGCTGCAGGTTGGCATCCCCTTTGGTACCTCCTCATGCTGTTTCTTTACTGGGTGATGGTGATGCTGGCAGTTAGTGAATACGGAGGATGCTGACCCCAGGCAGGCTCTCCATCACTGTGGCACACAGGGCGGGTTTCACCTCCATTCTCTTCTTTGGGTTTCCTGCAGGACTCCTTTGGGTTCAGCTCTTCTTTGCCTTCCCCACAGGGTGTCCTAATTTATCTAGGAGGTAATTTTAATCCTTCTCTACTCAGACAACCGGCTACCTCAGCACGTAATGAATTTATTAACACACTAACCTACTTTAAGGTGATAATCACTTCAGGGTCACAGCACATCTCAACCTGGCCTCATGACAGGGGCTTGCAGGGAGCCGAAATTCCTCAGCATCAGGAGGCATCCAGCCGGACACCAACCACGGCATCCTCTTCCTGTCAGCCCTGCTCCCTGCAGCTCCCCATCCTGGCTCCTGGGGCTGACCCCTATCCTCATCCCTGCTGCCTGCAGTGAAACCTGGGTATGAGGAGGATCTGCTCATGCATGGGACCAGGAAGAGTCAATCCTTTCGGCAATGTGCTTTAGTAGTGCCTTCCTCTTTGTGTTTCCCGAGTGGAGCTGCTGGATTGTGACTTCCCAGAGGAGGAGAGGAGGGAGCCATTGCTTTGCAGGGCTCTGATGTGGGTGTTTAGCACCAGCTCTAATAGCCTCCTCTCTCTGAGAAGTGAACTATATCCTCCGCTTGTTACTGAAGCCCTTCAGAGGAAGAGGAGAGAACAGAAAAGATCCTATTCATTCTCACTGTTTCCCAACAATACAAAGGGGATGAGGACTCCTGTGTTTGCAGTGAGCTTATATAAGAAACAAGCAATAAATGAGGAAATCCTGGTGACCTGCAGCGTGTCCCGAGCCCTGATGTTTCTGCAGTCTGACTGCCTGTGCACAGAGCTGCAGAAGAGAAATGAAAGTGGCTTTTAAAGTCTCTGCTCTTCTCTTGCGCTGTGAAATTCCTGCCTCCCTTTGTTGAGCGCGATCTTTGTTGGTGTTTTCTTTGTGCCTGGAGTAATTTCTCCGTTGAGAGCCTGTTGTGCTGCTTCCCAGCGCTGCCGTGCAGCCATTGTTCATCCTGACACCGACCCTTCCCGGGAAGCTTCTCCCGCTGCCAAGTGCCTGCACCAGGGAAGTGGCGGCAGCAGCTCGAGTGGAGGTGCAGGGGGATGTCAGAAAGGCTCCTGTTCCCCTGCGGTGAGCACCCACAGGCTCCTCAGAGGCTTTGTGCAGCGCAAGGGAGACATAGACCTCATAGAGATGGGGGATTTGGAGGTGGTCCTGCTTCGGGTGAAGGTGGGAGGGTGAGCAGACTGCCCAGCCCCACCTGCTGCTCCCCTGGTGATAGAGGGATGGAGCGAAACAACCTGAAAGAAGCAATGCTGCCTTCTGAAAGAGAGCTGAGAGCACTCCTCAGGTTCCTGAGACATCATTCTGCACCATATAGAATAGATATTAGTGAATATGGATAAATATTTATACTAATTATCTCAGTCTGCTCGAAGCTCCTGCAAAGAACATGTCTGGGGCTCTGCAGGATGTGAGCTGGCCTTAATTCTGCTTACACTACACACAGGGTGTGCTGGCAGCCTCCTACGTGTGCTGATGTCTCTGAGCTATTGGTTGTCTATGGGGAGAGCTGAGGTGGTGCTCTGAGTGAGAAGTCAAACATACCTCATACGTGCGCACAGAAGCAGGGATTTAACACTGTATTTTATAACTTCTCCTGCTTCTCATCTATAAACTTCACAGTCAGGGTAACAGATGGGGGCAGCTTGGATGTTGCGCATACAGTTTGATGTATATGGGCCCAAGCCAATGTCCTGTTGAAGCTGAGGGTTGTCTTCCAGTCTCTGGATGACGGGAAATGAATTAATGCAGGGTCTGGGGTCATCATAAATACTCACCCTGTTCAAGGAGTGATGGTGTCTGGTGTGTGGCTGGAATGCTACACCTTGTGAAGACAGGCTCTAGTCCAAACTACGCTGAGCTGTTCCATCCCGGATGCAATGCTTGTTGGGAGTTTTTCAGGCCAAACTCCGCAAAGCAAAGGAGCTTGCTCACGAAGACAGTGGAGCTGAGGAGGAATATTGCTGGAGAAGTCTGTGTAGCTGCCATGAGACCAAATGGGCTTGAGCTGAGCCAGCTCCTCTGCATAGAGCACGGCAGTGTGCGCGCACCGAGGGCTGCTCCAGCAGGGATGCCCAGATCCTGCTCTTAAGCTGCAGCATAGGGATGCGAGGAGACACCCAGCTCCTGCTTTATCCACCATCCAGGGGGTCCCTGGGCACCCAATGCAGATGCTGGTTTAGCCCTGCTGGGTGCTGAGTTCTCTCACGGACATCCTGGAGCCATCACAGATGTGGGCTGTGTCCTTCTGTCTGTCCCTTGCTTGCTTTAGTGTCTTGGCATTACTCCACAGTGCTACAGCCTGGGTAGGAAACATGATTTATGCTTTTTGTCGCACTGTTACAGGATGTCTCCTGGGTGTTTGGAGAGGCAAACCCGAGCTTGCACACAACTTGGCTGTGTGACTGCAAGCTGGTAAGTGATGCAGGGAAACATGTCACACTGGCTCGGGATGCTGTGGTGGTCCCTGCTCTGCTAATAGTACCCTCGCCATCCCCACTGGTTCTGGGGAGAGGGGGATGTACCCATAGAGAAAGGTGGTTGTAAGACTTTGGGTGACTCTGACTGGAGGCAGAAGTGGGAGATTCATCCCTCCCCTTCTCCTCCATCTCCATCATGTTTCCTTGGAAAAAAGCTGCTTTAAACTTCTTCCCTGGCTTCTCCTGCTGAGGCAGAGCTCAGCGAGTTGCATCTGCCTGTCATGTCACGTTAGCGTTTGCTGTGAGCCGTGCCATGACATCCCAAGCAGATTGGCGTACCATGGAAAGAAAGATGCTCAATGTGCAAATGGAAAAGTTGTCGCTTTCCAGCAAACAGGCTGGGGAACATCAGCTGCAAATGGGAAGGATAAAAAACACAGGCTTGTCTGAGTGTATGAAGGGATAGCTTTTAAAAGGCAGACCCAGCTTCCACCGATGTCAATGGAAAGCTTTACACAAACGTTAATGGCTGAGGAGTCATGCCCTGAAGCATTGTATTTTTGGGGATGATGTCAAATCGTGGCATCTCAAACGAAGATTCCGTGTTACTATAATAAGGTCTTTTTTGATTCAACTACTTAGGTTAGCTCTTTAGTGAAGTCACTTCACCTCTCCCTGCCCCTGACAAACAGCTCTCATGAAACCTGTGTAACTTTAGCGAGTGCTTTGAGATTCAGAGGTGGAGTTAAGACCATCAGGGATGTACTGTTGCCACTCTCACTAGGGAATGATTTGAATGAGGAGAAATGTTTGGGATTCTTTGGGAAGAAGGTAGGAAAAGAAGGAGTAATTTGTCCCCTATTAAAACACTGTGAATTTCGCCGACTGGAAGAATATCCCTTGTGCTTTTAGAACCCCCCTGAGTTCAAAGCATCCACCCCCTGATGCTCCAGCCTAAACTGTATCTTGTAATCTCCGCTGTACCCTTTGGGAAAGCTCCCCTCGGCTTTGTGTACACAGGAGAGACTCTTCTAAGGAAATTTTATTAAAAAAGACATTTTTTCCTTAAAGTGGGTTTTAAATGGTAATTCTTTATTCTTCCATCAGCAATTTCATGCATAGCGGATCCTGTTCTCTAACAGATACCCCTCATCTGGCATGTATGTACCCGTAAGGTACAAGTAAGAGCAAATATCTGGGTGAAGTGACTGAACATAACAGTGGGGCTGCTGCTCCCCAGCTGGTTTGTGGGTGTTTGGAGCTGTCATTTGGTGCAGTTCATCACCACCACCTCTTGCATCATCATCATGGGTGCTGGATGCCAGGAGAGGTGCTTTGAGCTGCAGTGGACAGAGAAGGACGCTGAAACTCATCCTAGTGTTTCCACAAATGTAATCTCATGGAGGTAGCAGCAGCTGGCTGAGTATTATGGATTCTTTCTGTGTTGCTCTGGTAAATACTGTCTACAGGGTACATTGCAACAAATTACACGAGTCCCAAACACAGCAGTTTCAGAGGCAGTACACAACCTGATAATCTCATTATTTGCTACTCCTACACAATATAAGAGCAACATCAGATCAGCCTTAGGTGTTGCTGCAATAGATATAATTAATAAAAATCAATCTGCCTCCTATAATGTCTTTAAAAAGCAATAGAGAACATGCACGAGCTACTGCGAAACAGCCCTGCCTCCCAGGACCGGAGCTGGAGTAGCATCTTCAGCAGCTTCTCACCTGAAAAAGAGCTGCTTTGCATTCAGATCCCCTTTGAATGCTGTGAATATTTCATAGTAGTTTACTGGCAGAAAATGGTGAATTTTTAAGGGCTAATTTGTAAAACATGAATGTTGAGCTTTTAGGAAGCACCGTTTGTACCAGGTGCTCATTCTAATGGTTGCCGGTGGCTGAGCAAGGCACGGCACTCACTCACATGTGTCCTCAACCATCTTCCCGTGGTGATCTGCAAACCACAGGGTTGTGATTACATCAAACTAACAGATCTAAATGACCACACATTGGTTCTGAGCTGCCCACTTGGTAGAGGGTCCCACTTAACAAGCAGGTAGAGTAGATGAGGGAAGACTTCCTGAGAAGCACTCCTCACATGGGCTACAACCCAACCAGGGAAGAGCATGGATAATGATGTGGGATGCAGAGCTGGATGGTACTTGCCCCTATAGCATGAATACCAGTTGTTCCTGAAGGACATCACTTGTATGTTTGGGCCTCAGTTTCAGTTAGGGCTAGCCTAACTCAAGTAGGAATGTTTCCATCAGTTTTCCCCACATGATGGCTCCGGGATTATTCCCCACCAGGACCAAAGCTGGGCTTTGACCTCCCTCCTGCCACCAGCCCTCCATGCCAGGCTGGAATTGCCCAAGGGGGGTGCTCTGGAAGTGTCTGCAGCATACCCCGAGGGTTTAGCATTCCTAAGCATGGTTTCAAAGCAGTAGCAGCAGCAGGAGCTCTGTATTCATAATGACGAATTCTTCAGCAAGCAAAGCAGTGTAAGGAGATAGAAGGGAGCCTGCCCAGTTGGGAGTCATTTGCAGATGGTTCTGGTTCATTTGTTGACTCCTTTTTCTCTGTCTTCATCAACCACCACTTCCCTTGGCTTAGCAGCACACTCTGAGCACATTCTTCCCTTTAAGCACCTGAGAAGTCCGGTTGACTTCAATGGGGCGAATAATGTGCCTGATTAAAGGTAAGTACTTGCTTCAGCTCCTACCTAAATCTGAGGTCTGGGAGTAGAAATAAATAGAAGGATCTTGCCTGCAGAGGGGGGAAATATTTACTCTGGAGGAAGGAGAAACTGGTCCTGGGGCAAATTTCCTGTCTACATCCCTGTATCTCGGGCAGTCCTTTGGGAAGTTATCCACGCTGAACACGTAGCTCCAAACTGAGCTTGGAACACTCAGTTACGATTGCAGGAGGGGGAAATCTATCTCATTGCTGTGGCCTGCCATACAAATGTAAGAAAACTATGAAAGTGAAGAGAGCCCCTCTTGGGGGGAGGTGAAGGAAGCACTAGTCATCCTTTTAATCTTATACTAGGATTAATTTAAAGCTGGGAATTAGCTGCAGAGAATCTGGTTACATTCCCAGCTCGAAGCCTGATGTTGGTCAAGCACCATTGTATGGTTCCCTGCGTGCCTCAGTTTCCCTATCTTGCAAATGATGATAGAGGTCTCAGTAGTGAAGTGCTTCACAACCCGCTGACAGCAAACCTCTGTTTACAGCGATAAGAGTGGACAGGGTAAGCACTGTGCTGGCGCAAAGTGCCCTGAGCTGCTGCCCCGTCAGCAGGAGCCACAGCTGGAGATCTCTCACTGCATGTGCTCATACACGCACCAGATGCTGAGCTTAATGGACTAACAGTCTGATGTGGTTTGGTAATCCTTTGCCTCTAATAGTTATGCCTGCTAATTATTGCTATTAGTTATGTGCAGAATGGTGTTGTATGGGCAAACAGAAGACAAGTTTCCTGTCCCACAGGAGCCACAGTGCAAAGTCAACGATGAGAGAATCAGAGCAGACCCAGAATGTTTTGCAGGTGGAAGTGGAAGGTGAGAAAGCCCACCTCACCTTTCCTAGCACAAAGAACAAGGCAGGATGGCCCTGCTTGCCACCAAACCAGGGCGCCAGAGGCAAAACCAGCTCTGTGTGAGCACTTTGCTTGAGGCTGGCCTTGTAGCAGCCCTGGCCAGGTCTCCTAACCCAGGCTGGTCTCTGCAAGGGCTCCTGGTTGGGATGCAGGTGGGAACAGGTTGGCTATAAGCACTCTGCCTGGTGGCAGTCTCTTTGAGAGCATTAAGTGCTGGCGAGGACCAAGACAGGACTAATGGGCTACCAGCCTAGGGGGACTAATGGGCTAGCTAATAAGGACATGGGTTTTGACATTGCAGAGCAAATAAGAGTTGGCAGGCATTAACCTCAGAGATGTCTGCTACCTAGAGGAATCCAAGCCCCTCTCTCACTCTTGGTTCTGTTTAGCATGCTAATGTTTAATTCCATTAGCATCAGCAGCGGTGGTTGCCGCTCAGCCTGCAGCTCCTTGGGCAAGCCTCCGGAGGTGCCGCTCTTGGAAGAGGGACCCTGTGTCTGGCTGGGAGCCAGGATCAGGCCCTGCCCCGGCTCATCAGCCGGCAGCAGTTGCTAATGCTACTGCAGTCCCCTGCTAATGCACATCAACTGCTGCTGCCCGCTCCACAGGCTGTCTCTTTCCTGACACATGGCTTGTGCATTTAATTCCTGTTCACCATAGGGATTTCCCATCTCAATCCCTCCTTCTCCTCTACTTTCACCCCTTTCCCTCTTATGTTTGGGCTGCAATTCCTACGTGCCTCCTAGAAGAGGCAAGGTTGCTAGCATTGCCTGCAGGATGGAAATAGGACAGGGCAACAGCACCTCACAACGAAATGAACCATGTTGATTCATCTCCTCCAGCCTCCCTGCTCTCCTCTGCTTGCTAAGCAGCAGTGGCAGCAGCAGCATGGTGTTCAGTGGTGCATTCCCCTGCATTCGACCCAGCAGCTATGCACCTCCGGAGAGAGGATTGATCGCAGGAGGACGGGAAAGAAGCAGACCTGATGTCTGGTGTTATTCCTTGCAGAGCTTAGAAATCTAATCAAGGCAGTGGTGTCCTGTATTTATCTCCTTTCTCTCCCCCCTTAATGTTCCCCTTTAAATGAGATATTAAAAATAGGGATATTAATTTGGCAGATGGTGCAATTGGGCTTTTGGCAGGAGCCTGCACACTATGCTGCAGAGCTGCAGACCTCTGTCTCCATGCCGGAGCACTGAGCGATGCTCTGGCTCCTCTCCAGGCACTGCCCTCCTCCAGCTCTGGGTCCTGGGAGAGCTGTTTGGGGTGGAGGGAAGCTCCTGTGGGTCCTTGCAGCTGCAGCCAAGCAGCTTTGATTTCTGACAGTTCTGAGCCATCACCAAGGGGTGGAGAGCTCGTTTCTGCTTTAAGTGCAGCCAGGTTTGATGGCAGTGGGAGCAGCACATATGTAACACATTACTCATATATAGAGGGGTATTTGAGTCTCAGTCCTGAGTTCATGTGGGCTTGCTGCAGTGTGGGGGTATCCTTCCTCAGAAGGCTCTGCAGGAGATGAGTGTGATGGGGCTTGTTTTAGACCTGGCAGGTAAAGCATTTACAACTGAGGTGACTTGCAGCTTCTTTTGGCTCTCTATGGTGTGCTTTTCCCATGGACCTCCTTTTTCTTCTTTTTGCTGGTGTTCTGGTTGGTCTCAGCCCTATCCTGGAGGAAGGTTCTGATCTTTCACTGCTTCACAAACACTAAAGAGTCTAATTTCCCCTAATTTCTCTCTGCTGGAACTTTGGCCTGATGCTGCAATCTTACCAAGGGCAAAATGATCCCTAATCAACACCTGCATCTCTGTTGCATCCCTTTAGCCTGTCTGCAGCATCCTGATTTATAGCGTGTCTCTCCCCATGCTGTCTGACACCAACTTCAGGCCAGCCCCAGCTTGTCGGGGCTGTGACTCCTCTGCCTCAGCAGGGCCCTGGGAATGGCAGGGAGCAAAAGCAGAGTCTGGTCTCACGGTTCCCTTTTCACAGGCACACAAAGACTTTTGTTTTCTGTGTCTTTTGTGTTTTCTGCTGTTCTTTGAACTCCTTCCGGCTCATCTGCCTTTGCTCCAACGTGATGCCCTGATCCGGGTGTGCCGCTTCAAACAGCAGCCTGAAGAGCACTGGGAAGAGCAGAATAATTACCTTGCTGGCTTGCAGCATCCTCATGCTATTGACTTCTGTTCAATCGATCAGCCCCCCCCAGACCACTCTCTGTTGTGGAGCTGTTTGGCCAGATATCTCCATACACCCTCTGTCCTTTTGTTTATTCCTTCCTATGTGTTAATCTCTTGCATGTGTCCCGCTGAATCTCTCTGTATTGATTGCAGGCCACTTCTTCAATTTATCAAGCTCCTATAGTATTTTATTTCTGTCCTGCAAATTATTTGCTCCCCTCCCGTCCTGGGAAGATGCTCAGATTTGATTAGCATGCCCCTGCTCCGCTTTCCAAGTTGTTAATATAACCATCGAATCCTATCGACCTCGCAGGGCGCTCAGTGGGACCCCACTTAACATTTCTGCCCACTGGACTCTGTTGAGGTACATGCACATGTATTTTTAATTAGCAGCATGGCTTTGTTCTTGAAGCTGGCCTTTATTTACACTCTGCAAAGAGCCATAGGATGTTTTGATGATAAAAAATGATGATCTGTGTAGCTCCAGCCACCTGCCTGAGGATCTGCCTCATGATAGATATAGTATCTGACATGATGGTCTCTGAGCCCTTGTCTGTTGATGAGCTGCCAATATCAATGGGCACAAAAAAGTCTGAAGTTGAAATATCCTATTGCTTTGTCAGACCTCCAAGGCCTTGATTGTGCAATGAGATTCCCCAGAGCTTTCCCACCCAGCAGCCTGGGGGCTTGAATTTGTATAGATCATGGTTGTGTTCAGCAGCTCCCTGATCCGGCTATGAAAATCACATCAGCAGCTTGTTCAGAGTCCCTGCCTCTCTGCTCATGGTGAATCAGTTTGCAGAGGCTATGCAGAGCTGGGGGTGATAAGGCTGGTCCCTAGAGCAGAGGGATAACCCGAAGGGTCAAGTCCTTGGTGCTGGGCTGGGTGGCAGCATCTCTCACCTCCTCCGGCAGTTCCAGCCCCTGGGTCACCTCACCTTGCAGCTAGATGCTCTGCCCCTCACAAAGGCTTATCTTTAGCAGCTTTTCTTTGCTCTGCTGAGGATAGAAGTTGCCTGTAAGAAAAAGGAGAGGTGGCAGAGGAAAGAGAAATCACACTGATTCAGTTACATGCTTCTGACTGCCAGAACCAGCTTGCATTTCACACTCCTGCTTTAGGTGACTGCTGCTTGCCAGTGCTGGGTGCTGCTCCATTTGCCATTGTGAGAGATGCTTTCTGGGAGCATCCTCTCAGTTTTGGTCCTTGCTGACACTGCAGATCCCTGGCTAGCAAAAGTCAGCCTGTTCCCTGACCACTGATGGGATAATATGTTCCCAGTCTTACTAAAAATGAATTCTACAGATCTTGTGGCCATTTTAGGGAAGTTGGAGCTAAATTGCTCTGGCAAGCTTTGCCCTGGATGGGGCTTGCCTGCCTGTCAACATCTTTAGTTTTGCATGGGGTACTCCCCCTGCATGACTCATTAAATGCCCTTTCCTTTTATCTGGCATTGAATCGGAGAAGCTGATCTGTGATTATCCTCATTTCCCCTCATCCTCCTGTAAAACATCTTTCCTGAGGTCCTGGGTATGGGCCATGGGTCACCTCACTCTGTGCTGGTCACTGTGGCTCTGCCCTGCTCCCCTGTGGGCTATCAGCACGCCAGTGCTCCTTCCTCTGCCTATGACAGCTCCTTTTCCTGCTAACTGTTATTGAATTACATGGCCTCTTAATTGTCTCCTTTTCCTTGAAGACTAAGTCAAAGCAACTCTTTAGTTTGTCAGTCCCCTTGCTGTCTGTCAGAGTTGACTTTTCTGACTGAGCCTGTGTCAGGTGATGCTCCTCCTTCTCTCTCTCCCACTGACTCTGAAGGAATTCACCCTCCATTGCTGGTTTTATGCCTTAAAGGTGTATTTTGGGGGGCCACCATGGTCCCTAGAGGGAACTGCTCCCAGTTGCATGGAGGGGGTCAGCCAGAGTAGAGGGGAGGAGTGGCCTGGCCTGCATCCATGGTGGACAACTGAGCTTCCAGAAGTGCTCAGTCCGAAGTGGAAAGTCTGGCTGAGAGTGACATGGCCAAAGTCTCTGGTCTGATGGGCAGAAACAGCTCTTTCCAGTCCAGAAACACCCTCACTTCCATGCGGAACTCCTCCTGGTTAGCACATCAACCATGTCTCCCTGTGTGCCTCAGCATCTCCTGGATGTTGCACATAACCTCCTGTGTTACTGGTGCCATGCTGACACATGGTGGGGACTTGAAGTGGGAAGCCTCTTCCCTCTCTGTATAAGGAGCAATGGCCATGCCTGGCTCAGGGCTTAGGCTTGGGTTCAGAGCTAGGACAGGGTCTCCTAGCCAGTAAGCAGCCACCTCGTGGATGTGGCCATGTACCTGCATGGGGGACTGTGCCCATGGGGCAGCCAAACTTCAGGACACCAACAGTTTCTGGCAGCAAAGTAATGAAGGCTCTTAATGCCAGTGGGGTCAAGATTCACGTAGTGAGGGCTAAATGCTACTTAAGAGGCAAACACTATTGTTCTTATATTGCGTGAGAGCTGTCTCTCCAAACAGTCTGATTTCCTTCTCTGGGACTCTCTACAGAATACAGTGGTGGTCCCACTTTGAATGAGGATGCAGGGATGCCCTGGATCCAGCAGTATCAGACCTCAACTGACAGGATCAGCCCTGAGCAACAGCGAGACCAGAGACATGAAGGTAAGAAACACAGCTCTGATGCCCTGCTCAAGTAGCTTGGTCTTACTGACTGGAGACCCCTGGAAGGGGGTCCCCTGCTTTGCATCAGACCCAGCATCCAGGCCACATCTTTTCTCCCCACTGCAGGCAGTTTGCACCATCTGTGCCCTCATCAGCTCTGGAGCTGCAGTACCCTCCTTAGAAAACACACTTTACAGCATAAATCTGTGTCTTAGCAAGAGCCTGGTGCCAGTTGCACAGGTGTGAACTTACCTCCTCCCTGGCAATGCATCATCCATCTGTGACATAGACCCCAGTCCCATAGGCTCCTCCTTTTCCTACCTTTGACTGTCTGAAATGAGTCAGTGCTACTTGAGTATTCCCATGGGAAGCTGCAGGAATAGTCTTGTCTGAGAGTGCAGCTGCACTTGAGGAAGGCAGGATCCGGCCCACGGAGGCTGACATATGGTAAGGCAATATATGTTTCCCATATGCAGATCCAAAACGTCTTCCTACAAGGTGCAGTGTTACATTGATTGTATTACTGGATTATCAAATGATTAAAGCCATTAACAATCCACTCTTGAGCAATCAACGGAACAATGTTTAGTTGCCTTGCAGTAACAATTAAAAGATGAAGCAATTTGCAGTAATTAGGTAGTAGCTGGAAAAAGTAGTCCTCATTAAGAGAAGTTAAAAAGACTCTTTCTTATGGCTGAGCTGAACCTAGCAGGCCCATTGTACTCCTCCTCGCTCTCGCTCCTTCCCCCTCCTGCATTTATAGGAAACAATCTGTTCTATTTCAGCCTTTTATTCTGGAAAAGATCAAAGGGATGGATTTGCTGTCGGGGGCGGTGGGAATTGCGGGACCACAGTGCTGGGGTTTGGGAGCTCCTTTTCATGGGGGAGCTGTCCTGAGTCGGTGCCTGTTGTGTGAAACCCCATCAGAGTCTCAGCAGTTTCTAGCAGGGAAGGTTCTTGGGATCAAGCGCTTGCGGAGGCACATCCCTGATTCTCCCTCTCCCTCAGCCCCTTGCAGAGGACGATGCATCACATCCAGGCCTGTGTCGTCTTGGCAGTGAGCAGGCAGGGGTAAGGCTCAGCAGTAGACCTGGTTGCTGGAGCAGATGATGCTGTGTTTTTCTCATGGCACTGCAGAGGGGTTGGAGCTGCTGCACCAGCCATGGGGTGCTGCCGCATGGGGATGGTGCAGCTACCACAGGTACGCGTAGATGGGCTCACATGAGGACTCTGGTACATGAGGAGAATGTGCATCCTCAAGGCTCAAGGAAAGAGAATAAGGGTCTAATGCTAATTTTCTTCATGCTTATGTAGCTGAGCTCAAGTGTTTTGGGGTAGTGAGTCAAGATTTTGGAATACTTGATGCTCATTGTACCACTGTCCTCATCTTGCATCACTGTGCTGGTGACCAGTGGTGTTTGCTTTAAGGGAAAGCTCGTCTATATATGCATATTATTACTAGGCTTTGCTGGGTGTCAGTGGCTCAGAAGATGCTCTGTGTCCCCCTGCAGCAGAAAAGTAGACGTGTCCCTCTTCTGAGTCCAGCCTCCAGGCACGCACTTGATTGATGTTTCCTTTATGTTTTGTTTTGGGGATGAGGGATGTGCTTTGGAGCACAGGCTCTGTAAGAAACCTGGGTGTGCAAAGTGAGTGACCGCTGTGGAAGGGTACTGAGGGCCTTTCAGTAACAGGTTTGTCAGATCCGAAGCCTGTGCAGGGGTGGGCATGTTACTTCCCTGATTAACAATCTCCTTGGTGGCAGTGTCATCATCCCGTCTGGGTGGTTCTGCTGCAGAATGTCGAACAGATTTTCTGCCTGAAGGTACAAGTGGAGATGCTCAGGTCAATAAGTAATTACAGGAATGGGATCTGGCTTGTACCCTGGGATTCCCTCTCCTGCTCTGGCAGATAGAGCAGTGGCCAGGATCTCCTCTGGCTGTTGCAGACAGGGCTTTGATTTACTGCACCACCCAAATGGCAGCTGGTCTGTGGCCTCCAAACCCTGTGTCCCTGGAGAAATGCCATCGATCTCCATATGGGGTTTGTAACTATGCTGATGGTGCCCAAGAGCTCACAGACAAAGTGGAAACAGTAAGTTCAGAGAACCAACCTAGTTCAGGGTGCACACAAATGGAGTTGCCACTTGCCTGCAACTCCCTGAAGCAGAAGGCGGCACTAAGTGGCTTCCACCACATTCTATGTAGCACATATAAATGAATGGGGAACTTGGGCTATATGATTCCTAACACCATGTACAGACTTTAGAGAGAATATGGCGAGGGGGAAGGGCCTAGATTGCTACTGGTGATGCAGCACCAGTATGTCCTCCTCTCCTGTGTCCATATGGAGAACCATCTGGTGGCAGGATGCAGCCTGTGCCTTCGCACTTCCCTGGAACACGCAGCTGCTGGGATGCGTGTTGCCATTTGAGGCACAGAAATTAGAACTTAGATCCTGTAAAGTTGTCATGAACGACATGAACTGATAGGAGACGATATTCTTTAGCAAACTACTGCTGTCACGAATAGAAAATGAGAATGGATTGAGCTACATCAGGGCTGTGAGAGTAAATCATCTGCAGCTTCTGGAATGTTTAGAAATATGAGGATACCCTGAATGCATCCTTTGCTGATGGGAAGAGCGGAGTGAAAAAGGCATTTAAGTAGTGGATAGACAGGAAGGACGTGGTCACTATGATTAGAGAATCGGAACAGCATTTAAAATGATGATCACAAATACCTCAGACAACAGGATTTGGGCTCTTTAAATACGGTAATACTCTTGTGCATGTTGCCTATAGCTCTTTTGACCTTCAGTCTCACGGCTGGAACAGGGCTGACACCAAACAGGGGCTGTTGCACATTGAGCGCTGGGTGTGATAGATGTAGATCAGACAGATTTGTTCCTAAGTTCAATGAAAGATGACCATGGATTACAATGCAGGTGTAGCAACGAGGACCCAACTCCATACATCACTATCACTAATCGACATTACAGGGTGCTGCATGGATACATCATCCATTTTGTGCCCAAAGCTCATGCAAACCAAGCATTCCCAACAGGAATCAAGACTGGGGTCTCCAGGATGTGCTGCTGGACGGGGCTGTAAGGTCAGTGTGGTTACACCAGGTCTCAGTGAAGTAGCATGGCTGTTGTTGGGGTCCCTGGTGCTCCTTGGCTGAGGTGCCCATGGGGATGTGTGTGCAATGAGGATGCTGACACTGGGTCTTATTGCACAGCTCAGCATGCGGCATCAACTGCCTTGTGATGGTGGCTGGTGGGTTGAAACCCAAGTGCAAGGCTGCTGCTTAACACATGGCATCAGAATGAGCCCCTCAGCGCTATATCTACAGCGTGTGGATGGCAATGGGAGGACTTGCACTGATGGTGCTTTTACTTTGGTTCAGCAGAGGTATTGTAGGAGTTGGGCACAAATGCTGGTGATGGACTAGTGTTAGACTTGTCTATATTTATGCTGCTGGCTTGGCATTCAGACTGCTTCCCAGAGTAATGGCCTCTGCCCAAATAATTTATTCCCAATTCCAGCAGTGTGTGTGCATCTTTGCCTTTTATTCACAAATAAAAGTTATGTGGGATGCCGCCTTACAAGAACAGGGATATATTTAGTGATTCAGGTGGTGTTATAAAGCATGAAAATGAAGCTCATGTTGTCAGTCAGTGGAATGCTGAGATGTATTTATATCTTTGGTCATAATTTCCTTGCTTTAAAATACCTGGTTCTGGGTGGGAAGTTGCCCAGGAAAAGCAATAGTGCTTAAAGAAGAAATAGAATAGTGATGCTTTAATAAGAAATGAAATAGAGATGCTGCATGTGTGTGTATAGGTAGGTATATATAATGTATACTTTGTAATGTCTATTTATCTGTCTATACTAGCTTTTTAACCAAATATACTGTCTGTGCAAGATAGAACCTTGTACTTTGCTGAGTTTGTTAGGAATTTTCAAAGCCTGAGCATGTCATATGAGTACTGCATTGACAATACATGTTAATGATGAGGTTTTTTGTTCTACTGGGGCCAGACACCCTCTTATACTGGGCAGCATAGATCTGCCTCCAGCAGCTTACAGTGCTGCTGAGAATTAATAGAAATAGGTTATTCCCATTCTGGAAATGAGGATAGATGATATATTTGGTACTACCCAAATCTGCAAGCAAGTAGAAAACTGAGGCTGCCAGTGCACTCCCTCCAAGCACTGCAGATATGAGTCTGTCCCACCTTTTGTCTGTATCTAAGGTTTCCAAGGGTTTTTAAGTCATGAGCACAGTTTGGCACAGTTCTATGGTTCTTTTATGCCAATCTTGAAAGCAGTAATTATATAATTGCTTGCAAAATCACTGATAGGAAAGATTATCCAGGTCCTTGTTCTGATTGCTACTACAGTTAGATGTCCTGGAATGCCTTTCAGACTGCTGTCCAAGCTGCTGGGTAGCAGGGGCTGTACCCAGCTAGACATGAAGTGCTCCAGGCGGGTCCTACCACACCATCATAAAGACCACCATACTCCTGGCTTCATCCCTGCATGGGTTCCCATGTGCAACAAACACAAGAGGGGAAAACTAAGCCCAGGGGTTCACAGTAACGGATGCTGACTGCCATGACCAGCTCCCATGTGCTGTTTGGCCACAGCTATTGGGGAACAACATGGTTTGGGTGCATGAAGCAGACTGAGTGCTTCCACCCTCTGATTTATGCTAGCACCACTTGTCCCTCTCCCCAGGAAAAACAAAAGGCATGTCTGTCAGCAAAGGAGAAGCCTAGATCCTGGTTCCAGACATCCTCCAGCCTGGATAAGCTTCCTTGGCTGGTGGTTTGGCATTAGTTGCCATTAGGGCTGGTGCTAGCACAATGACGGGCAGCCGGGGGCTGCTGAAAGACTGGTCAGCTCATGACTACTCGGTCATATTCACATGGACTAATGTGAATATGACCAAATGTGAATTCATACGGACTAATTCCTGGTTGTAATGGTAGCTGCTCAGCAGCACGTAGAGAACACAGAACATGGGGATTAATTAACTGTGTGCTTCTCCATAGCAGTTATTCTGCTGATGCCCTGGGCACCGCAGTGATAGTGCTCGCCTTCTCGAAGCGTCAGGGTCAGCCCTGCCTTTCTGCTGCCGAGATGCTGGGACATGGCTTTGCCTCTGTTCCTGCATTTTCCTTGGCTGAGAAGGCAAAGGCTGTCCCTCCAGAGGCAGGGAATGCCGGGCTGGCTCCTTGTGAGGAGGCTTGACCTGCCTGAGAGCTCTCTGCATCCGCAGCAGGAGGTTACTTCTCCTCTACTTGATCTTGTACTTTCATCTTGCCCTTGCCATGCAAATAAGCTGGGACATGGTGGAGTCGGACCAGGAGCTGGCCAGCGGCTCTTTGCATATGCAGTTGTTTGATGTCTGCTCCCCCTGTGTTGATCTAAATGTAGCTGAGAACTTTCTGCACATCTGAAAGTCATTTCCATAAAACTTACCCAAACTTCTCCTAAATGCTCCCTTGTCCCTGCAGCTCTCGTGGAAAGGTCAAGTTGTTCTCCTCAATGTATTGATTATGCATTTCTCCTCCTATTGATCTGGTTCAAGACTGTCATGATAGGTGTCCTGGATACTAATCCTGAAATGCATATTCTGAGGCTGCAGGAAAAGAGGAATCATCTCCTCAAAGTGCTTTAAGGTTTGCTGTTTTTTTACGTGACAGCCAATGCTTTACCCCCACAGAACAGCCCTGAAAGCTTGGGGAAATGATAATTCCTTTGATTTCAGGATTTTTGATGTTGGGTTTTTAAGGGAACAACAAAGCTGTGGTGACTGTGTGCGGCTTGAAAGGAGGAAGCGTGTTTTCCCATTCCAGCTTTGTAAAAGAGTATCTCTTTTGTACCAAAACACAGAAGGAAAAACATCATCTTGGTTGAGACCTGTCCACATGTAATTGAGCAGAAGCCTTTCTGGTTGAGCCTCAGCAACCCTTTCCAGCCAGAAGGAGCTGTAATTCTTATATCTGATGAAAGGCAGTGGTTTATTGGTAAATCTTCCTTCCTTTTACTATGGAGCAGAGGACCCATGGTGGCTGATGTGTTTGGCTGAGTTATGCTCCGTGATGCCCTCATGGCTCTGCTGGTAGTTGAGTTTCACTTTCTTATACCATGTTCAGCCCAATTGTCAGCTTCATTGGTGAATTCCTTTCAAGCTGCAGGATGCAATGTGGTAGTTGGCATTGTTCCCTGCACAAGTGCTGGAAAAGAGGCAACAGGGGATTGAAATATCCCCTCTGTAGGGGCTTCTTGCAATGCAGTGGGCAGGAGCAGAGGAAAAGGAGCAAGACTCAAACAAAGTCTATAGTTGAATATGCTCCAAAGGCTTGGCAAGCTGGTGGGAAGGAAACCCCTGGGCTGGGAGCAGGGCAGTCATCACTGGGAAGAGTGATGATGGAACAGTTCACGTTCACCATAGGAAGCAGGTACTTTAGAAAGAACACGTGGCTTGGTTATGTTTGAGCACAAGAGGATGGTTCCCAGCAGCACTCCCGGCAGATCTCTGTTGTGCCCTATAAAGCAGGGGTTGGATCCATGATATATCCGCTCAGCACACAGAGATCCTGGAGGAGGAGGAATGAAGTGACCAGGACAAAGCTGCTCCTGCAATGTGTATTGGTTCAGATGATGTGGACAATAGGCACGGTATGGGCTGTCTGACCATACCACATGGGGATGAAAGGGAAGCAGATGCCAACCTCCTGCAGACCCAACCGAAACTGTTGGTAGTTAAGGAGTCACCAAGAAGATGACGATTGGAGCAGTCTTTGCTGTTGCCAGTAGAAGAGTTTAATGTGTAAAGACCTTGTGCCATCTAAGACACGTGAGACTTTGCAGGTTGGAAGCAGAAGCAACACCACAGGCTTGGAGAGGATGCTTGTCAATAGCTGCCTGTATCAAGGAGGTGCCAGCTCCAGCCTGGCACAGCCCCTCGCTGCTACTGCGTGGGGTTTGCTCAGCATGCTCCAAGGCAGAGCAGGGCTGCAAAGGCAACATTGATTTGAAATTTAAATCCAATGTAGTAACTTAAGCATTTTGAAATGCCTCTGAATCAATGAAAATGATTGAAGGCAAAGCCCAGATGGCCACATAGCTGTATCATATAATACCAGCCAAAGGTTGACTTTTTTTCGGAGCAAGGGTGTCTTTTAACACAGATTTAGTCTTCAAAGAATTTTAAATGCTGCAAAGCACTCATCCTGGCAAAAGTCTCTAATAGGAGCCTTTTTTCTGCCCCCCTTCGTAATTGTCTGTGCTGTCACTGGGATTGTAATCTAATGCTTTATGGATGTTTTTCTGCTTCATGCTTCCTAGTGTTCCGGGAGTGAGCCATGTGCATTGGTGAGCCCAGGCACCAGAAGCAGATCTGGTTGAGAATGCAGGGATTGTCTGTCTGAGAATGCACCCAGGGTCTCCCAGGATCTTTGCCACAGAAGACTATTGCAGTGGTTCTGGATGGGTAAGGCAGAAGATACTAGACATGATGCATGTATGATGTATGTACTTCATGAGTACTTAGGATTTGGTTTTGGAGGCTAATCCTACTAATACTTTGCTACCCATTTGTGGGTGTCCTGGTCGGTGCAAACATCCCTGGAGAAGGCTGACCAAAGCCTGCTGGACAAGGTGAAAGTCATTGTCTCTGATCACACACCAGGGACTTGGAGAGACAAGGAGTGAGGGACCAAGATTTGTTATGGTACCTCAGAGGTCCTTGCACTGTTGAAGCTGTGAATATATGGGATTTGCTGAGGGTACTGAACATGATAGAGGAAATATCATGGAGATGCTGTCTAAAGGCTTGACTAAATCCTTGCCCATGTGTGCCTGGGGAATCTTCCCAGATGCATCTCTATTTAAGGTAAAGAAGAGCTTCCACCCCTTGACAGACAACACCGTGCGCATGAAGAAGGCATTTTGGATGCAGTTGTGCTTTTGCTTAACAGCATAGGGAAAAGAGCTTTCTCCAGTTTCTTTTCAACCTGCTATTAATCATTTCCAGACAGTGATGTCTCCCACCTCTTGTGGGAAACAGTGAATAACTGTCCCCTTTACTTTTCCTACATGACATTCCTGATTTTATAGCCTTCTTAAGTGTCCCTTTCCCACGGGTAAGGAATCGCAGCTCAGGTAATGGCTTCTTGGATGGGAGCCCCTTCACAGCTATGGTCACATCCGTACTCTTTATGTATCGTTTCCAGCTGAATGTGTCCAGAAGCTGCAGACCAGAACAGCACGTTTCCCATTTCAAACACAAACACCCTCAGCGGGGCAGGTCCCTGCAGATAACCTCCCCCATTGAAGTACTGACCATTTATTCCCTATTTGAGCTTTGTTTCTATTGAACAGTTGTTATTTCAAGAGAAGTTCTTTACTTTTGCCCCATGACTCTTTGGCTTCTTTAAAGCCCTTTAGTGAGAAGCATTGCCATAGGTTACAGCAGCTGGACCCCCCCCCCCCTTAATCCCCCTTAAACCAGTGACTCTGCAGAGTGTCTGTTCTGAGAAGTGACCTGTGCAGATCAGCCTATGGAAAACAGCTAGATAGGGTGCTTACAAATGGGTTATGTCTTAATCTCTGCCTCGCATCCCAAATTCCCAGGTTTCCACTAGCTGTACAAGGACAAGAACCCAAGTGTAAGGTGCTCAGCTATTGCAGTGGTAAAGACTATACATACATGTATATATAAAGATTATTTCTGCCTTTAGATTGGGATAAAAATTCCAAGGGGTCCATTTGGGACCACCCAACCTATAGGTATTATTGAGCTGGAATCCTGTCTTCTGAAAGGTTGTAAGGTTGCGATTGTGTCTCAGCAGCTGCTCGAGGAATTGTATTTTAATGTGGTTTATTTTCCTCTGATGGCTCTCAGTAGGCACACACCCACATGAGGCTATTCGAAATGATAGTATCATTGCATTTGAACCCCTAGTAAAAGGGCGGCTTTCAGCAATTGAATTCATATGTTCGGTTCTGATTTTTTGGTGGTGTTTTGTTTCTGTATACAAATTAAGGTCTCTGCCGGTACAAATACAGCTTTCTAGTAAGCCTGGAGGTGTTGAAATGAAAATTAGAGCTGTGCAAAGCTGTTTTCTTTAATAAGCTCTGCAAGGCATGGGCTTGAGCTTGCTACAACCTGAAAGCTCGGTGTGGAATGGAAGCAAACCCTGAATTACAGCGGGGCTCCCACTAACACAGTGGAAGAGTGGGATACTTGTGAGTGGTGTGTGATGTGGGCAAGGGGAGCTGGCTCTCAGAGGCAGCAAATTCACCCTCAGGTGCCAACTGCCCTCTTACATGTTGTACAGTCGGGTGAAGTTGGGGTTCAATAAAAGTCAAGGTGAGTTTGTGGTTTGTGGTAGCTGTTGGGCCCTTTTTCACTTATTAGGGGTGTCTGTGTTAGGATGTGTTGTCTGGGATTCTCCTGAGGACTGACTGTTTTCCTGATGACCTGAAGCAAGTCACCAGGATGCCTCTTTGTCCCTCAACACACAAAAGCAGTGTTCATGTGTCTTTCCTATGGAGATGAAATTTTGACCCCTCTGATCCATCGCAGCAGGGTAGGAGCAGTACAGACCCTGAGCCCTCTCCTTATATGAAGTCATGAACTGGAAAAGCAGCAAATCCTGCTTCACTTTCCACATCTGGGTATGGTAATGAGATATCCATGTCTCGAATGATAATGTTTTAATACAGACACATGAAACTTCCTGCCTTGAGACACAGAATGATCTGTAACTATTGGGGATTACAGTTGAATGTTCCTGTTGGGGGAGTTTGGATCCTCGGGCTGCTCATGGGATTCTAATACTCTTGTTTGGAACAGCTGGTGCTAGTGGAAGTGCGTTGTATGAGACAGGCAACAGGCATTGCCTTACCCCCATTCCTCTTTTCATGCATTTTCATTTTCCCCTGTGGGAGATGTGTTTGTGTTTCAAGAGACCAGCAGAGAGAAGGTGACAGGGACTGTCAGTGGGAAGACTGAAAAGGGAGGCAAGAGAGCCCATGGAACTAGGAATGCAGCAGGGAGGCAGAGCAGAAACCAGAGACCTGGAGATGCCTTGAGCAAGTGGGGCATTCAGGGGGCCATGAGTGATGGGAGCAAGGGGAAGGGCAGACGGACACAAGCTCCAGAGGGAGACGAAAAGCTGGGTATAGGTGAAAACAGAGGGGAAGAAGACTGAAATGGAGAGTGGGTGCTGGACAAGAAACAGGCAGGGGCTGAACAGGAGGAGAAGCCTGCACTGCATGGGAACTGTGCACCAGAATGGGGAAGGAGCAGTCTCCCTGTTATTACCATAGCATCAGCCACAGACTCTAGGTGTGCAGCAGGACCCTAGTGTGCATGTTGCTGTACAAAAACTCGTCCCCACCTTCCAAAACTCTTAACTTACAAGATGAGACAAGCAGAAATGCAGACATTGAGGTGGAAAAGTCAAGGATAATGAGACCACAGTCTGTACATGCTACTCACCTTCATAGATGCTGTTTGCAATGCATTAGCAGTTTAATCAATGCCTACCTTTTTGTAGCACAAACTGGCATCTCAAGGAAATGTTTGGGGAGGACAACAAAGTGGATGTTTACAAAGACTGCAATCATGAGTGTCAGCTTGGGCTGGGAGTGATGACTTTGTACACGTGGAGATGTACCAGTTATGTTCAGTGCAATGGGGATCTGGGGTATGGAAAGGCCGCTCAAACCGGTAATATGGTCAGGGAACACAGCAGTGTTCACTGAGATTTAATTCCTCGAGATCAGGGGAGATGTCATGTTAATGGCAGGCTGAGATAATGAGGGCACAGACAACAGCTCTGGTTGTGTTGCTGAGTGCCAAATGCAAGCAGACATAATGCAGAAGTCTTAAAATTCAGATGTGCTCTGGGTAAGGGGTTGTAAAGTCTCCAAGGGGAAACTGGTGTCTGAGAAAGGTGACTTAATGACCAGCAGCACAGTGACTGCATTAAGGCAAGGGAGTGACCACAGGAGGTCAAGGGATGTCTTTCCCATAGGGATGAGATTGCTATGGAGCTGCTGACCTGCAGGTGCCTTTCCATGGCATCCCTGCAAATGAGCGCATGAGCTCTCCCTCTTCAAAACTAATGACTCCTGCAGGCACTTGAAATGCTCCCTGTGAAGGCTTTTGTGCGCACCACAGCAGGTGGGAACTAGGTTTTGAGTATGTGAAGAGATGGAGCCTTCCCAGCGTTGGCACTGACTCTGGTTTGAGCCAGTCAGTGGGTACAATGCAGTGTCTAGCTGCTCCTGGGGAGGGTCTGTAGCATATGTGGGGAGAAAGGACACTCGATGTAGCTCTGGCATGCAGCAGCAGCATAGAAGATGCTGTAGCTCTGGTTGCTGGCCTGGGAAGTCTCTCTCTTCCCTGGGGAAGCAGGAGAAAAAGAGCATTGATTCCATTGAGGCGCAGTCCCTGGGACCCCGTGGGACTGAGGCACCTGAACAAACCCATCGCTTCAAGGGGAGAAGCTGGATCCACTGCTCTCGGGGAAAACGAGGGCAGTGTACAATGGAAGGAATAAGTTATCTGTCTGCGTGTAAGAAACACTCTTTCAGCACAGGAAAGATTCGCCCTGGGGCAAGAGAAGAGATAACTCTAATCACCACCCACCTGCTCCTCTCAGGCATCCTTATTCATGCCTTGCTTCAGCATGGTGCTTCACCAGCTGCAGCAGGCTGAGATGAAGGACTGCAGCACACAGCTCCTCCATTTACCCTCCTTTGATCCTCCCAGAAACCTCCCAAACAACTGAGCAGAGGGATATGGCAGGGTTACTGCTGCTCCATGGATGCAGAGTGCAGGTGTGCAGTGCAGGCTCACAGCTGCCGAGGCAACCTGTGCTTATCCCCAGCTGGGCAAACATCTGCTTCGATGCTTGAACATGATTATTCTGTTGGTCATTCATCCTGCATATCCCAGGATATTGGAGGGGAAAGGGAGGGAATCCAAAGCCCTTAACTGTGAGGAACAAACCCATAGCACTGGCTTTTTATTCAGCATCTACATCCTCAGTTTGGCAGCCAAAAGTCCCCACTTTAAGGATAAAGCCTGTTTGCTGGCACCTGCTTGTAACCCACAATAACTTTAAAGAGAGCTGTTCAGTTGTGCATTTTTTAGGGCTGGGAAATGGTTAATTTCCCATGTATTTCTCTGCATACTTCCCATACTGCTCCACTTTATGCAGTGTCATTCATCAGAGTGAGAGGGGATCACCCATGCTGGGCCAGGGATCACATAAATGCCGTGGTCCAGCTCTGTCAGTGCTTTGCCATCCTCCTCACGTGCATCCTCTGGGATGCTCTGGGACAAGGCATCTCAGCCTGTCTCAGGAGCACCATTAAGGGAGAAAAGCTGGCAGGTATCAGTTTTGAGCTGTTCTTATCTGATTTGTTGTGAAAGTCACCCCTTTTGATTTAGGTGGTGCTGATAGTGAAAGAGAAAACACGTGTTTCTAAAACAATGGCAATGAAAACATTTCTTGTCAGGAACTGTAGTTTATTGTCTGACTGCTTGAAAGGTAGAATATCCAGCAGGGAAGGCACTGTATCATCATAAAGAAAATGTGGATTATACAGTACGACACTAACTTCCCAGGTAATGCTCAGAGCTACTTCTGAGCACAAGTTATATGGAGCTGTTTGTGCTCAGCGATGATGCTTAACCCCCTTCATCACCCAAGGTTTTTCAGACCTGGGTTTCTAGATGTGAATATGGCTGTGGCTCTCACTTTTTGTTTCATATTATCTCTTGGCCTGGGGCTTCTCTCCAGGGAAAGACTCTGAGGTTTTGTTCAACACTTCCTTGCTTTCCTGCATTAGGTGGCCTTCACAAATGCCATCTCCAATGAGACATCTCTTGAGGTACCTGAGCAGGATCAGCACTTGAGTTCATATTTGCTGCTTGAGACAGAGCACAACTTTGGTTTCACTTCTCAGAAGGAGCTGCTGCTCACAGCACACCCAGCATCTCTCTGCCCCTCTCATTTCACTGCCAGGGCTCTTTTCCTGATCCTGTTTGACAATATTTTCTTTCTCCATTTGGCAAATCAGCTCACCTCGAAGCCTTATCATATTTAAATGTTTAACTGCTCTCAGACCTTAATTAAGAGTAGTAGCAGCAGCAGTAGCTGCAGGAATAGCAGTGATTTCTCTTATCTTAAATTTTAATGGCTTTTGTACAAGGCTTTGCAGGAGCGGTGATTAATGGCACCCAGAGAGGCTCAGGTAAATGTTTCTCCACACTGTTTTTTGCCCTTTCTGTTCATGGCCCCTTCTCCTGACTTATGAAAAACTAAAAACTCCATTTAGAAATAATTCTGTGATTATATTTCTTTTTTTCTGGGGTTCAGTAGGTGCTTCATACAGCATTTAATCTATGTGTTGAATAGGAGCTGATCTCTTAAAGACCAGCTCTTGGTGGTGTCCATGCCAACTCAGCTTTGCTTTGAGCAGTAATTACTAATATTGTTGGTAGTCTCCAAGGATTCCGTAGGTTTTGGCTAACCTTCAGGGTTTTTTCATCTCTTGTACCAGGCTGAAAGGAGTAGATGGACTTTTCATTTGGTAGAAACATCAGTGCCTGAAGTTTTATTGGTTTAGGTTTGTGGAATGGGTCATGGAGGCACAAGATATGAAACATCTCTTTACATTCGCAGCGAGACAGTTAACAGTCTTAAAACCAAAAAATAACAACAATAAGGAAAAATACAACATTAAAAGGCACAAAACCCCTCAGTTCAAGTGGCAGGATCATGATTATTCTCTGGCACAGCATATACTTGTGGCTTGTAACCATGTCCACCAGATAGTCAGCAAAGTGTAGACATCGTCAGAGTGGAAGTAAGTGAACGTGATTCATAGCAAATCCTCCAAGATAAGCAGCAGATATCAAGGTGATTAAACTGTCAATAAAGCAAAACACAGAGAGGGGAAAGCAAGTGGATTTCAGTACATGCCCAGAAACTAAACCTATGCCACAAAGCAGAGCAACTGTTTACATCAATAACACCTCTTGAGTTTTAGCATGAACCAGGATCCCACACTACACTGATCCTGAGCAAGAAATGCCTCTGCATTAAAGACCTTATGATTTAAACATTAGTCAGGAGACAGGAGATGGGCAGGAGCAGACAGACAAATGTATGTGTGGTATCAGTAAGGATGCTCAGTGCAGGCTGGCCCAGCACAGCCACAGCCTACCCCTTGTCATTTACTTACCTTGTAAGCAACATGGCGAAGGCATTGGCATTTTGACAGCGTGTGTATCATGCAGAGATCTTCCCAAAACGTTAATTAAGCATCACAGAATCACAACAGCATCACTACAATAATGGTTTTGCAATGAGGAGCTCTGCGATGCTGGGCTGGGTAGCCCAAGGCTACTTGACTGTGCAGCAGCATAGTTTGGGGATGAACCTCATCATCCTCATCATCACTGTGCTGCTCGTGTCTCCCAGCTGACTGCACAGAGAGATGATTATGAGAGGATTTACCTGTATTTCAAAGAATGTGAACAAAGGCAATAGCAAAAGCAAAACTTTAGATGAAAGTGTGAAGAAAAATGAGAATACATTTCTGATATTCTTAGACTCACACTATTGTCATCCTGTGTTGGAACGAGCTCAGATCTTTGCTCCCAGGGTTTTGGGGGTTTTTTTTTTGAGCTATACAGAAGCATCTCTGCTTCCTCTTAGCTTGGCACAGTCTAAGATTAGCATGTGAGTGCCTCTGGCTTACAGAGCCTAGTTGTACACATGCCTTCTTTCTAGCTCATCAGAGCACCGGGTCCAGGTTTTGACAAGTTGTTTCACTTTAGTCAGCTATTCATGCAGTGATGGACTTCTGCGGAACCAGTACCCTACCTTGGGGTATTTTCCTCCCTAATAACAGGAATGTGGTGTTAAATCTAAAATACTTTAAACAGATGTTTTCAGGCTAGGAAAGAGAGCAGCCTTTGATGATTTTTATTTTGTCTTTCTGGAAACCTAAAGTGTTTCCTACGCCTTACGACCACAATTCATTTCTAAGTGATTTTCCCTTGACCAATTTCCATTTATCATTTAAATAATCTAGCAACAAAGAGGATGAGGTATTCTGCAAGAAGGTATATGACTCTGTAATCATTCTACCTTCATATCCCCTTTGGGGGGAATTGTTAGAGATGAAATGACCTTGCTGGCTATCAAGCATTACCATTGTAACACGGATGGATAATACGGTACCCCTGACACAGAGCCAAAGGCAGGTTGAGCTGAGTGTGCTGTACCCGAACCTGAAAATGACAGGGACTTGATTAAAACGAATGTGAGAAAGAAGAGCAGGAGTGATGGGAGCTCTCCGCTGGCTTGCGGGAGAGTGGGGAATCTAGCTGTGATGTATCACCTTTACTGTACTTCTCATTTGGGCCATGATGAGGGGAATTTACCACCTTCACTGTCCTCCCAAGGGACACTGTTCTGTTCTCTGTGTGGTCATTAGGAGGAAACTGTGCCTCATGGATTGAAAGTGCCTGCCACTGGCATCCTGCACAACAGTGTTTCACACCTACAAAACTCAGTTTCCCTATTTGTCTGATGGCGAATATTGTCCATCTTTTACACAAGCTGCTGAGAGCTTTGGCTGGTGAACTTGAAGCATGCTCCATCATACAAAGCTACATGGAATAGTCAATTCTATACATTAGCATGACTATTTATTTTCCCTCCAGAGAGTCCTAAAGCAGTCGAGAGGGTACTTCAGCACTTATTTGCTCAACTTTTGGGTTGAAAAACTTACATAACATCTTTGATTTTTATATTCCCAAGAGCTCTCTTCACATTTCCTGGGTAAGCAGCCATCTGTGGCGCATAGCACTGTAGAACAGTGCCTAACAGAGCTGAAAGTATAGAGTCAGGAAAAGACCCTGTAGACCCTCAGACCTGAATCTGGCCAAAGCAAATTCACCTTGAAGGCTTTTGCTCTTAAGCAGCATATCTTATCAGAAGTGATATGGGTGCTTTAATGCCCCCCAAGAGGATATGTTGCCCCATTGCAAGTTTCCTTACAGACTAATTGAGAGTGCTAAGGGTTCTTACCTGACCTCCAGTGATGAGGACTTTGGCTGTAGTCATGGCTGGCGTGACTGAACAGTTACTTGTATTCTTTAAAAGCAGTGTTCTATTTAAGATGAGAGTTTGCAGAGGGAATAGCACAAGATGTTTTCTCTGGATACCATCTTCCTTTAAATAAGCAGTACTGGGCCTGGGCTTTCAGGAAGAAAAATAAACAGAGAGGATGACCAAGAATTAACTTCCTCAGATGCAGGAAAGCAGGGCCAGGGGCACAGCTCTTGACAGGAGCCATGCCAGGACATGAATCTGAGGGGAGAGGAGTGGTTCTACTCATCACATTGTGTTCGTGCCATCAGGATGCACTTGCTGCTGAGTATCCTGCTGACGGAGCAGAGAGGTTCTGAAGTCCTCCAAACTTCATTTTCTGGTTCATCCTCGGGAATAGTTGTGCAAAGAGCATGATTTATTGTGACTGTTATGGTGATCTAGTGGTGAAATTACAATGATGGATCATACTTAATTATGATCATTAAAAGGCATCAAAAATGTAATCGGCTGTTCATCATATACCTTATAAAGGGGAAAAATACCTCAGGATTTGAAAGACTGGGACTCTAGGTGTTGATAAAATTAGAATATGTTTTATTCATGCTGTGACACAGCGCTCTTTCTTCACTGATCTCTTTGTCCGGGCGTTTCACTTCAGAGCCTTTGGGGAAGGATTTGAATGAGACTTTAATGATGTATAAACAACCATGGGTCCTGTTTTTCCCACCAGCCCCATGGGGCACAGGTCTTACCCCACATTAAGGAAATCCACGGGGCTCCATCCATGGGGAGAACTTGTGCAACAACACAAGCAGCAGATCAGCACCTTGGCACAAGCTGTTTGGCTTCTGGAAGATGCAAATTTACCCCCATTTGACCTTGATTAAAGTCTAGCACAGCTTAATGAGGCAACATAAAATGCAAGTCAAATGTTCAATAGGGAAAATCTTGTCAGACATAAGGAACAATTGGGATCAAGTCAGTCAGGGCTTCCTTGGGCTTTTAATGACCTGTTAGATTCAGCTGTACTGTAGGGTTTTATCAGGAAAAGAAAAAAGTGATAATGACTGAAGGGAGCATCATTAGTATTGGAGTGAAATGGCTAATGGCTCCAGATTGCTCACAGGTGTCAGAGAAGAAAAGTTTCTCCCTAGGCAGCCAGCTCTGTGATCACCACGAGCATTATTATTTGCACTGCAGGAGTGCTTATCAAGGTTAATGGAGACACAGCCCCCTTTTTGCCAGGGAGCCATCGGGATGTACACGAAGGAGAGGAAATGGGAAGTGCGAGCATAGTGCTGGAATCCCTTCCTTGGTGCGCAATGCACTGTGTGGAGCTTGGCCAGAGCAGGGCAGCTGATGGTAGGGACTGGGTGTTTGATAACTATTATTATTATGTGTTACTATTATAATTCAGTGCCATAACAGTGAAGGTAAGGTCTTATTTTGGTCTGCTTCTATCTGAGGAGCAAACCTGCTTGTTGGACTCTTCTGCTCAGCAAAGGGAGCCAGAAGCATACATATCTGTCTGTGATGGTGATTAACGTTGGCACCATTTACCACGTTTCCTTTGGACCCTCAGAGTCTAGCTGTGAACAAATCAAAGCAGGATACGTTTTCTAAGAGGTTTGCTTTGATTCAAAAGAGAACTTGGGAAGTCCAGTGGCTTCTATTATGCAGCACTCCAACTCAGATGATTGCTTATCCTATTTGGCTTTAAAACCTGTAACACATTATTACGCCCCAGTTAATAGATGGCAAACTGAGGACCAGAGAAGATGTGCCCAAGGTCGTGCAAGGTTGGTAGACTCACAGGGCATGGAAAACATCTGGTAATTGCATGTTGTAGTGAAGCAATGACACAGACTCTGACAGTGGTCAGTAGGTGAAGCGGAGAAGGTCCTTGTAAGGTCTGGGTAGTGTGTAACAGGCATTGCTGCTTTCATTGAACAGCAAATACAAGTCAAACACAGTTGGGACATCACTGGCTTGCTTTTTGTCCTTCTTCAGGGTGAGGCTGTGGCTCCCCTTGTAGTTAGAGTGCGAGCAGGGTTAGCCCTGAGCTGGACTAATTCCTGGGCTGCTAGTGCATGAGCCAACTACTCTTCCTCTTCTCTCTTAGCTGAGATAGGTCTAAGTCAGGGGTTGGGGTGTACACAGGGAAGCTGGCATGAAGAAAGACCATCATGATGTAGTGGGGTTCACTTAGACTTATTCTTTGTGGAGCTGAGAGTGCTTGGACCCTGCTCTGCTCACAGCCATGCTATGCCCAGTGCAACCACCCAGCTTCCAAGCAGCTGCTATAGAGCAGGATTTCAACCTTTTTGTTTAGAAAAGCTCCTGTTCTTGCCAAAAGGGCAAATACTTACAAATGCATTTCCTTCCCTCCTGTGGGCCCGGTGTGCACGTAACACACTTTTCATCTTAAGAGCAAAAGTGTTTTTGCAAAGACAATTGAAAGAAATTAAGAATGGCACATCATGATAATTTATATCATGTGCATCTTGGAAAGTTCATCAATTCATATTACATTAGGGAATATGTAAACTAAATGTGCACTCATTTGGCATAGTCCTCAGAGCAATTATTCTTCAGTTGATTTAGTACACTTGATAAAAATAAAGGTTAAGGAGGATGTTAATTTGGGAATTATTTTTTTTTCCTGGTTTTTATAAAGTATCAGAATGCAGATTAATTCCAGACTTTATAATACCGCATCCAATTCGCTATCACACAAAAATAACTCGCATAAATCAGAGGAGCGGTCCTTGTGCTCCAGCACTCGCAGGGAATTCTGACATTGACTTCTATAGGAGCAGGCCCAATGTCAAAACCTAGATATAACATGAAGCTGTGCCAGACACGTTAGAGCTCTGCTAGGAACATCCTCATTGGAGCATGATAATTTGTGAGCGAGAGACACACACTGTGAGCACTCCTGGGGTTGGGGGCCCTGGGCAAAATGTTGGTGGCAGAACTAATTCTAGTCTGAGGAAATGAGAAAAGGCAGCGTTGTGAAATGCTGTTGCTTCCAACTCTGAGCCCTTCAGACTGCTGGAAAACCCTACCTTTTTCAGGCCGATTTTGGAGGTGGGGGATGTCGGCAGGACATCCTCAGGAGACAGTGGAGAAAGATGAAACTACTGCAGCTCTTTTTCTTTCCCCCAAGTTCAAGAGAAAGGAGTGAAAAACCTGCCAGTGCTGCGCTAAAATTGCTAATGAAAGAGAGTGAGAGAGGCATTTGCTTCAATATGCTCAGCCAAAATGGGATTTTCAAAAGAGTCTGGATAAAGACATCAGACACAAAGAAATCGGTACCTAATAAAAGAACTTACCTCAGTCAATCCTCCTGATTGGCTTCAATAGCAGACATGTGGGTGTTGAAGCAGAATTCACTGCAGAAGTTAAAAAGAGAATGAGGAGGAAAAAGAAAAATGACATGCAAATAGTAGGAAATGATAATAACATGACTAGGAAAGGGTCCTTCCTCTGCAGGGTTAAGGGACTGCTGCACAGCAGCTGAGAGGAGTGGTAGCAGTCTTTATCCCTTAGGAATAAACCGGGCTATATCCTGATGTAGAGCTGGGGGCAGGTGGAGAGAAGGACATCTCTCCAGAAGAACTGTATTATAGAAGTACTGAATAAGGAATTACATGGGAGTTATATGCAGGAGATTTCACTGTGGCTTAGTTCAGAACACTCTTATCCATGGCTTTCTGACCGAGGAATTGCATGTCTTTTTGCTGTCCCTGTCACCAGTGCTGCTGGATAACCTTAGAGCTGCCTCAATGCATTGCAGCCATGGAAAAGGGCTTTCTCCCCAGCTTCACCCCTATGCACTGACCTGGTGCATACAGGGTTCGGAGAGAGTCCATCCTCCATGGCAAATTCCAATAGTTGCCACGCAGCACTGGGAGCAGCCAGGAACCCATATGCAGGGACCAAGAGTTGTTCATGGTCCTTTCCCCATCCTCGGCATCATGGCCCCAGGAGATCTGCTCCCAAGGGTGTTATTCGCAACTGTGATGGGAGGGATGGGAAGTTATCTCTTCACATTATCCTTTCTGCATCACCCTTCTGTTGTGTGCCCAAGTGGGCTCAGAGTCTTGCAGACAACATGTACATAAGCAGGGAAGACTTTTTTCTCCTTTCACATAGATTTTATTTGGATTTATATGTGTAGGAGCCTGCTGGATTCCAGAGACATGCCAAGTTTCAGGCTTCCTTGGTCCAAATCCTGTTGAACCATGTGCATCCAATTCTTCTCCCCCCCTCACATCTGTAGGAGTGGGGGAAGTGCTGGAACACCCTGCACATGCATTGCTGCAGAAGATGCTTGCCTTTGGCTCAGGAAATGGGCACTATAATTAGGCACAGATCCTCTGTCCTAAACACAATGATTCTGAGGGTTTATCTCTATCAGTTGCCCACCCTTGGATGGTTTTCGGTACCACTCTCTAAGTGTAGGCCTAAGGGCTTCCAGTGCGGATGGCTGGATGCTCTACTCTGCAAAGGCGCTTTTCTCCATATTATCAGAAGGCACAGGCAGACCCATGGTGCCTTACTGCCATTGAGCTCATTTTTTTTGCCCAACAAATCAAACTACACATTTTGTAATAAGAGGAGCATGCTGAGCTCGAGTTTCTGAGGCGCCAAATGTGATTTCACAGCCGCTATTCAGATAGGATTGCCCTTTAACATCATCCAAGAAGTTTTTCTACACCCAAATTATTCTGTCATACATGAAATGGCCCAAGTAATTTGGAGTGAGTTATTTAATAAACTTTGCCTTGCTGTAATCCATGAAGAATTTATGATCTTGAATTCCCTTATAATTCAGTTATTTCTTGCTAGATAAGTTGGATGAAGAAATCATGGCCTGTCGACTCCATGCAAGGGATTAATTAGTTGCACATTTCTGGATGCTGGATTTTAAGTGCGTTGGTCAGTTTAATTGTATCAGTAGGTCGCATGTTGTCCTGCTGTGCTCAGGTTGGATGGATGCTTCTCCTTGAAAGAATCCTCCAAGACTAAGAATTCCTGAGCAAGCATTTAAAGCAGGCACCCTGGCTGTAACGCCAGGACACAGGCAACCACAAACTCAATCAATTCCATAAGTGCTGTTGGCATCCTGGGAAGCAGAGTGCTTCATTGTGCTAGTCCTTTTCCAATAGATAATTTCAGCTCAAGAAAATATTCATGCAAGTATTGCCTAATATTCACTTTGCCAAGCTCGCTCCTGCTAGTAAGTTCAGTTGTTAAAACACATGTAAAGTACAAGCTCAACTGAAGCAAATTTCCATGGAAATTATGTACAGCACATGCTTTCATCCACTCCTCCCAGTTCTTGCAGCACTGATATTAAAGGGATCAGCAGCACCTCTCTGCACCATCATGTTTATCTCAGTTTTAGCTAACCTGACTGCTGTGTGCGTTCGGGCTCTGTCATTAATTTTAAGCTAGGTCAAATTCATCCATATTAGATAATAAGCATTTTTAGTCCCCAAATGTATGTGTTAATTAATTTTATTTCACTCAGTGTAATTGTCCTTATAGCTCTGTGCTCATTAAAAGGCGAGGTTGAGAATCCTCCTTTGTGCTAGGCTTCGGTTGGGTGGAAAATACAGAAGCTGCCTTACAACTTCCCTGTTACTGTAGATGAGTTGTGACACGCAAGCAGTCCCCTTCCTTCCTGCCACTATTACTGACTCAGGAGTCATTTCCAATCCTCGGTGTGAGCACACATCGCTAAGGAGACAGAAATTACATCCAAAGGAGCAGAAATAGCCAGGAAGACCTAGTTTCATATATTTTCCTCTTGAAAGACATGAGCACATTGTACTGAATGGAAATACCTACACTGAAGCAGGTGCTGGAGATCTACCTGCTTATCTCCCCATCACCCAAGTGGTTTGTCCAGGGTGTAAACGCTGGCCAAAGAGCCTGTCCTCAGTGGTGGGCAGTGCACAGTCTAACCTATTAACTACTACTAAACTGCTGTTAGTAGGTTCCTAATGGGTGGCTGACAGCACATAGAGGTGATTAACCCTAGTTTAGAAGCAGGTCATGGGTGATCATGCAAGACCTTACCGTAGCTGGTAAGGATTCTACAACTACTTATGCATATCTTTTTGGTTATCTATTTTTTACTAGCAGGGCTTGTGAGCTCCAGGCTTGTCTTCTTCCTTCTGCAGTGTCAATCACTCAAGCCTTGAGATCACTGCTACAGCTGCTGTTCCTTAAAGCACGTCGCTTGTTAGGAATCTAAATGAATCCTGGATAGTCTGGTCCCTCAGCGCATCCTTCAGTGCCGTTAGTGCTGGACATCTCTATGTCCTCTTGTGTATGTATCACTCATTTTCACTATAAGAGAAGGGTTCTTTAGGGTTTTGGACGTGGAGCCAGTGTTTGAGATGCTGCATTTACATGGGAGGTGCAGCTCAGTTCTCATGGATGACAGCAGAAGATGAAGATGCTCAGCAGGTTTGTGAATCTTCCCTGGTAGAAGTCTAACCACAGCTTCTGCCTCCTGTCCCCTCAGTTCTCACTCGCAGTTGACATCTTTCCCGAGTCGACTAGACATGTGGTACTGAATAACGCATTTTAGCTTTGAGTTAGCTACTTTGAGGTTGCCTGAAAAATGCATGAAGCACTAGCCCAGGTCTTAGCTTCTTTGGTGACTTTCTGCAGACGTGACCAGTGAGGAAGATGCAGTAGTCCCAAAGGGAAAGTGCCCCTTCCAGAAGGTGATCTTAGGGAATATAACAGCTTAACCTGTCCTATAAATATGCTGTTTCTCCTCATCTGCAGAGGGCAATGGGCTCTGCAGTGTGCCCTGGTGATGTGCAGTTCCATGACCAAAGGGGAAAAGACAGCCTGAAACTGGAGGGGCTTGCAGGGGTTCTCTTCTAGCTAATAGACTTCCACAGAATGCCCCTCTGATGGCTGTGCACAGGGGATTTTGCCTTTCTCCAGGCCTCTGGAGGATTGGCTTGGGGTTTTCTCGCACCATTTTTGCAATGCTGATCTTCTGAGCTAATGTCTTGAATTGCTGTGCCTGGTAATGCAGTGTGGTCCTTTGAGACCCTTGGGCCTATTTAATTTCATGCGAGTGTAAGATACCTTTTCCCTTTTGGCATCGTGATACCAGCTGCAGTCACTTTAAACACTGTCAGTCAATCCTAGTTATCAGAATCGGTACAGGGGACAGGAGGAGGGAGGAGATAATGGATTTGCCTTGAGAGCTCATCTAGAAATCCAGCCCTACGCAGCAGACTGCCTATGTAATGTATTACTTTTTAATAACGTAAATATATTAACATTAGAGCAGTCTTCTCAATCTTCGGTACCTAAACATTACATCACTATCAGGAGCAAACGTAATTAGATATCATAAATATGAAAAATATCGAAACATTAACATAAAGAGCACCAATAAGTTGCTTTGCCTGTCATGTAATTGAAAAGCATTAAGGGTGCACTCTGCTGTGAGCATGCACGGCGAGCAGGGATCAAGCCTAATGCGAAGGGACAGCTCCGGTATGCGGAGCCTCACCCGAAATAACTTCACAGGGACACTGTCAAGGGGGTTTTAGGGCTGAAAGTTACCGTTTCTGTAAAGTTGATTAGTGCAAATGTTCTGTGCTATTTTCTAATCAGTGACATTGGCTGTCTTGGTTATTTAATGGTATTAGCAGCAGCAAAAGTGGAACCATTTGTTTCAGGCCAAGCAATCATAATCTTGCTCGCTCTGGATTCTGGTATTTAAATATGCATGGGATGCTGTTTCCATCCCACATTCCTGTTCTGTGAGATTTCTTGCGTTTCAAAGTTTTTCCATTCTCTTGGTCTTCTGCTTAGCACCCTCCAGGTAAGCCTAGAATTGAAGAGATATCAACCCTTTTAAATGAGGTACAACTCCAAGATGACATATGAAGAGTTCAAACTTCCCGAGCAAAAAGGAATTATTTATCATGGCTCTGCTGGGAGTACAGACTCACACGGAAAAAAAATGGGATGCTTTGAATGACTTTCTGGCAATGAAATCCATGGAATAGCCCAAGAGGGAAATGTCAGATCCTTGTTGCTGGGGTAGATTAGATCCTCACCAGAAGATATCTAATCTTGCCTGGAAGACATGTCAGTGGCACATTCCCTACCAGTCATACAAAGGGCCAATTTGGCTGGTCATGGGCTCTAATCAAACACCCAGGTTCATGTTATTGAGGTGCAGGGGGAAGGCTTGGCTCAACAGGACTCTGAGCTAAGAGTGACCATCCTCATGGTACGGAGAGGCGTTGTGCTGTTTCTCTATGCAAGGTTTCTGAAGCATCCACCATCTCCCTGCTTGCCAGGACACAAACACACAACGGGATGTGCCTGGTGTGAGGGCTCAGCCTAGGTTTGCATGGAGCACCCACCGTGCTGGGCTGAGCACGGTTTTCCCAATGGGGTTTTCCCTATGAGGAACACCCCTGAGCTCAGGCCTTGTCCTGGGCTGCTCATTGTCCTTAAGCCCCAACCAAAAGGGTGTCTGATAGGCTTGTAAATGGTCTGACACAGGGGCTCCCTTGGGTGCAGGGTGTCCATGGAGCCCCAGTGAGCTGAGCTGGCTGCTGGGAGCAGCCTGTCATTGTCATTTCTGTGTGTTTTGTCTTCAAACCCTGCTGCTTCCTGGAATCATTCTCATTCTACATTTTGATGTCAAATCCTCTTTCACCTTCTGTTTCTCTTTCTGTACATCCCTTGTTCTCTAATTAGTTGTATTTCTGTCTCTGCTTTGCTTCTCCCTTTAGTCCTTTCCCCAGCTCTGCTCTTAGATCTCTCTTTCTGTCTGCCCTCTCATGGCAGGATATTTATTTGCTTATTTTAGTATCTCCAGTGGGAAAGCTGTCCCTGCTCCATATCTTGCACACATCAGAGGATCTTCGTGGCCCCTTCCCGTCTTCCCTATCCCTGCGCTGGCATTCTTCCCTCGCTCCCTCCTCCTCTGTGAGTTGTGCTGTTGCTCTGCTCTCACTGCCATGGTAACTTCAAAAAGACACAGCCATTTGATATAGCAGGCGAAGGAGAAGTCCACAGGAGTGTTTGCGTGCGTGTGGATGTGTCAGGGGAGGGAACAGAACATCCTTTTCCTCTCTCTTTTTGTTTTGAGGTTGAAAGTGTTTGATGATGGATGCAGGATGGAGGGTGCCCGGCTCCCAGGTGCAGTGTGAGGCTATGGGACAGGAGCTATGTGCCATATCCTGCTGTTCCCATCTCAGGGCAGGGGATGCTTGGTGGCTCCCTGAGCCCAGCTCCTGGCTCTGCTCTCCAGCAACTGGGAGAGGGAAAAAACACCAGAGGTAGCAAGATTTTAAAAGTCTAAAGCATAGGAAGGAATAGCTCAGCTCCTGAGGGGAAACACATGGGGCATTAGGAACACTTTCCCCAGCTTGCACATTTATACTTGAAAGTTAACAGTGAAAGAAAACAAACACAACAGCTTCAAACCAAACAAGCCATAGGGGATCACGGGCTGCAGCAGCTGCTGGGGTGAACCCAGCCGCTACTGCAGTGGGGACCCAATGCAGAGCCTCGGCAGTATGTGAGCCACCCTGCATCCACCCAGGATGAGTGGTCCTGGAGCACCAGGGCTGGAAGTGGAGGCAGTGAGGCCAGCCCAGGCTGGGGTTCTTCAAGGTCATGGTTCCATGTAAACCGGGTAATCCTGGTTTACAGACCCCACAGCCAAGCCCTGGGGCTGCACAAGGGGTGGCAGAGGCTGCTGCTGCAGCTGTCATCCCCCTCTCCACAGACATGGGAGCACCATTAGCACATCTCTGCCCTGCTCTATGCAGTAGCGCCCTATGTACTGATGTATTCTTTGCCCAGATGGATGAGGAGCCAGAGCCGGACTCTTGGTGGCCCTGGCAGCAAAGGGTCCCTCCAGCCCTGGGAAATACAATTACTGCTTTGGACTCATTGTATATTTTCTCCACAGTCTCATTTTGAAAGCATTAATGATCTTTTCCTCTCCCCTGGGCGCTGGGGAAGCAGCTCAGGCAATTAGTTGCAGAGAGGGGCTGTGGGAACCGCTCCTGTCTGGGAGCACAAGGTGCCAGCAGCAAGGAGGAGGAGACCTCTGCTTCTGCCTCCCATCGTTTGTAACCAGCAAGGTAAGAAGAAATCATATCTGCAGAAATAACTCTGTGTCGGGACGTTTGTCTGTCTCACCACTGGGCAGGAATTGGTTCCGTGTGCTGGGCATGCCCTAAGCTGCCTTCACCCAACCGGGATGTGGGACCATGGGAATTCTGTGAGCCACCAAAAGCAGGGCTGGGATATGCCCAGCATGGGGGCAATGCAGGCACGTCCTCATCACAGCCTGGAAAGTGGTGGTCTCATCACTGCTGGGGTGCGTGAGGTAGGTTTGAAAGCAGCTTTACTGCTGCGTGGAGCCGGGGAAGAACAAACCTGATGCTCCGCAGGGACCAAGCAGGGGATTCTCTGCAAAGATTTCCTCACATGCATACCCTCCTGTGGCTTTTAATATGGCTGGGGAGGAGGGAGGGACAGCAAAGCTAAAACCGGGGTTTCTAATCTGTGAGAACCAAGCAGGGAAAGAATAGAGAGAGAAAAGAGCGCACAGCGGTGACCCTGCCATGCATCTTGAAGGAGCAGAAACAGGTCGCTGATATGATGCTCTGCCCTGCTCACCCTATCCCTGTCCTCCTCACATGTCTGAGGCTTTGTAGTGCACCTTGAAAGATTGCAAGAGGGACGGGGTGGCTGCTAATGAAGCAAGATGCAGTTGAAGCCTGCTCCCTCATGCAGTGCTAGCTCTTTTGTGTCCATAACAGCATCGTAGCAAAGCTATATTAATGCAGAATACTTTTCATTTGCATGGCATTATTGAGTTATTCATGGAAGGATTTGACCAGGTGCATGTGTTCCTGCTGCTTGGCTTGGTGGTGGTGGTGGTTGCTTTACAACAAGAAGATGCCGTTTAAGACATTGCGGGTTAAAAATGCCCTCAATCTTCTTCAGCATGGGAGGGAAACAGGCTCACCAGGATGAGTAGAGGCAGGGTGGCCCCAGTACTGACCATACCACGACGGTTTCTCAGTGTTTGAGTTCAGGTGATGTGGTGCAGGCAGGAAGGGGGCCATGAAAGCTCCTTGGGCTTGGCTCTGCGTCCTTGAGCAGAGCTGAAGAGCATCCGTGTCCTCAGCGCCCTTCAGAGACGGCAGGGGCTGCCTCAGGGGGGATTTGCAATGAAAAGAGAAATGAAAGGAGGAAAATGCCATTTGGGTTAATTCTGGTTTGGTTTTCACCTGAAAGCATTTCAAAGAATAGGAGGAAGCTTGTAAAGGAAGTTGTGCTCTGAGTTGAAAAGACCTGAAAGTTCTACTGATGGCTTTGACTTTTGTTTTTAGTTTTCATAAGCAAATAGCAGAAATGCACAGATATGTTTTGATGCTTCAGCTCCATTTATTTTTGTTGGAAAGGGTGTCTGGCTGTTTGGTTTTGTTTTCACCGGCTTTATGTTGGAGAGAAAACATCCTGGATGCAAATGTGCGATCCAGGAGGGAATCTGTGAGTCTGCCACCAAACGCATCTTTTCAGTACAAAACGTCTCCAGCACCAGAATCCAGGGTTAATTTGCCATTCTTCCAGGGCTACACATACAAACTGTTCGGCTGATCAGAGATGTGCAAACACACCCACCACAGCACATACCAGTAAATAACAACAAGCCGGAGGCTGTTTTTCTCCCTAGCTCCAATGCCTGGTGTAAAAGCCAGACTGTCTTCCCTAGAACCACCTTTAGTTTTATAACCTCTTGCTCTCACACTGTTTTCTTGCTGCCCCCCTCTTTCCTCTCTGGTCTGAAGCCTCCTCACAGCCCTGAGCAAAGCTCATCATGCACACAGCAGCCTTTAGCTTCTTTCCAGCTGTGAAGCAGTGAGGAGCTGGAACAGGTTTGGGCATGAGGGTGCTATTAGCCCACCTCGGAGTGGAGCAGGCTGGAAAGGATGGATGTGGTGTGCCCATTGGCATGGTTTGGCTGATGGCACAGGGGAGATGGTGCATGTGCTCCATCATGAGCAGCCCGGGAGGATCTGCTCCTGCTGGGAAAGGACAGGTTGGATAAATTTCATTATGCTTCCCTTGTGGGTATGCATATGGATGAATGGCACATGCTGGTGCCTATGTGTATGTATGTGTGTGGCAGGAGATACGGAGACTTATGCATTAAGCTGCCTGGAGGACTGACTCATGCCCAGGTCCTGGGTAAGCAGGAGGGCTGCTCCTCCTGCTTGTAAGGAGATGCATGTTCCTGCATGCTGGGGCTGCTCCAAACCCTCAAGTGCAACAGGACTGAGGTGCCAGCCCCCTCTGCTCCCCGGTTTTGGCTCCCCCCTTCACCCATGGCAGTGAATCCTGGTGGTGCTGTTCTCACAGGGAAATCTCTCCGGCCACTCCAATGAGCTGCTTGTTGCTGGAGCAACACACAGCAGCCTGAGCAGCCCCGAGTACCTGGCTCCTAAAGCACTGCTCCCTCATTGCAGCTTCCCCTATTTACAAGGCAGTGCACAGGGAGACACATGCATAGCTCTTCCCTGCCTGCTGCCCATCCTGCCCATCCCTTACTGCACCCACTGTACCTAAACCATGCAGAATCTGCATCCTCCTCGGGAAAACAAACCCTGCATCTCTTCTCATGCACCTCAAGAAAAACCACCCCAAAACCAAAAATGATGCTTTAAATTGAGCTCACTGTTTTCAAAACTTCCTTTCTCTTTGTCCTTGAAGCAAGCCTCTTGGTTCCCTTCTGCCTGGGCTCTGTGAATGAATCTCCTAGCAGGGACACCTTGTCAGCTTTTTTCCTTGGGCTTGAATATAGCATTTCAAATGAAACGCCTTTTTTAGTCTCTTCTACCTCATCTATAAGAAGATGGGTGAAAAAAAAATCTATTTTCTTCTTTCTAAAAGATTTTTCTTCCTTTTTTTCCCCTTTCAAGTGGCCTTATGGCTCCTTTTAAGAAATTACATAACAAATTGTGGAAATTTGGAATGGAGCTGGTAGTTTGATTCCTTTAAGACTCTCCCTTCTGCCACTAAGACAAAGAAAGGCAGAGTAACATTCACTAGAGGGGAGAAAAAAATCAAACTTACCATTTGGCTTTTGAACAAGGTGCAAATTAGTGAGTATTTGTTAAAATTTGAGACAGCGATTGTCTAAGAAAAAACATTTTCAAAGAGAAGGGCTTTTTTTTTCTTCTTAACTAAAAAAGCCCCCGAACCTTCCTTTCTTTTAACTTCAAAAAGGAGCCAGATTGCAGAGGAAGAGAGAAAAACCTTATATCTCCTCTGAAGGGAAGCAAGTGACTTAGTCAAAGTGATCTGATTTGTGAGGGAATCGTTTTCTGTTCACCTTCTTTTGTTTTAAGATCGTGATCAAGTGACTTGTAAATTATTAACTGAGCTGGTGAAACCTCTGCTCTCCGCGTTACAGAGATGTCAGGTGGCCGTTTACTTGGGAGTTACTGGACTATGCTGACCCACCTGTTTCATGGATCACAGACTGGTTTGTGTTGGAAGGGGCATTAAATCCCCTCCAGCTCCAACCCCTGCCATGGGCAGGGACACCTTCCACTAGAGCAGCTTGCTCCAAGCCCCTGTGTCCAACCTGGACACTTGAACACTGCCAGCGATGGGGCAGCCACAGCTTCTCTGGGAACCCTGCGCCAGCACCCCAGCACCCTCACAGGGAAGAGCTTCTGCCTAAGAGCTCATCTCAGTGTCCCCTCTGGCAGGTTAAAGCCATTCCCCTTGTCCTGTCCCTACAGGCCCTTGTCCAAAGCCCCTCTCCAGGTTTCCTGGAGCCCCTTTAGGCACGGAAAGACCAACAGGCACCGAGCAGTTTTCTCTCTGCTTTGGGTGGGTGTTTTCAGCAGTACAAGAGCGCATGAAAATCATTCCGGCATTTTGCACTGGCTTCTGCACTGATGCAAGATGGGGCAACAAAACATGAGTAAGGTTAGGTATAGGTCTTGGTGGAAGATAAGTGGTGCCTGTCCTGCCTGGGATCTCTTGCATTTGCAAATACATAGCTATGATAAAGAGGGATTTTCAGATGTGACCCACAGGTATTTCATGTTAATGCAATGGTAATCTCTGGGAGAAAAGATTCCCGCTAAAGGATGTTCTTGTGCTGCATCTATGAAAGCTAATGTCAGCCTGGTCCAGAGCAATGTTAACCCTTGTATGAGTTTATGTGTGCAGCAACTGCCGAGTCTTTGGCCGGGCTTGTATATTTGACATTGAACTCCTCATTTCATCTAAACTTTAATAACATGAGCATTGCCACAGCGCAACAGAGCACCGATTCCTCCCGTAGCCCAGTCTGCCAGTGGCCCGTGCCAGATGCTTCAGAGGAGATTGCAGAGCATCATCATACAGCTAATTGGTGGGAACACGTCCTCCCTCTGCCAGCTGGTGTTCATCAGCTATGTGTCCTGCAGCACCGGGGGCTGATGAAAATAGCCATGTGTAGTGCTGCTTGCCTGCCTTCAATCAGAGGAGCACAAACACCAGTGAATGAAACCCCTCATATGTCGGGTATTGTGTTGTTGCTATCTGTTGATTGCCTGATATCAGGGGACGCAGAGCCAGCATCTCTGATGGAGGTTCAGCGCTTACAATCACTGGAGAGCATCGACACAGGACCCGACATATGAAGGGTTTTTTTCGCCGATGTTTGCGCTCTCCTGATTTCCCTTATGGTCCAGGGAAAGTCAGGCAGCTCCTGCTGCAAGCGGGCAGTGAGATGCTTCTGCACTGTAAAAAAAATAGCAAAATGAAAGTCAAGAAAAGAACACAAAACCGGGCAAAATGGGTTAACGGCTGGAGCCTGTGTAGGGGCAGAACTACAAACCCTACGGCTCTGGCTGGACCTGCCTGTCTCTAGAAGATGAGCGCTTCCCCCTCTTTTGTAGAGCAGCAAACGCTATTCTTGTAGCTGTCGAGTCCTTTTCTGAAAGTTAGTGAGGTTTTTTCTCTGCCTCAATAACCTGCAGCAGAGAGTCCTACAGGCTAATTACATGTTTCATTTTAAATCCTTTAATTTTTTTGTAGTTCAAATAGATAACTGTGGTTTTCTCCCACATCTTTGATTCAGACAGATGATTTGCTTCGTTAATTGATATGTGGAGGAGGGGGTCTGGAAATGAGCTACATTTATGCTTCAAAAAATAATCTCTTCCCAACTGCTTTTTTACTTCTGTGAATCCTCATATTTATTGCAAAATTATCCTGAAGTGAATGTCATCAACCTTTGTCCAGGAGTCTGTTCCTGGATTAATTAGTCTATAATGAATCTACTTCTCATCCTCTTTGTTTTCCATCTTTCAGGCTGGCCCGATGGTGGACTGCACCCAGGAAACTGCTTTCTACCCTGAGCTGCCAGCGTGAGGAGCAGGGCAGGGGCTGCTTGCTGAAAACAGCAGCTTTGCAGAGTTGGGATTTCAGTCATTGAGGTGAAAACACATTTGGAAAGTGCTTTTTCCCTGGAGGAGCTGTTGGAAACCAGTGAGCCCAGAACAGAGCTATCCCAGAGCCCAACCTGGTCCTGGTCCAGTCGCTCTGTTGGGTGGCGCAAGCATCCCTGCACCGAACAGTGATGGATTCACCCTGCAGAGGCGAAGATTTAGTTTCAAGCCTTGCAACTTGGTGATGATTATTTCAGCTCTTCCTCTTCTTGGCCAGATGGAGAAACTCGGGAAGGTCCCAGCTCTACAAAGCAGGTACCAAAGCAAATCACACGATCACACTGCTGCGCACCAGCCAGGGTCTCATCTCCCTGTGGAGCTTTCCAGCACTGCTTGCTCGCTGCTTCTTCCTTGGCTCTTTTTTCCCTGCTTTCAGCACACTTTGGTGAAAAACGGGTGTGAATCATTTTTTCGTGAGAAGCTTCCATTGCAAAAAGAGCTTTTTTTAGGAACGCAGCATCTTTTCAAGTGAAATGCCAGAAATCTCACAAGCTGAAGCTGAAATGTGCTGGTTGCAACATTAGGTGCAAACAGTTGGCAAAGCTTGAGTCCCAGTGGCTAAAACACCAGAGAAAATGGCAGACAGCTCCTTGGCTTTTATATTTGGTCTGTCTTGCTTGTGTGACAGGAGGCAAGAGGGGAGGACTCGGCTCAGGCTGGCTGGCTGAGTGATGGACACATTGCACGGACAGCTTTATATGGCACTTATCACGTGGATGTTCTGATTGCCTCCCGGTGCTAATGAAGATCTCCTGTAAAGGGCATGCAAGATATGAAAACATTAGTATCCCTAATTTCCAGATGAGCCTGATCCATGTGGACCCATTTGTCTGACATGGCACAACCCCATGGAGGTGGTGGTGATGGTGTTCCAGGGCTGTCCCCACAATAGGTCTCGAAGATACCCCCAAAGCCACTAAGAAACTCCTCAAGAGCAGCAATGCTGTTGGCTGAGAAATGTACTAAAAATGCCATTCCCACAGTTGGTTTTTCCTTCAAATCAAACCAATTGGTGGGTTTGGGTAAGAATTGTTTTCCTGGGTCTTTGTCCCTGAGATTCTTTTGTATAGAAATGCCTCCAAAAGGGGTGCATAAGATGCCAGTGGCAGCCTCAAGAAAATGGAGAGGAGAGATTTAAGGAAAACAGAACAGAAATGAATAGAATACTTAGTGAGAGTAGAAGTGTTTGATGCTGACATTGGATTGGGGTAAAGTGGGAAGAAAGGAGGGTAGATTGAAATGAGCTCTTAGGCAGAAGCTCTTCCCTGTGAGGGTGCTGAGGCGCTGGCACAGGGTACCCAGAGAAGCTGTGGCTGCCCCATCCCTGTCAGTGTTCAAGGCCAGGTTGGACACAGGGGCTTGGAGCAAGCTGCTATAGTGAAATTTCAGATGCTGCCACCCCTTTTGCATCATTTTGGGGACATTCCTGAGCAACAGCCTCAAGTGTGGGACATCCAGCCAGTGCCAGGCACTGCTTCCTCCCACTTTCTTTATCACCTGTGAGTAGCTACAAGCTGATGACCAACACAAACGGTTTATAGGCAGATCTGTAGAAAGATGTTTTGTAGGTCAGCTCCACAACGAGGATGGCTGGGTTGCCAGCTACTGAGATGAAGGATGAAGCCTCCGCTCTGGTCCCCTTTGACCAGAGCTGAACAGCAAACTCAGCTTGCCCCCTGGGTGGAGAGGTGGCACATATGGATTTTGATAACTTTGTTCTGTTTAGAGGTCATTTTCTACTTTAAATATTCATGTTCTAAGGGACATTAAATAAATAATGCTGCACTTGTTAGGCTGAGTGCCTTGCAACTTTTGCATTTTGTGCCTTGTTCGTAATTGAGGAGTGATGTGAGGCTGTTAAATACAACCTGCTCTGTAATTTGGGAAGGTTTTGTTATTCAGACCCCATTATCTGCTAGCGGCCTTTGTAAAGCAGGACTGAAATGGTTTGCAGACAGGTCTTCAAAACAAGTCGCTAGTATCTAGAGGTTGGTTTCCTCTTGGGGAAGGCAAAATGATTGCTGCAAATCAATGGGTTTATTTTGATCAAACAGAGCCTGGATCACTGTATGCGGTGTTGGGGCATCCCCTTCAACATGGGGGCAGGCAGGATGCCCCCCAGTGCAGCCCCATTGCTCCTTCATTGCTCCTGACAGAGGCGCTGGGTGCTCCATGTAGGCTTTTATTCTGCAGATTCCAATGCATTGCCTGTAGAATCTGCATTAAATGGCAATTTGGAAGAAATCCCTGCGGCATGAGATTGAAAATAAATGGCAGTGCCTCTCATTTTATTTTCCCCTCTATTTGGTTGGTACCAGAATATCCCACAGTGTCTTGGGACTTGCAGTTCAATTCAGACACTCGTATTTGCAAAAGATGGTTAATGAATATGAGGTTTCAAGGTAGGAGCCTTTTAGTGACATGAGATTTATGCAGAGACAGTTATTATACTTCCCCCCCCCCTCCCTGCCTGCTTCAGAAGGAATATGAATCACCAGCTGAAGGCCTCCTGTATTTGTAAATCAGCTGAAACATAACAGTGATGTTGGGAAGTTGTACTGAGTTAACTGAGCTACTTCTCAATCTCAGAGCTTTACATAACCCCTTCTTAACGCACTGTTATTTCCTTTATAGATAGACTCATAAATTACTCCTGGTACACAAAATGTGTGGGAGGCTGCCTGTTTGCACAGCATGGGACCAAGACCTGCACATTCAAATATCGGCAGACAGCTGGAACGCAATCTGTGAAAAGGCACTCAGAGCCTCCAGGTCTATTAAATACAAACTTAGAACATCTACTGAGAATTTTATATCTTGCATTACACGGGTAATACCAAAAAGAATAGGTGCAATTCCTCTGGGACTTTCCTCAATAAATGTCACAGCAGAGCATCCCAAATATCCTTCTTCTGCAGGAAAGTGGCATGCTGTGCACATAGGGGCTGTGGGGAGGTAGCTGCGGTTATGCATGAATGTATACTTGTGTATAACTATATATCTGAGCGAGGAAGATCAGCCTGTGATAGCTCTTTAATTTAGTATCCCATTTTCTGCTGAACTCTAACCACATTGAGAGAAGCGGGAAACGTGTCGCTTTGGGTTCCGCAGTTGTTTTGCCGCAGTCCTATAAAATTACAATGGATACAGAACCCAAATTGTCCTTTTCTGAAGCTATTTGCTTCTTAATGCTGGGAAAACTTCCATTATGGACAAAGTTGCTATGTTTGCTTCCCACACTGTGTCCAATTTACAGCCAGTTTTTAGCAGCCAGGTGATGCTGTAGAGATGCAGCCACTACACTGATGGGCACAAAGGAGGCAGAGTCAAGATTACAGAGCCCCCCAAAAGAGCCTCTGGTTCAGCTTCCATGTTATCACCTTTTATATCTGGCTGAATTCTTCAAGATTCAGTGTCTGATTTTGAAATGTAGTCCAAGGGCCAACTCTTATCCCAAACCCTCCAGCGATGCGCGATAACTTTAACGCTGCTTTTACTTCATGTAGCTGCACAGATTATCAGCATCTTTCAGTTTCCTGTTACCTACAGCCAATAATCAAAACTTGGAAAAATGCTTTGTCTTTAACCTAACTGCCACCTCTTGATTAAGCTGTTTTTCAATCTGAGCCTGGTTACATTTCCAGCTGTGAATAAGGTCTAGGTATTCAGGCTAGTCGTATGTCAGATTCGATTAGTAGCATAATCCATTGGGCATGGAAATGATTCACTAACATTTAAAAGCATCTCTGGATGCTAATGGGTGTGGTTGTCTGCCATGCAGGAGCTGGATGGATATACCTGGTTTTTGGAAAGGCAGAATCCGATCATGAAAGAAATAATGCATGCAGGTTTTGTCATAGAATCGTAGAACAGTTTGGGTTGTAAAGGGCCCTTAAACCTCATCTAGCCCCATCACTGTGCCATAAGCAGGGCCATCTTCAATGAGATCAGGTTGCTCAGAGCCCCATCCAACCTGACCTGAAATGTTTCCAGGCATGGGGCACGTACCACCCCTCTGGGGCAACCTGTGCCAGTGTCTCACCACCCTCAGCATAACAAATTTCTTCCTTATATCCAGTCTCATCCTACCCCCTTTTAGTTTTGTTGTTTCATTCAGTTCTTTTTGTTATGTTTCTTTTAATTCTTTTAGTTACGGTGCAGCATTGTCCAGAAGCTCACATTAAGAAGAGGTGACTGCCCTGATGTGATCTGCGCTGTGGTTATTTGAGTGCTGAGGGAAGGCAATGCAGGTAGGATAGCCAGAGGCTGAGCAGCTCCTTACGAGCACCCTCACTGTGGAAACACAGTCCCCAGCTTTTTGGGAGCAGGGACAACTCCTCTCCACACGCAAGCCAGCAGTTATGCCATAAAGAGAGCGCCCAAACCACATCAGTACCCAAGGGGCAGCACGGGCCCTACTGTGCTGGTGGGACATCAGACCCAGGCGGCAGGCATGGGCGTGCAATCCATGTACTGACACTGTCCTCAGAGGTTTGAAATAGAAACAGCTGAGAAGCAATTCATGTTCTCTGTACTTCTCCCAAGAAATTGGCCATTTCTGTGGTGTTTTTGTTTCTATCAGGAATAAGGTGTGGTCAGGAGGGAAGAGGAGAGATGTAAAAACAAACAACGCTCTGCGTGGCTCTGTGTCAAAGCAAAAAGCCTCTTGTGGGTTAGGCAACTGCTGGGAGGAAAACTTGTGTTCTTGCTTGCTGCCTGTTCATGTATTTAAGTTGCGCCGAGTTTTGTTACCTCGGTGCATCCTTCAGCCGCATGGGGATAAAAGCTCTTGCCTACAAGGCCTGCTAGATGCATGGAAAATGCTTTGGGATTTTTGAGCAAGAAAGGGATAAAAGCCCAGACAACTGTTGCTTATTGCACTGCTAAGGAGTAATAAGATTTGGTTTGTTAGCAGCTCCTGCTAGAAATTCTTGGTGAAGTTTTCCAAGGGCATAAGTCATCATGACACCCACAGTTCTCTCCTTGATTCTACTGAAGAGCTTTCCGGTTTTATACCTGTGGGTGGGGGGAAAAATCAGATAAATGTATCTGTTTTACAACAATCTATCCAGGGTGGGGGAAAAAACCCATCTTAGACTTTGCCTTTCAGTTCTGCAATAATAAATTAACTGTCATGCTTTAAGATGCAGTCGTTGTTTTTACATCTCCAGACTAATGCATCGTGGCACTTCGATTACATGAAACAGCTCCTCCTGCCCCATCTCCTGGAGCTGAAAGCCTGTGACCACATCAAGGGAAGGCTCAGTGGCTGCCTAGGCTGGATGTGGCCCATTTATATGCCAGCAGCCGTGCCTGTGGTCCCTGACAGTCCCCTGGGGAGGACCTGGGGTACCCATCCCCATACTGTGTTACATCTCCCCATCAGTGTCTCTGAAGGGGCAGCGTTTCTGTTTGTGCTTCTTTCTTTAACAATTTAAAAGAAGAACAAGAAGAGGGAAATTGCAAAGCTGCTGGACCGGAACACGGTGTGTGCAGTCAGAAGTCAGTGCATCCATGTGCTATGGCCACGGATGCTGTGTAAGAGAACGGCAGAACATGATCAACAGCTATTGTGAGAGTAATGAAAAGAGCCTTTCAACACAAGCATGGAAGCACACTGGGGAAAAATCTCTATTTATTTATATTGATATCCCTATTAAAATTGCTTCCCACAAATGATCTGTGACTGGCACTGCCTTGCCCGATATCTGCAATAATCAAATCCCGGTAAGGCAATTTAGCAAGTTGTGGTGGATTTTTTTCCTTCCAAGAGAAAACAGCGGCTGCTTCTTTTATTCCAGCAGCCTGGCTCTGCATCCCCACCCCTCTGGTGTGCTCTGACTTGGCCAGAATGCACTGGCAAGGCTGGACCATTGCTGAAGCCATCCTGAGCTGTACATCTGCCTGAGTCCAGGTCGCTGAGCAGAACTGCTGAGTTTGGACTCTTCCACACTAGGGCAGAATTCCTCAGCCCATCTCCATGAACACATGATTATTGTCATTAAATACATACTGTGATACATAATGTCTGTGCAACACTCCCTGATGAGCCCATGCACCGAGCTTAACGACTCCTACTGTAGCTAAACACCATACTCAGCTGTTCAGACACCACCGCGTGCTCGGCTCCTACTGCTGATGGAGTAGCCTGATGATTTTCTTAAGGTCTGAGATGTAACACCATGAGAGTCACAAAAAGAGATGTCTCTTCTCCCTCCCACTCTCTGCAAGGTTCATTTCTCAAGCTGGAACTGCTTAAGATGGAAAACCAGCTAGAGCATTGCTGCAATGATGGTGTTACGGAGCTACAACAGAAACTGGATGAACACAGTGGGCTCCTGAAGCACCATGTTTCGATGGACTTTACTCTCCCACTTGTGAGACAAGACACTGCTGGGTCTGGTGCTGATGCTGTGTGCTCCTGTGTGCTGGGAACATGCGTGACCATGTGCAGATGGCGCTGTTGAGAGCTGACACCCCACATCACACATCTGTGTGCAGGCTCAGCTCAGGACTGGGTGAGTAGCTGTTGGCCCTGGCCGTTGGATTGGTGCGTGCATCCCCTCCTGCCCCATCCAACTGCTGACGCCTCCTTTGTTGTTTGGCCCCTTAGGAATCCTAACAGAGCCCATAATATTTAGTGGGCTCGCTAGTGATAAAGTCACGTTAAGTGGCAGAGCTGTGAGAAATCACTCCCGCATGTCACTCAATTTCATTTCTGAATTTTTATGTATTTTTGATAGGCCAATTTATCCCTGCAGCAGCTCCAGCCTGTGCAGTCAATGGCATTCCACTGGGGGTGAATTTTGTCTGCTATTTACAGTGTGTGCTTTTAAGCAGTGATTGGTGTGACAGTGTGATCTGTACAGCTGTCTCCCTGTATTTATTCTTTTGCCTATAAGGTTGATTTATACCAGCTCCAAAAAAACGATGCTCACAGCTTTTCACGTGAATGACTTTAAATAACTGGTTAATGATTATTATTAGCATGGAATGGGGTTTGCAAAGCTGATGGGCTTGGTTGAGCAACTGCACGTGAAGTTGTTGTGTGCCCCTCTCCAGCTCTAAACCTTCTCTGAGGTTTTCTTTATAATCGGACTGTGCCCTCTGGGCTCAATCCAACTTGATGTGCCTGACATGAGGTTGGTGGTAGTGTCACCTGCGTGGGGGATGTCTGGTGTGTGCAGGGATGGCATCGTGTGGTACCCGCCCCAAGCGAGGGATGCTCTGCACCAACCTGCTCCTTCTGCAGAAATGAACCCCACACACACAGATGACAGTGGTGACTTGCGGGCAGGGAGTGTTCAGGTGCTGTGCTTGAACTGCTATGGTCCTTGTCAGCTTTGTTTGCATGAATTTTATGGGCTTAAAATGGTTGCTCTCCATGCAGCATCCTTTCAGGCTTGTGTGACATGAACAGCCCCTGAAGCTCTGTTTATAAAGCCAGCTCCCTGGGTCCATCACATTAACTGCAGTGACTTGTCTCCTGCCTGTTTGGGTGCTGATCCACACCTCGCTTGTGATTTATTCAGCGTCACCCCAGCATTCTCCTGGGTTAGTGCAGTGCTGGGTTAACCTGCTCTGCTTGGCTTTGTGCTTCTGGACTGAAAATGGCAGGCTCCTGGTGGCCAGAAACACCTGTGAGCAGCAAAGCTCTGCTCCCATGTGCCTTGGGTCATGGGGTCAGGGCACATCATCAGCATAGGGACAGGCTCCTTAATGCTATGCCCTATCTTGGACAGCAGCACAGCCAGCATCCCCTGCCCACCTTGCACTAACCCGCCCTGTCAATCAGTATCACTCAAGCAGCAAACTCCCTCCCCACAGAGCAGCTACTATACAGTTAACAGCTTCCAGGATGAGCCTTCTGAAATGTTTATTCCAGCAGTGTTATCCTCCTTGAGCTACCACCTGTGGTACCAAATAGGAGGAAGGATGGCTACGTCATGAATACGTCCATGCCCCGAAAGGAGGAATTTACAAGCCGGGAAATGCCGTGTGTGTTTTCCTGGAGGTTTAACTCCTGGATGTGTTTGTTTTGATGCGTTTGCAAAAGGGTAACCAGAAGGAGGCTGCAGAGCAGCTCCAGAGGGGATCAGTTTTCCCTAGCATTAAATGATGCAGCCATCCAGCTAGGAGCACCCTTGCTATTGAGTTGTCAGATTTGTCCCTGTCGAAGTCATAGAAAGGGAATAATAAGGTTGTTTTTTGTAAGACAGCACTGCTTCAGAAGTAGTAGAGGAGAAGACAAAGTCTGGGAATACGAGGAATTATTATTGTTATTATTATTAATCACAGCTCAAGTAAACCTGCCTGAGAATCACTCTTATTACTTGGTTTGTTTCCTGTGGTTTCTGTTCCCTGAGCCCAGTTGGATTAAAAGCTGTTGCACCTCGTTTTGCTCACAAGGGCTGATGTGCTGTGTTGCTGTCACCTCTCTGCAGCCAAAATAATGTGACACATCATGGAAGTGGTTGAATACTTGCTACTGGTTTTGATCGTCTTCAGAATATCGTTTTCACTTTACAAAGCTAGAGAATAGCTGGCCTCCTGCCGTTCCCATTCACATCTTATCCTTGAACAATGAGAAGAAAATCTGCCTGCAGTAAATGTGCAGTTTATGTTGGGGAATTTTTCTGACTCAGAGAGAAAGGGAAATAAAGCAGCTTTATGAAATAATGGTGCCATTCGCAGATAAACATGGATATTTTTGCTGTTAACTTCATGAATACGGGAGAGGAAGGAGGTCAATTGCAGCTGAACCCATGCCAGAACTGCTTCCTTATTCACAGAGTTTAGGGTTTTTGAGATTTATGTTTTAAAGACTTTCACATAGATTTTTACCTTCCTATACCTAGAAAGGACAGATTTATTCCAGGTGTAGCAGCATGTCTGTGGTATGCTGATAAAGCTGGATTTCTGGGGGGCTGGTGGATGCAATGTCCCTGCAGTGAGCAGCGCAGCGATGTGCAGGGTGATGTGAATGGCAGGGCAGGGTCAGCACCAAGCCAGGCAAAAGGGACCTCATTGCTATGGAGTAGTTTCTATTTGTCACCAGTTCCAGTGCCCAGGGAAACCTGCTGTTGAACTCTTGGCTGTTTCCAGCCCTGGGACCCTTTTCTGCTCACCTATGGCAGCGCTGATGTGCCAGCTCAGCAGCAGCTCCTTGGAAAATGGGGATGCAAAGCATGTTGTGAGTACCGTGGTTGTATGAAACACACACGTTTGCTAGCGTGACTGTGCAACCAAACATCAGCTCAACTACTTCTTTTTATTATTAATTTCAAGCTCCAGCTGCTGCCTTGAAGCATTTTGTTTTGTCATTCTGAAAGTCAATGCTCAGAACAAGCAGAAGGGGAAGAAAAATGAAAGCAAAGCCCCTAAAACTCATTAGTAACATGAAGTCTAGCAAAAGTGGCTAACGGGGTCTAATAATCCATCAAGGTGGCTCATCTGTCAGCTGTAACAATGTCATCCCTAGAAGTTTACTAAAGCTTTATGAGATCTAAGCTGAGTTTACTGCTTGTGGCAGCACTGTTGTGATGGCAATGTGCAGGAGGCATTGCATGGCCAAGTAAAACAGAGCTCAGTGCCCCTGCAGTGCAAGAGCAGCATTGGGAACACAGGCCAAATGTGTGTCAGTCCAAAAGATGGGGCTTCTGTCACGGACAAAGGCAGTCAGTGCCTGAGTACATTACTTTTGCCAGAAGAAATCAAAGAAGTTCATCAGTATAGGGACCGTCAGGTGGCCTAAGAAGTGCATCCTCGTGTCTGGTTTCACACAGCACAGCTCATTATTCTCTTATTCTTGCAAAGCTTTGCCTGATGGTCTTTATAGCATCAGTGTCATACTGGAGAGGATGAGGTACCTCTTGGGGATGTGGGGAAAGCAGGGATCAGCTTTCTGACTTGCACTGGCCTTGGCCAAAGCACTGAAGAGAAGTCCTAACCCTGCCTGTCCTCAGCCTGGCCAACGCAGGGCAAGGGAAATAGGAGTGCACTGGAAGTGCACACACAGAGGACACACGGGTCCCACTGATGCAGGAGCTGCTGAGGCTGCTCCATCTTGGGTTTCACAAGCAGTACATGACTATTTATCACTAGCAGATACTCTCTCTGTGCCTCCTGCAAGGTCTCATTCACCTTCTCCATTCTCCCTTCCAGTGACTTTCCCTTTGCCCTCAACTAATCCATCATCTGGGCTGGCCCCTTGGAAACAGCCCATGGTGCATTTGCTGCTTTATACAGCCGACCTTCAGGGTTTGCTGTTGCAATAGCTTCTGGTTCATGTTGATCCCTTTTCCCTTTGGAGACTGCTGACATGTTCTGGTTTTGAAACAGCTCCATATAAAACTGGAAGGAGGTCTCAAATCCAGATCAAGCTTCGCACCCACTGCCATTCCCCCATGTACCCGGCCTCTTCCCTCCTTCAAGTTTTAAGCCATTCTTTTCACTCTGCTGCTTTGCGGGTCTAATGAGTTTACCGCTGCTATTCCCTCTGACGAGGGGATGGGAACAGTCACACAATTGCTGCAAAAGGCTTAGAAATACATGTAAGTGGTTTTGGGTTTCTCTGTGAAATCTGAATTCAAATCCCTGCTCTCAGAAAAGACATAAAAGGGAGAAACACCAACACTGAAGAGCAACAACGTAAAAAAAAGCCCTGTTCGTAGGGAGGCTGAGGTTTCGCTGCCTTTTTCTCTGGATGGGGATGCTGTAGCATTGCCTACAGAGCCTTTCTTCTCTGCATTAGGCGAGCAAGGAGATTTCATTTCATACATCATTTACAATGGAGTGCATCAAGAGCAGAGTTGGTGCATATTAACACAGGGATACGGGGAAAGAGTTGGGTTCTTTGAAAGTTTCAAAGCATTTCCAATGAGGAGGGGAGCCGGGGCTGCTGATTCCCTTTCACTCCATCATAGAAGCTGTGTGAACCAAAAGCCCATGAAATGGAAAGAGGAGAACAAAGGCATTGAAAGGCTTGTAATGTACCAGCATTAGTAGGAGCTGGAGTAGTACGGGGATGGCGTAGCAGCTGGCCCTGTAAGTCTCGAGGAACTCTTCTGTCTCTTCTCATTGCTGCCTTTCTTTGTGTTCACACTGGGGTGAGTGCAGGGTCCTCCTTGTACCTGGAAAGAGCAACCAAGGGTTGGGAGAACACGAGGAAGATGCTGTCTTCCTCCTTCCTTCCCAGCCCATTTGGCCAGCAGCTGCCCAGAATCATGCTTTCTTCCTTCCCCTGAGCTTTACTTGAGACCAGGTCTTCAGATCAGTGCAGAGTGGTCATCCCGTGTATTGATTAAAAACCCTTTTAGATAATGATTTAGTTTAAGAATAAACGGTCTTCAGTTTTAAATATATTTGGGTTCATTTTGATTTCCTCCAGCCATAAGATATGCTTGAGAAAACTGGAGAGTGTAACTCACTGTAAGCTCTAAAACTAGATCTAGGGAAGCAAATACTGTCTTATCACAGGACTCCAGGGCCTGGAGCTTTCTGGAAAACACCAGGCACCACAAAACTTGCTATAGAAGTTATGGAACTGGCAGTGAAATGACCATATCTTCTCCCTTCCCTCGTTATCATGTGGCTTCTTCCTTTGGCACAACAGCATAGGCCACCCTGCAAGAGGGAACAGGAAAGTCCCTGATGCCTCTTGATGGCTGTGCCAACATCTTACCACCTTCCTTGTGGCTAGAAAGAGCCACTGGGCAGGGGCACATGGGTTCTCAGGCCTTTGTGCATGAAAAATCCTCTTTGCCTGCTATGCTTTTCTATGGAAGACCACCTAAGGGGTCTTGAATTTTGGATAGCAGTGGCTGGCATAGAGCCTTAGGAATAATGCCAGTGTCAAGGGCATCTTCTAGGACAGTTGCACTGGGAGCACAGTGATTATTGCATCTGCCTGATGCTATTCTTCCACGTACACGCTTGTACTGGAGGGATTGGGATGAGATTTAAATAGGAGTTCCCATGGCTCCTGAAATTAATACAAGATCTTACTTGGCTGCCATTAATATAAAGCCTTTCTTGGCTGTTATAAAATCCAACACATTCCATTCTGGTGGGTCACCTTAATGCTAGAGAGTGCAGAAACACAGCAAAAATGCCCACAATGTCTGGGTCTGTTTACCTGGATTCAGGCACTTTTGGGCTCATTCGGTAATTGCTGTTGAACAGAGATGCTTCCCTGGATTTACAAAGTTTGTTTTCAATTAAACTGTTGACTGGTACTTGCTCAGGGTCTGTTCCTGAACCGGTGATGGATTGAAGTCACTCAGGAGACACTCAGCTTGCTCCAGGTGACTTCTACAAGGTTACAGGAGCAAAACAAAAGCATTTTGGGTTTGTGTCAGCTGCAAGTTTGTCCCTGTTAGAGACAGGAAATGGAAACTTTTCCCATCACTCCCCAGTGCTCAGAACTCCACAATCTAATCTATTTCTCTCACTCTTCACCTCTCCTCCTTTATATTGGCTGTGTTGCACCAAAAGCCCCATAGTTACATGCTCTTTGACACTTGCATTTCAAAATGCCTGATTGTGGAGTTCTGCCAATACGAGCAATTGATCTGGTGCCACAGACCGCTTAATTATTCAAGGTCAGTCTCTCTCTGTCTCTTCTCGTCCAGGGAGCAGCAGCAATGGGGAATAGAACTTGAACAATCTTTAAATTTTAATCATAAACTTTAGGAAGTCACAGATTTGTTTTGCCGTGTGTGCAGGTTTTTTCCTCCTATTGTACTTCCAACTTTTCCAGCATCGCCACTCAGAGCCTGTCTTTACCGCTCAGTAAAACAGTGTGCTTTTGTAAAGCACAGGATTTTACACTGCTATTTAAAATGCATAAGTTGTGTGATCTAAGCAGTTTCCAGTTCACTTAGGAGCTCCTGTAAAACGTATCCCTCAAGGCATTTCAGCTGAGCAACTAAGAAGGTGAGGGTATTAGAGGTTGTGAAATGGCTTGTCTGCTAATTCTTTCTATGTGCATCTCTTCAGATAAATCTCCTGTGACCTCCTACTACAAGTAGAACATTAGTTAAGTATCTGCTTGGTAATGGAGTGTCCTGGACCTGTTCTTACATTATATTACAGACCCTTCATGCTATGTGAGAACATTTTGGCCTTCAGGGAGGGTAGGAAGGTGTCCCTGAAAGCACAGGAGGTGTGAGCAACTGCTGGCTGACACAAGGACACCAGTCCAGCCCTGCTGTGGTCACAGGCACCAAGGCAGGCTGGAGGGTTATTGAGCTACACAGCCTTAGGTGTGCACACACAAAGGGGTAACGAGGAACAAGGTCCATTTACAGCAGTCTTGGGGTGCCCTGATTTTCATCTGCCCCAAACTGTGGGAAAGCAAAGAGCCCTTTGAACCCCAGCAGTCCATCCTTAAAGCAACTCTGGCAGCCGACAGAGTCTAAGGAGTTATTATAATAATAAATCATAATAACTCATCAAAATAATTAATCTATTTTTTCTATATTATTATATAGAAAAGCTGTGGCTGCCCCATCCCTGGCAGTGTTCAAGGCCAGGCTGGACAGGGCTTGGAGCAACCTGCTCTAGTGGAAGATGTCCCTGCCTGTGGCAGGGAGCTGGATGAGCTTTAAGGTCCTTTCCAACCCAAACCATGCTGTGATTCTATGAATCCATGAAGCTGGCATGCCCGGACCTGTTAAGCTGTGCAGAGCTGCACATACTGAAGCAATATCAACAGTCTCAAAAGCCCAATTCTCAGTCAGGAGACATATAAATTGTGGGTGGAGCTGTTGCCCCATTGCATCGCCCGGGCTTGTCACAGTGCTGAAGCAGGAACAAGTCTGATTCCGACTGCAAACTTCGCACAGCTTCTCTGCAATGCTTGGTCCTCTCCCCACCGAGAGGCAGGGGGTGGTTCCACTCCCTGTGCAGGCTGTAGGCAGAGCATTAAATGCTCTGAAAGCGATTTTACAGCGGGGAAGCGGAGGCTCTGCAAACAGCTAATGGGTGTATTTCAATTCCCTATTAATTGCATATTTATTACCCGGCTGCTGCAAGGAAACGTCACGTTACGTTGATTAAATTTTTGAAGCCCTACAGTAAATATTTTAAACAAAAAGAGGTTTTGATCTGTTGCTGTTGGGAAGGGGGGGGGGAGCTGCCATTAGAGTTGCTATAATTAGCAAGCTCCATTGCAGACAGTATTTTCCCACAGGCTCTGCAACATGCTTCGTCTGTGTCTGCATGCATTGAGACAGAGCACTGTTTTATGTATACATTAGCTATAAATTATATATATTTTATGTATCTTGTGTGTGAGGAAAGAGGAAAAGCAGCAAGCCTGGGCTGCTATCTCATGTCTCATAGGTAGGAACGATAAAAGGCAGAAAAGGGGATTTCTGTGCACTGACTGATGTTTTGGGGGTTTAGGTCTGCTAGTCCTGGCTGACCAGATAATGTGTCCAGTTACTTAAGCCCTTGCCTGTACCTGCTTCTGTTCCAAACCCCAGTTCTCTGCCCGTGTGCTTTTGGTTGCAGGCATCAGTCATGGACCATATGTACAGGAGGATTTCACTGGACAAGCCTCTGCAAATGTCACCCAGACGTGGGGCAGAGATGACCAGGCACTTACATCTTGTGCTTCATCTCCTGCCCGTCTGTGTGGTGTCGTCAGTGCAGCCCAGCAGCTGAGAAAACAACAGTCCATATTTCTGACAGACTGAATCATCTCCATCTCCTGCTCAGCCCCCGCTCAGCTTCTGCACAAGAGGCTGCAAAAACCAAACCCAGCAGCAGAACTGCAGCGGCAATATGTGACCAGCAGAAGTTTTGCTCCTGTGCTCCCTTCAGAGATGCGTGGGTACTGGTTTGGTCCCAGCCCTGCTCTTCCCAGCCTGTGGCAGCAGCAGAGTCCCCATCCCAAAGTGCATGATTCCATAATGGCCAAGGGCAGCTCCCCCTTCCCCCAGCTCTTCTCTTCTGGATATTCAATATGAATTAGAGGAGACATCAGTCATTCCCAGCCAAACAGCCATGGATACCTGCCACAGGACAGGACAAGCTCAAATGGAAGACAGCTCCAACTAATAAACCCAGGGATGTGCAGTTCAGTGGAGTCACAGGTGAACCAGAGGGCTGCCAGTGATGGGGCTCAAACAGCCCAAGCTTGGCCCCAGAGCTGAAAAATTGGCTCTAACACAAAGCAGTGCCGAGCTTTGGTAAACCCCTTAAGGGACAATACACCCTTCGGTTTGTGTCCAAGCCAGGCTTTAGCTTTTAGATTGTGTTAGCAAAGGCTTGGCCAGCTAATGCAGGCATGCCGCTATGCAGTGGTTTATTTTCTTGCACAGCCCTGAGCACAGTCACGGTGCTCTCTGTTTCCCTATTGCTGTCCCAGAGTCTGTAGCTGCTACAGGCGAACCGACAGGCAATTTTCAGGGCCAGAATTTGTTGTCAAGTCTAAGGAGTTTGTTAAGCTGCAGTATTTGACTTGGCTCATTTTCTGCAGTGGCTCCCTCTTGGAGTTGTGTGATTGCAGGGGATGCAGCAGTTATTAACAGGAAACCAAGTTTCAATCTCTTACAATTGCACATGAAGGCTTGGAAAGTGTGAACCTTCAAAGGCACAAAATACAGACAGCAAACCCAGGAATTATGCAGAATTTCTTTCTCCAACAAAGGGTTTTGAAACCCATTTTTGAAATTCAAGGGACCTTATGTCTGACTTCTGCAGCAAAACTTGGCTGTGCTAAAACCAAATGAGCTGCATTTACCTGTGAATGAACGGGTGGCAGTGGGGGTCTGGGGGAGACACGGCTCCATTTGGCAAGTCCCAGTGCAGAGAAAAGAAATTAAATAAACAAAGCAGGAACAGAATACTTTCAAAACGAATCAAACAGCATGGACCATTAATGTTTCAAGAGATAGGAGCTGTATGTGAGCCAACCATCCCCAAGATATTTATTCCCTATCTTTAAAATAGGGAATTGCATTAGAACAGGTAGAATCTTTCAAAGCAGGGAAAATTTTAAAGGGCACTCACTATGCTTTAAAGAAGACTTCAAAAACCATCTCCAATATTGAGCTGAGTAAGTTGGAGAGATTTGTAGGTTATAGCAAGGGAGAGTGATGGGAATACATATGGAGCAAGCTGGTTACTGCAGTAAACAAACCTCCCCCAAACTCACAGCGAGTGCTTCAGCTCAGGAGCAAATGGCTTCACATCTAGAAATAGGTTTTAGAGTAAGACAAGGCACTAGGTAAACACCAGCCCAAAGCCATAAACCATTGTTATAGAAGGTGAAAACCAACTAGCCTTGGCCATTGGGTTGGAAAGGAAGAGCACAGTTAAGACAGTGCTCTTCATAGCCTGAGATGTAGCCTTGAGGAAGCTAACCCCTGACAGCTTTGAAATTAAAAATGATGAAAAAGGAGAAGTTTTCATTACAAAGGAGGACAGCACAGCACAGCTATAGAGGCACAGCTTCAAACAGTGCTGCTTTACATCTGCAACAAAGCCAGCAACTGCACCGGAAGAAAGTGGCTCCGCGCCACTATTCATCACGCACCATCAAGGGCAGCGGCGCAGCTCGTCTCCCCGTGCATCCCATCCTGCTGGTGAGAATGAACCATTTTATCTCAAGGAAAGAGACATTATCATTAATTGACTTGCACAGTGCTTGTCACTAATGGCTGGGTGCTGTAAAACAGAGATACTGTAATCACGGACAGAGTTTGAATATTGGCAAAGATTGCTGGGCTTTAATTCCGCCCCTCCGCAGGGCTGGCATTGCCCTTGCCACCACAGTCCCCAGGCTCTCTCCCAAGCACTGTGGCAGGGACAACCAGAGGTTTCTTTTCCCAGTGCCCGTGTTCCCTGTCCCTTGTGCGACTATCCCAGTTCCTCATTTTCCTGCTGTTTTCCTTACCACGATCCCAGTGAGACTGAGGTAACTGTGTCTCCTGTATCCCTGCAATATTGCCCATCCCCACAAATTAGGGTATTTTTCATTAATTTTAAAAGCCTCTTGGCTCTTCTTTTTCAGGATTTAGTATTAATTTCCATAATAATTATTCTACAATATAGAATAATAGGATCATAGAATGGTTTTGGTTGTGAGGGGCCTTAAAGCTCATCCACTTCCAACCCCCTGCCACGGGCAGTCTGCTCCAAGCATGTTCTTGCTGTAATTTTTAAGCTGCCTTTCAAAATGCTAGCTTCCCACCATAGTTGTAGCACTGCCCTGGCTCTGTCTTGGGCAGCAAGAGACAGCTCAGAAGTGGCTTGAAGCCCCTTGATAACTCAGTGGTAAGATTTACCCAGCATAACAATCCACTTCAAAGCATTCTCCAAACCTTTGTCCAACAAACCCTGCAATAAACTAAAAGGTTTAGTGTGGCGCAAGAGCTTGAATTGATGCAACAGCCCTAGCAGCTCACCCAACAGCCAACAAGCTCCTCACCACTTGGTCTGACCACATCTCCTGCATCCATCTGTCCCCGTCCGCCCCTCCCTGCTCCTGGAGCCCACTCGTATCACAAGCCATTCCAATAAAGTACACTGAAACAAGAACCTTAGCCCAAAACTCATATCTGAGTGCTAAGATAACAAATACCGGCCGTAAGTAAGGTACAACAGGCTGAAACCATGAAAACCAGAGCAACAACTTTGAGAGCCAATAAATCAGCATTGTGACGAGTGGCTATTAATCCTGTCATTATCTCAACCCTTCATGCCCCACGTTGGGCACCAAAAAGAACTGTCGTGGTTTAAATCTATAAACCCATACAGATGCTCTCTCACTCACTCCCCAGTCTTTCTTCCCTCCACTCCTGGAGGGATGGGAAGGAGAATCGAAAGAATGCAACTCCCACAGGTTGAGATAAGAACAGTTTAGTAACTAAGGTATAACACAAACCACTGCTGCTACCACAAATAATAATAATGACAAGAGAAAATAGAAGGGAAAAGAATACAATTTCTCACCATCCAATATCAAGCCCGAGCAAGCAGTGCACCCCCCACCGTGCACCCCCACCACCCTTCCGGGTCTCTGCTCTCCGTTTCTACATCCTGGACATGACGTGCTGTGGTATGGAATAATCTCTTTGGTTAGTCTGGGTTAGGTGCCCTGTCTCTCCTTCCTCCCGGCTTCCCCTCCTCCCTGGCAGAGCATGAGACTCACAAAGTCCTTGGCCAGCCTAAACATCACCAAGCAGTAACTGAAAACACTGGTGTTATCAGCACTGTTCCCAGGCCCAAAATCAAAAACACAGCGCTGCACCAGCTACCAAGAAGGAGAAAAATGACTGCTGCTGCTGAACCCATGACACCATCCCACTCAGATTGGGTTGAAGGATGCCCAGATCAGTGTCAGGGCACTGGAACTCATTGGAGCTGTTCCATGCAGAGCCAGAGCACCAGCCAGATGCTGCTTCCCAGGAAAGCCTCCCCACTGTACAGGGAGGAGGCAGCGCAGAGCCGTGTGCCTCCCAGCTAAGCATTAGTGAAGCTTTTTAATCTCTCACAGTGGGATTTCTTTTTGCTTCAGCATCGCGCCATAAAGTATTTCAGACAAGGTGACATTTTCCATCTGCATAAAGTGCTTGCAAACATTGTGAATTTAACTTTTATTGGCCTGATTTAGGGGTATGGGACTGCGCATAGTCTTGGTCTCAACCTATAGGCCCGCACTTTAAGTGATGAATTAGTCAGTAAAATAAACAGGGTACTATCAAACCGTACACATGTCTGCATCTCCCAAAGAAAATTAAGCCTTGTCTGAAAGTACAAAAGCTAATGATGGCGAAATCAACTTGGACATAAATTACCCAAAACTCAAACTAATCCAGAAGTTTCTGAAAGCTTGAACATTCTCCTGGAGCAGAAAGCCTGAAGAATGCTTTCTGTTCCAAGGTGTGTATTGGATGACAGTGTACGACCACGCTGAACCACTGCACAGCACTGTCTGTGCCACTTTGTCTAAGTGCTGATCATTACCCATGAGGTCTGAGCAATGGATTAGTAGATTCATCACAGCAAGATCCTGACGTTACCACAGTTTCCATTCTCTTCCCCATGTACCAAGGGGAAGAGTGATCCATCAGTTACCATCAGTAGTGATAAACAAATGTTGATGCCTTAATGTCAACCACCATACCTGCAGCGAGGGCATGATGGAATACTGATAGAGCCATTAGTACCCAGGCTGGTGATGTGATTTTATATTTCATTTAACCCAGAACACAACATGCTGCAATGTATATATTTGCAACTGCTCCCTTGATGGTCTCTCTGGAGTATTATAAAGATTTATCATGTAGTGTTTGGTCAATACTAAATACCATGAAATGTCAGTAGAGCAGTTCTTGGGATTGCTTGAGCAGTAAATAACAGATAATATCCAGAAGGAGATGAGCAGGTGAGCAAGTAACCTTACAGAAACAATGAAACTAACCTGAACCCAAACCTTTTGGGAAAAAACACGACAAAGCAGCAAGGACTTCATTATGAAGTCCTCTTGACTTTGGATGAGTTGTACAAATACCTGTCATTTAAGTGCTTTGAAAAGGGTAGCCGTTTAGCTCTGGAAATGCTGTGCCATGGATTTTTGGGGCCAGGTGCCACATTAAGTTTCCTTTCTTTCAGCTATCTCAGCCTGCCTCATCACCCTGTGTCAGAAGGAACATGCTCTGCATCCTCCTCACCAGAGAACTGGCTGAGAAACAGCAGCTTACTTCATGGAAGGCAGGATGGACACCACTTCCCAATGCCAACACTGTCCCTCCTAATCACTCCCCAGCTAAAGGTGGGCATTGATCGGAGAAAAGCCTCCAGGTTTGTTTCCTACAGGTCAGTAGCTGGCTACCATTTATACATATGCTCCTCTTTCCCTGTCTCTGACTTGCAGAATAGCTGCTAACTAACCAAAAGACAACATGGTGAGCCAAGGCTATTAGTGAATAATAATGCCATTTGCAGGCAGCAAAGGCTGAAAGGCTTCCAGAGCAGTTAGCAGTCTGCAGGCATCTCCCAGCAACGCATGAGCAGAGCTCCTGTGCATCAGCCAAAGAGCAATTACTCTTGGAAAGCACGTCTGCCTCATGCTTTAGGATCTACCCCGTTTGTCCTGACTTTAAAAAGAATGTGCTGGAACAAAGCTGAGAAACTGGAGGAAAGGACTTGCCATGCATACCTCATGGCACCCTCCGGCACCATGCTGAATACCCAATGGCAGGGACAGAGCTGGGGTGAAACCAAGCCTAGAGCCTGGCCTTGTGGAAGAGGCCATGGGTAAGCCGCCTCCCGGCTTTCCCAAGAGCAGAGATACAGGCAGCATGCAAAGCTCCTCAAAAAGCTGCACTTTAAGGATGAACTTCAGTCAAGCAGCCTCGTGTGTTGGCTTTCTCTTTTTGCTTTTGGCTTTCCGATGTTTCTTTTCCCCAAACATCTCATTTGTAGCAGAAGATTATATTCCTAACGGGGTCATTTGGAGTGCAGTATTGTACACAGTTCTGCTCTTTAAAGAACTAGCATGAATCCTAACAGCTCTCCAGGCAGGAAATCTGGTGGGAACTCTGCTTTCCTGCTTACTGATCTAACGCTGGATCCAGCGATCCCACTGAGCCCATCAGTGCAGCGTCTTGGTAGCAAATAATGACACGGGGAGCCACCAAAGGACTGTTTTATGGTCCAAACTTGTTAACTTGAGAGAACAGGTCTTTTACAACATCATTATAGTTTTCGGCAAATCGCAGAGATGATTCTAGTTTATGCCACATCTTTGTTTAACCACTCTGGTGCTACTTTTTTTCCCCCTTTAAATTGCATATTTCAGTTCCTACTTGAGTCTTATTGTCAGCATTAGAGTGTGTGTGTTTTTTCCTGCATGCTGTCGTACATTTTTGTGGTTCACTTCTTTTAATTATGCATTTTAAGTACAATGTTTTATGACATCACTTGTTAATTGTTCAATTATCACTCTGCTCCTCCACTGCTCTACAGTGTGCAGTAGCCTTGAAGTGCTGTAGGAGTGTGCCACAAACAGGAGGGAAAAGAAGTAAATGGCCTAAAGACCCAAAGATGCATCGTAGACAGTTCTGCACTATTTAATTACATGTTGTTTGGCAAATAATTGGTAAGAAATTAGCTGCTTTCTCATTATTGTGAGAGCGTTTGCAATCTGCCACCAGGCCCCTGCCACGTGAAGCCTCTTGCTTCCGGATGGCTTCAGGGACAAGATCCTGGTGCTGCCATTAGCCCTGGAGAGTGAAGCTGTGATCTGCATGGGTCATAGCTGGCAGGGTTATGGGGTTACAGGCTGATATGCCACTCTTAGGGCTAACAGCATCTCATGGCACTGTAGACATCAGCGTGGGGACTGTGAGAGGAGGTCAGCTGGTGCCTAATGGATGCAGGTAAACAGGAGATGCACTTAGCCATCACCTCTTAACTCCCTCAGCTCACCTCCCGCTAAAAGTCCATGCTCCTACTCTTTAATTTACTCCCATACTTACTACGTTGCTCCTCCCACCTCACCTTTGCTTTAGGATGCCATCCCCCTGTTACCCTTTGCATCTTCAACAAGGTGAGTGAGCCAGTGGGCTGCATCTCCCTGTCATCATCCTTGTCGGAATTCAGTAGGAGTAATTAAAACCAGACCAAACCCCAAGTGATGCAGCTGCACAATTAGTCCTAGGTGTTATGCTGAGCGCTGTATCTATCAGTGACTCAGCAGCAGACAGGTACACACATTCTGATGGATGGATGGATGAAAGGAGTGGTGCTGCCTATAGATGCAGATCTATTGAGTGGCTCGCTTTCAGCTTGGAAAGATAAAGGTTCATGCCCTCTCTGACAGGAAGGACTGATACAGGGCTTGTATTGTCTGAGCAATTGGTTGGTGCAGACCCTGCCCAGGCAGTTGGTGTTACAGCAGTGGGGTTTTGAGTAACTCCCACTCAGATTAAGGAGACTAAGAAAAGTGATTAAGAAGTGCCCAATTCCTCCCACATGGCCAGCCCACTTGTGACACTTACTGCCCATGTTAATGTGCACACATTGCCTTTTTATCATACAATGCCCAAAGACATCCTGGAAGCTTGTTTATGACACTGAACTCTTCATCACATAGCTCAGACAAAGATGCTCCATGGCATGTCCAGTTTCATTTGCACACCGGGGAATCCCAGAATGATTAGGGCTGGAAAGGACGATACCTTATAATAACTTGGAAGGGATGTGTGAGTTGATGGCTCGTGTTTCTGTTAAGAATGTGACCCATTTGTAATAAAACCCTGAAAGAGAACTGAAGATGCTGAGGTTCCCCATATATCACTGCAGTATCTCACTTGTTTTACAGTAATTTGATGCTGCCTGAACACAGTAGTAGACCTTTTTTTACTCCTGCTTGCAGGGTAGAACAGCAGGGATGATAAACCTTATGCTTTAGTTCAGAAATAGCACACAACAGTGAGAGCGACCAGGGCTGCACCACAGGAGAGAGTGGGTTGTGGCAGCTCAGAGCAATGCTGATTACTGAGGTTTATTATACATACAAGAAAACCATATTGCCTGCCAGAGAAATTGCACGTTGGCCTAAAAGCCTGCTAAGGGTTCGTTTGCTTTTTAAACCTGGGTTCATACCTGGTTTTATGTCCCTTCGCTCCTGGAAAGCGTGTTCATTTGAGAGCCCCAAATGACTGGGAGTCCTGAGGAGCTGAAATGGAAACTTTCACAAAGACTGTGATGGTCCTGCTCCTCCTGGAGCTGGCAGTGGCTGGACTATGCATCAGCTGAACACACATTCAGGTTGCTGTTCTTTCCTAAAGGCAAAACTGGCATCTCACAACACCCCAAGTAAAAAGAAACCTGTGAAATAGCTGCTTGAGTTGGAAAGGGAATCGTGATGTGATCACGGAGGGGACATCTCACTCTGGTCCCTTGAGCATTGTGTTTGTGCCCTAAATTGGGGAACAAAAATGAAGAGTTGAAGTGACCTTGCATCACTGTGCCTGATCTCTGGAGCATCAGCTTTGCTTTTGGAGCGACAGAGTCATTGGGAAGGATAAACCTCAGCACAAAGAGACTGGGAAAAAATAATAAAGCAAACCTAGCACAGGATGAAAGCAGCACTCGGGGTCATCTGGGTGCTGGATAGCATCTGCTTTTGTGTATAGAGAAGGAAACCTAGCATGAGTAATGGCTCTGAAGCAGCTACACTGGATGTTTATCACGCAGCTACGACTGGGGCAAATGAGAACATTTCTACTCTTTCAGCAGGCAGTGCACAACGTGTGTGACTCTCACAGTGACCACAGGCCTCAAGAACAGTGGGCAAGTGCCTTCCTTGTAGAAAACCATACGATCTCTTTCCAAACCCGTGAAGCCCAACCTCAGAGATCACAGGGAGCTTGCCTGATTAAAGACCAGAATAAATTTCGGGGCCAGGTTGTCTGGCTGTTGTAGCAGCAAATGGGAAGAAGGGCCTCGGGCTGTTTTCCTTGACATGGAAAACTTACATGACATATCATTTGATGTGTTGATTCTATTTTCTAAGCATTGCCTAGCACAGAAATCAAGCTGGCTGCAGCTCAGCAGCCATCAGCTCTGCCCCACACAGTCCAACACTTCTGCCTTGCAGGGCAGGAGCTGTGCCCGGCCCCTATGTCTCTCCTGGCAAGGATTATGCTCCCTCACGGGCACGAGCATCTTTTCTCAGGTGTCTTTCCCACCTCCAGCACAAGCTAATTATAACCCCTGCACTCCTCCATCAACTATTTACATGATCACAGCCAGCCTTTGGCATGATTTCTTGCTAATGCTGTAACTGTAATGGCAGTCTCATAATGACTCTGCTGCCACCAGCTAAAGCTGTGCTGCAAATCATCTCACCTGGCTCAAGAGTCTGCAAGTTATCTACATAGGGATCAGCTGGGTGAATGGTCCTGCAACCCCAGATGAACCTGAGCTCTCTATGTTCCAGAGGAAGCATCACATCCCTTCTGGATCCACAGAAAAGGGCAAATCCCACTGAAGCATCTCTGCTCTGGGGCTTATTGATATGGGTGACAACTCAGGAGGAAAAGCTTGCATCCTGAGGAACTATGCTGAGTTCTTCTTATATCGCGTATGTATGAAAGGAGGAAAGAGTTGCTTGGGAGGCTTGCTTTGGCATTTGGCTGGTGGGATCTCTCTTGTGCTAATGTGTGAGGAGGACAAAATGAACCTGACTGTCAAGTCCTGGAAAAAGCACCCAGCTTAGAAGTAGGAAAAGAAGATAAAACTGTACTTTCTGCTTTGTTGTTGAGTTTAAAAACAGTTTTTAAAAGCAAAATCGATCCTAAATCTTCAAGGTTGAACCTTTGGGTCTGTCAGATTTTCTTTTCAACACTAACATGTTAGAGCTCGTGGACAGCCCTTTAAAGATGCCACGAAAGGGTAGTGCTGAAGTGAGGAGACAGCTGAGGCTCTTCCAGTTGGAACAATTCTCCAACCTGCACTTCCTGACAGAGGCAAGGGAGATGGCAGATGGTAGGTGGTATCTTGTTTATCAAAACAAAAACCTTGGGATCTCTTGAGGTGCAGGGAAAACCTCACAGCTGAAGTGAGAAGTTGTCTGTGCACACTTTCCTCTGAGCTGAAAACCTGCTTCTGTTTGGTGCAACTTGCAGGCAAAATGAATCTAGCCAAGGAGGATTAATAGGGAGGACATCGGTCCTGCACTGGGTTGGCAGATAAGGTCACCAGGGATGCCAGGAAGCTTTGATCCCAGGAAACCATCACTGAGGGTTGGAAGGGCATCCACACCAGCAGGTAACATCAACCCCACTGAGAACCTCAGTTCCAGTCATTTCAGACCACACTTTTCTATGTGCTTTCCTTGTGCTCAGGTCTGCAGCATCCAGAAAATGCTTGGTATGTGTTCATATTCTCTAATATCTAAAATATTTGGAGACTATTTGACCTTTTTTTTCCACAGATGAATATTTCTGGGTTCTACAACACGAGCATTGTGTTTCAGCATTTCTATCTGCCTAACACTATCCCAGTTTTGGACAGAAAGGGCATTTAATCCAGTGTATTCCCTATATATTCCAAACTCCCAAATAACGAGCGTATCCACAGCAGAAAGATGAGGTGCTCAATAAGCAGCACAACTGTAGCATCCTCATGGAAGCTACCCAAAAATGGGGGTAAATGCCTCCCTCAGGGAATAGTGAGAACTAGTAGGGGCTTCCTTTACTGTTGTGCAGCTTGTGGTTGCTTCTCCCAATGGAAAATACTGGGACAGTTAGGTAGATAGCAAATTACTCTATGTACTGAAGCAGATGTGTACCCAAACAGATGTGGTCATTCTGCCACTGGGGCAAAGCCAGAGCAGCTTTAGGGATGAGAATGGAGATAAATTGGAATCAAAAAAGGTATGGAAGGAAAACTGGAACCCTAATGTTGCTCTTTCTTTCCAACTGATCTGTACACATGTCACACAGTTGGATGTATGAATAGTAAATTATTCTATTCATTTCTTACTCTTGATGAACAGTAAATTAGTCTAATAACATTTACTGTTCAATTCATTGATTGTCAGAGGGAGATTAGAAGCAAATAGCTTTTAAGTCTTTCCAGCTGCAAACATTAGAGTTGTCTAAAGTTAAGATTTTTGACTGTAATTAGCTGCAGCTCTCCAGCATCCCCCCACCAGCTCCATCTCTGCCAGCCAGTCCTGCTTCGGTGGCAGCGGGGATCCCAAAGTGCTTCAGCAAGGTGAGCTATTGCAGCTGCCTTGACAGAGCAGATAACAAAAACAACCAGTGATCTAAACAAAACTGATTTACCTGAATGGTTTAACAGCGCTGCACAGCGAGAATGCTGGAGAATGGATTGTATACCTGAGAGCTGTGACAATGGGGGTATAGGGGGTGTGTATGTGTGTGAAGTCAGGCTCTGCCACAGCATGAAAAGCCTTTCTATTCTGTGTCTGGAGGGTCTGAAGTGCTCTTACACAGGATAACTTCAATGAAGTTGCTGTACCGACACCAGTGGAATACAAGTGTGTGTGTGAAGAGAACAAGACCCATAAAACAGCAACCAAGTCAAGTGAATTTAAGATGGATGCTTGCCTAGTACCTAGTGTGCCTCCTGTTTGTCATCCTCCTGCCTGTAGCTTCGGCTCCACTCTGGGATTCAGTCCTAGCAGTAGGAAAGCCTACTGGCTGTTTAACGGACACAGAATCACCTGTAGCCAAAAGAAACCATAAACAGCAGAATCATTTCAAACGCTAGCAGAGCTTGCAGTTGTTTATTACCTTTATCTACACCCTCACCAGCCCCCTCCTTTTCTTTCACAAGACTAAAGAAGCAAATAGAAGTAGCCGTCTCTTGATATGCTAGTCAGGTTTTATTCCTGTTCGAGACATGTTGTGCTCACTGCAAGCTGCAGGTGGGTTGAAACACGAGTAAGTGCTTTGGGGAAATCAAGCCGCCTGCCAGCACCAGAGCCCTGCTGACACCTCACATGGGCACTGCAGCCACCTCCAGTGCACCCCTGCAAACACAGCCAGGGCCCATGCACTCTTCAGGTGATGCTGCTCAGTCTCCAGAGGGAAGGGAGCAGGCACGGGACACCCCATGAAGCATGGGGAACTGCAGGCAGGGATCAATACAGTGCCACTCACCATAATGCAGGGAAATTCTTTTCCATCACAAAATGGAAATCTGTTAAACTCTCTCTGTGCAAACGGTTGAGTTATGGTGGAATATTCCACTGGAAAACCTGGAAAGGTATTTCATTGACTTGAAACATGTCGAGTTTGGTCTATATTTAGTTTTCCATTCACCTGGGCTGTTGCTGTTTTCTGTGAGCAGTTCTCCATTTGCAGGGGCCTTGATGGGGCTGAGGCATCCCTTTGGAGCATGATGGAAGGGGAGAATGGGATGCAGAAGCTGTGGGGAAGAATGGGACCACGATTCCTGCAGAAGCCAGTGAAACTTCAGCTGCAGACAAGGATTAATGTCAAAGCAAGATCTTATTAAAGGAAACGGAATTGAATATTTGCTCATTTCATTTTTGGCTTTCTCTCCTTCCCACCTAACAAACAACCCACAATAACTGACAAAATACCCAAACTTGGGGGAAACTGAAGTTGTGACTGTTTGGAGGGGGTTGATTTTAAAAGCTTTACTGTTCCTGCCTTTCTTACACTAAGGTTTTCAAACAGATATATACACACACACCTTAACAACAGAAGTCTATAATGACTGCATTGTCACCAGCTAAAACTGTACTAAAAATAAATAAATGCTGCAGTTTACCATGATTCAGTAGGCAGGGTCCTTATTATTCTTCCACCATTCAAAAGAAGATTCAATTTCAGCATAGTACACTCCATCTCTGTAGCATCCCTCATCTGACTAGCGCTGCTTTCCAAGTTTCTATCTGCTCGTGAATGCAGAGGGTTAAGAATAACCACAGTTACCCTTAACAGGATAACTTAACAGCACAGGAGCGAGTGCTGTGGTCACTGATGCATGTTTTTAAGTGGCAGGACCCACTGAAGAATCTTGGTTGAAGTGTACTAAAAGTGAGGTCCGGGTTTGTTAATGAGGAATATTATCCGCTGCAGACACTAATTTCAGTACAAGATGCAGTCTTCAAACTTTTCACTCTAATTAGAATGCATTTCCATATTCTTTATCCATTTCTTCTCTTACTGAAATCTTCTCAAATGACCTTTTTTTTTTTCTTCACTTATGACTCATCCAAAGACTTTTATTTTTCCCAAAACAATCATTCAGATGCAACCGCATTTTTCCAGTAAACATGTTAAAAAATAAATGACCTTGCCAGCTCATGCTCACACAGTGGGAGAAGGGCATTAGCAGTGCAGAGGCAGCTACTAATAATACACAGGGAAATTAACTATGGGAGAAGACCGTCTACTTCTAATTCCTTGAGCATTTAATTTCCAAATGCCCTGCAGTGGAATGTGTCTCGAGCAGGAGTTTAATGGCTACCAGTGGAGTTGCAGCACTGGGAAAACAAGTTCCTATTGGGAACAAGGGGCATTTTGTGCACAGACAAAAATGGGTTATCATCTGCCAAGGAGGTGTTTCTTTTTCCTTTCCTTCAGTCCTCCATGTCTGTGTCCACTTCCAATTTTTGTAATAAAGTAAATTATTAACTCCAGTTGATGGATTGGTTGGTGTTGGTAATAGGCTTTCAAAATGATTAGTGATATATACTCATTACCCAAATTAAAAAGCCGTATTAAAAATAAGGAGAGGAAATGTAGCAGCATTATCAAAGTAATAATTTCTATTTAGTGCATATCTTCCCTGAACTTTGGCAAACGCTAAATTATGCAAGACAAACACTAATCTGAAAGCATTCTAATTAATGATGGTATTTCTTTGCTATCAAATTGAACCCAACATATTCACAGTGCATCTGACTTCAATGTTAGTGCAAGTTCTTCACAGTTTGAGGAAGACTGGTGACATGTTTGAAAATATTATACCCACACCCCAGTTACCAGGCTCAAGCCATATTCTTCCCTTGCAGAGTCATTATTAATGGGAAAGACTCAAAGTTCACCCAAATGTTTGTTTTGTTGTTCAGTACTTCAACCATCTCAGGGTACAAAAACCAACCCAGCAGAGATGGGTATCTTGACATCAATTAATCACAGTGCTTTGTTATCGAGGGTTTGCTATAGTTTTCACCAACTAACAAACAGAATCAAACAGTTGCTTTCACTTTAAAGACCCTTTATAGATGAAAACACATTTACAAAACTTCTCTCAGAATAAAACAATCATCAGGCAGCTAATTAAGCACATTGGAAGAACTAAGCTTTGGAGTTAAAGACCTGTCCAGGCTGTAACATCATTTTCACTTTGTTATTATGTGCAGAAAGATAATAGAAATATAATTTTTTTTTTTGGGGGGGGGGAAAGAAGGAAATCACATTAGTGATTTGCCAGAGTGAATGGAGATGTCAAAAATGCTCATCTAGAGAAGCTGTCAGGAGTTTAAATAGATTTTTCACTGACTTGCCGTTCTTAATTATAGCTCAGCACCCTGCACAGGTTAAAAATGCCAGGTTCCTTCGAAACAAACTATGAGCTCCTTACCATCTCGTCACATTCCCCTTCTCTTCCTTTCAAATGGATCAATCAGATGCCAACACATAACATTTTTCATTTACATCTTTTCTTAAGCATCCTGATCCACTGCAATTATATTTTTACCCAAACCTATCCTGAAGGGGATAGAAGAGATTTCATGGAAGAAGCATAATTGGCAATTGAGCTTGCTCATTCGGGGGCTTCTTTTATGAGAAAGGATACTGGGGCTTTTTGCTGTAGAAATTCAGCACTTAAATTAGGGCTATGCTGGCTACTTAGTTAAATAATCTAGAATAATCAGGTCAGGAGGGAATAGCACATACCTTCATGTTTTGTATTAATTTCTCAGATAATGTAATTCTACATACTATCCGCATTCAAGAGCGCATCAAAAGAGAGCTGCAAACAGGAGGATTGACAAGTTGCTAATCCAATCCTCTGACTGTCACAGGGTGCCATGTAAAAGGGATCCTTTGTTCTTTAAGAGCTGATTGAGTTCCATTAGTCTCCATATTCAGAGCCCTGGGCACAATATTAATGCTAATACTGTTGTTACGGAGATGGAAAGCCGTTAAGAATGAACAATAATCAGCTCACAATATCATTGGACATATTCATGCCGTTTGTAGTGTGGGGAGATCCGATAGCTCTAAACCCTTCTAAAGAGAGAAGGAAAATCCAATTAACATCTTCTGTGTAAACCTCCTCGGCTACTTTCACTGGAGATGACCTTGGGCAGCTGCGCTGCAATTTTGCCAAAACCTCAATTATGTCTTTAATTCAGCAGCGTTGCTGGGTTTTGCCCAAACAGAAGGCCTGGCTCGGCAGCCTGCCCCTCATGCTGGGTGATAGTTGCTCACACAAGTTGCCTCAGCAGCCATTGGCATGCTTTGCACCAGGCTGTGACACAGGCAACCAGCCTTTGGGCTTCACAAGTCCACTGGGATGTTCAAGCCAACAGCAAGAAAACTCCCTTCCGCACCCTTCCATCATGACTTGGACAGCATCCCTGATGTGGATGCTCCAGGGCAGAGGGCTGGTGAGACCTGGTGAGTGGCTAATTGCTTCCTGATGATGAAGGATGAAGGAAGCCCCTGCACAGGGCCCCAAGAGGGATGCAGCCCAATTCCTGGACTATGTTCAAAGGAAAAGCTGCTCCTATAGAACAAGGGTTCCTCACTATCAATCAATCTGAACTGGACCTAGAAAAGCTCTAATTATGAGCAAAATGTAGCCTTATGTTAAAAAAGAAATTAAAAGAAAGGAGTATTTTTCATTGGGGAATTTATCTGCATTAAGTGCACAAGGTAGGGTGAGGAAGTAACTGCTCTGAAAGAACCCATAAAGAATTAATATTTGAAGTTATTTATTGCCCTGTACACTTGATATTCTTCAGTAAGCTAGAAAGTAAAGGTAAGTTTTTGCAGCCTGCCCTCCATATCTCTTTTTTTTTTTGGCAAGCAGCCTGCAATTAAACTAGCAGACATTGCTTGGCAGTGAGCACTCATCCTGGTGGCCACATAGCCTAAGGCTTCCACTAGGCAACATCACCTAGAGCAAGGTCTGGAGCTAATCATGAATAGGACTCTTAAAGGAGTGAAGATCTTGATGGGAAGGAACACATTGATTTCCAGCCAGCACAGACAGCTTCTGGACACAAAGCTTTCCCTTCTTGTGACTGCACAATTCATGTGAGAAGAGGTAAAAGACTTGCTCCTGACTCTGCTAATACCACTGAGATGCTCAACATGAATTGTAAGTTGTGTTCAGCCTGAAACTTTGTTACAGCTGCTGTCAACACCACAAGTGAAAGAGCCCAAAATACAAAGCATTTGAACTCTTTCTTTTCATTTCCCTTTCAATATACAGGGACGATACCGCCTTATCTCAAACACACACTTGCATATTTGCACTCTATAATGGAGAAACAGCACTACATACAGGTCCCTAAAAGTAAACACCAAACCCTGCAAATCTTGCGTATAATTAGGAAGATTCTTCTGGATTTATTATTTTTTCCCCAGAGCTGTTACTGCTTGATTTGGCTGTCATCTGTGTCACTTCTAGGGAGAGAATTCCTCTGTGTTAGAAAGGGAGAATCAGAACAGCAAGCTAATAACTTGTTAACAGCAGTGAGATTAAGGAAGGAAATAATGAAGCAGAGCTGCTGACAGCAGTAAGGTGGTTGAACCTCCTTCTTAAATGAAGCAGATCAGGGTCACCCTTTGCTGTAGAGGGTCTCTCTCAGGAAGGACAAGCATCTGATGGACATAGACAGCCTCTGAGTATCTGTATCTTTTGCTGGCCAGACAAAACTCTCTGAGCTGAACACAGGCTGTGGCTTTGAACTGAAACCAGCTTCCCCTTATATATCCCCCCATCCAAGACAACAAAACCAATTCAGTCCCAAATTTATCCTTTTGATTTAATTTCCTAGCGTATTAATTTTGGCCATTCAATCTCATTGATCTGTTGAGTCCATCTCAGCTGTGACCTTGATTTGATTGCTTAATTGGCTTAGCAAAGCCTGGATGCATTAGCTCTGTAACGTGCTCGCTTGATTTCTGTACATGCTTGCTCATTCTCTCTTGTAAGATCTATAAAAAGTAAACAGAACTTCTTTTACATAAAATGGCGGTCAATTTTAGTAATTCCAAGGCAAAGATAATCTCAGGTATATAGGAGAAGTGTGCCACTTCTCCTAGCATAAACAGAACAGTTTAACCTTGTTGAGATCTGGGAATGTTTGAACATTGACATGTGCCCTTCAGTGAAACTTTCTAGTTTAACAGATCCCTGTCCAGAAACAGTGTGGCTGAGGCATGAGCTCTTACTGTCTTCAGATGACTGCTGTGGGGGTTGTTCCCACTGGTAAAAGCAGAGTAGGACACAGGTGATGGTTGGATCTGCAGATACAGTAAAGCTTTCATATGTTTCATTCAGGATCCTATCTTTGTTATACCTGACTGAACCAAATCTCTGCTGCTGCTGTAATTTTAAGCATGCCGATGCAATGAACTGGTAGTTCAGGGTTTGCTTCATTTGCATTCAAACAATCAAGATTTTTAATTAAAATGCGTAAGTGAATCAGGCACCAAAAGCCCCATCTCCCCTGTTATTTATTTTTCATATGAAACTTTCAGTTTGATGGATAAGCACTGTCATTGGTCATTCCTGCTAAAATGATCCCATCAGCAATGAAGTATTTGACAAATCTGATGTTAAATTTTTCATCCCTAGCTTTCAGCACTTGCGGTCCATTAAGATAAATAGTACATCTCACACTTCAGATCTATTCTTTGAAGCTCTTCTGGGTCCAGCACTCCATTCAAAAGGGAGAGGTACAGGTCAAAAGGATGGTTTGAGATCCAAACTATGCTCTCCTTATGGCTTGCTTTATATATGGCCAAGCACAAACACAGCAATAAGAGTATGCTTTACTTCTTCAGTGTCTTTCTTCTGTGACAACTACCGCTCCTTTCTGCATAGTGACAGGGGGTTTGGTGGTGAGCTGATGGAACACAAAGTAGTGTGGACTTCCTCATAAGTGAAATCCATTTTCTTTATGCTTCTTTTTTTTACCGTGTGACAGTGGTATCTGCATTCATCAAAAAAGCCCCCACTGCTTCCAGAAAGCACTGCTTTCCAGCTGGGCACTGAAATTTAACTCCAAGGAAAGTAATTTGCCCCAAGAACTGCATCATGTAGAGAAAAAGGCAGAAAACACGCTCTGCCGCTATCCTGTCTCAGAGGATTACTGTAAAACCAAACTAATCACAACGCAGCATTCCTTCAAAAACTGAACTCTTGCTCACGTGCTAAGAAGCTGTAAGAGTAACAGCATCATCTGGTGGCTTCTGCCACAAAGAATGGATTAATTGATTTCTTTCTGTTCCACTTTCATTTAAATTCCTCATCTCTCAGGTGAGGCAGGGTCCTGAAGGGATGTGGGAGAGGAAAAGCAGGCAGAAAATGATAAAAATGAGAGAAGATAGCAGTGAAATCCTCAGCTACACTGAAGCATTAAACTGCATCTCAGTAGCTCAGACCTTTTTAAAAGGATGCTTTAAAGAACATTTTAAAGCACCATCCTCATTGAAGTCAAGCTCCATTTAAGGCAATACCAGATGTGCTTGGGATCTTTGAGGAATACATGAAGAATGGGAATGATGCTGCTAAAGGCCTTGAACCTTCGATAAGGACTGGTGTAAACCTCAACAAAATCTGAAGACAATTCTTTTCCACCATTCCTTCTGTAGATGCCAAATCAAATCCTTCCGACTGCTCCTGCATCTTCCGTTTGGAATTCATATTATTGATCCTCTTTGGAGAGGTAACATGTAAAAATGAGATGAACATACATTAGTTTGCAAAACAGTTTCAACTGTGAACAAGTGCTATTATAATTATGACTGTAAAACAAGCTAATCCACCAGAGCTTACATGTACAGCTAGTGTAGCACTGGAGGCTGAATCAGCCTGCCTTAGATATTAAACCTCCTGACCTAAATGGGTTGAAGTATTCCCACAACCGTCCAAGGTCCCCAGTAAGAAGTTTACTGCAGTCCAGATGAAGCAGAAGGGCACCATAAGCCTCTAGAACCCAAAGTGTTCAGGATTAGTTGTTGCCAAAGCTTATTAACAAGGCAATAAAGTGAAAATTATTCCTTCTGGTTTTATTGGTGCACAAAGTCTGTTTTACATTCATACAGTTTCTGTCCTATCCTTGGCAGTTGTCTTCTTTGTTGTATTCTTACAAAGAGAGAAATATCAAAACATTAATTTAAGCTGTCACAATGCAAAGGGCTGACAGTCATAGAAAGAATTATCATTATGGCAGAGAATGGAGACAAGTTAGCGAAGGAAAATTAAAGTCACTAGCTAAACAGAACCAAACTTCTTGAAAAATTGAGGATATTGCCATGACAATTCGAATGGCTCCAACTTCTTTTTGTGTTTTCCAGCACTTTCCTACACAGTCTATTATCAATCTGATGGGGGAAAGAACGAAAAAGAAATCACTTCATATAGATGCTAGGTTAGTGAGATATGTATTTCAAAAGAGAAGATTCATCCTGGACAAGCTTGTGCAATAAGATAAATGGGAACCAACACCAATCTTCATAATTTTCCATAACTGCAGAAGTCAGACTGACCAAGGTTACAGCCTTCCTAAGCCTTCTTGCTCATGCATACAATACAGAAATGCTTCCTGGTCCCCTTCAGGGCTTTTCCAGAAAACAAAAATGATGCCTTTCTAGCAAACAATCAGATTCCTGCAGGTGGTGGCTCAGGGTCTCTAAGTGCCTTGTATATTCCTAAGAATCAGGTGAGTAGTTTACAAATGAAATTAGGAAGAGAGCAGTTACAAGAAGAAAACAACCACTTCACTCCTGTGTTATGCTTTTTGTCTTGGAACATTTTATTGTGGCTCTGAAGAAATTGAATGCATGAGAGTCTCAAGGCGCACATCCATGCCCTATAAGCTAGACCAGCAGCTTTCTCTGGTAAAGTAAATCAACAGATTCTTTGTCATAAGCCAAGTTTTCAGCAGGGAGCACAATGCTTAAGTCTTGTGCTCTGTCCTCTCATCATATGCTACCCAGGTAAGAGGAGGATGCTAAGAATTTAATGCAAAAAGCTGGTGAAATTCTGCATCCATCTTCCACACAAATGTGCACTGCCTTCTAGCTAGAGCATCTGCAGTGCAAATTAAGTCACTTAGCATTGCAGTGGCTAACTGATTAGACTACTAACGAAGCATGAGCCCACAAGATTGCTTTATATAGTCAAAATTTCTAATTAATTCTCATACACATAAGCAATCATTGAGTTAGTTCAGCTAGCACATCAAAACCAGATGAAAACACCAAAGGCTGAGCAAATCAGTCTTCCGAAGGTAGATGAATGAGAGGCTTACATGGCTAATGCCAACAGGACAGAGGCACGGAACTCCCTGTGGATGTAAAGACATAAGATCCTTTCCACTTGTTCATCATCCTTATGTGCCTTTAAGCGCTGTAATCCTGGAATTAGAAAAGCAGGCTGTTTAGAAACACCACAGTAGGTAGCCTTGAGGTTGTGTATATACTCTGTAGCAGTAGGCACTCAATTCAGTAAATGTCAAGACCAACCTTCCAGCACTGCCAGCCACTGTATGGCCATGGTGTGGTGAGTCCTCACAAGGTCAAACCCTCTGCACAGTGAAGTCACTCCTAAAACATCTGCACAGATACATCTGCACAGATCATAAGATATAAAAAAAGAACAAGGAAGTGCTGAAAATCACTATTATTCGCCAAATAAATCAGAAGTACATTATGATTTGGGAAAGCAGACAAGAAAACACTTAGAAATGTAATAAATGTGAATTGCTGCAGTCCCACCAAACGTAGGTTCAGTCCCCTAATTGTATCAATTATTTTTTACAACTGTGATCTCAAAGATGTTAAGTTTTGCTAAGATGCATTTGCAAATCACTTTGATTACTATCTGTGAAAAGTGCGAATGTGTTTAAGAGCGTCTGTGTACTCGCTTGGGCCCTCTGACCCCATTTTGCAGTGTCCTGAATCAGCTAGCAGAACATTAGGCACTTTAGACGCTCCTACTTGAAGCATTCAGACAGTCCTGGCATCATTGGGGCTTCTCAAATGGAGAATCTTTGTACAATCTGTCCTTTTACTGAGCTCAGGGCTCTGACAACTGACTTCGCTTCTCACATTTTTTTCTCCTTCTTTCATTTTCTAATCAGATATGCTTTACTGTGAAGAAGCATTTGACCATTTACTATTGTATTCAAAGAAATAAGCTTACTAGACCAAGCATTCAAGGTAATTTCATTTTTGCAATAGGAGGTATAATTGAAGAATTATATTTTCAATGTAAGACACTATCTAAAACTAGTCACTGGTATGAACCCTGGTCAACTATATACAATCTTCTTTAATATGGCCTTTGATAGTATTCATTGAGCACTCCAGTGCAAATCCTCAAAAAGGGCATTGTACAAAATTAGTTTCCAAAAGAACTAGAATAGTACCAGAAGTCTCTCTGAATTAACGACAATCTTAAAACCTCAACTGCTTTGGAAGAGCACATTAATCCGCAATGAAAATGTTTGCATAGCATTTAAAATACACAAACAGGATTAACAAAGAACTTGCCAAGGACAAGGCAAAGTTGATTTGATTTCAAGACCGAAAGGAGAGTTCAGCACCTTAACTTTGTTTTTTAAAGAGGTTTCCAGAGAGAAACTATAACTAGATGAGGGAAAAAAAAACCAACCCTCTCTTCCTCACCCCCAGTTTGAACATGGAAAAATTTATTTAGCAACCAACTATCACTGTTGTAAATATAAATCTAATTGCTTATTGATGTAGCGTGATTGGCATGAGGTCTGTAACAACATTGCCCATAATCACTCTTTCCGGACACTGCTGTAATGCAGCCTGAGTCTGTAAGAGCCTCCTGTACCCCAGAGCTCTCTGGTGCTCATACCAAGATCAATAACAGCAACTCAACTGGCCCAAGGAGCAGGATCTGTGAGCAAGTATTTTTTGGTCTTTCTAGTTAGGCAGCTCTGCAGCCTGCGAAGGGAAGCACCTACCTGAGCACTGGACCAATTCTGTGACAAAGGCAGAGGAGGTACTTCCAGGGCAGAAGCCATCCCTTCTGTCTCAGACCCCGACTTTATGATGGGATGAATTGACTCCTCTCTCTGTTGACTGTGGAAGAAGGTTAAGCCACGAGGCTGGACTAGATAATCAAGCTTCAGAAGGCTAAAATTAGATGAGGAGAATCCTACCCAAAACATTTTGGGGCTTAGGCTTCTGCGTACACAGATGTGTACATCTATGCACATCCATGTGTGCATCTACGGACACACAGACTGTTCCCAGTGCGCACTGGCTCCCCCCAGCAAAAGTTCGGCCTTTATAATGCACACAGCATTCTGGGTGCAGAAAGAAATGAGAGAAAATCTATAGCACAGAAAACCAAAGGCCGCCAAAAGAAAATAACAACAGCCTTGACTGCACCTCTGTGAGGATGCCAGTCCCACCCGGAGAGTGTATTTCTCCCTGAGGCTTTTCACCAGCTTCTCATTTCTCCTTCATGTTCCCTTTTGGGCCAAGCAGAGCTGTAGCACCGGATCTGAACTTATTATCACTGTTCAAAGACAGATTGCAGTGCTGCACAGTGTGGGTGAAGGACAAAGGCAGCCTGGAATAAAGGTTAGCCTCAGGAAGATGAAACAGCATCATCTACAAATTGTCATGTCTGAAAGGTTTAGGCTCAGAAAGCTCATTCCTCACACAGAAGGGACAATTTCTTACCCGTGCTGGTCTCTGCCTTCATTTCTGCAGCAAGTCAGGCCTGGCCTGGTGACCGCACCGTTGAATGTGAGATGAGGTCTTCCTGCCCTCTCTGTCCTGCTTCTCACTTTGAAACTTGCACATCTGCACACACATCTCAGCACCGGCACCTGGGGGACCCTGTTGCTTAGGGTGAATTTAGAATGAGATGAACAGGGATTGTTTTGGGAGTAAAGAACAAACCTCTGCTAAGCCTTAAAACCTGTTCTTGGTAGACTTTTTGACTGCTCCAGAGGTGTGCACGCTCACATGCATATACTTCTGCAGTAAGAAACAGTACAGCAAAAATGATTAAACACATGAGGAACGAGGCTTCCATCTAAAAGGTGATTAAAGAGATGAGCATTGTTTAGTTTGCAAAACACAGGAGTAAAAGATGATCTAACAGAAGCAGGGAGAAGGAGCTATTTATTCTGTTTTCTCTCCAGAACAAATATGCAAGGAAAGGTGCAGGAAAAACTGTGAAGGCATTTGCGCAGTGAATAATCAACCCTGCAACTCACTGCTGCGGGATATTGGGCTAATCTTTCAGGAGTATTTCTAAATGCTTTAGATGCTACAAATAATAAGTCCCAGTTACCGAGGAGAAGGAAAAGCACAATCTCCCCAGACTGTAAGGACGGTCAGTCCCTGCCCTTGTGCTTAGATTAGAGATGGAATTTTTGCCTCCAGAGGAATGGCATTACTTATTTATCAAGTGTATGATATGGGAGTGCTCTCTTCCTTCAAGCAGGAGGTTCTGTAGAAGCAATTAAAAGGGCCACTAAATGCAGCTGTATGAAGTCAGTATTGCCAATAGATTTCTCCCAGAATACACAAGCTTAGCAATGGTCAAGTAGCTCAGGTTTAGTTATTTTGTTCTCAGCTGGTTGTTTTCCCCCAAAGAACCTCAACTCCAGCTAGGTAACAGTTAAGGATGTGAATGAAAACGCAATCAAATATATTCATGTCCTTGGCAAGTTTGTTGCTAATCCTGCTTGTTTCTATGCACTTGTAAATGCTAAGTAAACATTTTTCACTGTGGATATAGCCTATTTTGAAACTGTTGTACTCCAACACTGTTGTACCTCCAGTATTACCCCACGTTAACAGCGAGCACAGCCTCCTCTGCACCAGACAGTGCTAACAGTAGCCTCGGAGAGCAGGGATCGGGGTGGTGATGTGACATGGCATCCCTGTGCCACGCTGCTGGTACTGCTGGGGGCTGTGCTTCCTCAGCTCGCGCCTCCTCAGTTTGTGCTGTCAGCTCTGGAATGCGCTGGGAAGCAGGGAAGGTACTGCTGCGGCCAGAATTAGTACCTGCTTAAAATGAACATGTCTACAGAGAAGGAACTGTCTCTTAAAAAGCATTTTAAATGCTACTTTTGGCTTACAAATAGTTTTCTCTCAACTGTCAGGCCATCTGCTTGGAGAGAGGGGGTCTGGTACAGTCATGAAAAGCATCTTAAAATACGCTCCCCTCATAAACATCTTTTGTTTGGAAAATCCACATGCATCACATAATGCAGCAAATGGCAGCACAGGCTGAACTGAATCGTTTCTAAATGCCGAGGATGCAACCTTGGCTACAACTCCCGCCTCCCCTCTATTAATAAGCACGCTTTAAATGCACACTTCAACACATTCTCTTGCAGCCTCGGATTGGCAGTACCCACCTGCTGGGAAACATGCTCAGAGAACTTCCTTGGGTACATCCAAAATACCAAACTGGCTTGTGGGCAGGAGAGAAACAGGCTTCTGCAAATCGGCTCTCGCAGAGATTACATCATTCTCCCAGCCAATTTTCTGCCTACACTGCACCATTTTGGAGGGGAGGGGGGAATACATCCATGTGTACACAATCAAAAAGGCCAAATTAAGGGTGTACAAGCACATCTAATTCCAGCGCTTGCCAACTTTGGGGAGTTTCGGCTTTCAGAGCTGCTCGGTGCATGAATATATACAATACATACATGGGCACATAAACATTTCTGCAGTTTGCATACTTAGACTATAAAGCCGCGGCATGAGAATAGTGTTATGCTTCCCTTACTGTTTGCTCTGTTTGTTTTCACCATTCATTGGTCATTTTATGTTTACCCACTTTTTATTATTCTAATGCAAGTTCAAGTATACAAAAAGCTACTTTTCTTATGCATAAAAATGTAATAAAACTTCCTGGCTTTCTTTCTAAACAGATTTCAGCAGGAATGTTGATGGGATGCTGTATAACAAGTAAAGAAGAAATACTGTTTAATTATCTTCCATATAAAATCCAATAAAACGTTCTGGCTTTTCTTATTTTTCTGTACTGGGGATTAACACCAGTGTCTTTGTGATGAGAAATCTGCATTCATGGCTCCTCTATTTAGATTTAAATAGGAATTATAGTTCTTGGCAGAAAGGGATCTGTCAAATATCACAGCATCTGTGGCAGGTGGTCACTGCACTGCTCAGTACAGACGCTGCCTGCTTAACCACCGCCTGCAGTAAACAGCAAAAGTCAATTATTCTCTTTGTAAATACTTTATTTGTATTTTTAGAGGGTAACAAACACCTTTTCAGCGCTTGGCTGAGACCTTCTTCCATGGATCAAAATCCTACGGAACCTGCACTTGGGTGGTTAAAAATGGGCGTAGCAATCCAGGGATACCAGTGGAGCAACCGCTGTATATTCAGCTCCATAACACAATCCTCTGCTTTGGAAACCTTTAATAACTTGGCTGGGTTGAAGTGGACAGAGCTAAAACTTGTCATGGTTGTTATCATTGCAGCTGCCAATTAGTACAACAATCATGTATTATTATTTTGCCAAAACCCCTTTCCTCAGTTAAACTGCATTTTGAATAGAAATACTGGGGAAAAAAGGTCTGTTTCCTTGTATTTAGCATTTTGAAGGTTGGAAAGAAAGAGGTCTGGTTTAACAGCAGGATGAATGCGTGCAGAGTGGCCTTGCAGAGGTAACCTGAATGCACATTGAGGAGCAAATGTGGAACAAGAGCAGATCTCTGAGGGTCAAATGCCTTGCAAAAGTGCATTGTTAGAAGGGTAAACCTAAATCAAATGACAGTATCTAGCACCAGTTAAGCTACATGGCAGAATCAGTCCCAAAACCACGATGGCGGGGAAAACCTCTAAAGGTGCTATAACACATTTCAGATCCTTGTTTGAACTTTCTCTGAACTCTTTGGGCCATCAACTAACCAGAGCATCTCATTTAAACAACGTTATAAAAATAATCAAGTACTTCTGCCTCCATAAATCAAAGTTGAATACATTTACCTTAAAGAACCGGGACTTTCTTGGGTATTTACTCCTGACATTTGGGAAACAGGAGTACAAAATGTTAAGGAGAAGCAGAACTCTCTGAGATGGGGCTGTGCGTAATTTTCCCTCTATGCCTGTTTGGTGGTAAGTTAATTGACTCCCACATTACTGCGACTGTGATGTACTAAAGCGCTGGGTGCTCATTCCCTTCGTTATTTGACTGGGAAAGGCCATCTGTTCTACCCCATCCATCCACATGCACAGCATCTATTGTTGTCAACAGGATTCACACACACGTGGATCAAGGCAAGCATGTGCCTCTAACTGTTTTGATCCCTAGAACATGGATTTTTCATTTCCTTTGTTTCCTTGTGCTCACCCAGTAATAATACTTGTCATCTGAGAATTCATATTGATCTTGTCATTGCCTTAAAATTGGATGACAATTACTATCTTTGTCAAAATTCGATCTGATGAAATGGCTCCAATTAGGAAGGGAAAAGAAGGAATCCATCACAGCAGGGAGCATTGCATTTGACTTTAAGGCAGGGAAGCTTCTCTTAAAGGTGTACTGTTGGAAGAAGCAAATGGGAACAAGGACACCAGTCTCAAAAGCCACAGGAATTAGTTCTATGTGAAATGAATGCAGTTCATATCCTTCTGCAAACGTGAATTGGAGCTCATCTGAAAATACATGCCGGCAACTGTTGTTTTTGTCTCCTGATCTGGTCAGACACGCAGTGGCAGTTGATGCCAGCCCTTCGAGCATTTTCAGATCCAGTTCTGATCATTGGTGCAATTATAACACATTATTTGCTGAAGTTCACGAAATGATAACAGCATAATTTACATCATGCTTCCAGATACTGATCTCACCTGGAAACTAAATGCAAAGAGGCAGTAAACGGTTTAACAACAAAAAGAGCAAGTGTACTTCCATTGCTACTAGTACTGGCACTAAAGCAAACAACTCATCCCTGCTAATTGCAAATAAAATGGTGCTAATTGCAGTTTTTTGGTTTATAAATCGGCCCTACAAGTGAGTGTGCACATTTGTGTGTGTGAAAGGGTGGGGGAACCTTCTTCCCAAACAAAGATGTTTGTTTCATATAGAGGGAATGTTTGATTCAATTAAAAGAATTGTCAAGTGTTTTGCTTCCAAGCAGGAACAAACGGGCAGTCTGTAATTCTGGTAAGGCCCTACCTGGGAGCTGTGTGATCTGCATTACTGCTTGGCTCTGTCTGGAGGACTGGAAGCCTCCAGCCACCCAGCAGAAGGATGTCAGCTAAAGGCCAGTCTTAGAATGTGGTTTGTGCTGGAAGGGACCTTAAAGCTCCTCCAGCTCCAACCCTGCCACGGGCAGGGACACCTTCCACTGGAGCAGCTTGCTCCAAGCCCCTGTGTCCAACCTGGCCTTGAACACTGCCAGGGATGGGGCAGCCACAGCTTCTCTGGGCACCCCCTGACAGCACCTCAGCACCCACACGGAGAAGAGCTTCTGCCTAAGAGCTCATCTCAGTCTCCCCTCTGGCAGGTTAAAGCCATTCCCCTGTCCTGTCCCTACAGGCCCTCGTCCAAAGCCCCTCTCCAGGTTTCCTGCAGCCCCTTTAGGCACTGGAGCTGCTCTAAGGTCTCCCCTTCAGGAGCCTTCTCTTCTCCAGGCTGCCCCAGCCCAGCTCTCTCAGCCTGGCTCCAGAGCAGAGCTGCTCCAGCCCTCGCAGCTTCTCCATGGCCTCCTCTGGACTCGCTCCAACAGCTCCACGTCCCTCTTGTGTTGGGGTTTCTCTGAATCAGGCCAGTAAATGCTGTTTCCTCACAAAGAAAAGTGTCAGGAATGGGGCTTTTGGAGTTGTACAAGTCTGTGAGCTGCTGAACATAGAATCATAGAATAGTTAGGGTTGGAAAGGACCTTAAGATCATGAGACTATGCAATTTACCTCCCCAAAATACCACATTTTCTTCACATGGAAGAGCTCCACAAGCGACTGAGGGAACCCAACCAAGCACACCACACTTTTAGCAAGTGGTTACTTGCTGAGCTAAAAATGCAGGATTCGTGTGATGAAGAAATGAGTCACCACACCTCGAACAGTAGCAGGCTCTTTGGTACAAGAAGGTGGGTGAGCTGGTGCCAACAGGTCTTCCTCTAGCAAGCTGGGTAGACATAATTCCCTTAAACCAAAGTCTTTCTGTTTCCATTAGCTAAACCTACTCACAGATTCTGACCTACATTTGCAAGAGCTCCAGAATGCGATAGAACTGGGGAATTTGGTGTTTGCTAAAATATGCAATCCAACCCATTTGAAAACGCTATCTGCTAACTGAGCAAACATGGCAATCAGAAAAGTATACAAACCCCATGCAATTGTCCTGGACTTGTTTGCAACACACTGCTATTAATGAGCATCTGGGATGAGTATGGTTATCTTGTACTATGGATCTCATGATCTGTACAATAATGGCTGATTTTAATTGACTTTTGCTTCATATAGCAAATCCCAATTGGAGAAGTTCCAGGATGCTGCTAGTGAAGAACTGTGGGCGGGTGCATGTTTTGAAGTGATGGTAAACATTGTGACATATACTGTGTGTACCACATATTCTCATATGCACATTTTGACTTTTGTTGCCTTGGCTTTCACACAGCATTTCTAACAGAGACGTTCCTATTTGCCAGTTTGAGTGGAAATCTGTTAATATGTGAATACTGCTCACCAGCATGCACCACCAGCGCTGGACTTCCAGTACTTCTCCCATGAAACATCCAGCCCTGTGTGCTCAGAGGGGCATTTTGCTCCCGTGTGAGCAGCACTGGTGGGACTGGGCAAATGAGGAGTGATGAGAGCTGCTGTGAGAAACCATAACGTAGGGAACTTGTAACTCAGCTCAGTATGATCCACTGTTTACCAGTGTAAGTAACATCACCAAGAAGGCCTTGCTCCTTTACTGCCACAAATTCTTCCTTTCGGGAGATACTGGTAACTAATGCCAAGTTGGGTTAAGCCACTTTACCACTTAGACTACTACGGGTATTAAAATACCTTTAAAGGTCTGGGACTAACAGCCAGATTACCCGTACAATGTATTTTAATGATTAGCCAGCCCTTCTGCTTGAACTGAAAATTGTCCTGAATCCACAACAGCTCTTTGGAAACCTGGACGCAGCCAAGATTTGAACAGGTTTTTTAATCTGAGGCATTAAAAAGTCCCCTGCTACATATCCCATCCTGCTGGCTGCAATATCGTGTGGCCAATACTAAACTAACAATTTGGGTTTCAGCTCCTTCTAGAATAAACATTTGCATCACATACAGCAAAGCTACAAGACACTTACAGGCGCTGAAGCCATGTGTATCCTCTCCCTAGCAATAGGATGCCCAGGGCACAGGGAGGGTGCCGCCCATGCCACTGCCCATGGACCCCACAGAGCCTCCAATACCATTACAGCAGCATCTCCACTTTACCACTGACATAGGGTTTTTAAAGGCAAGGCAAGAAAGAGGATACACTTTTCCTCCCTGCAGCATAACTACTTCTCACAGAGACCACCCGGTTGCAGATAGCTGTTAGACAAGACTCATGCAGGAGAGATTTGTATCTGTGTGAGGGAGCCAGTGCAAAGTAGCTCCTCAAATCTGCTGCGCTGAACACACAATGAAATAAATGCTGGTGAATGGGTGTTTCTGTGAGGTAATACTCCCATCACATCCAATTCTAACGTTATCCAGCAAACTGCCTTGCCAGGAGTCTTCTTTGTATTGCAGGAAGCCATCTGTGATTGTAACTAAAATGAGAACAGAGCAGGATTCGCTGTGGAACGCTCCTCAGAAGTACTCCCCTCAAGTGCACTCTCTGTGGTTCCCATGTTGTCAGAAGCAGCATCTCTCTGAAGGTGAGGAAGGTGTTATCTGCACAAGCCCGACCAGAACGATCCCAAAATGGACATTGTGCCTTTCACCTACAGTCTTTCACAGGGGGTCTGTACAACCTGCATGGCTGGAACCATGATTTGTTCTTGGCTGAGACCATTAATTGCTATGGAGATGGTGGGTGGGACAACAGATCAGTCTGAACACGTTATCTAAAGCCTCAGTTTCAGTCTTTTTAACATATCTCTTGGCAGAAAGTACTGATTGTTTTCATTGATCTCGGCTGCTTCTGGTTTAATTTCTCTTTCTGTATCTCCAAGTCTCTATCTTGGGTCTCTTTGCCAAACTATTCATTTGCTGCAGGATAATCATGAGGTTTTGTTTCAGATGGCTTCCTATTTTGTCCATCTTTCCGGTCTATTGTCCGGATATTTTGCTCTGCAAATTTCGCCTTATTGCGCAGTGGCAAGTGGCTATCTGCTAATGCCAATATTACTCTTTGAGCATCCTCTTTCCTTGCATCATCCAGGGTTTAAGTGGAAAGCCTTCAGCACACTGCAAATATCACCCCTGAGAATATCCATCTTTTGAGGTAGCTGATTTTAATTAAACAATACTCTCTTGCCCCCCCTCCTCTCTCTGGATTATACTTTAATTTCAGTCTCTATCACAACAGTAGATACTTCTTAGATAAAAAGCATTTGTGTCTCTTTTCAGCCATGATTACCTGCAGTTCTTAAACACTGGGGGTCAGAAGCCAGTCCCTAGTTGATGCAGTTCAGGAATAATTCTATTCAAAGGAATTAATTCAGAACAAAATTGGCATTAAGTTCAAAATAAGACAAAATGTTCACAACATTTTGCTCTTGTTATCTATGTGAGAGTGAAGCTCTCAGAATTATCAGTAATCACAATTGTGGTAATAAACAATAATCTCTGAAAGATATTAACACCTTTACCTGAGCATTTTAGACATAAATGCATTAAACTGCTGTCATAGGATGAAATGTCATTATCCTAATTTTACACAAGGGGAATAAAAGGTGGCAGGAAGTTAGGAAAGCAGCTGAAAGTCATAACAAGAACTGAACCATCTTCTGATCTCCTGCTTCTAATCCCCTAAGCATAGAGAGAATCTGTTCCCAAGGGATATAAAATTGAGGTCTTGAGAGGTAACGGTTACGAAAGAATCAACACTATTCCAACACAAGCGCAGTTTGAGTTTCTGCCTCCACCTTGCCAAATGATGATTGAAATAATGTCGGTATCATGTCTGAAATGGTTTGTGTACGATTAATTTGCACAGTCAGATCATTTCCACACTTCTCACAGAAGAGGTTGAAGTATGGTCCTGGGCAGAGAAAGTCCAGCTACAGATTTAAAGCTTTACTGCTTTACTGCTGCAAAGGAAGCTGGAGAGAAGCCCTGCCGCTTTTGAAGCCAAAGGCAAAGCATTGCATTATGGTAGAACAAGGATCCCGGCCAGGGTCCCTATGGCTGTGAGGACCCCCTGCAACCAATCAGTGCTTCCTCATACGTGATATATGGATGTGCACATACATACATGTCTATACGTGTGACAATGAAGCACAGATGCATATAAACCCACAGAGAAACTATGGGATGAGTTCAAATTGGCAAGATGGGCTTGTTCTATTTTCTGTCTACTGAGTGATATGAAGCAAGCTGTTGAGTCATTGCGCCAGCCATTATAAGACTGGTTTCCTCCTTTTCTTTTATCTGCTTTTTACTCGCTTGTTTCCATGCCCACTCCACAATATAGATAGGTGTCTCTGCTTGGCCATGCACTTCTGATCCACACAGAATCAAAGAAAAAATTATGCATGTAGGATAAGTGTAGGAATAAAATGCGCCTTGGCAAAGTCCTTGAAACTGCCTTTCTGCCAGTAAGCCATTAATTTGCACTACTTTGTTTTCTCCAAGCTCAGAATAATTCCCATCTGCCTTGACTCACTATCTAGCACAGAAAGGAAGAGGTCCCTTTTCTGAGAATGGATGAAATAGAAAAGGTTTTGTATTAATGAAGAAAGAGGCTTGGAATTCTGGGCTTTCAAACACTGGGACCAAAAATAACTTGAGGTCCTGCTATTTTAATTAACTTCGTTATGACAAGTCTGCCTCTTCTCTCTGTGTATGTTTTTCCAGCTTTTGTCTTCCTGGCCTGCCTATAATGTACGTATTCCCCTTCCTTCTTTCCTCTCGCTGAAGCTGAAGATGCAATCACATCTATGAACCATCTGGTTTTTAATTTACTCTTTTCCTCCATTGCACCGATGGGCTCTCTCATTTTTCTGTCAGGCCAACGGTTTGGCTCCTGTTTGTCTAAGTTATGTTAACATGCTGTTCCTCTTTGGGCACTCACTCCGTCTATTGTATTGCTGAAATTAAACACCAGGGATTGTCTTAATTTTATTTTCTTCATCAGCCCAGGGAATATCCTCTACCTTTACAGCCGCTCTTCCTCCTTTTGTTGTTCCAGGGAACGTTTTATGACTCTTGCTAAATATAGGCTGATATCTTATTTTTCTGTCCTCTCCAGATCATTCCCGTGATGAATGGTCAAAGCCTGCCTGGGAATGTTCCTGTGCCCAGCGAGGAGTCTACTTGCAGGGGGTCAGACCCCTCCCAAAGGAAGAAGAGGAATCCCTGCAGCACTCTGCAAGGGACAGGAGCCCACGATGAGCACAGTGAAGTGCTTGGCCACCCCCTGTTGTTCATTTCTGTTCCACACCTTTGAGTATAGGAAACACCTTCCAGGGGCTGGTTCACCCATGAAATGAGTGGGTGCATGCAAGGAAGCCTCTTGCATTGCCACAGCCATCTACTGTCACAGCCCAGCAAGGGTGTGCTGGAAAGGTAGACTTGTAATCCTGAGCTGTAGGAGGCAGCTGTAGATTCCCAAGATGACTGGGAAGTTCCAAGTAATCACAGTATGGAGCATAATGTGGACTTATATTTGTTACCCTTCTTCCCTATAGTGCTTCCCCAGAGTCTTCCAAGGCATTCCATTCTTTAATAACCAGAAAGTGCTCAGAGATTTTTCTAATGAAAATGATATAACAGCACACACAGTGTTATTATTAAAACCTCTCCCTTTTTCTCTAGGAACTGCTAAAATACATTTACAGTTTATGTCCTTTTTGGTGAGCATTAAGCTTTCTAATTTAAAATAATAAAGCCCTGGTTTGCTTGCTCAGTTTCCCTTCTGTTTCAAAGATATAAGTCACTTTTTAAACTCCTCTTATTTTGCTGAGTGATTTTTTGGATTTCAATGAAAGTAGCACTGTGGTTACAACACTTTGTGAGATAAGCAAAGAGATTTTTTTTACAGCACAATTATGGAAATTTTAAAGAATCTTATAAATAACCTGCTATTTGCATATATGAGATAAGCATATTTTAGTAATGGCTATGACAGGCTAGCGAGGAAAATGTGTGGGACAGCTATAGAGCAAATACATCCAAACATAGACAGGGAGAGGTGCGGTGCACTTTAGCAGAGAAGCCCGTGCTCAGTTGGCACAGGATCCCCGGGAGTGCATGGGGCTCCCTAAGGAGAGGGACCACCTAAAGCTCAGTTTTTCCACTTGCAGATACAAGATCGGCATTCTTTTTCCTATGTAACAAGGCATTTTGGCAGGTCCAGATGGTGTGCACTAGATACAAGTTCATATGCTGGGGTTTGGGTTTTGTTTCCTCTTCCCAGGGTACAAAGGCTTGGCTTTGCTTGGACCTCAGGGTCTATATGTGCTGTATCTTAGCTGTCCAGGCTCAGGGCTGGGGGACATGGGACACCTGTGGCTTGTGCTGCCCATTCCATGGGCTTTGCCTGCTTGTGGCCATCACGCCTCATAGCAGCAAGGGTTTAGAGCCTCCCTGAAGCACATCACTGCTGCCAGGGCACAGCAGGCTGATGGTAACTCCAGGCTGCCCAAAGACTACCATAGCCCTAAGTGTTCCTGGAAAACCCTGTCTTCAGCACAGGCCCATGTGCTCATTTAGGATGGAATGAGCACGTAGCTATAGCTGCCTGAAGTTGCCAAGAGGCTGAATGAACTGAACTGGTCTGTGCATGCTCTCATTCTTTTATGTGCCTTTGCATTTTTAAGTTAGAAATTGCTCTTCTGGTCGTGCTTCAGAGCCGTTAGGAAGATCAGAAAATTAGTGTGGCAATTTCCTCTGTCCTTTGCTGGAGAGGAAGAGTCCACACACATGAAAACTGCCCTGGCATCTCAGCTGCATGAATAGCCTAAATTGCTGTCAAACAAAAAGGCGATTTAACTAACAGAAACCCCAAACAACCAACCCCCTCCACACAGGCTTTGCTGTCCCCATTAAAACGGCAGGTTTCCATTCTGTGGATCTCCCAGCCATCTGCTTAGCCCTTGAAAGAGTCCTTGAGAAAGCCGAAAAATGAAAACCACTTACTTGCTGAAAAGTAATCTTGGCTTCCCGGTGCCTTTGCTTTCAGGGGAGTTCCACTCAAGGCTTGATTTCTCTAAGTGCAGATCCTCAGTATGTCCTGAACAATTAGATGCCTTTGAGGATGTTGAAAGCTAGACATGAAAAAACAAATCAATCAGGAGGCTTGTTTGACAACTGACACTCTAATGCAAAAACCCCACCACTAAATCACATCATCATGAAAGAAACACCCCAAAAAGCCTCAAAACCACAAAGTCCAAACTTAACAGAAAATGTACCAAACAAACCCTTGCCTCCAGGTTTTAAACCAGACATTTTTCTTACCAAGTTTTCATTAGCCTGCCTAGAAAAAAAGAACTGCAGAGGTACACATCAATCTTTTCCTTCCTCTGCTGAGGCAGATGACCTTTATGAGAAGCCAAAGGCCCCTGGCTTGTTCAGTGCAGCCCTGGACCCTCCAAAGGGTGCTTGGGGGTTACTAGTGGATTTCCTCTGGTCCCTGGTGGCTTTAGGGATTCCTCTCCTCGCAATTCCTCACCAGGGAACTGCGAGGAGACGGGGTGAGAGCAGCCCATGGGGCTATGGAGAGCCTCTAAACATAGCCCTAGGCAGAAGGTGGGTGCCGGCATGAGGCATCCAAAGGCAGCAAGCAGGATGAGAGCTCCTCAAGCTGCAGGCAATGATGTTGTAGTTTTAACCAGGTTCTCACAGAAGCCTGGCCCTTCTGCAATGGAGACAGGAAGGATTACAAACAGTCGCCGATTCCCAAGCAGTTGATGTTCACGGGAGAAACAGAAGAGCAAGGGAAGGGGCAGTTTTGCCTCCTCAGCTAATGATCCTTGACTCTCTTACTTTGTGTTTGTGGTAGCAACCACAGCGAGGTCACACATGAAACCGCGGAAGCGCGAGGTGTCTTTATTAAACGTATCAATGGAGTTTATTAAATGGAACACAGGGTACTGGGTAGTGTAAGCTACCGCTGGACGGGCTCGGGGTCACGCAGTCCTCCCGCCTTCATGTCACCAGCTCTTGCATTAATACCATGAGCTCACAGCATGGGCCTGATTAGAAGGCCGGTCCCAGATGGTTTTACCTCTGCCCTCTGTTAAGTCTTTGTTTGCAACGTGAGCAACAAGCTTTTCAGCTCATCACCATGGCTCCACGCTCAGAGCGCTCGGGTCTTTAACCACCCCTGGCAGATGCCGTGTTCAAAACGCCCGTCCGGCAGGAGCAGGGCACAGAGGCGGAATCGTTTTCTCCTATTGTCCCATGGATTGTTTGGGCTCTGGAAATTCTGCCTTTTTGAACATTTTTTGCTTTTCTTTTTAATATTTCCCCCGCACTTTTCTTCTCATTTTCAACCTGCACCAGGAGGGCAAACAGAAAAGGCTGCTGAAAGACGTTTTTAGCTTGCTTTCTCTCAAGGGATTCCAGTTCATGGCAAAGGAACTAGTCTCTTTGACAGGAAAAAGCAGCGAGTTAGAGTCCCTTCATCATAACAAGGCACTTTTCCTCTTAGGAGCCCCTGGATTGCTTGCACAGACTGGGGAGGGCCAAAGATGGAGAAAGCAAAGAGAAGCTCAGTGCACTGAGGGGCGAGGGAGCGTTCCATGTAATTCATGGTATGCAGATGGGAGGAAGGGATTTGGCATGATGCTGATCACTGTGTGATTAGAGGTGACAGGAACAATAGTGCATGGCTGTGTCTACAGTACTCGTTAGCAGCACGCTGGCCTCTCAGGAAAGAGGGATGTCTCTTGTTAAATACAGTACTTGCAAAATGAAGTGGATGGGACTCTGTAAAATGGAGGGAAGAGCAAAGGAAATTAAACACGAGGACTCTGGAACTGTTTGGTGACACTGCTCTTGTAACAGCCACAACAAAGCATGACTAGCTGTGGAAAAGTGGGACTAATGCAGCTTTAAGCCATCCGAGTTCTGGATGATCAGGGAATAAGGACATCTCAGGGACACAGTCCATGCTGCTGTCCAATATCAAGTGTATCAAGGCCCATACAATGTTTTTATCACACTGACCACCCATACTGACTGCACATTGTGCTTTGCCCAGACAGAGGAAGCGCAAACTAGCCAGAAGGAGGATGCAACCACCTTGGGCAGCATCACTGACAGCTCTGCTCCTTCCAGTCACATTCTCCTTACTGCAAAACACAGGGAACTCCATGCTGCATGCAGACCTTGCCCTGATAGAGCAGGCAGAAGAGAAAGAACCCAGCACTGTTAACCATGTTCCCAGCTTCGGCAGCATCATGCCCAACACAGCAGCTGGAAGAGCTATTCTTACACATGACAGCAAATCCATGTTTCCAGGCTGATCCAAGTCTAGTGACTGGTTAACAGTCACTCTTTTATACGATCTTAAAAAATAAAGACCATTTTTCCTGTAGCTTAGCCCTTTTCTGCTCTCCAAAGCTTGGGCTGTGATTGATGAAACTGCCTCACGTTGTCAGAACTTACTTGAACTAATGGGGGGTTGGAACTCGATGATCTTGAGGTCCTTTCCAGCCCTTACTATTCTGTGATTCTGTAATACACAATGGAAATGCCTTTATCTGTGCTAATGTCAGATTCATCCCAGCCCAAGCTGTGTTTCTTTCCAGGAAACCCATGATATACACCTGGCCCCCTACTTGCCATTCTTCATGGTGGTTGTTTACTATTTTCTACCTTTTATCTGTTCTGTGAACATTTTGCCCTAATTGCTCAGCTATTTCTTGATGATCCTACTGCAGTTGTTTGTCAAATCCTTTCATCCATTAATCCATGAGACCCTTCAGTTGTTATTCATCTGCTACAGAGGTTTTTCACCACCAATGGCTGTCAGTCACATCTCCCTTCATGTCATGGTCTTAAAAGGAATATAATCACGGTTGACCGTGGTCATTTGTGGAGTCAATTAGATGGGAACACCACATCCTAACTTTTGCTATTCACCTGTACTAACATTCTTAAAGCTTCCTTTAGAAGCCAAGTTCTCCACACCCCGAGGTTTGTGGCTATTCTGCTGTGTGTAGTTTTGTTCTTAGCTGGGCAAAACCCTCATTCAGCAAAATGAAATCCTTCACCCTTGTTTGCTCCCACCGCGGGGCAGCACACCTTACAATGCAGCTGGGATTCCTGCTTCTTGTACTGAGCGAGGCGAGACCTGCCCCACTGCCTCCTGCTCTTCTTTACATGGACTGGAGCAAAACTCCTGCAAGCTTTATCCTATGGGAGCTTGAACCACCTGTAAAGCAGATTTCTGGCTCATGTGGATGTATTTTGACAGAGACAATTAAACCTGCACAGGCCACTGCACATCAGGAGGCTGCAGTATCTGACACTCATGTGCAGCACACTCCACCATTAATATATGGAGGCGCTGTGTCCCATGTTCTTTTCCAGGTCTAATTCCTATTTCATTAATCTGAGGGTGCCTTGCACCAATCAAGAGCTAGATATGCACCACATTGTGCTGTACTGAACACAGTGTATTCCAAGGAAGCATGACTGGTGTGTTGTGCCATTGGCCTGTCTCCAACGATATCACCCAATTTCCAGACTAAAGATCCTCATTCCTTGTGACAAGGAGTTGTGGTGTCAGTAAGACTGGAGATACACAGACAATAGCCTGGAACACGGGCTTTCGTGCCAGATTGGCACCTTCTTCCTGGCCAAGAGAGGCAAATGAAGAGGGTTCCTGCATTCAGACAGCCCACCACTGCAGCCGAGACTGGGGCTGGCTGCAGCTCTAGCCGAGCTGCCTGGTTTTCTGCACCCTCCTCCCACTGCCTAGCTTTCTCTAAGAGCTTAGCAGGATGACGACTCACTTCAGTGAGCATCAGAATAAAATCCCGCAGACAATTCAGTGTGTCTCGCAGCGCTCTTCGCTAGGCAGAGCGGTGGGGCTGGGCAGTGTCTGCATTAATTCCGCACTCTGTTTATCACAAGTCTGGCCTTCAATACCTAGTATTGCTCCTAAATATATTACCTCTTGTTGCACTAATTGAACCTTTTGTCTGTTGGTTTTAAATCCTTCTTCCTGGGTTGCAGCCAAAAGCTCCTCTCTGCTGACAGGCTTGTCCTTCAGAATCCCTCCAGTTCAGCGGTGATCCACATGTGATGCTACATGCTCCCTGGACCTGCAGGCTGGTTTCTCCCACATGTGGATGATGTGGATGTGACAGGTCACAGGAGCTTGTGAAATCCTTGAGGAACTCACGTGAAGCAATTTTGTTTCTCCTGAAATGTAAAAAACCCAAACTTTTACTGACATTTCTCTGCTAAGAGGCTAAAGAAAAATGCATTTGCTAGCTCTATGTCTGAAAACCACTTAGCTCCTCGTACTACTGCAGCCGTAATTTCTGACATTTTAACAAGGAGAGGTAATGTTTGCGGAGCTACAGCATTTAATGCTCTGAAATCCACAGTCAGATGCATCTTTCTATCTCCCTTTAATACCAGCCACCCTGGCAATTACACCCACTGGGTCACTGCACTGACATTCCTTGATCCACAGGCTTTCTGGGCTCTGCTTGGGTACTTACATCCTTTCTGCAGTCTTGGATCAAGCCCCGTTATTAAAGCAAAGGCATTAATCTTTCCATACTCCATAGTTCAACTTATCTCAGGCTTATGCTTGCAGAAAGGTAACTCACCCTCATCCTGAGGTGGTCTGGCTATTTCAGGAACCTTTACAGGAGCACATCATTTTGTAGGTAAGGCAATTACGAGCGCTTCTATTTCTATATTATCCTTCCAAAGTTAGTCAGATCTAAGGTAACCTATTTTGTTTCAGGAATAGCTGCTGAAAAGCCCATTTTTATTATCCTGCACATGACACTGAATACAAGAAAACTCAGCCACACTCTTCAGTGAGCAGTTTCCACTGGAAGAGGGTGTAGGAGCAGGGCTGATACACTCCCTGCACCACAGAAGACCACTGCACACTCTTGTCTCTATGATGTACCTTGTAGGCACCCACACTATCACAACGTAGTAATTGCAATAGTCACTGAGGCACCAGAATCTAATAACAGCTCGGGCTCGCAGTATCTTGGTTATCATTGCTATTGCACAGTTCTGCCAATTTATGCATTAAGGCTCTAATGGGTTTTATAGTCCACCTAGCCATGTCTTCTCCCAGGCTCCCTAGCTCCTTCCAAACCCTGTTTCACATCTACTTCAAATCCCATTTCCAAGACTTATCCAGCCGAGACAAAACAGCCTCTGCCTTCCTGCAGGCAGAGTGCCACATACTGCAGGACTGCAAAGTTCCCTCTCATCCTCTAGAGCTTTGGGTTGGTTTGTCCTCACGACCCTGAGTAGTGGAAGTTATTATCACTGCCACCAACGGCTTTGACTAGATTTGTCTCTAGTTCCTTTTCTTTCCAAAGAACCCTCCCAGCCCCTCATTTATATTAGCAAAGTTCCAGGTCCTGTTGTCATGCCTAACCTCTAGCACTGCAATTCTGAATCCCAGTTTGGAATCAATGGGCCCTCAGGCTCCCCCAGCAATAATGTAGCAGCTATCCCAGGAGCTGTTTTCTAGCACTAATGATTCCCAACCCTCATCTGAGTTATAATTTTCTTCCAGCTTTGATGCCAAACCAGTTCAAAATCCCAACACTCATCATAACAACCAGAGCCTATTCTCTATCCCCAGTGCAGAGAGCAGTGTCATGAAGACCCCGGTCAGTGGCCATTCTGCCAGCATTAGTTTCAGGATTTCCATCAGAATTGGTCTAACTGGGCTGTTTGCCTAAAGCCACAATCCACTCCACACAAACATCCCCATTCCATAGTGAAAGCTCAGGTCTGAGTGCTAACCAGGCCTGTCAGCGGTCTCTCTTTCAGGCTGGTCCCTGTCTCCCTGCATTAGGAGTATTCTAAACCATGATGGGATCCTCTTTATGCCATTTATTTACTATTACTTATTACAGCTTGTAGCTCATTATGCAAAAGACCATAAGTTCCTGGGGTATGGCCAGGTGAACTGGGATCACTCTAAATGTCTCCATCCCAGTCATCCTGGTCACTACTCCCTTCCCAGCCCGCACTGCAGTCAGTCTATCCAGTACATCTGACAACTTCTGTTTATTTTTCTCACTTGCTTGCTTACTGGAGTCTCAGAATTCAAGTGTTCTTGTTCACCCTATGTGGCAATGATTTGATTTCTATTCCTGCACTGCTCAGCCTCTCACAGCCTCACGCTCATGGACTTGACTGCTGGGTTGCCACCAATCTGCCACCAGTAAAATGCAGTCTGATGATGCCTTCAGACACCCCTTTCCCTGCCAGCATGGAGCAGAATAAAAATGGCTTGGCTTATATCTCTTTTACTGCACAACACTGGAGAAGCTGAGCGTGGCTCGTGCTGCCCTGTATCAGGCAACGTGGGGGCATTCCTATGTGCATTAACACATCTAAACACCAAAGCTGAGGAAAGACCAAGTCTGACAGCAGTGAGTTTTTGTTCAGATCTCTGGATGGAAGATGGCATCTTCTGGCTGCTGGTGAGGACTGTGGTGCCCATGCACTATTACATCCTCGGGTTTCCCTTATACAGTCCAGTTTCAAAGGAAAACACTCCTCATCTGCCAGTCCCAACCCTTTGTTTCTAGGGTTAGCTTTGCAAATACAGCTTTGGGTGACCATATTATGTATGACGAAATGATCGTTCTGTGAAACAGACCCTAGTTTCCAACAGTTTTCCAGCCTGCTCACTTCAGATCTACCCATTTGCCTCGGGCTGGCAAGAGACCCATTGTGTGCCTAAGATACTCATGGTAAGTTGCGCTGTAGCCCATGTCGTTTTCTGCATCATAACCCTTCTCATGAATGACCTCCTCACCTAGCCTCTGTAACCCTTCCTTGCTCATCCTGTGTGTTCTTCCCTGGGAAGGTGCTGAGGTGCTGGAATAGGTTGCTCAAAGAAGTGGTAAATGTTCCATCCCTGGCAGTGTCCAAGGCCAGGCTGGACAGAACCCTGGGTGACATGGTCTAGTGTGAGGCATCCCTGCCCATGGCATTGGAACTGGATGATCTGAAGGTCCTTTCTAACCCAAACGATTCCATGATTCTATGGTTCTATGATCCGAGCTGCAGAGCTCCTTCAAAAACATGTTGCTGAAAAAGTGAAGCACACAGAAAATAGATCTCCCTGCCCTTTTGTGGCATAGCCCGTGAACCACATTGCCCTTGGCTGTCAGACAGGGTCTGGTGGCTGAAGCACCATGCAAAGAGCAAAGGCTCACCTGCCCCGTGGTGGTCCTCCTGCAGTGTGGGGGTACCTGATTGCACCGGTTCCTCTGCAAGTCTGCACATACAAGTTGTGATCTCCCATGCTACACTGCTCATGCAGTGAAGGACCCTGTGATTTGTGGCCCTATAAAAGCTGAAAAACTCCATCACTGCCTTTTATATATAATTGAAAACACAATAATTGACTGCAGTATCAACTAAAGAAGGCAGGCAGCACCCTTGGAGATACACACACACATTGGCGGGCACACACACACACACACAGAGCCTCCTGCTGCCAGCCAGGCAGTGCTGCGTGACTTGTCTTAATAGAAGGCTTAAAATAAATCAGAATTATTTCCAGATTAGAGGGAGAAAAAGCCCTGTGAAGTTGTTTCAGCCCAAGCACAAAGCACACAAAGAGAGCAGTTTCTTTGCCAGGCAGCACTGCGTTTTCTTTCCTCCGGTCCTTTGCTCTCTGCCCTCCTGCTCCCACAACCTGGCTTAACCTTCTTTTTCTGTCTGATGCAGGTGAGCATAGCACATTGTGGAGCTGCTGCATCCACCCCGGTGTATCTGCGAGCAGTTATGTGTCTCTCAGACTTCCTGCTTTCATATTCTTCACAGAGGTTTCAGCCAAGCTCCCCAAACCAATGCGGTTCCTTTTTGAACTCAGATTCAACAGCTTTAAATACCCATCTACAGCCATGGTACCTAAGACCATAAATTCTGTTCCTCCTGGTATGACCTAACCAAGGCCTAACCCTACAGAGCCTTTGACTCAAGGCCATGGCATTTGGCAGAGTTCATAGGAGGGCATCAGGAATACACGGGAATGCTGTCCATGTCTTTGCCGGGCCCAGGCTCCCAAATGCATCACACCTGGTGGACCTGGTGCTCCCACCTCTGATGCTCTGAATGTTGGCATTTCACAGCAAAACTAGAAGGTTTTCTCTTCTGCAGTGTGGGGAACCACTGCAGGCAACTCCGTCATTTCAGGGTCAAAATGCATGGGAACCCTGCGTGATTTCCCTGGTGCTTTCACTGGAGAACAAAGCCTGGAAGACACGCTGCATGGTTTCTCACACAGCATAGGAGTAACATGGAGATGAGAAGGCTGAGATGGGCATTGAAGGAGATGGGAGGAAAGAGGGACAAAGGTTGAAACAGAATCAAAACCCCTTCCCCAAACTCCACCATCACCTCCCCCCTTCATCTCTTTACACTGGGAGAACTGCTCAAGCGTGTCATTCCGTTTACCTAAGGTGATTTTAGGGCAAACCACAGAAACAGGCCGGTTTACTCTCTTTTTCAGACAGTTTCGCTTTCAGCTTCTCCTGCACAAACAACACGCTACAATTCGGGGGTTGCAAAGGCTGCAGGGAAATATTGATTTCCTCACAATAACACTAAAACAGTTCGACCCAACATTTTCTGAAGGCTTTTACAAAACATACATTTTGAGGGACAAGCCTGACTTGACAGACGACTTTTAAAGAGCGCTGCCTTTCTTGCAGCTGCAGTAGAGCTGTTATTTACTCCTTCTCATTACAGAAAGAGAAGTGTTGATGCTGGAAATGCCTTTTACTCAGGTAAATAGCTCTAAAGCTCCAGATTATCTGGCTATGGGAAAAGCTGCAGTGTAAGGCAAGGAAAGTTCTAATTATTCAGCTAATTAAAAAAGCCTTAATTATAATATGGAATAATTAATTTCTTTTGATACTTACAACTCAGACACTCCCTTGTATACCTCAGGGGTCCAGAAGTCTTAGTGAATGTAACAATGGGAACTGCTTCTTAGAAAAGCCAGCTGTCTCTAAGGCTTTTCTTAGCTTGGCAATAGTTCTGTATATGAGAATAGGGACTGATGGCCAATAGTATAGCTATTCCTGAGCCATCAGATCTCAAATGCAGAAGGTCATATGCTACCTCCGCTATCAAAGCCTTCCAAAAAAAGACACCAAAGTACCATGAAGTTCACTACTGCACTGCACAAACCGCAGCTCAGCTCATCTCAGCATCACAGCCCCAATCACAGCCCCCTGTGGGGTACCACTGGACTAGAACTCCAGAGCTGGTCCTTCTTTACAGCACTCTGTCCCACGGCCTCATCACAGACTTCCAGTTCCTTCCTGCCTTGTGAAAGTGCTCCGTGTCATCCAGCCAAGTGACACTCCAGGAGCAGCGCTGCTCCTCTACCAGCTTTAATGTGCCTTCTGCCGGTGCTGCGCTCATAGAGGCACCGGGGATCACAGCTAACCCCTCCAGAGATGAGTAGCTGAGATGGACACACAGGGTCAGGGGACGCCAAGAGGGAATGGAGGCTTATGCTTCCACTCAGAGACATTGCAGGGACCTTCTCCCTCTTTTTACGCCATTTGCCTCAATTAGAGAGCCCTAATCAGTGTAATGCAAGGTAACAGATCTTAGCTTCTATTCTCTCCTTCTGGGTGGTGACTGATGTTGCCACCTCCTCTGACTTCTGGGGCTTAGCTGCTCCTCTTGGCCAGGAAAACAGTCCAGCTATGAAGGACGTAGGCTTTATTTGCACCCTAGTCCCTCACATCCAAAACCATGTGCAGTGTCAACTGGGGTGCGTGGGGAAGCTAACAGACACCCTAAAGTCAGCTGGGAAACACTGAATATACTCAGATGGTATGAACCTTGAGAGTAAGGGGTGGGAGGATCAGTGTAGGGCCGCTGGGTCTGACAACAAAGGAGCTATTTCTTGGGACATTGGCCTTTTTCCAAAGGTAGCTAATAGAAAAGACTTGATTCAGTGAGGGCCTCCGAAGAACTGCTTTGGGAGGTCAGTTTCTGCTGACGTATTACTCTAGCATTCAATACACCTTCACTTTTCCGTGTTCTCCCTTTCCACATCCAAGTATCAGCGTAAAGCAGCCACTGGGAAGTGTGGTGTGCCCAGGGAGAGCCTGCTGACATGGAGCCAGCAGAAACTGAACTTTCACGCTATGCCGACTCATTTCTTCCAAAGAGCATCTTAAAAGGCCAGATTTCTGAGAGCTTTTGAGGCTCTCAGGTGCAGCATCTCAGCCTTAAAGTTGGTGACACTTCAGCTTTACCTCTACCTTTCTATGGTTCTTACAGCACATCATGCGAGAGGATCCTTCCCCACTCCTTCATCCTCTTTGAGGCTTCTGGAGGTCAAGGCAGGACAATAACACAACACACAGCTGTTATATGTTTGGTGATGGGCACTCAGTGGAACTGATTGTTAATATTACTCATAACGAACAATGCATTTGCCACGTTTCTGCTCCTGGTGGAACGCTAATTCCCAGTGAAAGCAATTGTGGCATCTTATTTCTTGCTCAAGGCTCTAAATCTCTTTTCCACCCATTCATGTGTCATAGACAAGAGCTGCATTTACATCCTGTCAGTCACAGCCGGCTGCACAAGGAGGTGAAGCCACTTCATGCAGGTTCGTTAGCAATGCAAGACCCTTACTCAGAACAGTAAACTTCTTTCTGGCATCTTTGATGGCAAAACAGGAAAAAGAAAATTCAATTACATTTCAAACCCGAATAAAATTCACTTTTCTTTTCTATTTTTAAAATATACCCTGCATGTGTCACTCACACTCCATCTTCCCCCTCTTAAAATGCAGTAAACCTTGTGTGCATCCTCACTCATCTCCTCTGTGAAGAATTAGAAAGAATTAATAAGCTGGGATATTTGAATAAAATCCTTTTTATTTCATGGCCTGATTTTACTTCCATAAACTCTACATTTATAGCAACCTCATAAATTACCAATGTATGTGGGAAATAAATACTCCTTGTCTCTCCCACTAAGCCTGCAGACTTAGCAAGCACATCTCCCAGAATAGCGGGAAAAGGAAAGGATATTTTCTTTTCAACTCATTCAACTGGAAATACAATTTTGAGAAAAGCAAAGCAGTGTTTCCCTTTCACTGTTTCCATTTCATTTGGGCTGATAAATGCCTCTGGGACAGAGCATTTCTGGTTTCACCTCTTCTCAGCTGTCTTTCTCTCTTTCTCCCTCTTCCCCCCTGCTTCAGTTGGCCTAAAAATAAGCCTGGCAGCTGCAGAGTTTTGGCTGTCATAAGGACTGTTGGTATATGACCTTCTGTCCACAGTGGAAGAGGTCTGGTTTCCTCTAGACAGGCACTGAGCAAGCTGAAAAGTGGTTTGACTATCTTCACTGATGGCATTAACCAAAGGATGTTTCAGAGATGTCAACATCCCATGGCTAGGTAGGCAGCCAGATGTAAATGACGGGACTTCATTACAAGCAGTCCTATCCAATAAAAGCATGTTAAGACATTGAGAAAAAAGAAAGCCACTGTGAATTCATGTCCTTCTTTCTGCTGCTGCTGGCAGCAAGGCACTGAATTAGTGTGAAAATTGAGCAAAAATTAATCTTTGCCTCATAATCCATAATTTAAAAGGGAACACTCACTATAATTTTCAAGTCACTGCTACAGCAAAGTCATTCTGAAATCTGTAAGTTTGTCATAGAGGAAAAACAGCAACATAAGACTAGGCCTTGAGACTTGCCAGAGTGCCAGACTCTTGATCTGCTTACTGCATTTACCCTTCGCAATGCTGCGTGGTAGTTAGAGCTTCCCCAAGGTCACCCCAAACATCTCAGAGCCCTCAAACGTCTGTCTCTGATTCCTAAAAACCAACACGGACATGGAGAAAGACTGACTGAGTGATTGGGGTCACTCTCAGTTACCAGAGAGCATCAGGAGCAGAGCCCTGCAGCAAACCAAAAGCCTTTGGTCACAGTGAAGCCCATGGCCGCACCACGCCTCAGTCAGCGGAGTGGATGGCCACACGTTCCCTGCAGACACCTGTAAGGAAATGATGGGCAAGCTGGGATGATGCACACCAGGTTCACCAGCAGCTCTAGTAGTCCCAAATCCTGCCGCAGTTAGAGATATGGGACTTGGGACCATAGCTCTCGATATGGGACTCAGGACCACAGATCATGGTTGCAATAGCTTGAGTGATCATAGCATAGGAGAGCCTCAGGCACGGAGTTTGTTTAGTCAGGTTTTCCCTTTAGCACAGCTGTCACTTGAACATCAATTTCTTTGTCTATACCATGCTGAAAATGAGCAGAGAAGAGACAAACTACACAGCTGTGTGCCATTTGTCCTGTGACTGCCTGCTGTCCTCTAGCCTTGTGTATGATTCTGGAGAACAGGAAGGTTGAGAGGATAAATCAGAAAAACACTATGTGGCTATAGGAACCAACCCCAGATCTTTAGGAAGGCTCGAACCAGGTCACTGAATCTCTCTGCTTCTCCTTTCCCTTCCTGAAACATGGCACTAAAACACATTTCATGCTTATGTATGTAGATTGTGATGTTGTTTGGTCTCCTGCTAGCTGGCTTGCAACCTGGGATGTCGGTCTCTGCTGGGGTCCGTATGATTTAATGTAATACAACAACTCTACTAACAACAAAATACATATGTTACTGAGCATGACACACATAGACACAAATCTGGCTCCTGCTATGACACAAGAAAGGACTAGCAGAGAAATTTGTATTTTGTTTCTGCTTTTAGGAGAAAGAAAAGGCAACGAACAAACAATAATGGTAGACTATAAAACAGCAATAAAAAGAACAGAGATTAAACAGCAGCATGCAGGCACTTTAAAAGAAATAAATAGCCAAAAAAGCCTAAATTTGTTTCCATTGGGTCTGAAAAATAAATCCAGGGCAGAAAAAGCCTCTCTTCCCTTCCCTCTCCCTGTGCCACAGGCTGCCTAAAAAAAGATATTATGGAAGGAAAGGACTGATGCCTACTTTGAGAATGTGCTAACTTTTAAACAGCTTGAATATTCAAATTGGAATAAAAATATTCCTTCAATTAAAAATTATTAAAATTAGCTCAAAGTATTTTTTTTGGTGTGCTCACTGCAAGAATTTAATAGGATCTAGCGCTCAGCAAAGCTTTGAAGCAAAAATAACGTCTCAGGAGCTCATTACGCATTAAATCCTATCAAAAAGCAGGATCCCACTATGAAATTAACACAATTTGCAAATCATTATTGCAGGCTACTCCTTCCTCTGTGCTTTTGGTCACTTTTAGCTCAAGTCTGCGATGCTGTCGAAACCACCACCACCTCCAACCACTCATAGGAAAAATGGGCATTGTATCTCGCAGCACCCTGAGCTGCGAACAGCACGGTACAATAGTCACACAGAACAACGTTATACACAGGAGAAGCTGTCAGGATTGCCAAGAAGTAGGAAGTGAAGTGAACCAAGGGATGTGGATCAAAATCTTGTTTTGGGAACTTTTTATACGGTTGGAGATTTTGAACCTTGTGCTTTCCCCAGCTTCTGTAAAGGCAATGGTGTAGTTTTCAGTTTCCACCCTAACACGGCTGAATTAATTGGTTGTTTTCCAGGACACGTTAGCTCACAAGTGCTCATGAAATATGAATCACTGGACAAAGTCTCCTTTTAATGAAATGCTGGTTCTCGTTGCCTTTTGTCTGCATTGGAGGAAGACTAAAAAAGGACAATCAATATGGTCTGAAGCAGCTATAGCTCATTAAGATTCCAGGCTGTCAATACAGTATATGTCTATCACTCGGGAGGCTGCTGAAGTGTTGGTGGTAATGGCACTTTACTACTGTATTTGTTTAAGTACTTGTGGTGTCTGCTGAAACTTAGCAGGTATTGGCTGCCTTCAGTGTTTTTGGGGGCCAAAAGGAGGTGACAATTCAGGGAGAGTCATCATTCTCCTTGACTGTCCCGGTCTAATGTGACAACCAATGCAGTTGAGTTAAGGGTCTCGTCTCCATAGAGCCTAGCTGTTATTTTTAATGCAGTATGTGGAATATTAAACTGTTTATCTTGTTATTGAAGCCATAAGAAGGCTCTTTCATGTCATCATTTCTATTTTATTTTGTTTAGAGTCCTTCATTAACTTTTCATATGAAAGATCTGTAATTTACATCTTCAAAGAACTTTCAAAATGTAAGTTTTAGGGACGACAAGTGCTCTGTGTGTGCACTTCTATTCTGATGGCAAAGTCAAACCGCAAAAATACCATCAGGAATGTTTCTTCATTTTCTCTTTTATTTATGAGTAAAACACAGGGGATTTCTCTGGGAAAAAAGGAAGCATTCTGCCTTGATATGAATCGGCACAAACAGAAGGCTAAAGCAGTGCTGCCTCTGAAAGCCTAGAGAAGGCTTTATGATAGTCAAGGGCTAAAAGCCCTGAGTTCATCAGAGGTAGTTTAACACCAGGAATGTTCTGCATCTAAGTACTAAATTTACTTTGCAATCTTAATTCTAAGCAGTCAAAACCCAACCCCTCAAACCTGCAGGGAACATGGCCTGGTTTTTGGACACCTGGGAGCAGAGCAGAACCCTGACCAGTGTTGTTTAAGCTTTATTTCCCTGTTCCTGTGCTCAGTCCTGATAAGAAGGGCGCCTTAAAAGACCATTTCACTGGGACATTTCATCAGCAACCACAGTAGGGTGCAGAAGCTGTACTCCAAATCCTTGTGCCACAGAAGTCAGCACCAACATCCTGACCCTCCAAAAACATTTGTGTTACTGTATCTTGTGTGAGGTGTCCCTGCCCATGGCAGTGGGGCTGGAACTAGATGATCGTAGAATCATAGAATAGTTAGGGTTGGAAAGGACCTCAAGACCATCCAGTTCCAACCCCCCTGCCATGGGCAGGAACACCTCACACTGAACCATAGCACCTAAGGCTATGTCCAACCCCGCCTTGAACACCGCCAGCGATGGAGCATTCACAGCTTCCCTGGGCAACCCACTCCAGGGCCTCACCACCCGCACAGTAAAGAATTTCTTCCTCATATCCAATCTAAACTTCCCCTGTTTAAGTTTGAACCCGTTACCCCTTGTCCCCTCACTACAGACCCTCATGAAGAGTCCCTCCCCAGCATCCCTAAAGGCGCCCTTCAAGATACTGGATCTTAAGGTCCTTTCCAACCCTAACTATTTTATGAGTCTATCTAAGGGCAATAATCCCTATCAAGTCAAGTCCCTTATTATAAATCAGTCAATCAATCCCCAGATTGCTAACACATTCAGTTTACAGTGTGATGGTAAAGCGATTAAAAGCTCAGCCCTAAACAAATCAGATTTTGTATGTTTGGTTTTATGAACACCTGGGAAGGGATCAGATCTTTTATCACTGTCGTCAAGGGGGAGGGAGAGAATCCATCAAGCCACACAGAACCAATTTGCATGACTTAGTGAACAAAAATTGGGGCTATAAATGGTAATCTAAGTAGAAAGGTTTCTTTCAGTACAGAAATGCACCAGAGCCAGTAGAAGCCTGACAGATCCTAAGCTGGTACTAGCTGCGGAATCAAAAGAATTAGGGGCACACTGGAGAAAAGGGACCTCTGGCAATGACTGGAAAAATGCTGGAAGCTGGAGTTGTCTGGCCATGTTTGTACATGTAAGCTGCTATCTCAAGGTGGTATTGCATTATCATGCCCTAAAGCTGTACCACCACCACAGCTCTGGGGATTGCCCTTCTTCATGCTGGAGGCAGATGTGCCCATCTGGCATCTCCCTTGGGTGGTCATGTTCTCATGGTACTCAGTTCCCTTATTCCTCTGTTTGATCCCATCTCTTTTGCCTATCTGGTGTTGAGACAAAAGCAGTATCACACTGAGATGGGGTGGTACTGATGGGGAAGGCAGGGCTGGGTAACTGTCAATACCTGGAGACTGTATTCAATCCTGGATGATGCTAATGTGTGTCTGGGTTAGATTTCTCCTTAAATTCTCCCAGCGAGTCCACCCAGGCTTAACAGTACAAACTTCTCAGAGCAGGACTATCATTCACTGTGCCTTTACTCATCAAGGCACAAGCCTAATGCCTTATCTTAAATGAAAGTCTCCGCATGTTCCTGTACTATAAATACTAATTTAAATATTGTATGTCTGAGCTCCAGTGGCTGAGGTTGAAGTGATCATTTTGGAAAGATGGAACAGCTCTCAGCTAAAAATACAGATCTGAAAAACTATTCTGGAAGAAACGAGACTTATGAATTGATAAATGGGTTGAAGCTGGGATGGAGACTGTGACGAGAGGAGAAATTCAGCTCTCAGAAAGAAGGAAATGAAAGAAAAGCAAGAACTGTTCCAAGACTTTTATTGTTTAAAATTAAGGGGTTGAAGCACTGCAATAGAACAACTGAGAAAATGGCATTCTGAAAATGCTGACCTACATGAGGAGGTTTTGAATCCAAACCAAGCCCCACCATTTCCACTGAATGAAAATAAGCAGGGAAAATGGAAATGTTCCTTTATGGAAATGCAACTTTGTAGGAGATTAGAGAAGCATGACAGAAACCCAAAATGAGGATTCAGAGGAAACACATCTCAGCCAGCTAAGTAGCTTTGATCCTAATTGATAGGAAGCACAAGCACAGCGACTATTCCCTCCATATGAGCAATGCGGTCAAACACTTAACCAGAGGGGTGCAGCAGTCCATCCTTCCATGGGCTCACATCCAGGCACTGCAAAAGCTATTTCATGACTGAGGCTGTACAAAATGAAGCACTTTTCAAAACAAACAGTATTTTTTTTTGCCTAAAAACTATCTTTTTAATGGAAAACCTGTAACATTTCATGTGTTTTTTTCTAAGGCTAAATAGCACTGGGTAAGAAAAGCCCCACTGACATATTTCCTTTAATAACCTGATGAAATTCTAGCACATTTTTCTTTCACGTTCCATATAAAGAGCTGAAAACATTTCTCATTTCCATTTGAATTTTATCACTTCACTAATAAAAAAGACATGTACTTCTAAGCACGACCTACCAAAGGTCTGCAAATTTTATAGAGCACCAACCAAATTAATTGCTTTATTAATGACTATGATAATATCAGAGCCTTACTTCCTACTTCTGAAAACCTATTTTTCTGAGAGCCTTTAAAAGGTAAACACATGAAGCGGCTGAGGTGAATGGACCCAGCCGGTGAAAACAGGGGGAGGGAGGATGCAGAGAGGTTCAAAGGTAGAGAAGACAAGAACACACCATGTTCCGCTGCAGAACATGGAGGAGAATCCACTTCTGCGGCCACAATGAACGCACGGCTTTTCTTTTGGAGCAAAACAACCTCTCTATAGTCTTACCAGGACCCAATTGCATTGATGAAGGAGATATTCGTAGGTCAGTGTAAACTCGGTGTACTGTAGAACTTCCTTCCAGGACACTCACGGAATCTCAGACTGGTCAGGGTTGGAAGGGACCTGAAAGCTCATCCAGTTCCAACCCCTGCCACGGGCAGGGACACCTTCCATAGAGCAGCTTGCTCCAAGCCCTGTGTCCAACCTGGCCTTGAACACTGCCAGGGATGGAGCATTCACCACTTCTCTGGGCACCCTGTGCCAGTGCCTCCGCACCCTCACAGTAAAGAGCTTCTTCCTTATATCCAACCTGAACTTCCCCTGTTTCAGTTTGATCCCATCACCCCTTGTCCTATCGCTACAGTCCCTGATGAAAAGTCCCTCTCCAGCATCCTTGTAGCCCCCTTCAGACACTGGAAGCTGCTCTGAGGTCTCCATGCAGCTTCTGTTCTCCAGGCTGAGCAGCTCCAGTTTGCTTAGCCTGCCTGTTCTTTGGCAGAGATTCATTTGAAGCACATGGAAATCAGTGAGAAGCTACAGTACTGCAGCAGGTTTTACTTTTGCCCTAAAAACTTATGTCAGAACTTGGAATGTCATTGGGGTGGCGAGCAAAACCTGCAGCAGAACATTTTATTGACATAGAAGCCCCGCACCAGCAAATGGAGAGGAAGAGCGAGCAGATGATGGAAAGCTTGAACAGCTTAAGCTGAACCAGGGAGACAGAAAGTTAATTGCTGCATTGGCATGAAGGTATAGAGGGCTGGGCACTCGTGGGAAGGGTTAAAAGTCTGCACTTACCCTGGATTGCAGTTCAAGGCAGGAGACTTCTATGCTGACAGAATGCAGGCTGGAGAGGGAAAAGAAGACTGATTGATAGGAAAGAATCAAGCCAGTGAAAGTGAATAATAGAGGAACAGACAGTAATTGTTGAAGGAGATTTGATAAACTGTTTCAGAGCAAGACAAGGAACAGGGAGTCAAATACTGTGCTGCCACAAAAGCCAAAAGTCATAAAAAGAGTCAAAAGTGAGGCTTCCCCCCCTCTAAAAACACCTAAGGGGCCACATGAGAGAAGAACCAATAGGGCTGATTTAAGGTGTGCCAAAAATTACTTGTTAAAAACTCCAAATTATTCTGCTCAATTTAATTGGTGAATCGGTGAGATCGATCGTATCCTCTCTGAGACAGGGGTGGACGACTGTGAAACAAAGCACAGGGAAGAGCAGGGCTCCCATAGGAGCCCTTTGTAAGAAGGGCTGAGAAAGAAAAGATTGGGAAGATTTGAGAAAGGAGTTTTTTGCATGCTCTAGAAATTATGACCAAAAAAGCAGCCTTGAGAAGGTGACAACACAGCAAAGAAAGCAGAGATAAGAAACTATAGCTGAATGGTCACAGACTGGACAAGACACCAATGTTAGCTGGATGCCACGGCAGGAGGCACCACGGAGAAGGGGCTGCTTTGCTGGATGCCACCCCTTTCGGAGACCGTGCCTGGTGGATGGGTGCCCCCAGAAGCATGGCAGGAGGGATGGGAGGGCAGAAGGGTGGATCAGCACTGTTTTCCCGCCATAGGGCTGCTGAGGAAACAATAAGGACTTGCCCAGAGAAGCTGTGGCTGCCCCATCCCTGGCAGTGTCCAAGGCCAGGTTGGATGGGGCTTGGAGCAACCTGCTCTAGTGGAAGGTGTCCTTGCCTGTAGCAGGGGGTTGGAGCTGGGTGAGCTTTAAGGTCCTTTCAACCCAAACCAGTCTGGGATTCTATGACTCGGACAGTCTAGATTCTGAATGATGAAGTCAGCAGCAGTGTTGATGCTTTTAATTAAACAACTAAAAGGGTGCTTGACCTATTGTTTGTACCCCTTCTGGATGCTCTTTGGAGAAAGCACACAAAGTAAACAGCTCACTTTGCAGTCTCAAATGTCTGGGCCCACAGTGCACACACATGTAGTCCCATCACCAAAGCTTATGTGCTTATGCTCCAATAAAGCAGACTGTGGCTCAAGCTGAAAGGCTGGGGTTACGCATGGCTACAGGTTCAGTTTGCATTCGGTTGGCTGGGCTGTAGCCTAGGTCTATAACTGGGCTGCAGGTCCAGACACCATCCTGGTGGGCTGGCACTGAATGGGGCTCCCCTTGAAGGACCACTGTTGGCCTTCCCAGCTATCTTGTGTCCACAGATTAAACAAGATCTTAGAGCTGGAACAAGCTCAAATCTAAAATACTGGCCCCTTCCCAGGGAGAGCTGAATCTCTTCAAGGCAGGATTTAAAGCTAAGCATGGCTATCCTGCTTTCTCCCCCCGCCCAAACATCGCTGGAAAGATCCAGCTCATCTTTAGCCCTGGATTATCCCATGCCTTGACAAAGGTAGAACAACACTAGCAAGAGAAACAGGCTTCAGAGAGAGTTGTTTTCTCCTTTAGAGCACAGATCACCTTTAAAAGGAGAAAATCAACTGCAAAAAGAACCTCAGGAATGTAATGAAGCAACACACAGGGCGAGTGCTCGCAGGAGCATTGCACTTCCCAGCATGTGTGGAACACAAGCAAGTGTAAAAACAAACACAGATTAAAGTTTGTCTCGCCTCAGTTTGACTGGCCTGAGGGAGACAGCAGTGGGATTAAAAAGAAGAAGAATAACAATCAGCCTATGGGGATAACTTTTAATACAAGCACTCAGCTCAGGAGGATGTGCCGGCCTGTACCTCACTGTGTGTAGGGCTCTGTAATCAAAAGGAGCTGCGGTAGGGACGCAGGAGAGGACAACATCAGGGCTGTAAGAGTCTAGGACAGGCGGAAGGGATGATCTGAGCCACGAACGTACCCTGTGGGAGTATAGGCTCAGCCTCCCAGTTTCAATGGGGTAGCACTACAAGTGCATGAGGGGGTTGATAAAAGCCCTGCCAGCACAGGCACTAATGAAGGCATGAACTGCGTGGCAGCGTTTGGGTCTTTTCTTCCAGGACTGCTTAATGAACTCTACTTTTAGCTACATCAAGTGAAATATGTAAAATACCCACTGCAGGGGTGAGGCTCTCAGAGACCAGGAACAGACACCACTGGGAAAACACAGCTGCACCACAGACTGCAAACCTGCACAAGGGGGCCGTCAGACAGCCTGCAGGGCCGTGCTGCACTGTGGCAGGCTCACACAACAGAAGAGGAACACCGAGCTGACACCAGCGGTATATAAGCCTCAGTGGGGGAATCCTATCCTTTCTGTGTCTCATTTTACCAGTCTTATAATGGATCTAATCATGTTTACCCACCTGACAATAATGTCATGAAACTTACTGGGGTGCTTTGAATTCCTGGACAATACATCCTATAGAATTACAAAATGATAACGGGCTCTTTCCCAAAGATCCTGCAGTGTTTTATCTCCCTGCAACTGCCATGGTAACTCACTGCCCAGAGAACGTCTGATACACATCTCAGTTGTCTGCTGCACATCTGCTTCTCAATCAGTGGTAACCCTGAGTGTCCGCTACTGTGATCAGACACACCGTTTGTGTGATGCTATTTGATGTGTTCCTTAATGGAGCTCCTGCTGCATCCCTGTCTATGGGCATTTCAGAACAGCAAATAGATTTACATCACCAAAACACAACACAACTTCAATAGGGGAAGTTCAGGTTAGATATAAGGAAGACGTTCTTTACCGTGAGAGTGCTGAGGCGCTGGCACAGGGTGCCCAGAGAAGTGGTAAATGCTCCATTCCTGGCACTGTTTAAGGCCAGGTCGGACAGAGCCTTGGGTGACATGGCCTACTGTGAGGCATTGCTGCCCATGGCAGGGGGTGGAACTGAATGATCTTAAGGTCCTTTCCAACCCAAACCATTCTACGATGAGTTAGCATGACATCGAGGCTGATAAGCAAAGGGAAGTTAAGCAACACAAACAAGTGCAAAAATGCCCAAAACTAAGTATTTGTATTTTGGAATTGTTAATTCTTCTCTCTATGTAGGAAAAAATTGCCAAGGAGTTGTTGTAACAGAATATCCCAGTATGTTCAATATCCCAAGTGTGTATTCCTCTTCCAGCTGTTGAATACAGCATGGCAAACACTGTCCTGCCTTTTAAACCTTTCTATACTCATTTTTTCATTCATTCACATCCAGTGTGTGCCCACACCTCCATGGACCTAAAGGAAAATAATGACAAAATTGCAGAGGCAGAAAAACCTGACCCTTTGTCAACATCTGCAATTCTGCAAATGCTATGGATCAGTTTATTCCTCACACAAAGAAGGCGAAATTAGGAATGAACTTATTCCAACTTTGTTCTAGAACAAGAATAACCTCCAAGTCTGTAAACTGCTGTGATTTTTGGAGGGATAGTTTTTCCCATAGCATCAGCCTATAGTATCAGCCCCTTCAAAAGGGGCTGAAAATAGAGAATACTGCACCCTTGGCCTAAAATCCACCAGAAAAATGGAAAGAGCTTATCCAGCACAAAGCTGATCCCGGCTCTGGCTAAAGACTGACCGCCAAACAAACTTGTTGCCTTGAGGACTGAGTAGCCTCCACAAGGCGCGACGTGAGCACAGGGGAGGGGTTGGGCAGACCAGGGATGCAGCCACCTTAGCAATTATAACCTGGCACTCCATTTGTGTACCCTGTGATGGGAGGGGAAGTGAAGGTGATGGAGAGGGATACTCTGCTTGGGTTTACAACAACAGGCAAGGAAGAGAGGGCTCTTCACAGAAACTGTGTTTTCTTCCCACATCAAAGCCGCTCCTGCTCTCCACTGAAAACACGCTTTCGGATAAACTAGCAAAAAGCTCTATTGAAGATAAAGCCGGTAAAGTTTGTTTCAAGCACTCACACATCTTCAGAAATCTAAACAGCCACCTTTTGTCATCTCCAGTGCAGCCAGGCGGGTTAATGTGGACAGACCTCTGCTCAACAGCACATCCAGCACTGCTGCTCAGCACAATGGCTGCGGGATGGCTTTGTCGTGGTCCTCCACCACCCAGCCTCTATCCCAGCTTCTGCTCATGGAGATGCTGCTTAGCATGAGGAGAGGGTTGCGGCATCTGGGCCTTGGCCTTCAGCACAGAGGCTGGCATACAGGATTAAAAATCCTGGCTGGAGGAGCTGACAACACCTGCTACTGCATCCCGATAAGCTGGGCTACACAAGGACAATTATGTCTCCAAGACATGTTAGAATACACGTTTTAATTTAATCAGAGGGAACAAAAAAAGCACATTAATCACTGCTCTCTTAACAGCAAAGATGTCCAGATATTTGCCAAGATATCAGCATTTTTCCCTTGAACGCGTCAGGTACAAAAGGACAACAACAACAGAAAATTGCAGCCTTACAGGGGTAGGGACAAGGCCAAATTCCACCTCGTGTTACACTGAGCAGTTGCCAGCACAGACAGCTGGGGGAAAGGAGAAGCTTGGCAAAGCTGCTGGAAAGGCAAGTGATGAAGGTCTTGGACAAAGACCTTTAGCTTCGTCCATGCAAAACAACCGAGTGCTTCGACACTGCTTCACACCAACACACCTAACCTCAGAGGACCTTTGCAGTAAGTGTTTTCTCTCTGATTCTTCCATATGGAAAATGAAAATTAACAAGAAAACATTCATAGAAATGACAATTGAACGCTGATGTACCAATCACGGGGCTGATCAAGGAGCTTTCTGATGCATGACAGAATGATCAAGGCGCTCTCTGATGTTGGAGCTGTGATATGTCCTTTCCTTACCATTCACCAGAGAGAAAAGAACTCTCATCATCATAATTTTTCTGCACTCTTTGCTCTGCTTTAATCACTAGTTGCCCCTTTATAGCACCCATGATTTAATGAGACCCACTTCAGGCTTGTTCTTGATTCTGCTGATGAGAAGGGCAAACCCAGTCTGTAGCTGCCTATTTGCCTTGAGCAGATGCATTTAGGTTGGAAGCTCAACTGTGTGCTCAGGGGAAATGTATGCTGATGCTCAGGGGTGGTGCCGTGTATTAATACCCGAGTCTGAGGTGCCTTTTCAAGTCTTCAATGACATAAAGAAGCAACAATTGACTTAAACACCATAGAGGTAACACTGCTGAAGAGCCAAAGAGAATGATGAGACTCCCTAAGTTCTAATACCCCATGCAGAAAGAAGCAAGTTCACCTATTAATTTTAAACCCTAAAAAACTCTCTCTGAAAACAGCACTGGGGGGTCCTACAAGAAAGAATCTTTGGATTCTTAAATTTAGAGTCTTAAAGACTCTAAAGAGTCTGGTCTATTATCTCCAAGTGCTAATGTCTCTTCTGTCAACTGGTTATCAGGTTTCTAGCACGACCTGCATGGCTTGACCACATACTGTAAAACCAGGTGCCTGCAAAAACATGCCAAGTGTGTAGGCAAGCATCTAGACAGGTTTTTGCTGCATAACTCCCTGTAGGAAGTTAAACTCCTCAAACTGTGCTTCTCGCGACATGAGGACTGCTTTCTTTCCACTGTTGTTATCTTTCCTCTTTTAAATTAATGCACGCAGGCAGTTTTGGAGGAGCAGAGTAGAGAGTAAAGAGGCACTAAGTAATAACCACCTTCCCTAACTGTCAAAGGATTGTTTTTGTTAATGCAAAATGCAGACAATTTATTGACAGCGATATGCTGCAGAAGGATGGTTTTGCTTTGCTTTCTTAGACTGAAAAAAGTACACAGAGAAGGGAAACGGATGGGCTGGTTTGATCTCAAATGGACAGCAAGTCATAATGACATGTACAACCGAGAGGCTCAGCTGGATCGACAGCTGAGAATGTTTGGTAGTAAGAGATAAGTGATAATGATCTCCATCGTGCATTTCTATAGCACCAGTTTATTCCAACCCACTCCTCAGATAACAAGAGGTTCTTTCCTTTTCCCATCTTACTCTGAGCTACACTTCAAGCGGGAAGAAGGGGAGCAGGGAAGAGAAGGACCTACCTGTTTAAAACAGCTCTATAGGAGGAAGTGCTGAGTGGCAAATGAAGGTGCAAGGGACTGTGCTTGGATAAGCACACTTAGATGCCATTCCTGAACGAAGGCCTGGGAGAAGTCCAGCTGAAGTTAGTGAGACTGTTCATATGAGAAATGATGAGAAGCATTAGGTACAGCTGGAACACACTGATGGCACAGCACTTTGGAAGCATGTTCCTCAGCCTGGGAGTTGGGGGTCCCTTGGCTTGGGTGAAGTAATAGAATTACTAGAAGTGTAAATTCTAACAGGCACAAGACCACCCTGTGTCTCCTTCATAGAATCATTGAACCACAGACTGGTTTGGGTTGGAAAGGACCTTAAGATCATGCAGTTCCAACCCTCTGCCATGGGCAGGGATGCCTCACAATAGACCATATCACCAAAGGCTCTCGTTGACTTCGGAAACTTAGTGTGTTTTTTGTTCTTCTGACCATCCTCACATATCCCTAAGAACTAAAGAACCTCCCCAGAAGTTTAGTTGGAGGCACTGCTTTACACACATCCAGCACACCTGACACAGTTGTGCTGTGGCACATGTTAACACTCTCCAAGTTCACCTGACAGGAGCTAAAAAACATCGTTTCCATTTGAAGCCACAAGGGGATTTAAGGAGGGAAAGGAGAAAGCACAGGGAAAAAAGTGCAGAAAGCATAAAATCAATTTATCTGGGGGATTTTGGCAATTCAAAGTAACCTCACCTTGTTTAACACTTTGTTACTCATGAATTTTCTGGTTGTACTCTATAGGTTGGCAAATGAATGAGCACTGCTTAATCATATTTTATCAAATAAGCTACTACTGTTTCCATTCCACTTCCCACAGAAGTCTGAGGGAAAACAGCAAATACAAACAGGTGAGGAACACACTGAAAACACAATCACACAAAAAGCCTGAGGTACCTTTCTGCATATTTCTTTTCTCAAATCATACTTCAGAGAAAACTACTTAAATGGGAATGTATTGAGACAACCTCTTTCAAAAGGGTAGTCAGATATCTAATGACAGGATGCGCTCAGAAGCTTGCTTTCCATGCTGTTTGAAAGACTGCATCTTCAGTAACATAGATGTGCGTCTATTCACCTACTGAATCACACAGAAACTATTCTCCAGCAGCCCAGCTATTTCTTAGAAGCCACTCATCCGAGCAACCTGACCTAACCCTCCTTACCTTATGTAAGCTGGCAAAATCACAGTGGAAGGTGGTTGCAGGATGTAGAAAAGCTATGGGAGGAAGGAGATGGAAATGGCCGTGCAGCTCTTTGGCCTTTGCTTTTGCACAAAGTGAAACTGGTAGCTCATGACAAATATCTCTGCTTTGAGGTGAATAGAAAATTACTGGAGGGTACAGAAAGTACCTGACCATTTATTGAAAAGCCTTACAACACAAGTCGAAATTACCATCCAGACACTTTTACAAGTCATATCAGCATGTCTGGAGGCTGTGCAGCTGTGGCCCAGCTACTGGCTCCCTTCAGTGATCACAGAAACATAAAATGGTTTGGGATGGAATGCCTAGAACGGAAGGAACCTTAAAGCTCATCCAACTTCAACCCCCTGCCACGGGCAGGGACATCTTCCACTGCAGCACAGAATCACAGAATCACAGAATAGTAAGGGCTGGAAAGGACCTCAAGATCATCGAGTTCCAACCCCCCCGCCATGGGCAGGGACCAAGCCCCTGTGTCCAACCTGGCCTTGAACACTGCCAGGGATGGGGCAGCCACAGCTTCTCTGGGCACCCCCTGACAGCGCCTCAGCACCCTCACAGGGAAGAGCTTCTGCCTTACATTTAATCTAGATCTACCCTCTGCCAGTTTAAAGCCATTCCCCCTTCTCCATCCCTCTGATCATCTTTTGCCCTCCTCTGGGCAATTAACTACGGAGGTATGAATTAAAATCTGGTTAGTTAATATTAGAAACAGTAGGGGAATGATCAGGCAGCAGCGTCAGGTAAGTCTTTATTCTAAAGACAGAATTTATTGTTTCCAAAACCCAAACTCTTAAAGGAAGGGAAGAGAACAAAGCAGCCCTTCTGCAGATGCTGGGGACAAACAGACGACAGGACCGCGAGTCTATACTCTGAACAATTTCTTATCTATGTTAGTGCTTCCAAGATTACAAGCACGACCCTCTGGAAGTTTCTCAGCACAACTACCAGAAAAGCAAAGCTCTGCTTCCTACAGGCTCTCCACCAGCAGCACAGGGATGTTGACAGCAACTGAACAGGCAGCAGCTGTGCTTGCAACAGCCACGGTGAGGAACCAGCGTCCAAGGATGTCAGAGAGCATCAGAGATGTCAGCAGGCTCCTGCCAGCATGTTTCCCTTCAAGCCCTTGCTTTGTACTTCCTATGTTTAAAGCATATGTCTGTGCATGGCAAAAAATAAGAGGTGGGAAGATGTGCTTTATTTTCTGTCTATACTCCATGTAAAGTTATGGACCCAGACATCTTACACACTTTACTGGCTCGACCAAAATATTCCTGGTATATTCCATCAGTGCTTTCAAAAGGATTACACTGATAGTTTCCACAACATGGGTTACCTGCATGGGAACTCACTGGGTGGAGGAACATGGTATCTGCTCCATTCATTTAGCCTGCAATGGAGTATTTAAGAATGGAGGCTGTAGCTTTCTCTGGGCCTTTCTCTTGGGTTATTCTGAGGTTAACATCTCAGCACTGCTTAATGAGCAGGCTGAGCAGTGCAGCTGCAGGAGAGATGGGAAGGAAAAGGTCAGATGCTCACTCTGATAGCAAAAGCATTTGTCACGTGTGGAACTGAATCTAGAGATGGATAGATGCTGCCTTCAAAATTCCTTTATCTCTTTGAGGAGTTTATTATTAAAAGGACCCCTTTCCTGCTTCACCAAGAGCTCAGCAATACAAGGGATTTCTGCTTTCTCAGCTTTCTGCTTCAGCCCCTCCTTACTGGCAAGTAAAACTCCTCTGCACTCTTCACGAAGATACTAGAAATCTCCTGTTATATTCTTGAACTGGCAACTCATCATCACCCTCCTCTTACATCACCTGATCCAGTCAGCTTGAGAACTGCTTGCTACCCTTGTCACCTCCCAGACTCTCTTTTGGGAGGTTAAGCACCCTTGCCAAAAACCTCTGAGAGTGACAGGCATGAGCTTTCCACCCCCAAAAGGAGTCCTTTGGCTCTGATATGAGGGTGAGTTTCTGTGTGAGGAGCTGTACCAGCCCCAATTTCCTTTTCCACATATTAAGTTCTGTGGAATCCTCAATTTCCACCCCAAATCATTGTCCCTGGAGAGTGGAAAAACAGGGAAGAGCTGCCACCTTGGTTAGGGGGCTGGAGTACATGATGCATTAGGAGAGAGTGTGAAAACTGGGTTTGGCCACTCTTAAGAGAAGAGGAAGAGGATCTCATTTTTGTCTTTGCCTGCTTAATGGCAGGATGCAGAGAAGTCAGATCTGGACCCCTGGGATAGGTGATAGGATGAGAAGCAGCGGACAAGGGCTGCAATAAGGAAAATTCTGAGTAGATGCTAGAATAAATAATTGACTAGCCCAACACTAGAACAGGCACACAGTGAGGCTGTAAAATCTGCATCCTAAGAGATATCGATACAGATATAAGATACAGATCTTGACTTGACAGGGCCCTAAGCAACCTGATTTAGCTGGCCCACAGTGAGCAGGGGATTTGACCACCTAATTTCAAGAGGTCCCTTCCTACACACACTGCCCTACAAGCCCACTGTTTGCCAGAAGACTCAATGCATTCAGACTGTGGCGGCACACAGACCAACTGCTCCATCCCAGCCCTACCTCATTCAACAATGCTTTAACCAGATCCATTATCCTGACGTTAAGCTTCCCATAGAAACTGCCCTGTCAGCAGTGAGGGGCTGAGGGGCCTTTCAGAACTCTTTCTGCACTGGTGCGGTGATTATGGTCATAAGTTTGCCATAATGATAACGGAGTGAAGCACAATACCATTTCCAACTGAGGTAAGCCATGGATTTGTATAAAATACATATCAAATTACTTCTAGATTCTTTAAGTTTTGAACCAACAGGAGTTTTGTTATAATAATGATTTTATATTGACACAGCAATGACTTTCATCTAAGCCGTTAGGTCTATATATTTCCCTCATGGCCTCCAAAGGCACCGTAAATTGAAATGTACATTAAAACCAGTCAATCTTTGTTTGTTGGCGACACTGGGGTAGAATTGACTGTGTTTTTATTAAAAGCTCATATCTTGCAGTGACTACAATGAGGAGTCTTAACAAAGGGCTCATTTAATATTTTAAGAAGTCTCTATTTGACTAGATCCACAGAAGCATCATTTTGCTCAACAAAAGAATAAAGATGCTTGTTAAAGTCTGCATAAAACCAATGGCATGATACAAAGCACTGGACTAAAGAAAACAAGGACCCAAATACTTTATTCTGCACTGACCTGACCCATAAATGCGTTGCCTGCAGTTGCTCCAGTGAGCAAACAGGACAATCCCTTTCGTGCTGTGTCCCGGTGCCCGGAGAGAGCTCTCTTCAATCTCCTTGGTTCAAACCATGTTCATGGAGAACCTGCACGTTCAGTCCTAACATGCTGGTAAAAGGAAGAGGAAAAAGCTGGGATTGGCAATAAAAAAATTCCTCTGGACCTTTAAAACTTCACTCAGGTAAAGCAGAAAAATAATACCTGAAACCTATAAGTGATGAACTACAGTACCTGGCCAGGCCCTAAGGCTGCCTCTTCAGCAAACAAAGTCACCTGTGCAGAAGTGACAGGTGCTAATTAATAAATAGTGCTGGGTTTTCTTTACCAATTACTGATGTGCCTGATACTCCTCTTTGATAAGCCAGTCTAAACTGGTAATAGCTTTTATCACAGCTGTGAGCAAGCCAAATCAAGTAAACACTGCCTTTCCTTTTCACATTGTTTATCTTCCGCTGTTACAGAAGTCTCTGCAGAGTTTGCTTGGAATTGGAATGAATTAAATAGCTTATTTTTAATTATTATTATTATTTGTACTGTAGTAATGCCTAGAAATCCCACTGTGGACAAGGGCTTTGCTGGGAGGCAAATACAACCCTGAACACAGCAAAGGCTGTGTCCCAGAGAGCTCGCCCCTGAGCTTTGTGATTGATTGCTTATAAGTATTCCTTCCAAACCTTATCTCCAAGCTAGTGTTCTCTGTAATTTATGTCATATTCCATCTCCTGCCTTTTCTGTGTCTGTATTTGGGGATGTAGTTTGCATAAAGCAGCTGAAAACATACAGTTGCATTGCACAGGCTAGCAGACAAACCCCACACAGTACTGAGATCTGTGCGCCCTGGAGAACGAAACTAAAGTCAAAGTAGAGCAACAGAAGATTTTCTAACCATGCCAAACAAGCTAATGAGGTAAAGACAACGAGAAGAAAAAAGGAGACAACAAGATCCTTCACCAGTACACTGGAGCTGATTTGAGCAACTGAATACATTTTCACACACTGTGAGCATTTCACTCTGGTTTCAGCAAAAAACACACAAAACCCCAAACCAAAACCCAGTGCAGTAAACAGAGCAAGCAGATTGCTGGCCTTGGAGCAGTAAGCCTCCAGAGCACTGATTAAAGGTATCCACCCTCCAACACACACAGCTCCTCCATGAACTGAAGTTATAATGAATGCCCTTACAACCTATTAGTGGGCTTTGTATTCCGAACAAGAGAACCCTGAGGCCCAGCCCGGAAAGGTCAGGAAATTTCTTAGGCTCAAACTAGACCTAATCAAGGTTTTCCCAAAAGTCAATGCAGGAAAATAATAATTTGTAAGAGGAAAATCTAAAGAAATAACATAATTCTCCCTTTCTTTACAGTCTCAGAGCATACCGGTGAATGGTACATGGCTCTGAAGTGGAAAACAGTCCCCGGTTTGGATCTGGAGAAAGGAAGAGGGGCTTGTTTCTGCAATGAACAAGTCATCATCCCCAAAGGTGTGCCTCAGTAATGTAAAAGGGTTTGAATAAATTCTAAATCATGCTCACTCCTCTCAATGGCCACAGGGCGCTCTGTCAGTCCAGCCTACTTTATCCTATCTTGTTATTCCCTGCAAATTATTACCTTACTCTCAAAGAAACCACCTTTTCTTTGCTAAAACCAATATGGGTTTCTTTTCTTTTTCTTTGATTGCATACATAACTTGCACCAAACTGTCCTCTCGCACACACACTTTCGTGTGAACAGAGAACACTTCTTCAGACACCTCCTAATTTGTCACTGGTGGTATTTTCTACACCTTTTGTTAATGAAGAATTCCAACGGGCTCATGGGCCAAACAGAAGCAGTGAGAAAGTTTGATGGTTTATGGAAGAAAACAAGTCAAACGGCAAACCCAAGTTTACCACACTTCTTCTGACCTTCTCTCCCCTTCCGTTAGTATTCAAATACATCCCACAAGGACAATCTGTTGCCAAAGAAAAATATTTGCTAATGTTACAGCTTAAAAGCAAACCCAAAAATTCCAGCTGCTTGACTCAAAACCGCCCTCCTAGAGTTCATATATGGGTTTTCAAAGGGAAGGAGTTTAGCAATGTAAAGAATAACTGACAGTTTTATATCCATAATGCATTCCTCCCCAGGCACATTTACAGCCTATACGGTACGTGGTATTTAAAAACACTTCTGAGATAGGAACCCAGTGACTTAAATACAAGACAACTTTTCGAGGCTAGTGTGGTTTTATCAGGGGAAGGATCTTATATCGACTCCTCCACTGTGACCTATGCTGCACTTACACTAATTTGTTTGCTGGCCAGCCCTGCTTATCATGAATTTGGTATTTGAGATGAAGTTCTTTTGCAGACACTTCCCACTGCATCATTGGTCTTCATAGCACAGATTCTCTTTTCTCTCGTCTATTCCACTGGCATCTTTCTTTGACTTCATGTTCTTCTCTCCACCCCCAGGCTATGGCTGCCTGCTTATTTATGCTGTCAGCTTAATTTCTTGATTGATATTCTCACATTCCCCTTGCTACTTACTTATTTACGTTGTCTGCTTGTTTCCAAGCCCCGCTTCTTTAAGAACACAATGCTATTTTATTTATGGAAAAGAATCACTGTTTTCCACAGCATGTTCTTTATGCTTCTGCCACCGCCCTCTACAGTACCAGTTAATCATCCCAAATATTGCTATGCTCAGAGTGCCTGCTCTTCAATCCTCTGTGCCTCTCCGGTGGAATTCTCTTCCTGGGGAAACCTCACCAGCTGAAGCTTTGCATTTTTTTATGTTATTCATTATTTAGCACCTAAACAGCACTATATTCTTCAATATAAAGAAGAGAAGGTACTTATGCTCCATTACTCATGACCTATGGATCTCGTTCACCCTCTTCCAGGGTAAATCAGCAGCGGCTCCTACAGACAAAGGGTTTACCCTTGGGTAAAACAAACTGGCAAAGAAAGAAATACATATGAGTATACGTGGCAGCCTGATGGCAAAAGATACGACATCCTATACAGAGAGAGAGAGGAATGGATGCTCTTACCCATAAAACAAAAGCGTTGGAAGGCCTACAACCACATAGAGGCAGAATGCTGGTTCATGAAAGGCAAGAGCTCTACTGGTTCCAGTAATGTCACAGTTTCACCGGGCTTTTTGGTTGCTGGTGTGAGTATCAGGACAGGAACCTCAAAGGACTCTTTGGGATGAGAGAAAGGGTAAGAGAAAGTGACACACAGAGAGGCCACAACTTGGAGAGCTTCACCTTGACAGAATAGCCAGAAATGGTCCTCCTACTCAAAGTACACTGCTGCTGTTAGCTACTGCCAGAACATTTTCATTACTGTAGCCAAAGGTTTGTCATGAGAAAAGTTGCACCATGTTCTCTTTGTACATAACAAAGTGCACTGTGGGCTTCTCCTAATGAATGCTGCTGATTTCTGCTAAAGGGATGACCTTGTACCTCCCAACCAACACAGAGGGAACAGTGAAGCTTAGCACTACTTCTCAAGAACTGTTCCTTGTGCTTGCCATGTCCTTGGATGCAATGCTGGGCTAACAGTGATGACAAGGAGGAGGGTGGGTGAGGAGAAGGAACTGTGATTGTGACTGGTCAGGTGAATTCCCAAGTGTACCATATATACCACTCAGATCCTCCATCGCACTGTCAAATCCAGCACACTCAGAGTCATGTCTGAGTGGTATCTGGCCACGGTTATATCTGTCTGGTACGCCAAGCTCTCCTCAATATGCTGGAGACATACCCCTAGGCCTACTTAAAAGCACTAGTGGGATGCTTTGAGTTGCACATGTTGATCTGTGGTAGGAAACCTGTCTTTCCCTTGCAGGTATGAAATGTAAAATGCTCTAACAACCAGTAAGTTGATAAAACAGATTAATCTGTGCCCTTAACTGCCTTGCTTCATTTCTTGGCTGTTAAGAAGTTAGACTGTCTGTTTTGCTCTGGGGCGGAGAGCAGAGTCCAAGTCCATCCTGCTTTTGTTCTGCACAGAAAGGGGAAGGAATCAGCAGAGGCTATTCATTTAACAAGTAGTAAAGTGGTGATGCCACAGGGGGGAAAAATAGATGCAGCTGTGCCTGCAGCATTACTTAATCTTTCTCCCTCCATTGCCTTCCATGAAGATTGAGCCCCAGCCAGCAAAGGAGCAGCTGGTGGTTATACAAACTACCATGCCTGAGGCTGGAGATATGTGTTTGGTTTTCTGCGTGGCGCCTTTCACAGTTAAAGGTGCACAAAACTGCCCTCATTGACCCTGCCCCAGGACTCTGCCTCAGTGCTGGCATGGGGATGGAGAATGCAAAGGAGGCATTTGCTTTGAAGCCAAACAGGGGCCAGCAGCGCTATAGCTGGGTGACAGTGCCCTTACTGCACTGAACGCCCATAGTGGCTGACGAGCAATATCACTTGAAGCTGCCTCCAAACATCAGTTCCCCCGCTTTGTGTCACTGCACTGTAAAGTCTGTGTCCATGTCATGGAGAATGGCTCAGAATCCTGCTGCCTTCAGCAGCGGGATGCAGGACTGGAAAGGACTTCCTGGGTTACAACCTGCTATTAAAGACAAGCATTTAATCACAAAGACATAATAATAACAAAATGTCATAAATGCTCATTTTTAATTCTCCGTTATATAAAGGCACATCCAAATATAAATCAAAATGAAAACTTCAAAGAGAACTAAATTGCCTGATTCAGTGAAATAAATCGGATCCAAAGCAGCCTACTATCTAGCTACAGAAACGCAGCCCACAAGTCATTAATTAATATAGAAGCAGAAGGACAGACTGATGCCGGATTTAAATAGGTGTATCTTAAATCACAATCTGGTCGGAAGCATCTTGAGTTATACTCTTAACACGATTAGCAGTGGGTGGCAGGGGGTCCTGCCCAACTGGAAGATTGTCCCCTGTTATTTCAGCTACCATCAAACTCCAGAGCACTGAGATTGCAGCGCTCTGGTTTTACTCTCATCCATGAGCTCATCTGCTCAGACAGAACAGAAAGCTTCTTTCTTCCATTCCTTCGTGTAAAATAATAATGACAAAAATTGACAGCAAGACCCAACTATCAGGAGTCTGCCAGAACATGCCAAAAGGAGAGAAACAGAGATTAATGGATCCCAGCACCATTTATCCACTTTATGTCCTGTTTGGAGGTGGACAGTAGAGATACCATGGCTCCACCCTGACTATTTGATCACTGCATTTGCGACGTGGAACTGTCAGAACAAGTGCAGAGGAGGGCCATGAGGATGATCAGGGGACTGGAGCACCTCCCGTATGAAGATAGGCTGAGACAATTGGGGCTGTTCAGCCTGGAGAAGAGAAGGCTGCGTGGAGACCTCCTAGCAGCCTTCCAATACCTGAAGGGGGCCTATAGGGATGCTGGGGAGGGACTCTTCATTAGGGACTGTAGTGATAGGACAAGGGGTAACGGGTTCAAACTTAAACAGGGGAAGTTTAGATTGGATATGAGGAAGAAATTCTTTACTGTAAGGGTAGTGAGGCCCTGGAATGGGTTGCCCAGGGAAGTTGTGAATGCTTCATCCCTGGCGGCGTTCAAGGTGGGGTTGGACATAGCCTTGGATGGCATGGTTTAGTGGGAGGTGTCCCTGCCCATGGCAGGGGGGTTGGAACTCGATGATCTTGAGGTCCTTTCCAACCCTAACTATTCTATGATTCTATAGGATGGAAGAGACCTGGCAATCCCTCCATCCTGTGCCACCCTTGTACATCTGAGAGAGCTGGGCTTGTTCAGCCTGGAGAAGAGAACGCTCCTTAAGGGAGACCTTAGAGCAGCTCCAGGGCCTAAAGGGGCTGCAGGAAAACTGGAGAGGGGCTTTGGACAAGGGATGTAGGGACAGGACAAGGGGAATGGCTTTAACCTGCCAGAGGGGGGATGGAGATGAGCTCTTAGGCAGAAGCTCTTCCCTGTGAGGGTGCTGAGGCGCTGTCAGGGGGTGCCCAGAGAAGCTGTGGCTGCCCCATCGCTGGCAGTGTTCAAGGCCAGGTTGGACACAGGGGCTTGGAGCAAGCTACTCTATGGAAGGTGTCCCTGCCCGTGGCAGGGGGTGGAAATGGATGAGCTTTGAGGTCCCTTCACATCCAAACCAGTCTGGGATTCTGTCTCACATGAAGGCTCCTACTGTTATCTTTCTGCTACAAGTAACTGGCTTCTCCCTCCCTCCTGCAGCACTGAAGCGCTTTCCGGGCGCTTGTGCTGAGATGGAGAGAACTCCTTCCATTTCTTACTGCACCAGCATGCTGTAGATGTACCATAGTGTGAAAGCAGTCAGGACTCCAGTTAGCACCAGCTGGAATTTCACAAGGGTTGGGGAGAACAGATCTCCACTGCTCCACTGACACAGCCTTCTCACTGCTCTGCCTTTGGATCCAAGGCGGATGAATGCCAGAGGAACAACGATTTCCAAGCATCACTGACTACTGATTCCTTAGCAGCGGGTCAGGAACATTCTTTACTTAAGAAAGGGCTTTTTTAGTTCCTCAGAGCGATGACGCTTTGTTCACACCTCATCTTTAATTCCTGCAGCAATATTTTCTCTCACTGAGAGAGCTCCCACAGGACCTTCCCTCGGTATGACTAACATGCTCCAGTGTACTGCACCGCATTACCCTCTGATTGCATATTGCAAAGCAGCCAGACTATAACAACTGACAGACCCTGTGCACAGCGCCTGGTCCAAGCCTAAGGATGACATGTCCTATTCATCCAAAGAGACATCTCTTAAACTTACTATTGTCTACCCTAAGGGGAGAGTGAGTTGAACAGTAGTTAGGCCTTCCAGAAACCCGGGAGGCCGCTTGAGATGCTGGCTCAGCATCTCAACACAGCCTCCGAGCACCTGGGTAATTCCAAATGAATCACAGGTAGAAGTCCTGACTTCGGGAAGTGATGATGAACAATGTGGGCATAAGAGCAATACAGTCCATGAGAATGAAATGATTTGTATAAGAAAATCAAGCTTGAAAAGAAAACAACCAGTTGGTTTATCCAAATGCTTATTAAAACCTTGTGCGGTACCTCCTTGTGGCCATGGGATTTTTAAGATCTCATCCTACAAAGCACTGGCACCTTCTTGGAGGTAATGAATGTTCTTACCTGGCAGCGAAGCTGGACAAAAGGAGCACTCGATGAGTCTCACAGTGAGACTTAGAGAGAAGAGGGAGGGATGAGAAAAGCAAAGCCTCAGGCTTGGATGATCAGAAAATCCTGAAGGAGTTCAGACGTGTTTCTGAACCTGCTCTTCCTAGAAACCACAAAGGATCCGCTTCCCTCAAGTGATTCACAATGCTGCTCTAGTTTCAGCTAGAAACTACCCTCTATTTCAGCAGATTCTTCTGCTTTTAGCCTAAAACCAGAAATTGCAAGAGCACAATAAACATTCTGTTAAGTCTGACCAAACTTCTTCTAGCCTCGGAAAAAATACCTATCCCTGCTTTATTAGGCCCAATTTGAATCACCCATCTGTTGTCTGAGGGAGTTTGAAAGCTCATGGGTGGAATAAGAGAAAAATCTTTCCATCTTAACTATTCCACTGGCATTTGCTTACTAGTTTCCTGCCAACCAAGAAGTGTCTGAAGGGGACAGCAGCTGAAGCCTTTTGGAACTGTTTAGTTCAAGCTCTACTCAACAAGCAAGTGACAAGCGTATTGTGTATTGTCACAGGCATCTTTCCTCGTGAAGGTTAATAAAAAGCATGTATAGATCTGGAGTTATTTTCCCCACTCCTCTTTATTACTTTTCCTTTGTTCTCTTGCTTATCTATTCCTTTTTAATGCAGAAGATAATGCAATTCCGATTCTCCTGGCTTGTGATGCTCAATGCATTTTGACATGTGATGCTGGTTGATGAAATTGGAGGAGAAAAGCTGCATGATGATTTAAAGTGTTATTTTCATGATCGTGCCACTCTTGAGTATGGCACAAAGGCAAACATGACACATGTGCTTCCCAAAGAAAATAATCAGGATGACAGAACGTTAAATTAAAAATTAGACTGTCCTGGTTAAACCAGGGTGTCTGGACATCTAACCTTATAGGATTATATCTAACACCCTTTTACCAGCGACAGCTAATGCTTGAAGGGATTTTATTCTCATGTAATCCCTGCATTGCTTTCAAATCTGCTTGTTTGGGGAGATATAATTAAAACTTATTATGCCTCCTTTCTCTGCCAACCAACTGTCAGAGAGCAAGAACAGAGAAAACAAGATTTCTTTACCAGTGAAAACCCTCGTTATTTTATAGCTAAAACCTTATATATCCACCTAATTTCAATTCAAAGGAGCAGTACAGCCCTTTTCACTGGCAAAATGTACTGGACATGACAGGTGCTGATATCAAACTTCCATAAGGAAAAAAGAGAAGTGTTGACAGAGCACTAGAGAAACAGGAGTTTCAGAAGCAATCTCTTTCTTCTCCTCCTTCCTCTTTGTTCTGCATCTTAGATGGCTTTTGCATATGATGCAGTATAATGACTAGACAATTACTTTTGTTCATACCACTCTACCTTTTTCGTGTATTTAATGCAAAAGAACAAAAGAGCGCATAGCATAGGAATGTCACTGGATAAAAGTGGAAACCCCACATGAAATCTGGGAGGTACATTCTAACATACCTAGAGTATGTCTGAGCGATACTGTGCTGTTTAGATCCCTGAAGGAGTTTCAGAGATCTGACAACCTTAAACCCAGCGATTCAGGACTTTTTTATTGCTGATACACCCTCTCATGTCAGTTCAGGTTGATCTTAATAGCTCAAATCCAGGATATGAGGGATGGCATCTCTACGAGTTTGAGAGAGGACAGAGAAACCTGCAAGGAAAGCTTTAGATACCATGTGGCCAGAAGAAATCAAAGCTTTGGTTTTATGTTTTACTGCATTTAAATACACTGATAAAGGCAAAACTCAGATACTGGGGCTAATATGTAGCTGGAATATATTTAGTGGTTTCCTCTCTTCCAGTCCCCTCCTGACCACTCATCCTTGGTCAGCACACACTGACTATTCTTTCGCCTGATATCCACAAGCAGATTAAGCACAGCTCAAGCTCATCTCCTGCTGCGGGACAGCAATGTAGAAATGGACCTTCCCCATGCCAGCCCCAAGTCCCATGTGCTCCTTTTGACTTCCCTGCTAAAGTGCCACAGGAGATGTGGCTTTATATTGCTGCGGCACATTTTCCCCCACTTCTCAAGGCTGACACATTCTACATAAAACTGTTTTGTTGTGGTTAGCTGAATCACCTCATGCCTCATGGAGTGCTCACAGCTTTGCTGATAGTGTGACATTAATATTGCCTCCATCCCTGCTGGACAGGCAAGGCATGAGTAATCCTGCCCACAGCCCTCAGCTCCTCCCCAGCCACCAGGACCCTTCAGTTGCAGGTCTGAGCCACACTCACCACGGTGAAAAGCTTAACACAACATTTCTGGAAGCAAATAAGACCAGTCCCCATGAGCCAGGATACTTCTTCACAGGCACAGCCATCCAACTGTGTCCAGCAGGACCCCAAGCACAGGGAGCAGCCAATGCTGCCTGCAGGCAGCTCTTACCCCATCGTTTTGGCACAGCGGGTTCTTTAGGGAGGCCTTGCTTTCCTTGGAGAGAAAACTGCAGCCTGCCTGTAATTATTCTTTAGCAGATTTCAAAGGACAAGCCAGTCAATTCTTCTAGGAGGAAATCCACAGTAGTAAATGATCCTATTAAGTTTGGTGTGCAACCAAGTCCCGAAGCTGAAAACAAGAATGATTTAATAAAAGAGGGCAGTTTGAAGACATACTCATAGCCACTGAACATCAGTGATTGCAACGGCTACCATATGGCACTGTGTGAAGGTGGGAGGGAAAATGCAGGCTCGCAGGTATCACTGTGTGGTATCTGGCAGATGATGGGCTTTCAGCAGTGACACTAAATACATCATCATATTCTGCAGTTATATGAGGTAATAGCAGTGTCAATGCCAAGAAACTCCAGTTTCTTGTTTTCTTCAGGTAAGAACTTCTGAACATTAAAAGAATAAAAATACCCAAACCCATCTTCCCTGCAAAAGTGATCATCTCATGGTGTGTATCACTCATGACAATTGATGGGGCTGTACCCATTTAATACCAGCTCGGGTCCCATACATAAACACCTAGCATTGCCTTCAGTAGTCACCAGGGGGTTTGGGGTCTATTCCCTGCATCATGCTCACGTGGCAGCTTTGCTGCAGCTCATTTTTACATGCTAAAAGGATGCATTATTTGGGGAAAACCACAATAACTAGAACAGGTTTTTAACGCATTTTAAGGCTAAACTAAATTCAGCCTTTTCTAACTAACAGACATCAGCAACACAAATCTTTCCTTCACAGGTCTTAATCTTGTGGTGGAGAATTTATCTTTGTAAAGGATGAGAAGATGCCTCAGTTTCAATGTGCTAAATAGCCAGCCTAGAGACTAATACTACAGTACAGTCTAAGCTATTTATACTGGGCTTGCAGAACTTGGCTGCAATTACAGATATGACACATTTCACTCTTCTTCAATCCTTCCAGTTGTTTTTTTCCGTCTTGGATCAAATTCAATTCTGTGTTAAAATACATCCCTATTAAGAACAGGTCAGAAATCATAAAATTCCTTTGGACCACTCAGTTTTAGTCTGAATCAGAAGTTCAGGAGCAAACCCATCTTTTTAGTGTTACTTTGGTCATCTTTAAGGGAAAGTTAATCTTCTGTTTCTGGGCACAACCAAAATCTGAGTGATGAGAAGAAACTATGGCAAAAAATTCTGTAGAGATACAGGTGGTTTCCCCTGAAAGCAGCTCAAAGCAGCAATAGCTTTCAGTCTTTATAGTAGCCCAGTATGCTCACAGTCACCTTTCATGAGCACCACATATTAGACTGTAAAAGGTTACAACTGAAAAACCCAGTTCCCTTCATCCCAGAAAAAGTTCTTTGGATAGGTGACTATGGAAAATAATCAGGAAGTGTTTAATCATTTTGTGACTGTAGGTAAAATACGACTAGATAATGTATTCATTCTGAGTTTTTCCACTTGTGTGCAGTAATGAATTAACCTGAATACCACTGAGATAGGACCAAATGCTACTAACCAAAGTTGATGGGGTTAAATAGTGATTTATATGAAGGTAGAATTTGCTTTGTAATCTGTATCTGAACAGGTGATCTATTCAGGAAAAGCTACACCACCTACTGCTTGAACCCATGCTAACCTTATCTGTATTGTAATATTGATTACTCCGCTCTTGTTGCTTCTTTTCACACACAAAGTCATTGAATAGCCATCTCTTTATCATATCAACCTTATTTTTGCTATGATATTTCATCTGCTTTTTAAATAGTAGATACAGGCATATTAACCCATCACTGAAATTCTTATACAAGGTTTAGTGGGAGGTGTCCCCGCCCATGGCAGGGGGGTTGGAACTAGATGATCTTAAGGTCCTTTCCAACCCTAACTATTCTATGATTCTATGACATACAATCCTTTTTTTTCTACACAGTGCTTTAATAACTTACTTTGTTCATAGCCCATTCATTTCAGATAGTTTGATACAGCAGTTCCCAGTTGGTTTTAGTGGTTAGCAAAAAGCTTTGTCATCCTTTCGAAATGCAAATCTATTATTTCATTCCTATATGTTGATCCAGATTTTAACCAAACATATGATTAAGATAACATGAACATCTTTTAGCAGCAATGAGTTCATCTAAAATGCATTCTTCATTGTTGAATAAAAGCTAGAGCCAGGTAATCTGCACAAGTCAAGCAAGGAAATGCCATGTGGCAGCTGCAGAGATGAGACAGGGTGAAGATCATGATAAGAGAAACTACAGGAGGAACTCAGTTATGAAGTTAAATACAAAGACTGGAATTTGGCCAGCAGACTTAGGTTAATAGTCTTACCCTTAAAAAACTTTATAGCAAGTGTTCAGCACCTAGGTTTTACAGCTCATCTTGGAAAGCTTGGTGATCAACCGCACTGCAAAGATGGCTCTGTTTCAGGATCAAAGTCTGAAGGAGAGGAAAAGCCCAAGGGCAATGCATAGCACTGCCAGCTTTGCTCTGGAAACGTGGACTGCTCCTCAGAGGTCTCCAACTCAAGTGCAGTCCAGAGTCAAATATACATAGCCCAAAATTTAGCTTCAGGTCTTCAAAATGCTCCAACAGTAATATTTAAATATAAAGCATGCTAGAATTGTGTTTGTCACTGCCACAGGCTTCAAATAATTACCTAAATACAACAGTCATTATATACTGAATTCAAACTTTGTCAGCCACAAAAGCTTAGAAACGCAAATTTGTCCCAGTCTACATTCAACAAAATGAAAACCAGTTAACTAAATGCCATAAGACACAGTGGGAACACTGACATATGTATGCAAGTTATTTTAACTAGACTATACAAGAGCGACACACACAATCTCCTCCCTTATGAAAACCCAGATGCAGGCTTAGTACATACTACACCTAGAGTGAGGAACGCTACCAAATGCTCAGGAAAACATTCCAATCAGCAACCCCTGGAAAAATCAACCTATCTTCCTAAATTTCTAGGCCAGCCTCTCCAGCATTCACGCTGAAATAAGTCTTGCAGGCAACCAGTCAATTACTCCAGCCATTCTCCTATTTGCTTTTACTTAAAGCACCAGCAGTCAGGTATTTTGACATAGCAGGTGGAAGAGTCTCATTACTTTGCAGACCTAAACCCACAGCTTAATTAGTAACATAAGCATCTATAAAGGAACAAAAGGTGAGGGACAGCTTGTTTAGCTGAGCTCCCATTAAATTTATGAGTACTGATCTAGCTGCTGTAATAGCTTGGCCTCTTTTGCCTGTATCCTTCTCTGGTACAGTGCCAGGTTCATAGTGTGGGGATCATACTAAGTTAAATGAGTACTGAGGGGTGCCTTATCTGCACAAACACACTTTCCCACTGCCTGTGGTATTATGAGATTCATACTAGTCATTGCAAATTTTGCTGACTCAGGCTTTGTGCAGAAGTAATCAGCAGTAAGTAGCAGGGCCAATGAGTAGTTAGAGAAACTCCAAATGAGAACACAGATTAGCAGCTCGCTCAAGTAAGGCACGTTTTCAGCACTGGTGGAGCTTCTGCCTTCCGGGAAAGAACAAGCAGATGAAGCACATTGCCCCCGAGCCAGGGTGGCCAGCACAGGATGAACGCCTTGCAGCACATCCCAAACCCACAGAGCATGAGACAAGCGTTTTGTAACTTTACCAACTGAAAGTCACATTTCTTTCTAAAATGGGTGGAAGTCAATAAATTCCTATGGATAAAAGTAGTTAATTGATTTTGCTGCCACCTGTGAGCCAAAGTAAGCTGTGAATGTAATATTGCTCACTGGCTTCTTCACACTATTGCAAATATTTCACACAAGAGAACTCTAGACAAATTATTCTAGTCCTGTGTCTTTTTATTACTGCTAATAGCTTGTTTCAACGAGTCAGACATTCCAAAATTGATGGGAAGAATATTGACATTGGCTTAATAAATCCTTCCAACCAGAAAGAGTTGAACAAAGGGAAATAGGTTGCGTTTTTCCTTGTGGACCTGTTCCATAATTAAGAAGCTTGGGGCAGATTTTAAAGCCTGAGACTTCCAAGGCACGTATCAGTTTGTAATTCCTGTGATCATTTCTTCTCTCAGAATGCCCCTCTACCATCTAAATGCCTTTTAAAGTCTGCCCCTTGAACATATTGTTCTTTGGCAGTTTATCTCTGTGTGTATCCTTTTTGATATGCAAGAAGCTTAGATATACTACACGCTGACGGCTAAAAGTGATGGGCTGCAAAAATAAAGCTTAAACTAAGATGAAATCAAAAAATGTGGAAAACTACAGGGTCAAGGCTGCCTGAGCAGCTTGCCTCAAGATTAGTGGTGTGCAAAGGTAAGTTTTTAAGCCAGCCAGCCTTGAGTTTAAAGCACAAATGATGTGCACTTGAATTCAGCCCATCACAGACAGCTTAGCACCGCTTGACTGCTAGAGCCAGACTGATCTTTGTAATGACTGTTAATATCGGTTGGATAATAAGCTCATATGTGAACATCACACATAATCTTGATTAATACTTATGTGACAGAGTAGTAGCAGGATGGAGGAGACATCCGGGGTGGAGATAGGGAAGGAAGCACTTGCCACTGTGATCGGTGCAACGCACTGTGGTATCGCTCCATCTCACTCTGCTGCATGAAGAAAAGGAAAACAACACTTTCTCAAGAGACATCCAATTTTTCTAAGACAGGAGTATCCAGAGGACAACACAACAACAACAGGGTCTGCCATGCTGGTAAAAGATGGATAAATGCTTTTTCAGCTATTTATGGCCACCCAATAATGAACGTTAGAGGCACAAAGTAGAACAACCCATTGCAGTTTCCACAACCTTGTAGATAGAGCTGTAATTGATAAGACCAATAAGATGATCTTTAAAAATATACCTTTACAAGTAGATTTCTTCCTATCCAGGGAATTAAGGTAAGAAGGTAATTTTCTAACCCCTTCTCCCTCTGCCAGCCATGCTGCGCTCTGAAGGACGAGCCCATGTTCGAGCAGAATGGGATTTACAAAAGTCTTCACAAGCACAAAGGATTTATGCTAAACCCTTCTCCCCTCTTTTTCACATAGAGTTTTGCCTGATTCTTGCTCCTTTTATTCTCTCTTCTACATGATACCTCTTATCTTTCCTTTGCTCAGTCTCTGTGTCTCTCTCAAATCTGCCTATCTGCTTGGCCCATTGCCTCAGCTGTAGGCACAAAGCTCTGCTCATTGGTATCTCTCAGTCATAAGCATCAAGCTTAGGGCACTTCTGGGAAAGATGCAAGGCTATCTATCTCATCTGCCTACCTGGAATGCCATAGTCAGAAGGGATAATAGAGACATCTGGGAGAGGAACAGAAGCACTCCCACACAGCAGGCAATTGTGCTTATGAACGTTGTCTCACATGGAAGGAGTAACTACATTTGTACTCCACAGCTGGCCAGACCTGTCATCACATAGTGAGGATGGGTGAGAAGACTGGCTTCCAGCCTGACCTGAAAATCATTTCTGATCGACAGGACCCCCAGTGCTTTGATGCTGGCTACTAGAGGAAAATGCGGCTCTTGCATGTGAGAAGGGGGTATTAAGGAGAAAGCTACGGTGCACTAAAGGTCTGAAGCTTTGCTTCACTCATTTTCACCTCTCAGTGAAGATTCCCTCTCCCCACATGACAGGAAACACAGGTCTCTTCCAAATGGCTGCTTGTTCAAGAACAGTCTTCTATCAGTTGTTCTGGCAAATGGTCCCTGTGAAAACTGCTGAAAATCCCAGTACCACTGCCTTAGAAATGGCCTTTTCATAAGCAAACATCAAATTACCCTGCTGTCTTCATGGGGCATTGTTCAGTAAATAAAGAGCACTGACAACTGACACAAAAGCCAGACATCCAAATTCCAGAAGGTAAAAGAAAATTCCCCTGTATCGGCCCTTTGCTTCCACCCCAACACAGTTGAACTCTGCCTACAGAGAAGTTCTATTTAAAAACCAACAGCAAAACCGCCTTTTCTTTCCTTTGTACATTTACCTGCTTGGTGCTGGGCCTTGTACTGACTTTGTGGAGCCATTGCAGTTACTGCTAAATGATGTATGAAAAGAAAAATTCCTGTCCTTCCCATGCACCAAAAGAACACCGGCAGCTCTCGGCAAACGGAAGTACGCTGCTTGTTTGCATCGAATTCAAACTCATCAAGGGAAGATCCTGAACTGAAGGATAATTCTCATCCATCCAATTACTTCCATTGCTACTTCAAAGGAGACACATCTCAGGAGAGTCTTTCTTTGCCCCTTAGTCTCCTCTCAGCCCATCTTCAGGTTTTAAAGATTTTATGTTTAGAGGGCAGATTTCAAAGTTATGAGGGTAAAAGCTTGGGGAGGGGGATTTCTAAAGTTATTGGTGTGGTTCTCTCCAACACCACAGGCAACCATTCCTCCAAAGAGTGATCTTACAACCTGAAAAGCCATTGGCACAGTTGTAAAAACCAGAAATAGACCCCATGGCAGACACTGTGAGCCAGCTTGGCTGTTTTCCATCTTAAATTCACCCTCTCTTGGTCCGGTGGGAACTCCATGCTATTCTGTACAGGTACTTGATTTTCGTGGTAATTAAAGACTTCACTGTGTAACTATAGGAATCTCTTGTTAAAAAAGAAAGCATAAAGATTAATATGATGCCCTACTCCCTGTGAACACCCCAAGATGCAGCACCTACAAGTTGGCTGTTAGACTGCTGCAATAGCAATTGTTGTTGAAGGGAGACAGGCTGGCTACTGCTCACTGCTTGGCTTGCTCCCAGCTACAGGTGAAACTGCAGCCTCTGTTGTCGCAGCTCTGCTGATTCCAAAGCCCCAGAATTACATCTGTGCTTTCCTTCCTCCCTCCCTGCCATGCTGCTTGATTAGGGGAAAAGGCAGCCCAGCTCTGCTCTCCTGCATTTAAGCATCTTTAACACATTGCCAGCCAGCTGACAAAATGACTCTTAAGCATAAAACGCTCCCCCTTCTCAAAGCTGTGTGTAAAGGGCAACGAAGGTTTTTTGTTAAGGTTTTTTTTTTACTTCCTTTTAATGCTTAAACTAGCAGCCTATTCTTTCAGAGGCTCCTTCAGTTAGCTACCTCCTCTAACACGCTGCTCCCCTATACAGGCATGTAAATAAATCACCTCATTTTTCCCATGTGAATAATACACTGACATTTAATTCTAACTAATGCTTGATGGGGTAAAAGATGGGAAGAGCTGGGTCAGAATAAAAGTATTCTCCTGCTGTTTGGAGAAGCAAGGAAGAGACAGATGGCAGCTTTCCCTTCCTTCTGAAGCAATAGCATCTTAAAGCTCCTGGACGCTGTATTCTTATATCTATAAAGAGGTTTGAAGGCGCCTGCATGTGAGAGACTGGCAAGGGTGAGCTTCTTTATGGGAAGTATTCCTGTTCATATAGAAAAGGCAAGAAATGGCTGGGACATTTGGACATCATTTTTGCAATGCTCTGCACTGATTCAGATTTCAGTTCAGCAGCTGGGTATTGGAGAAAATAAAGAAAGATATTCCTTTAACCAAACAATTCATCCTAAAAAAGATCACCCCTGCAAATGCTCCTCGATGATAGCTTTTGATTCCACGTCACCTTCCCCCTTTCCTCCCTGGGGGTTTTAGAAAGAAAGCTGAAAGAGCCTGAGCAGAGAGTGATCCTTCACCTCCTTCCTGGCTGCTCTACTCCGGCAAGCTGCTCTCCAAAGGGATGTATAGGCAGACATGGGAGTCAGACACAAAGAAGTCCGAAGGTAGAAAATCCATCCAAAGCCAGCATAAAATGCTGGACACAGTCATCTCCTCAGTGACCAACTCCAGCCAGCAGCGCCCTGTTGCAGCCTGCCACAGCCTGGACAGGACAAAACGACCCTGCAGAAATCCTGCTTTCCAGATTCTATTTCAAGGTGAGTCACGTCCTGCCTTTCGTGCTGTGCGGAGCTGTGATGGCTGTCCACAGAAACACCTCATCGGCTCACGACCCACGTTGTCAGAAACTGCATGAAAACAGTTTTGGTGAGAAAAGAGAGTACGGAAAATGATTAAAAGTGCTTGGCAGGAACCTCTTTGCACCTTTTTTAACACTTCCTGCATCATTCAGTTCTTCTGTAGCTCACGAGTTTGGATCTTATCAAAGCCTTCAGTGACGGAAAGCTGTTGCCCATTCTTGCTTGCTCCAAGTAGCTACGGCAGTCTAGGAACAAGTACAAGGAAAATTACCACTTTAATTAGCTACACTGCTGCTGCTGCCCCATGGTGTTTCCTTTGCCTCCTGTGGCCTGTGAGGTTGGTTCTGGATCGCTCAGAGGCCTGTAGTGCAGGCAGAGTGAAAGCAGCTCCCCCACCCTCACCCCCTCCTATCCTACACATGGGAGGGAAACTCAGACATCAGACCTTACACACTGTACATTCTTCATGTTTGTGAATATACATATTTTAATATGTAATAAGATTTTATAATGAGAAAGGCAAATTACAAATTCAATTCTACTGGCTATAGGATGGATAAGGGACTTCGAGCTACGTTGCTGTCTCTCCAACATCTCCCAGAAACATTGTACTAATTCAAATAATGGAAATAAGGTCAAGATTTGCTCTGGAGCAGATCTTCTGGTCTACTAACTGAGTAACAACTGCAATAGTTTGTTTTTGACTGAGGCTGCCGGATCTCAAAAGCTTTACCTTGCAGGTGTCCTTAGAGCAGTAAGTAAAACCGAGTTACTTCACAATGCACTTGATTGCATCCATACAGAATTGTTTAGTGCACTTTAAAGACCTGAGTCTGCAGAGCTCCTAGTGCAGGAGGACACTGAGAAAACAAGGTTTTCTGTGTGAAGAATAGAAGTGACTTTCTGCTTGCAAGAGTTACAGCGCCTTGTTGGACAAGCATCTCGCCGTTTGAGTTTGTATGCTCGCATTTACCTAAGGGCTGACGCAGCTGATCTCTGTACCATCACACAGAGATATGTACATCGACCTGTGTTTGCATAAAGCAACCTTGCAGTTAATTAAGAGACACAGAAAGACTGAATCTGGATTTACGCTGCCAAATTAGCTAAAATGTAGTGTATTCTGTTCCATACAGGTTATTGAATAAGGAATCCCATATTTCAAACTTGCATTTAACATCACACACTCACATGCACAATCAACATGGACTTATAATTACAGCTTAGGCATGATGCCAGACTTCCTAGGTGACATTTATATTTTCGCCAAGTCATTAACCTTATATCAAATTCATTTTCCATCCACTGTTCCTCCTGAAGGCTCAGGCTATTTGTTTGGTCAGTCAGTTCTTGTAAATGGCAGATCCATCTGAGACCTCATCGTAGTTTTGCCACTGGAACAAATCACAGTCCTAAACATAAGCTCAAGAACAGTAAGCTCAAGAACAGTAAGCTCAAGAACTGCCTTTTATAAGCTAAAGAATAGGTACTTCAGGAGAGGCTCCAGCTTTATATTGCCTATACCTCTAAGAAAGTGTATACCACAGAGGTACATAAGGACACTGACTGTAGGACCATTTGTCATAGGTAGCCAATACAAGGTATAAACTCGTTTCAGGTGCTTTTAAAGTATCATATATAAAACACTAAAGAACGTAGAGCTAGCTATCTGGCATTCTTGTGAGAGCTGGAATATTGGACGTTAGGTATAAAATATTTAAGAAATGCAGTTTTGATGTGTTATTTTCCATGTTTTTTTGCCTGCAAGTGGAGAGTTGGGTGGGATTCCCAGAGAGTCTCTTTTATAGATTCTGCTGACAGCTCTACAGATCCACTTCCTTTCAAGCCCTGTTGGTTCTCTTTTTAAGGAAAACACAAGCCAAAACAAAACTGGTACGACCTTCTGCAAACTTTACAAAGGAAAAGAAAAGAAACTTTGCCTATAGAGAAGTCTGGTTTTAAGCATTTCATTTTTATGTGGTTTCATTAACTCTGTGTGCCCTGGAGCACTAGGTACACACAGAAAACAACAACAACCAGGGACTTTTGCCCTCCTACAAAACCTGTCCCTACTCCCTGACACTGAGAACAGCAGCCTCACAGAGCTGGGTTGCTGGTGGGTTTGGATGTCTTGTAGACAATCCATGATAGATAAAACAATATATGAAGCCTTTCTAAAATCTATACTCCATTCCTTTTATTTGAACTCCCACATCCAGCGGCTCAGAAATGTGAAATTACATGATCAAACCCAAAACATCTAGTCATTCACTATTACTTTTTTCTGATGCACTCCTCACTCTACTGTTGCGTGTGTCAATTGACTTTGCTTTTATTAGGAGTTATCAGGGTAGTGACTTTCAGCTCATCACTACTAAGCACCTACTGTTCTGCAAATGAGACCAAAGAGCAGTATGCACTGTCTGGAGGAGGAGTGAAGGGATGGAACAAAGACTTCTGGCTCCCGCTACGAGGTCTGCTACTGATTTGCCACTTACCATTTGGCAAACTGTGTAACTTCCTTTTCCCCAGCCTGATACTTAACTACCAAACCGGTTGTGACAGTCCACGTCTAGAAAGCATTTTGAGATCCATGAGTTAAATGTTTCCCAATGTTTCACCTCCCGCAACTGCCAAGCAATATTAACAGCTATAATCTTGCTGTCAAATATTAGGAGAAGAGGTAGAGAGGGATGGGGAACAATCAATAACAAATTTTCCACCTCCAGAGTCTTCTAAATTTATGACCCTTACCATGAGTTAAGCGGGGGTTTATGCTCATTGGTACAATTGGCACAAAACAGGTGGAGAAATCCAGGTATCAGCCTTAAATCACAATGCCAGTGCTACCTAGAAGGAATGAAGGAAAGAGGAAGAATTCCCTCTCCTCTCAGTTTTAATTGCCATTCTCCTATCTCACCAGCTACCCACTGCAACATCAGTCTCAATTAGCACCCCTGATGGATACCCTGTTGCATGAGTGATTTATGTCTCACATGCCAACAACCTAGTAAGGGTTGCCTAGTCAGGCAATGAATCTGAAATCCTTCTAGAGTTAATTCACACAAAGGCGGGCCCCATGATGTTTTATCTGCTCCTGCTCACCCAGTTCTGACTGAAGACACAGAAAAGCTGGTAAAGTTCCCTCTTGCCAGTGATTTGTGCTCTATGTAAAGCTCGCTACAAGCTGGCAGTGTGGCACCGGGCCATTGCCAGCATCAGTTTTAAAAGAGCTTTATCCTGAGTCACTGATTCTGTTGTATCAATCCCTGCAAATAATGGCTTATGGTATTGCTCAGGTTTTACATGTTAGGACAACCTCTGCATAATGTTGTTGTCAGTACTGCAGCATCTGCAGGAAGTAGAGTGAAGAATATGGCCTGCGTCTCAGCTGAAATAGTAAAACAGCCACCCAAGAAATTATGTGTTTTACATTTGGCAAGTCACCTGAACAACAGCATTTTCTAAGTAAGCTTTTCCTTTCAGTCATCTATCGCTTGCCTCTTTAACTCCTGTTTGTGAACACCTGCTCACACCAGGTTCCTTTCCATGATTCCAAATGTTTACATGAGCAAGGTATCCGGAGGCAACTTGTTTCACCTGTGTAAAGGCTCATACATTACAAAAATCACCATAGCCTTCTTCAAAGCCTGGCAAACAAGCCCCTCTGTTCCAGGATCCAATCCGTCACAGACAGAAGCCAGCCTCCCTCCATCCATCAGCAGAGCCACGCTGATTTCCAGCAGCTGGCAATCTGGCCCCATATGTCTTAGCTGACCAGTCACACAGCACAAATAATGAGCAGTCACAGCACAAAGATTAATGAACTCTAGCCCACAAATCACCCATGCAAATGATCCCGGGATTACTAGTGCTTGTGAAGGCCGAGCACTACTGCAGTTTCTCGCACAGTGTACAATGAGCCACAAAGCCCATGTGAAACAGCGCGTACGTGACAACCTCAGTGGGACAGAGCCATTATCACAGGATTTCAAACAAGAGAGACAAGAGCAGCGCATACAAATCCCATCAGGAGATCAAATAGAAACTTCGGCTAACAAAAAAAGTGGGGAATAATCAGTTTGCTAAGAAATACAAGGGTTGTAACCACCCATGAATTCAGATTTCATTTGATAAAACTGGTTTGGCTCTAAACAATGGAGAAATGTTTCCAGCACATGCAAAATACTTAATTCTGATACTTTCCAAGGAAAATGTTGTGGCTTTTCGTCTTTCACTGAGACTGAATCTACTTATGATTTGAATTCCTGATTTAAATATAGTAACAGAAAGTGTTTATCATCTTGGAAACGAAATTTTGGACCAAATTGTTCAAGCTTGGATCAAATTTGGATCTTCACCCATAAGAAGAAGAGCGAAATATGTATATATATGTGCACATGGATGTATGCATACTTTCCTCTCTACTGGTTAGGCCAATGAAGTGGAAACAACCCATCTGACAGCTCTACACAAATACCTCGGCAAAGCCTTTCCTTCACAGCCAGAACATGCAAATATCCCATTTGCTTTTGCAGATCCCCCACCCTTGCACTAGGGCCCCTTCCTCCTGGCTCTGCATGATGAGCTGAACAGACCTCACGGCTGTGCAGCGTTCCCAGAGGTGCCCAGGCATTTGGGACTGCACCAGCCAGGATGCTTTGGATTCTCCATGGTAAACCAAGCATGGAGAAGAGCAGGATGCCAGTGAGGATTGAAGCTATAATTACACCAGGCTGAGGCAGGGAGAATCAGGCGGTATCCAAGAGGTTGCAAAGTATGGAGCAAAAATTCAAGCTGAATTTTGAAGTTGCTAAATTTATATTGCTCCCCTGAGGCATCAGCCTTCAGGGATCACTGCTGTGGGGAATAAAGTGGAAGGGGAGCTTGCTCCTGCTCTCCTGAAAGCCTTCCCGAATGTGCTCTGGGGAAAGACAAGAGGACAGAGCAGGACTGACACTGCAACGATTCTTTTCAAAGTCTGGAGTTTAATCTGCCCTAAAATGAAGCAATTTGCCACTGGGTGCAAAGCGCTGCTTTTGACCTTTAACATCTACGATGTATATATCAAATAACATATATTCAGTCATATTCCCACTTCTCCTCTCCACTTTAGGAATATTGCAGAATACGTATGGAAATAATCACATAAAAAAACCCCAAGCAGTCACTGAAGATTTTCCACCAAACAGGATGCACACCTCTTGGTTATCAGCAATGTCACAAAGAAGCTGTAAAACCCCCAAAGTCATTTCCTCCTTCTAATTCACAATGACATTAACAAGATCTGAACCCTGACCTGCAGGTGACTAAATTATGTTGCTAAGCAACTACACTTTCAAAAAAGAGAGAGCAAAGGAGTGAATGGTACGCGCATGCCAGGCTGCTGGAATGGGGTGGATGTGCTTTGTGTCCCTATCCAGAGCCCCAGACCCAGCATGGAGCTGCTCCCCCTCCACTGCGGGAAAGGACTGGGATTCCCGACAGCTCCAAACGCTGCTTTGGGCTTTTTTTCCTTCCTTGAGAGTCCACACAGGGAGGTACACAGCTAAAAATGACAACATGAAATATAGCAGCCATTTTTCTTTGGAGAAGAGGTGCTTATAAATTCACTTGGTCCAAAGTATCTCTCGCTTCGGCAATACATCAAACTATGCAGCCCCATCACTCTGAATCAATTAGAAATTACTCGCCAAGGAAATTACACCGAAAAGCTTTGATTTGTTACTGGAGTTTGTTACTGTTCCCTTCAATCTTAAAAGACTGAAAGCAAAGAAGTAAAATGTGACAGTGATAGCGAAATGTAACTTTCATTGAGATTGATGGGAACCTATTTGCCACAATATTTGCTTTTAATAATTTAATTTTTCAAACACAGCAAAGACAGCCATAAATATTTGATTGTGAAGTTCTTCCAATTTGTGGTACGTTGGCTTGCTCAGGTTGCCAATCTTTCCAACATTTCTATATTTCATTCCTAAAAATAAGCCTACCTACCATATGCTCATAACTACCTTTTACTTTGCCTTCTAACCACATTCTTTTAACTTTCATCTGTTGCAGGTTAGTAACCTTTCTACAAAAGGCACTTCAGGCACTGAAACAGAACACAAAAGGATGACTCCCTTAAGAAAATATTATGTTTTTATAGCTTTGGCTTAGTTTTGAGTTCTGTGAAAAGGGCCAGCTCTTGCTGACATGAAGGGCACTGACAAAACTGGCAGTGATTTTGGTGGAGCAAGGCTCGCTTCCCTCATTAACATTGCTCACGGTTACTACGAGTGCTGCACAACTGCAAAGCGGGGCTTTGCAATGGGCTAAAACATAAAATAACGTGAATGCCAGCAGAATTTATGTTAACCATAGATAAAGTTTCGAGCTAGAAACATTTCTGGTATGGAATAGGTTTGCAAGTCCTTTTTAGGCCCAAGTACTTGGCCATTTTTGAGGATGCAAGAGGAGATTAAGCTGCACAACTGGACTTTTCCGATATGACAGTTCCTACAGAGGTGTGTAGAAAACAGGCACGAACCTTGTCACTGGTCTTCAGCCACATCTTACATGTAAGGAAGGGTATGAGCTGGAACAGCTTTTACCTCCTGTTACATCCAGGTTGCTAACAAAGCAAGGGAAAACACAGCAGGCATTGCTGCTAAGCGTTCGGATTGCTTGGTTTTACATACTGAGACAGATACTTTCACTGCTCGTTGATGAGCGGATGCTACCAGCTTCTGCTTGGCTGCCTCAGCTGGATATTAAACTGGGTCCTTTTAGGGATGCCAACTACAGATTTTCAGGTAAAATGAGTGTCCAGTGAGCCTTTCTGACAGGCTGGCTGCCTTCGAAGTGAGTTATTCCACCTAATACCTGGCAGGAAGTTCTGGTGCTGGAGATACCATACCAACCTCCTTCCTGCTCCCAAACCCCTACTGTTCTTGACATGATATCCTCATGGGAGGATTAAAATAAACAATGTAGTAAAAGGCAGCAGCATATAATGTTAACACTGAAAATTAAGACATATGCAATCTAAAAGCGATTCTAACATAAAGTAGCGTCCTAGGTAAATGTCATATCCTAAAGTGTGTCATTTGTAGAGAAAATGGCTCAGAAACAGAAAGACAAGGCAAAACGAAGAGTCAGGTTAACTTCTTTTAAAGGCTAGTATGTAGATGACAAATGTAGTTCAAATAGCGCAGGTGAAGAAGGAATCATAATTAATGACCAAGGGCTTTAGTTATTGGTGCTGAATGGGAAAAAAAAATAATTAAGTTTGAAGCTTTATACTGGCACAGAGTGGAAATTATACACAATCCCTGCTAAGTGCCTGATTTTACTCCTAGAAAATCCTTCTGACTGAAATGTGCTTCAAAGTAAACTACTTTAGAATTTCTCTGCACTGTTGGATGCCCAAGCAAAGGTCATTTTCTCCCTCTCTCTGTGCATCATTTCAGCAATTTTTAAAGGCTTTTTTCTCTCCCTCTTCTGCAGCTTGCTTCTATTTTTCTACACTTCAGAGGGTCTAAACTGAAAATTGGATAACTGCATTTGGAAAGGAAATGCAAAATAAGGAGCCTACAGTGATTTAAAATGAAGATGTTTATTTATCGCAGGCCTTTCCCTGCAAGGCACAGGCCACCCTCTTGTGCCATTGAACTCAATAGGTGCGCAGGGTTACAGAGCGGTAGCCCCGTTGGGAGCCTGGGGCTGGAACCCAGCTCTTCCCCTCCTCCCACTCGCAACCCAATTACTCACAAGATTTACTTTTCCCTACAGCAAATTCCCACTATGCCCAGTGGAAATCCTTCATCAAGGAAGCTTTTTTCTTAACGTTTTGGGATTCTCTGGCTCTAACAGCTTTCTCACTCACTCGGTGTATTTCTTCCTCTCCTGATAATCAGAGCACTGATACAGCACCCTGGTTAGAGGCTGAAAGGAGAGTTTCTCACTTTGGTTTTAAACACATCTGCTACTAGTAATAGTGAGGAGCACTTAAAAGGTGGCAGTGTTTGGAATGAAGCCGAGGGCTGTGTAGAGGAAGTACCAGGCATGTCATCCTCTTTTGTTGCTTCAAGAGAAACACCAGCCCAAACCTTCCAGAAACAGCAGAAAGTTCCTCAGGGCATCAATTGGGGTACACTTCAGTGTAGGTACCGACAGCTTACATCTCACTGCTTCAGCTCTGCTGCTCTCTGCCTAGGACACTCCAATTTATCCTGGCTGAATATCAGACGTATCTGGGCACTTTTCACTCCCCACCTATGATATATATGAGCAGGTGATGGAAAAATATGATTAAATACCTGTAACAACACAGTGCCTGAAGAGCACCCCCCCCATAGCAGGACAAGAATGCTCCTGGTCTACAAACAGACCATATAACAACAAAGCAGCATTAGCTGCCCTGATTTAATGACTGCTTCAAGACTCCCCCTTGGACTGCTATCAAAAGAGCTAATTCAGCTGAAAATTAATGTTGCCAATCTCCTTATTACCCTGAGGGGATAAAAAAGTTAGTGCTAACCCACATCTTACCAGGTAGCTTAGACAAGCACCAGCACCATCAGTCCCTAAGCATGTGAATGCTCCCTTTGGCAGCCTTCCACACCACAGGCACTCATAACCCTACAGTGAAAAATGCCATTCCTTTATTTTCTTCCTCTGATGCACAAAACAGCAAGGAGCTTTTGACCAGTGTGTGATCCAAAGGAGAGAAGGAAACACCAGGGACAAAGAACAGTTCATAGTCAGGAGGAAAGGACAGCCATGCAGGTTCCAACACCACGGACTGCTGCAATACATGGCTTTAGGTTTCTTTCTTGCTATTTTCAGCAATATGACTTTTGTCTTGCAAAATGACATCGAATGTTGCAAAAACAGCGTGTCCTGAGGCCTTTCAATTTTTTGGTGGAATAGGAAGTCGTGCTTACGTGGTCCCTGTGCCACACTGACGGAGGCAAAGAAAGGGGAAAGAAATAGGACGAAAAGAAAAACTCTTTAGGGCAAGCTAGTAATAAAAGAGCTGTGAAGGGTTTAAACTGGCTGGGGCACTGGCACAGCACTGAGGGAACCTGCCTTCAGTCTGCAATTTCTGCTGCAGTACGATCCTGACCAGCTCTCTTCATCTCTCCTTTCTTCCATCTTCTTAAATCAAAACCGACACCACTAACCACCTTTCCTTATATTTGTGTTGTGAAGACTAATTCATTATTAATGACTGAGAGAGGTTCAGAAACACAATGATGTGTGCCGTATGAGCTGGCGGAAACTCTCCTATCCCCCTGCACCATGCTTCATACAGAAGGAGATAAAGGCGTTGATTTCTAGCAGGAGAGCCGTAACTGCTGCAGATAAAGGTTCCCTGCAGGCTAAAGAAGGCACTGTTTGAAGGTATTCAGTTCTATAGCTTTCCTTACACAGCCATCTTTATTCTACATAAAAGCATATTTACAGAATCCAGGCTTCAATGTGCTACGGAGTGGCAGGAAAAGGAACTTGTTTTCCCCCTTTCTTCCACCAGTTTTCCCCTCAAGGCTCTATCCCCTGCTGCAAGTCATTCCCAGGGGCAGCTGTGCACTCTCAAAAATCCACATAAACCCCCATTCTTTAGAGCACAGGCTCATGTTGCTCCCTGCTTCTGAAGCCATTTTAGTTTACCTAATAACAGCTTGAGCAGATCATGACTTGAAACCTGGATTTGTCGTTAAGAAAGCCACGTATCACAGAATAAATCCAAAATCTCTCTGAGAAAATGCACAGTTCCCTGCTGAACACTGGTGCAACGGATGTAAAAACATCACACACCACGTTTCTAGCTGAATTAGTGGAACTCAGTGACACACAGTGACAACATCTCCCATGCAGCAACAACTAAGTGTCCTCAGCTAGCACGTACTGACAAGAACCCTTCTGTGGGAATCACGTTGGACTGATTTTGGGAGCAGCACACAGCGGTGATCAGGAGGGCCTAGGGAAGGTGCTGGTCATGGAGAAACCCAGGCAAAAAGGAGGATCCTGCCAGCCCAAACTGTGTCTCAGCGGGAGGAAGAAGGGATCGTTGGGAACTTTATTTGGAGTTAAGTCTGCTTTTTGCAATTTCTTCCCATTTCTTAATAATTCCATTGACAAAGCCTTGGTTTTTTCTTTCTTTAATTTAGCCAAAAAGTCCCCTCAAAATTAGTTTTAGTGGTGCAAAGCTAAGTTGGAACATGTAGCCAATGTCTGATGGCAGCAATAGTGGCTGGAGGTTTTGGCACTTCGGAATTCACAGGACAAAACAAAGCTAAACAATAACCCCTGAAGAGCTTACAGAAAGCTGCTCTGTGGATGACAAGGACAAGCAGTGTCCAGATACGTACAAAGGATCTTGCGACACTCTACCAAACAAGCTGAGCATTTACAAGGGCAGCGGACCAAGGCTTCAAGGTGCTCAAGGTCAGGAGATTGATGGAGCTTTGAGCAAGCTGCTCTAGTGGAAGGTGTCCCTGCCATGGCAGGCTGTTGGAACTGGATGAGCTTAAAGGTCCCTTCTGACTCAAACCAGTCTGTGATGCTATGGTTTTCCTGATGTTAGATTAGGCTGCACAGGAACAAGGACAACACAGAAACCAAAGGCAAGCAAATATATTCCAGTACTTTGTAAATGCAAACACTCCTCCTCACAGGATTTATGCCAGTTGACATTAGGATTATCTTATTTCTTAATTAGGATTACATGCACTTTACCAATAGAAAATGAAAAGAAATCCACTGCCTGATGAAATATGGCCCTACCTGCCATCTCGTAGAGGTCATCCCGCAAATCTCCATTCAAACAGGAAAAGGTCGGTGGTGATATACGAGCTGACCTCCAGGCATCAGGAGGACTTTCTGCTCTTCTTATAATGGGAGCATTTTGGAAAGTAAATGCTGCCACCTGCACGATAGCTTCAGGGGCAGGAACGTGGTCCACTGTGACCCACGCCTTCACAATTCCTGGGATAATCACAGAATGGCCAGGGTTGGAAAGGACCTTAAGATCATCCAGTTTCAACCCCCTCTGCCATGGGGAGGGATGCCTCACATTAGACCATGTCACGCAAGGCACAGACCTCTCATGCTTAGAGCTAATTTGCCTGGTACTGCAGTGTGAACCGGTAGGTTGGGTAGAATCCAACGCAATATACTCATCATAGTATCATTTCTGTAAATAACACCTCTAAACTCACCAGAGTGCCCAGAAAATTCCCTCTGATTTATACACACAGAAATGGGATTAAATCCTCTAAAAAATCCACACCGCATTTTATAAAGCTTCCTGCTGGTAAAGAAGTTGGTGATTTTTAATTAGTACTATGCAGACATGAGGCCAGACATGCAATGTTCAATAAACCAGTTTTTACATCAGTAATGAGTCTTAGAATATTAATGCAGGGCCTTCAGAAGTCAGAAACAGAAGAGTGAATGTGCAGTGATTCCAACATTACCCCTAGGTGCATGTGAGGAGCAGAGATATTTAACAACCTCAACAGTGTAAAGTTTAAAAGAAGACAGCAGTGGAGGTGGAAATGTGTATTTCGCATGGGTTAATAGAATCAGCTGCAGGTAGATTTCAGAGGATTATTTCCTGTCTTTTGAGAGGAGATTTCTTTTGTGGGCATGATGAAAATTGGTAATGTGTTGCTGCTGTTTCATGCAAGGTGAAAATTTCACTTTAATCACTTTCAAATAAATGCGAAACTCAACCATTACTCCTTTCTAATAATACAGAGGAAAATAGTTCACACTAAATCTAACATAATGAACACAGCATGTTCATAGAGAACGAGTGTTCTGAGCTTAAGTCCCCTTTAATCCATAATTCCTTTGGAACTACGTATTACATCCACATGAATACCAAAGAGGTTTACGATTAATGTTATTTTAATGAATAATAAAAAAATTGATGATGATTTACACAAATTATTTTCAAGTTCTTTCACATGAAGATTTGTTGGTTAGAGACTCTAATACATATAAAACAGAGCACACACAACCTGATTGGGATAGCAAGGCTTTTGCAAAACCTTGTGAACGCGTGGCTGAATTGAGCTGAGAATAGCTGCAAGCTCTGAAAGGCTCCCTGTGCTCTTCCCTTTCCCAAGCTGCACTGATGAAGCACGGTGAGAGATGCATGTCTTCAGAAGCACTGACTTTGCAAGCATGAGAAGCTGGACCCAATTCCCACCTTGCACTGGTTTGGCTCCAGGATTGCTACCCAGATACCTGGCGATACATGTGAGATGAGACCTGGCCATAGCATGCATCACCCAGTGCAGAGGAACGCTGGCTCCCAGCTCCTGCCCTTGAGCAAGATGCTCAGCTGTTTTAAACGCCATCAAGGTCACTGGCAATTAGTTACACTAGCACAACAAATGACAGCAAGACACAAATGCTGTGATTTCCAACAATAAGGGGCAGTTAAAGTGCTTCCACGTAAAGACTGAAGCTGGAGTTTCCCAGTCCCTCAGCACAGTTACATTACAAACTTTAGGAGGGTTTTTACAGCAGCCAACTTGGATGTGCAGGCACTGGAAGCTGCCCTGCAGATGCTCGGCACGTGGAGTGGGATTACAGTGGCTGGTGATCCAGAGGGCTGTGGTTCTCACCCTGCTCTAGGGTGCAGAGCTGCTATCCTGGCTGCCTCTCACCGCTTCCTCTCTTGCCTTCTAAACCGAGACACTGGCTCTGGCCAAATCTGTTTGGCTCATCTTTCCATGAAAGTCAAGGAAGTGAAAGAAGGGCTGTGAAGCAGTGATAGCACAGCATAAGCCTGCATATACTGTATCCAAATAACCTATTAATGAAAATCCTTTGGCAGCTGTTTAAATGTTGTGAGTGGAGAAATGTCTGCAGTGAGAACTCTGCGGGATCCCTTCCTGAAAATGCCATCACCATGTTGTTATAATTACAATAACATCCCCTCCAATGCCAGCTATCTTTATTAGGTACCAAACACTGAACCTCTTCGCAAATCACTGGGGTGCAAATTACTTTTCAAAACCAGTTTTGGAACTGATTTAACCATAAGCTTTCACACTGGAATGAACTTTCCCAGGCAGGGACAACAGCTGTGTTCCTTCCCCCAGGCTCTGTGCTAGAGGCTTCTGTTTAGTTATCAACACCTGGCTGGCTGCTGGAGCTCATTTTCCCGACTTAAGTGTTGGTATGTTCTAAATCATACTCTGTAGTGATCTTTTCTTCATGTTTTTGTCACTTTGACCAAGCAAACAAACAGCCATCATAATATCTCCCAGGGGAGCTTCAAACGAAGGGTTAGTGTGGGAAAAAGACTGTAAGAGTCAAACATGGAAAGGTGGGAGCTGGATACGAATGCCCATCAAAATTAACTCAAGTTGTACAATATACTGTAAAATAACTAATTAATCATTCACATTTTTAGTGTGCAACTGTGAATGTTTCTCTCTGGAAGAAACTTATGGCGGTGTCTGCTTTCCCACATGTCCAGAGTTGAGATCTAGGGCCGGTCTTATCAACCCTCGTAACTAGAGCTACTGTCGGCCCCTTCCTAACATCAACATTATCTGATGGGGTTCACTACTTCAGACACTGAGAGAGGCAGTCTGTAAAAACTGCACTCTTCTTACTCACAGTTGGTGTTTGATCCCCTAACAATTACTCACAGCCCAGGGATGCCCAACCTACTTACCTCTTCAGTAAGAGAACCTGGAAACATCCCTCTCTGGAGCAAATGTGCTGAGGCAGAGCCTGATGGGTACAATTGCTGAGTCCTCCTCCTTAAAATAAAGACCCCAGGAGGATCTTAAGTCTCTAAACATGAACCAGAGCAGCCTGCTTTTTAACTAAAAGTCTGCTGCACAAAACAGAACCAAAGACTTTGAAAGCAGATCTCCCTCTGCCTTCCCTTCTGTGTTGTTCTCATCACAGCGAGTATTCAGTGGCTTCCGTTGCTGCAACAAGCTATGTGCAAGTGACAGAAAGCCAGAGGGTATCTGAGAGACCAGGTCTCCCATAGGTTGAGTGTCTCATCTGCTGTTTCTGTGCAGGGAGCTCAGTGCCTTTAGGTGTTTAAAACCACACAATGTATCAGTGCTCAGACAAATGATTCCCACACTTTGTATCATGTCTGAGTCCTGACTTCTCTCTGTTCTTCTCATCAGTTGCCACCAAAATCTCTCATCACCTCTCCGCGCCCTCTCTGTACTGCAGGAGCATCCCTCAGGTCTGCCTGTGTTCACAGAGCTCATCTGGCCAACTGCAGCAGATGGTACGGCAGACAGAAACAAGTCCCCCTCCCTGCTGTCTACCTACACTCTTTTAGAGGACACAGTAAGCTGCAAACAAACAAGTAAAACACACGCCAGGACTCTCAGAGGAAACGCACAATTTGAAGCCTTCTAATGAAATTTCACAGGTCAAACACCCTCAGTGCTGATCATACCCTCCCCCTCCTTTGGAAAGGACCAAATAATCACATACTAGTGTTCAAACTTTCTCCATCCTCCTTCCCATGAATTCTGCAAGAGCTTTGACAAGTAAATGGCTACTGAAATAGCCACAAAGTATTTTAATAACAGGGGGTTTATATTTTACAATTCAATCCACATTCAGTCAACAAGCTAAGAAGCAGAACACGACCTGGGCTGCAGGAAACAGGAGCAGCTTTTCCTGATGCCAGAGAGCTGCTCCATTTACCCTGGGTTTTCCGAGAGCACAGACCATCAGACTGGAGAATATTTAACATCTGGAAATACATCTTCCTGTAACTTTTATATTGCCACTTCAGCTATTTGGCCCTCTCCCAGTTTTTGAAATTACATTAGTTTTCTAGAACAACTTGGGTACTTGATAAATAAAATGCCATTCCTGTGCCTCCTAAGATCCCAGTGTATATCTGCTAACAAGGTCAAAGCCATCTTTCAGAAACTTAGGCAAGCACACCCCAGAATGGCTTTTCCTGATAGAAAAAAAACCCCAAACCACATTTTGTTACAACTAAATGTTTAAACCTCTTGTTCTCAGTGTTTAGAGCCATAAAAGATACATAAATGTTAAGGGAGGCAAACAAGCAAACACACTGTGTGTTGCACTGGATGAACTCATTATTCTGCTGTGACCAGCTGGAGACCTGCTGGTTTGCAGCCAGCCCCTCTCATGTCTGTAGGACCAACATAGAGCTGATGCAAGCTTCTGCTGCATGGGCTGCATTCACAACTGGTTTGCTTCTCCCTAAAGGGTTCATGTTCCTCCCTTCAGAGCAAAGAGCAAGAAACTTTGCTCACTATCTCCTGCTAACAAACAGCTGACAATTCGTTTCCCATGCATGACAATTATCCAGTCTGGCCTTCCAACCATCATTTGGGCTGCTACAGCTATCGCCAGATCCAGGAATCTGATTTCTAACAGAGGAACATCAGTGGTTTCTATTTTAGCATCAATGATTTCTGCACTGGTGCTTCACCTTCAGTGTTTTGCTGTCATCTTTGCCACAATCACGTTTCAGCATCTGCTGTGTCAGCATCATGTTTCAGCATCAGCATTTAACCATCAGCTGTTCCACCATATGGCATAAGAAGCATCAGCAACATAGCAATTAAAACACATACAACGAGCAAACAAAAAGCACTCCCTTCCACCCCCCATTACCCTTTCTTCATGCCATAGCCACCTCTCCCTAGGACAATACAGTCTTTCTCTGCTTTATTCCAGCAAGAAATACATTCTGAAGTGAACAAAAACCAAACCCAAACAACTCAGTTCCTCTAGGCAAATCTGAAAGACTCCCTCAATTTCCTCTGAGGTTCACTGAAGCATTTTTAAGGTCCTGTGCTATGAGAGCAAGTTAAGGGTCACTGACTGTCATGCTTTTAATCACAGCTGCCGTTTGGCATGGGAGCTTCCCCGCAGCAGTGACAGGAAGCCTCCTGGAGAGCTGGAGAGAATTTCCAACTACTGCAATCTTTTACTACCTTGGAAGAGAAATGTAGGACACTCTTTAGGCTAAAGGTCTGCAGAAGGACCCAATTTCTTTTGCAAACTTCTAGTGCGCAGGACAGGCTGGGTGAAGTAAGCACCATAAGCACAACTGTCCTTGTGACTGGGCAATGTTTTAGACGAGCATTGAAATGTTGGATAAGGCACAGAAGTCTGGGGAGAGTCTGTCTGAAGACGATACAGGAGCCTTGCTATTCCATTAGTCACATCATAGAATCATAGAACAGTCAGGGTTGGAAAGGACCTTCAGATCGTCTAGTTCCATCGGGTTTTTTCAGGTGGCATTAAACCCCCCAACAAATGGTAGCGAACACGGTCCTTTTGGGGGTGCCTGATTTAACTCCTGTCCGAATAAATGTGATGCCTGCTTAGCTTACAAGCAATTAACTCTCAAGTTTGCTCTGAGTAACGAGTGCCATTTTGCACCTCATTGTCAAAGCTGACGAATGCAGATTTTGTTGGCTTCACTTTGAGTGTGAAATTTCCCACCACGGTGCCTGTTTATCCACAGAAAGCTGTAGCTAGGTAGATAGCCTTAAGAAAAATGCAGCAGACAGGGAAGCAAATGAGACACGGGGCTTTCCACCATTGTGGTCAGTGTCTAATCACTGCTCCCATGCTTTGAAGAACAGTCAGTATGAATCAATAGTTTCCCATTTTATAGCACACTGAAGGAAAATGTTGATCTTTGGAAACCACTTCGGAGCAAAGAAGCTTGGACTGAGACTACCAAAGCACCAGAGCGCTGACAAAACCCGCAGATGAAAGGACAGCATTAGCTGCCCTCTGATGGTGTAAATCACGGTCAGCAATGCCACAGACACCAGTGTCAATAATTTAAAGGAAGAGGATTAGTACAAGAGCTGTTAGAATTTACTCTTTTTATTACCAGGTCTCCAACAATGCAACCATCTTATTTGATGCAAAGTGTTAGATCAGAAACCTGAATCTGCAGCAGTAAAGGACAGTTAGCAGTAGTTTAGTTGACAGTATGCTAGTCTCTAAAGCCACCATTTTCACATGAAGGGTGTTAGATGAAAGACTCCACATAGCTGGAAGCCTAGTTTAGATGTGAAGACATCCAGAACAGCAGTGAGAAGTGCCTCTCTGTAAAGATATAGTTCAATGGGAATTGAGAATTACCCATGCCAGTTTTGCACTGTTATAAAGGTGTAGTTACATTCATTCCAAGTGGACTGGTTGAAGTGAAGGACAGCCACAGCCACTCCCCAAAATAAAACCCAACTAGATCCTACAGTTACTGCCAGGCATTTAGCCATGCCTCATAATGAAGACATTTTTCCATGTAACTACGTTCCTGGAAGACCCAACTTATTGTCATTGTATGGATTATAGGGATTTGACACTTAAGTGCCTTCAGAACCAGTTAGTTTCTTAACTTTCTGGAATGTATGCTGCTATGTGACATCCCAGTTAATTGGGGAGGGGAATCCTAGCAGCTTGTTACCAACCATTCTGTGACTAGATCCTTAAGGAGCCTGAGATTCTCCATACCCAGCAACACTTGGTACTGTAACACACTGGATTTTTCCTCCAGAAAATGAATCCACAACAAATCCACAATGCTTCTCAGCCAACAAAAGCTTCTGTAACCAGTGGAGCCTGCATCTGCACTACTAATCACTCCAACCCTGTAAATCGTAAACAGGTCTCTCACATAGTCATAAGGAACACTTCCAGCTGTAATGCTATTAACCTAATCCCTGGTAGTTATTGCAGACACTCGTGACACACAGCTTAGCAGATACCAGAAAATACAGTTTTTCCTTAGTAAACTTGGAGCTGATCTTTGTATAAGCATTATTAAAACCAGCTGAATTAACATGTTCAAAGTTGAGGCTTTGGTGCCCAGATTTAACAGTGGGTTGTGTCAATTTTCCTGGTTCATAAAGCTATTGATACAGGGAGCACGTTACCCACAAGGGGCACCCAGGCTTCAGTGTTCTGCATTTAAACCCACACTACAAGATTTTCCTTATATACAATTCAAATTCATCATATTCTGTTCACTCCATGCATTTTTACTGGCTTTTCCACCTTGAGAAACACAGGGCAAAATCAGGGCCAAACTAAGTCAGAAGATACCAACACTTTAAATCTTCTTATTTTAAGGGTATTGGTAGATTCCCATTTATTTTGAGTAACTTCGAGATTGCTGTTACAATGCAAAGGCACAAAAAAGTGGGAGGAAACAGGATTTAACTTATCCTAGTGCAACTGAATACACCTATGATTGCCACAACTTGATGTCGTTCCAAAAACAAGTGCCTTGGAACCGTTAAGCCTCACAGGTTTCTATGGGGTGAAAGATATTAGCCATTTAGCTCTAAAATTGCTGCCAAGGGCTTCAGGAGAGAGGTGTTTCCTGCGGCCTTTCATGGAAACTCTGGTTTTGTTGGTTTCTAATGCTTTTCTTCCATTAAATTAAATTACTTGAGACTGGGAGTTCTCTGTTTGCCTTTTTTCTAGGGAACTGTAACTCCCACAGATATAATTCTTGGCTGTCTAACTGCAGAAGACCAGAAGCCTCACAGATGTGATATGAAAACCAAGGATTATCTCCGGGATAAATAATGATACACTCTGTTCCTCCGTCACTTTGCAGTGCAGACTCCGCTCTTTCTAGGGCCAGCTAGTTGGAAAACACATTTTTGAAGCCCTAGTAGCAAAAAGCCTGCTCAGTACTTTGAGATACATGGGAAGTTACTGGTTCAGATGTGAAATGTAAGGTGTTTAATACACTTACTGTGGGTTAGACTGGCAAAGATTCACTTGGAGAACTGATTCCACTTTTCATGATGGCTAAGTTGGGTAAGACTGCCAGATACTTGGATGAAGCTCTCGTGTGAGGAGCACAGTGGAGGTCTCACTGCTGAAGGTAAGTTATCCCAGAAGAACTCTATACCTTCTAACAGCTGTAGTATCTTACTCCCTCCTCAGAGTGAGGGACATGTTGAAGGAAGGCGAGGAGGCAAAGCAATAGGAGCAGTGCCTCAGAAGCAGGGTGAATGCCAGCGTGATTCATGGTATGACACAGCTCCAGGAGCAAACCCTGCTCAAAGGCAGACCCAAGACCTGCAGGTATGAATTCACAGCACCCCAGTGCTCTAATGTTTCATTAGCACTTGAGCTGACAGTACAAACAGAGTGAACACAAGGAAGAGTGGAAAAGCAAAGCGCCCAGAGCTCTTTGCTACAGCATCCCCTGCTTTGACTGTCATGCTCTCTGTAAATCTGAACAAGATGCTGCTTTTCTATTGTGAGAATCAGGCATTCAGTTCTCGAAAGTGGCCCACAGAAGAGGTTTCCCTCCAGAAAAAGAAGGAACATTCTTGCAATTTTAAATTAAAGCATGCAATTACTGTTCTTTATTGTTGCCCGTTAGAACGGATTTGCTACGCTTGCTTACATACACATACAGGAGCTGAAAGAAACAGGCAGATTCTATATGAAGGTTTCCTCTTGAGGGGTGTGAATTTCACAACAGCAGTAAAACTGTTTGCTGCAGAGCGAGAGCTATGATTTAAACACAGACAAATGCTTACTCCCCTTCTGATGGCGTTTTCCTCAGCTCTTCCTGACACGTATTAACACACAGCTTGGGAAAAAGACCTGGAATATTGTTTTAAGGTAAGATAGTACAAGTTCATAGTAATTACATCAAATTCTTTTTCTATGAAAAGAAGTGAGTGAGCAGGTTTCCATGGTAATTCTTTTCTTACCTTTTAAGACAAAGGACAGCTCAGAGCTACAGAATTAAGTCTTTTTCATCCCTTTCTTCTCATGCTTATACAGAAGCTGTTTCAGTTTTAAACCATCAGAGGCTCATCTTTTCTGATACATCCAGCTACAACATCAATTTCTAATGCAAATTCGCATTAAATATTTCCTGATTTTAAAAAGGAAGACAATCAAAGGGTTAAAGAAAATCCTTATTTTTCTCAGCCAAATGATGTTCGGGTTAGCACTGAGGGAGGCTGAGGGGGCACGAGTCTAACTGGGAGAATTTCACCTAATTATTGAGTCATTCCAAGGCACAATATCAGTGAGCTAATTGGCACCGCAACCAGGAAGAATTTGGCCCAATGTAAATTCACCTCTTCCCCATTGTTAAGACTGCTCAAAAGAATGTTTTTGTAACCTATTTCTGAATCCAACCATTGTGTTTCATCATGATTTTCTTTTGATTCTGTTACCATGTGAACAGTGAAACACACATAACCACAGCTCATGATCTCAGAATGTCAACCAAGGGGTATTTTGTGCTTCAGAACTGATTGGAGTGACTCAGAGTGTTCTTTGAAAAAGTCACATGCGTGTTTAGATCTAAAAATTAATTGGGGATTAAGGCACCAAGAAGCAGGGAAGGGAAAATTCTGATGCCTCAAACTCCAGACAAGAACTTTGCGTTGAGAAAACCTTTACTATAAACCCAGTCTTAATTGTGGATTAGGTCCTGGGCTGAAGGAAACTTGATTCGTCCCGTTGACTAAACCAACTGAAATCCAGTGGAGTTACGACATGCAGGAGAGCGAAGCCGATTTACATGAGCTGAAGAAAAGGCTGTATATTTAAGACGCTAGTTTGCAAGTTCTCAGTATGTGGATTACTGACTGCATTTACATTCCATTGCAACAGACAGCACCCATAAATCTACCCTGCACTGTCCATTTACTCCTCATACAAATACTAACTACTCATTTCTTAATATTGCTGTTCAGTTTCTTAAAGACACAGGCCAAGACTTGTAACTACAGCTGAGGAGCTCATCGGACAGAGACTATGAATGCTCAGGGCACCGCACTTATGGAGGGTAACACAACAGGCTCAGTGAAAAAATGCAAGAGCAAATGGGATCCTGGAGAGAACCAGCAGTAAAACCACTGGCCATCTTCAGCTTCTGCAGTCTTTACTGTTTGTGACAGCGCAAGAAATAATAGAAACTACCAAGAATTTCAGAGGGATTCTGATTATAAAGGCATGCTTTATGAACTGAGTCAGCTCAAAAGCAGAATCACCTAAGAACAAGTATATATAAAAGCAACCTGATATTGAACAACTAGTATAACTGCTGACTATATAAAGCTTCAGTGGGCTCTTTCACTAGACTGACTCAATAAAGCGAAGACCCAGGCTAGGAAACTAAAGGGCACAGTACAGCACTGAGCAGGTTTACCAGCGTGGGTCCAGGAGCCCATTCTTACCTCCATCGAAACATGTATGGTTTGGGTTGCAAGGGACCTTAAAGCTCACCCAGCTCCAACCCCTGCCACAGGCAGGGACACGTTCTACTGGAGCAGCTTGCTCCAAGCCCCTGTGTCCAACCTGGCCTTGAACACTGCCAGGGATGGGGCAGCCACAGCTTCTCTGGGCACCCCCTGACAGCGCCTCAGCACCTTCACAGGGAAGAGCTTCTGCCTAAGAGCTCATCTCAGTCTCCCCTCTGGCAGGTTAAGGCCATTCCCCCTGTCCTGTCCCTACATCCCTTGTCCAGAGTCCCCGTGCTTCAGTACCGGTGACTGAAGATGTGTATCCAGGCTTGCTTACCACACTGGGGGAGCTCTGTCCAGCCACGTTCCATTCCACACAGGGCAATATGGCAGTCGTCAGAGCCTGGGACAGTCTAAGCTTTGTTCTGAGGTCCTACAGCACCCACAAACTGCAACTGCCCATACTTATATGACAGACAGCAACAGGAGGAAAACAACTATATGGTTTTGTCCTGTGCTGTCTTTTGCCAGTTTACCTACTGCTTCATCACCCTCAGGGGAACCCACTGCTCACACCGAACTAGGATGAGCTGAGCTGGGTCACATGAACTCTCTTTTACAGCCAAAAGGTCTCGCCACAGTTGCAATCCAGTACGTCTTTCAGAAATTAGTCTAGAAATACATCTTTTAGAAACTAGAGGGGCTGCTCAGCTTCTCCTGCTCCTTTTCTGATATAATTCCTCCAGTCCACATCATTCCTTCTAAGAGAAAGCAAAAGCAGGACTGTTTTCCTTGGGTTTTTTGTTTCCATGTAATTACCTGGGAGTTACCAGACATGTACACAAACAAAGGAAGCAGTTTGCCCTGTCACAGGCATGGATAGGATAATACAGAAAGGATCTGAGCAGTAGTTTCTGTGCTGCTCTTCCTACTGCTAACAGCAGCCAAGAGCAAACAAAGGGAAGATGAAAATATTCATGCCTGTTATGCCCTTTGGACAATGACCTCTGTTGTTTAACAGCTGTTCTTAACCTGCATTTGTGGCTTGCTACAAACCACATGTAGATCTCCAGCCATTTTACGCAGTCGTTAGATGCCAGAACCATCTCTAGAAGAACTGGTGGGAGAGAGGGAAGAAGAAACGTTGCTCTCTTCAGTAATTCGTTTCTCCTTAGGAATGTCGAAGGGCTTCTCACCGTCACTGGAGAAAAGCAAGCAGTTCAGAACACTGTCGGAGCTGAAGAACTACTGGGGCTGTGTAATTCCTGCAAAGAGCAGCAGAAGAAAAACTGCCTGCACTGGAGAGAAGCTGCCAGAGATTTCTGGAAGTGTTTCTGGATTAGGAAAGAGAGACAGATCGGGATGCATTCAAGACAGCCTTCTGAGCGCCTGCATTGGGCTGGGTTCAACGGCCTGACTATAAAATGAGATGGGTAATACTGCCAGCTCTGGGAAGGAAAGATTACCTGGGTTTATTCCCAGTTGTGCTACAGGATCCCCACGTAACTCTGGATGAGTCACTTCAACTCAATTTTCTTCTGTTTACCTGTCTACAAAAATCAGAGAGCAGAGTAGATGATTTTCCCCATTCACTTCCTATTCAGACTCTAAATGGTGCAGGACAAGACTGCTCTTCCTGTATGTGGAGTGCCAAACATCAGGTCAGCAAGGTTCCTGCCTCAGCTGGAGCCTCTTGTTTCTAAAGTAATACAAATCACAGTTACTGGGTCCCCCTCCTACCTCCCACGCCAGAAATCTCCCTCCCTCTTTGCTATTTCTTCCTTCCCAAAATTAATCCTTATGTACTTTCACACTGTCCTCTGCCACTGTCCACAGCCAGGCACAGGCCATGACTTCCCTACTCTGCTAGTTTCAACTCAGAAGAGAACGGTGGGCAACCGGCCTTACCAGCTCTACTTCCACATTTAATGACAAAGGAAGAGACAAGAAAGAACCATTATAGATGGCTGCTATTTTTATTTAAGAGCAAACCCAATAACTTTCATATAACTTTTCCCATATTATCATAATGTTCCCAGCTTTAGCAAACATCTTAAACCAGGAGAGCTGTCAAATTCTCAAGTGGCCACGCTTGATTTATAAGCTGCAATTAAGTTTGTCAGCTGATAACCACAGACCAGGGAAGTTTTCACCAACTCAGTGGACTGAAAGTGAATATTTTATTACTTCCTACCCAATATTTCTTTTCAGATACAAAGTGCTCTCAGTAGGCAGTGACTTTCCTAGCTGGAGCAGCAGGAGACAATTCTTGGTCAGCAGGGCAGAAACTGCATGCCTTTGTCACGTGGCAATGCTAAGAAATCACAAAAGCTTAAAAAAGGAAGTTTAAGAGCTGTTCTCAACAGACTTCTCTCACTTTAAACCTTTTTTCCAGGACATTCATGGAATCCCAGACTGGTCTGTGCTGGAAAGGACCTTAAAGATCCAGTTCCAACCCCTGCCACGAGCAGGGACACCTTCCACTAGAGCAGCTTGCTCTAAGCCCCATCCAGCCTGGCCTTGGACACTGCCAGGGATGCGGCAGCCACAGCTTCTCTGGGCACCCCCTGACAGTGCCTCAGCACCCTCACAGGGAAGAACATCTTAATATCTAGTCTAAATCTACCTGACCAGTGTCATTTCCTGCCTGATATTCCACTATGGACACAGGTTGTGCGAACAACCTTTCTGTTTCTTTTTGATGTCTGCCTCCCCATCTTAGAGTCTGGCTGCATCGTAAGTACCACCACAAAAGAATCCTAGGTGTGCTCCAGAAATAAATTAACTTTCCATTTAGAGATAATAACTTCCTGGAAAAAATAAAGCAAGCTATTCTTCCTGTAGTTCGCAGCAAGATTGACATCCACTGAAAATTACCGTTCATTTCAAACGTATTTTTTTACTGCAAAGACTTGATCTGTGGCACATGCTGGGGTAAGATATCACTGCAAAGCCCAGCTTGCACGGAAACACATTGAAATTAAAATCGAAATTAAAAGCAGAAAGAGGCCTATCTAAAGCAGACGTTCCAGGATAACAAAGAATCAAAATTCAGCAGAGAAATATTCATAAGTGTGATGTCAGCTCTGCAATCTGGAGCAAGCGCTGCTTTTTTGACTTAATAACAGTGAATGTCAGATTCTCCAGGAAAGCAATTTGCAAAGTCTTGGTAACAAGTCTGCTATGGAACTAAACCGCAGTGCATTCACCACAGTATATTATCTGTCACTCATAAAATCAGTACTTTCCAAGTCGCCTCTTAGCATGGCTCAATATATAGACACAGATAAAAATATTTACAAACCCCAAGCATATCCAAGACCAATATGATGCCACTTTCTTAACTGATTTATAACTTCAATCTTCAAAGGGAAGATCTGCAACAAGCAGTCTTACACTTGGGTGACAGTAATAAAATTATCCCTTCAGAGGAAAAAGGACCATTTTCGTTGGCCAGATAATACAAAAGAATGGAGAAAACACCAGATGGATTCTACTTGAAAGAGAAGAAAAAAAATCCCAAAACCTATCTAACGGGATCAAATTCCTAAACTGAAGAAAGTCAGATAGCCTGGTTCTCATCCCATACAGGCATAAATCAGGACTAAACATGCCAAAAGCCAGACTGGGATGTTAATCACACTGACGGAATTGCAGATGTCATCAGTGGGATGGAGACAACAAATGTAGTGTTAATGAGATTAGAGCCCATCCAAATGGTTCTACCTCCACGCAAAAAGATAATCAGGCTCTGATTAGACAACTCCTGTATTGCTGCTTCAAAGCGGATGCAGCAAAACATGTTGATGGAAGAAACAGAATGGACGGGGAGAATACTCTGTGTGATGAATGAGGAAAGAGTGAAACAGAAACGTATCACCACTGGCCAAAAGAACAGAAAAACTTGACCTGAGGAAGAGCCAGGACTAGAGACATCAGCCTTAAAGCAGGTAATGATGGCACCACATTGCTTAGCAAAGGTAATAGCAAAATGCCTAATGGACACCAAAATTTCAGTCTGACAATCATTACACAGGTGGATTGGTTCAGCTGAACTTTCGAGACAAAGGTGCATGGAGAAAAGGGGAGGTTTATTGTTATTATTATTTTCCAATGAAGTTTACCTGTCATCCTTGAGGAAGCCTAAGTAAGCAGCAAGCAAGTCTGCAGCCTTGGTGCCCCTGGAGGAATGGAAGGTTACTGCTGCACTAGCGCACAAAAGCAGGGTTTGCCCTGGGGCAATTGCTTGTCTCAACCATGGAGGCCAGAAATGTAATTTCTGGAGGGTATTACAGTAAAGAATGGTGAAACCCTCCCCAGTACAGAAAGGGATGACAATAAAGAGGGGCAGATATAGAAGCAGATATTTATCCCCATCCCCACCAGAACTTGGTAACTCCTGGTGAATCTGAGCCTTACTTCCCACCTGTACTAAGCACAGCACTAGATGTGCCAGCACCAAGCCTAGCATAGGAGGTATAACAGCAGGAGGGACTACTCACCCAAAGTGGGAGTGCTCCCTGGTATCACACACTGTAGAGCCACCTCCACTGAATAATCACATATAATCATGTATTTACATGCTGCCTATGACCTTCAGTTCTTGTATGACTGGAGAGGCTACAGCATAAACAACAAACTGTTCCCTGCTCCAGTGTCCCTGGATACAAATCAAAACCACCTCCCTTGGTTCTGACTGAGACAAAGCAGCACACCCCTACAGCTCCCATTCTTCCCTGGCTACCTCGTGCACTGGGACTTCGCACTTCACCTCACTGTTTTAACTGCATGTGATGGCAACATGTCCAAGCACACAGCAAAACACTGGGAGGAAGGTCTGGGAGATGAAGAGATACAGCTCGTATCTGGATGCCAGCACAAGCAATCCCTGTACTGGATTTCACAAAACAGGCTTAGTCACGTAAGCTGCAGCAGTGCTTAGGGTGAACTGGGGCAGGTTTAAACTCAGCACAGTCCCCTGATTTCAGGGAGATTGCAGAGAATTTGTCTTTCTGAGCATGTTTTGCCAAATTAAGCTGTGGAGAACTATTTCCATAGTTGGAATGAAGAGATATAACTTACTACCTAGTGGAGACCTAATTCTCTGTCTGAAAGACAGGAAAATCCTTTCAATGAATTATATCAATGTCTAGCTTCTCTCGTATGCTGCCAGTGCAGATTTCTTGTAACACAGGGACCAGAACTGTGAAATTTCATGATATTTGCCAGGCAAATTGGAACTACAAATGATGCTGTAGCTGCAGTCCTTGCTTGGCTAGTAGACCTGAAAAGCCACACTGATCCTTCCTGAGTGCAGTAAGATGTAACCTTTACTTTTTCTCTACATCTTCTTTCTTTAGATCATTTTTGTCATTCAGAGCGCTGGCAATCTTTCTGGCTAGGTGAGCACAGAAATGTTCAGGTTATAACATATGGAGCATCTGAAATGCATGACAAGGAAAGGAAGCACTGTAAGTATCTCAGAGAGATTACAGGGAAGGGAGATGCGGTATTATAAGAAGTATTTGAGAGGCAGGACGAGGAACAGATATGCACTCTAAGGGGATCACTGACATAATACTATAAAGAGTGCTCAGCATCAAGGAATGGAAGGCATTTGAGAGAGACAGTACGAAAGAGAAATACTATACAGACTATCTGAATGATGGGACAAGGAAAGGAGATCCGTGATATTGCTGGAGTTTTTATCATAACTGTAGCACTCATCACCAGTTGCAAGCTATTCAGGAATGAGTACGTTGCAGTGGGAGGTGTGGGACTGATAAAAACACTGACAAGGCTGCTGGCAGCTCTGGAGTTATTTAGCCGTGACATCTGACTGAACACCTGCTGGGAGAAGCCTGAAGTGGCAAGGTGCTGAGCACCTTCACCAAGGACAGCAGGGGACAGCCTTTACAAAGGTGCTGAGCAGCCACAATTGCACTAAAATCAATCAGACCCGCAGGGAGTCACCACCTCTGAACAATTAGGTTGTGGGAGCTGAAGGCACCCAGCAGGTTCAGGTCTGAAGTGTCACATTAGGGATATGACAGCAACATCTAATATCTCTCTCCTCAAACGTGTACATGAGCATGACTGCGCACACGCATATTTTGCCACACTCCTCCATCTTTCATTGTTAAAATTATAGAAGCATAACGTTCAGCAAAGGCAATCAGGGAACTGGTAATTATCACAGTGGGTCTGAAAACCTTTGGCAGCCCAGTAGTGGGAAGGAAATGCAGTGTATGTTGAAAGACAGCTCAGACATACAGAAAACTTTTTCCTTAACTACAGCAACCTGCTTCTGATTATTCTATTCCTCCTTTAATGACAGCCAATTGAGAACTGCAGAACCATTGGGCACATGCCCCGCGATGAGAACAACATTGCTTCCATCCACCAAATAGTCTCAAACCCTGATATAGAATCATAGAATGGTTTGGGCTGGGAGGGACCTTAAAGACATACACATTAAGTGAAGATCTTACAGCGACCCTTCTCTAGGTTAAACATTTCTTACCTCTCCCAAAGTCCTGTCCCCACCCTTCAATTTGTCTTGAAGTGTACAACAATGCGCTGTGTGTACAACAATGGTGCTGTACAAATACAGCCTGACAACACTAACAGAAGTGTGGTCCAAAGCACTGTCACCAACACTTGTTTCCTTAGGGCAGACAAAAGCAGATAAACATGATGACCCAAATCCAGCAATAGTGTAGATGATAGTGGACTTAGCTGCTTGGAAAACACATGCAGTGAGCAGCAAAACAAACCATCTTGCCTATTAATATAAATTTTTACATGAGCTGTTTACTAAACGATGCCAAGAAGCCTTTTCCCTAAATTTCCTCTCCTTTTTTCTCATGTCTTCACACCGACTACAAGACACCTCATTTCTGCCAGCATAACTTTTGATAGACAGTCTCCTGTGGCACCTTCTTATAGCAGGGTAATCTCTGCCAGTTCCCAAAGGCTTAGCACACTTGTCAGAGGTAGTTGTCTCAGCTCTCCTTCCTTGCACTGTCTTGAATTCAGTATCACGCTCATGCTGCATAAGCAGGGAAAGCACTGTATGCTCTCCAGAAACTCCAGCCCACGTGGGGCAAGTCCCTTTGCCTGGCACGTTCTCACTGCTTTCCTGAGGGATTCATTCTGCACCTTTGAGTAGACACTCCAGAAAACCTTGTTTCAGATCTCAGTCACGAGCTGATCATTTCTCTGGGACTTAATCCCAGAAGGTCACAAGAAGGGCTCTTCAAACATGGATTAGTGCAATCTGCCTTTCCCACCTTCCTTTTGTAATTTTTAAAACTGCTCTTATACCATTCCTTTTGCAAGGAGTGCAGCGCTTCTGAAAACTGAATACAAAATTAGCTGCAAATACTAATGCTGTAAAAATGACTTCTTACCGATCAGCCCTCAGATGTGTTCTGATATATCTTACCTTCTGTACAACATAAAACGCAGTTCCACTTGGCTCATATCAATGCCTCTTCATGATAGCACTTTCCATAATATTTGACAAAGCCAGACAAGTCAGTCAAAGACTGTTCTCAACCTCATGTCTCTCCAGACTCCTTGGCTCAGACAAGAACATCTCTGAAGAGGTGTCAAGGTTACTGTGAATTCTTGGAGCTATCAAGAAGTCATAGTAAAGTAATGATTTAATACCTGCCCATTAAAAGAGAACTGATAAAGCACCATATGCTGTGGCGAGGGCGATCTCCTTCTACAGACAACTTCAGGTAAGTGACTGATTTCAGAAGGATGAACAGAGCAAACCCAGAGTGTCTACAGCTAGCAAGCCAGCTGCTGTTGCCTAAGGGAAATTGCCAGTCAGTTAAAGCGTGGCTATTCGTGTGAGTAAATCAGATGTCAAGTCACTCCTGCTCTCGTGTTCTTGTAGGACTGAACAATCAGCAGACTGATCTCACCCCAGAAGCAATGCTTTTTGGTGGCATTTGATCTCGAAGAAGACACTGCAGTCAAAGGGAGTTGCTCAAAGATAAGACAGAGTAATCGTGATACCAGCTCAGCTAACTGCAATAAATCTGTTTTTTTTTTACCTTTTAACATCTCTGGCATTCCCCTAGATAAGCACAGGCTCCCCCTTTGAGCTTGTTTGGACAAAGGGAGCAGCACAATAGGAACTCTTTTGCCTCTTAAAGATCTTCTTCTCATTCTGCTGCATGTTTGTTTAGCATCAACAGGAATTATGAGGGGTGTCTGCACAATTTGAACAACCTTTTCTTGAACAGCATCATCTCAGTCTTTTTTCCCTTCAGGCTGCAGTTCACTACAAGGGCTGTGACAGCTTTTATGTTTAACAGAATCTTTAGTCTGGCAATCATGATTAACTCGTCTCCACAGAGAAGTGCTATTTTAATAAGAGCAAGTGAAGAGTTCTAAGAAAATCTTTTCCCTGTTTTTTTCCTTTTTAGAAGACTTCTACAGCTAAGAATTAAGACTCTGTGAGTAAAGTTTAGCTACAGCAAAGCCAATTCTTCTGTTGGCCCCTTGAAATACTTTGGAAGGCTTCCAGCAGACCCAATTATTTCAAATATGCTTCAGAAGTTACATTAAGGCCAGCATAACAGAATCTGGGAACGTGTTCAGTCCTTGCCCTCTTCCGACCTCTGATTTCTTTCCAAATAAAATGTTTAACATGACTTTTCCCTTTTATTTTATTTTTTATAGGAGCTTCTGGGGCTCAGGCACTGACATTATTTGAGATGTAAATTATCCCACCCCTAATGGTTTCTTCAGGGTCATGGGTATGTTTTGGAGCAATAACGAACCAGGAAATCTTGTTCCACAAGGCTAAGACAAAATAACCTATTGTCCTTTCTTAGGAGGCTTTTAAAAAGCTTCATAAGCACCAACATGCCTTGCACTAGCCTTGTTCTCCAGGTAGTAAAGTCATGGTCCTAAAAACCCAACCATCCTCCTCAGAGTTAGAGAAGGAGCAAGATGAGGAAGAGGTACTGAGGTGATATGAATGCTAGAAACCACCTCATCTCCCCTAATATTGTTCAGAACAGGGTGAAACACTTCTCACTACACAGGAAGATTTGGAAATGAAAGAATAATGACATAGAAGGAAAGCAAATACGAGCCTTTTGTCTCACCTATCCCTCTTCCCTTTCAGTCGCAGCCCCGTGCTGATAGATCTGTAGCCTGAATTGTAGGATTTAGCCAGTCTCTGTACAATACCTACCTGGGGGCCTAAAAGTTTCTGAGCAGCGAGGTCAGACAGAGGATGAGGTCAGGTTAGGAAAAGCTTGGGAGAGAAAATAAAAGCACAGCAGGGCTCCCGCTTTTCTGCTCTACAGAAGGGTTTTTATGAAAAGAACATAAATAAAGCAGAAAGCTGGAGTATCTAATAATTCTGTAACTCGATAGTCTGATAAAGTCCTTGTTTGGTTTGTTTTATTGGAAACCCTGCAGAAATCGATCTGAAAGCAAAGCAAGGGCCAGGGGGATTTCTCTTCTTTGTCACAACTTCAGTTTGTTCCAGTGCACACAGCGGTCAACTCCAGACAGACTCCTTGAGTCATCACAAAAAGATCAATAATCAACAGAGGTCTCTCATGTTTCCAAGAACTGAGAAGAGGAAAGAAAAGGCAGGTGAAGCTACAACCAATATGAATGTACTTGTAGGACTGGTCAGCCAGCTTCCTAAGGGAGCTCACCTCAGTGGAAGACAGAGATTTCTGGTCCTTGCCTCTCTTGTAAAACTCATTCCTGCATGAACAGCGTGAGATAATCACATTGGAACTGGATCAGTGGAGAAGTGTGAAAAACGTGGCAGCATTCAAGTTCCTGTTTGAGAAGCAGCATTTACCAGTCTTGGGAGAGAGAGAATAAGAAAGTGTATAATTCAACATTTCCTTTTGATCTGTAAACTGCTTTTTTCTTCTGAGTTAATTTGCTTAAAAAATGCACAAAGAGGGAGGGCAAAGCAAAAAGTGAATGTCCTAAAATGTGTGACAGAAATTCAAATGTTTGTGAAGAAATGCGCTTGTTATTCTGTGCACACAGAACATCAGCATTTGCTTTGCTTAGTTGGGTGCATAAATCTAATGGGCGAAGAGGTCTTAACACAGGATTAGATTGGAGACAAACTCCCCAAACGGATGCCTTTTGTCCGTTAAAGAGATGCGATCCACTCTAACCACATCACTGTGGTTGCACAGGGCAAACCACTAACACCAATGCTGTGCACTGGGGCAAACCCAGGTTTTCAAAGATATTGCTTAATCCAGAAAATTACTGGAGGCTGCATTGACAGAACCACTCTAATGGGAGCACTGCAGTGTAAATTCCCATGCAGGAGACATACCCTGGGGAAGTGATAAAGAGATGGGTAATAACCTAAACAAAAATGGTAAAGAAACTGTTTTGAATGAGATTATGCTTTTAAGAAGATAACACCATGTGTATGGAGCTGCCCAACCTCTTCTTAATAACATTTTGGATTAATACCATGCATGGAAACACCACACGCAATACGAGCTCCACAATGTTAAATGCAGGAGGATTAACAATACCGCTACCCTGAGTCACGTTCTTTCCTTGAGGTCAGCAGCCTCAAGGCAGGTTTCTTGGGGGATCGATAAGACGGGACATGGAGGTCTGCCGCTGAATGAAATATTTCCTAGCTAGCACCTGTGTGTGACTGAGGTGTAGGAGAAGGACCTTTGAAATGAATTATTCGTGTTATGGGAAGTCTTGCTAGGAAAGATGCCCTTTTCCCCTAACCCACATGGACAGAAGATGGCAAAAGATCAATTCTAACAAGAGAAGGATCACCCTGCCTGTCCAGCATGCACTTGATGTAGTTTGCTGGGGAGGGAACAGCCCATATCACTGTGCAAGGCAGGATCAGGAGCTCCTCAGTCCCTTGCAGCTGGGTTAGGGAAGCCAAGTGCATGCTGAACTCCATTTGTGCTAGACACGCTATGTAAATGCTTGATCATAATCACTCTGGAGTTCAGCACATTACTGCACATATTACTGCTGTAGAACTAAAACTCATTGGCAAACTAACATGTTAGCTGCAAACTTAGCCCTAATAGCACCATAACATACTGCACCCAATGTGGGAGGGTACAAATGAAATGTTAGGTGACTGCTTCAGGGCAGTCACTCTAAGTAGTAAATCCTTTTGCAATGCTCACTGCTGCTACCTAAACTGACCGTATCAGTGCACCCCACCTCAAACCAGGCAGCCAACTAAGCACCTAAGAACCAAGAAATGAGGGGCTTGCGGCTTCCATTGTGCACCAGAGCTGCTTATTCTCTTCCCTGATGGAAGGAACACATGGATTACAGTCTAGCGTCAATACTGTACTATAAATGCTGTGGAACAAAACCAGGCTATGGTATATAGAAGCTTAGTTCCTAAGGCACAAAAGAACTGGGGTCAAGTAGATTATATTTGCAGGCTCCATACAAGCAAGTTCCATCCATTTATTTATTTATTTTTAAGGAATAATCCAGGCCCTTGCTATTCTATACCAAAGTGAAACCCCACATTAATCAGTCTGGACGCTGGGGTATTTAAAATCTGTATCCCAATTTCCTGATACAAAATTTAGGCCTATTTATATGCAGTTTATATGTAAATTTAAAAAAATCAAAGATTATTTCCCTAATGATAGATTAGCCTGAATTAGTGATGAGTATACAGATTTAACTCTTCTATTCCTTCTGTTTCGCCTCATTTACAAATGTCATGAGCCCATTAGACAGTTCAAAATGTATGTCAAGTAAAACCACAATTCCTCGCAGAAAACAAAGTAAAATTTTTAATTATATAATGAAGACTCATTAATGTAATGTTTATTTTTAATATTAAAAATTCACAAGAATTGTCATAGCTCTTGTCTTAAGCAGATGATCTTTTGTAATATTTATTTGTGCTGTGATTTCATACATATTTATACATCTGTCTTCAAACTTTACTGGTCTTTGCTTTACTAAATACACTTTAAACTTATTACTATTTGAGGAATAATTTCTCCATGTGCACAACACGATGTAATCACAGAAAAACTTAGAGATACAACCCTCTGTGAGGAACCTTTCTATACCAACCTCTGCATGATAAACCCACCTTCTTTCAGCATATATGTGGACTTGGAAATGGTGTTAAATGTAAAGGGAGGAGAATCAGACAAAAGTATTTGAGATAGCATTCAGCATTAGGAATTTAGTGGAGATACAAATAAATATGGTATGGAGTCTTCCAAGGAAGAAATCAAACATTACCCCTGAATACTGGAAACCCTTAAAGAAAATCTCCCAAACAAGTCACTACTACACATGAATTAAATTAACATTCATCTGGAGTGAAACCTTCGTACAAATTCATACACTGCTTTAGAGAAAGGGCACAAGGCACGAAACTCCTTTAGTCTTCCCTCAGCTTTGCCACTTCCTACATCTTTACCTGTGGACTGAAGTAAGATTTCTCACTGTATTAATTAAGGTTATATTCAGCAAATGTAAAAAGCATGTGTTGTAAATGCAAAGCTGCGAGTGATACTCAGTGTCTTTGAGCTACTGAGCTTTAATACTACTAAGTACTACCCACACTAGGCTGGCGCTGCCAAGGCTACTATAAGTTGGTTCTCAGCAGAAGTAATTAGACCAGATGAAGATATATATAGACTCATAGAATAGTAAGGGTTGGAAAGGACCTCAAGATCATCAAGTTCCAACCCCCCTGCCATGGGCAGGGACACCTCCCACTAAACCATGCCATCCAAGGCTATGTCCAACCCCACCTTGAACGCCGCCAGGGATGAAGCATCCACAACCTCCCTGGGCAACCCATTCCAGGGCCTCACCACCCTCGCAGTAAAGAATTTCTTCCTCAGATCCAATCTAAATTTCCCCTGTTTAAGTTTAAACCCATTACCCCTTGTCCTCTCACCACAATCCCTAATGAAGAGTCCCTCCCCAGCATCCCTATAGGCCCCCTTCAGGTATTGGAAGGCTGCTAGGAGGTCTCCACGCAGCCTTCTCTTCTCCAGGCTCAACAGCCCCAGTTTTCTCAGCCTATCTTCATACGGGAGGTGCTTCAGTCCCCTGACCATCCTCGTGGCCCTCCTCTGCACTTGTTCTAACACTTCCATGTCCTTTTTATGTTGAGGACACCAGAATTGCACACAATACTCCAAGTGGGGTCTCACGAGAGCAGAGTAGAGGGGCAGGAGCACCTCCCTCGACCTGCTGGTCACACTCCTTTTGATGCAGCCCAGGATATGGTTGGGCTTCTGGGCTGCAAGCGCACACTGCCGGCTCATGTTCATTTTTTCATCAACCCACACCCCCAAGTCCTTCTCTGCAGGGCTGCTCTCAATCTCCTCCCCGCCCAATCTGTAGCTGTGCCTGGCATTGCTCCGACCCAGGTGGAGGACCTTGCACTTGGCATGGTTAAACTTCATTAGGTTGGCATCAGCCCACCTCACAGGCGTGTCAAGGTCCCTCTGGATGGCATTCCTTCCCTCCAACATATCAACCGAACCACACAGCTTGGTGTCATCAGCAAACTTGCTGAGGGCGCACTCAATCCCACTGTCCATGTTACCCACAAAGATGTTGAACAAGACTGGTCCCAACACCGATCCCTGAGGGACACCACTCGTTACTGGTCTCCAGCTGGACACTGAGCCACTGAGCACTACTCTTTGCGTGCGGCCATCCAGCCAGTTCTTTATCCACCGAGTGGTCCACCTATCAAATTGATGTCTCTCCAACTTAGAGAGAAGGATGTCATGGGAGACAGTGTCAAAGGCTTTACACAAGTCCAGGTAGATGACATCAACTGCTCTGCCCCTGCCCATCAGTTCCGTAGCCCCTTCATAGAAGGTCACCAGATTGGTCAGGCAGGATTTCCCCTTAGTGAAGCCATGCTGGCTGTCACCAAGCACCTTGTTGGTTTTCATGTGCCTCAGCATGCCTTCCAGGAGAATCCACTCCAAGATTTTGCCAGGCACAGAAGTGAGACTGACTGGTCTGTAATTCCCTGGGTCATCCATTTTCCCCTTCTTAAAAATGGGGGTTATATTTCCCTTTTTCCAGTCATTGGGAACTTCACCTGACTGCCATGATTTTTCACATATGATGGACAGTGGCTTAGCAACTTCATTTGCCAGCTCCTTCAGGACCCGCAGATGGATTTCATCTGGTCCCATGGACTTGTATACATTCAGGTTACGCAGAAATGTGTAGCTGTGCTTATGGGTACCTGTGCTATACATGCTGCCCCAGGTATTGCTAAGAGAAGTATGCGATGAGCATTGCACTGTGCCATGCAAACGCATCCTTTAGGAAGAAGGGCCACAGTACTTGCTGAAATAACAGCCACCTCTCCCTCAGCTCCTCTGTCGGGTATCCGAGCATCACTTGATGCCTGCAGCAAGGATGAAGAAACTGAGTTACCCAGCAGATCAAGGTCCAACAAGTAATTTCTGTTTAGGTCTCCTGCTCATGCCAAATGAACTGGAGAGTTTTCATACCACCTTCCAGAAGTGCTCATGCTAAGAGCGCTGATGCCTCTGGGCTCATCTAGCTATGGCAGGGAAGGGGCTGCCAGCTCCAGCTTCCACTGGACACAAAGCTAAGCTTAAGGTGCCTTTTTACCCTTATGACTATCTGAGGGGCCAGCAGTGACTGCCTTGCTCACACAACCTCCTACATTAACTGCTCAACATTAGATAGGAGTTCTTCCTCTAAAAGACACAATTCTAATAGCATACAAATAGACAATCAGAAAGCACAAAAAGTGCCTACACTTCTAAGCCCTTCTGACACACCACTGTGAGATAAATACCTGAATATCTTGCAGGAGAGTTTTTCACTTCATCTCTCTTGATTTGCCATCCTCTTTATAATTCGCATGGTAATATTCATAAACAGTAATTATTTATACACCGTTATGGACCTCTTGAATTTGATTCTCTTCTCACTCAAGCTATAAATATAGAATAAAATTAATTTAAGTCAGAAAAAATTAGGACCCTAAAGACTAGAATCTATGTAAAACCACTAACAGTCCTCTAACTTTATAAAGAGATTTTTCACTTGAATATTCTCCTGGGTTGCAAACACTACAGGGGAAAGTTTACATGCAATCAAGAACGCATTTATTGAAGTGCTTAAAAATGCACAGAAGCAGCTCTGCTAATATTAAGTTTTCCTACCTTCTCTCCTGGATTAAAACCAAAACAAGCCCTTTTATCCCTGACATTTTTGCATTTGGAACACATCAAAATGCTTCTTCTACTGCATTGGAAAGAAGTTACAATTTTCTTGGCCTCCTGTGTTTGAGGCAAAGAAGCGAACACAGAATTTACAAACTGAACTCCTTTGCATTTTCAGGGAGAAAAGAAGGAAGATGCAGAATCCACACACAGAGACATCCATCCCTCTGTATCACTACCTAAGGGCCCATGCATTTTCTGAACCTGGTTTCAGTTCCTTTTTGAAATACAAGTTTAGATCATGCACCTTTTATGGGCCTCAGAGTAAGCAAAATGACTAGCCGTGTTATTTAGGTCAGATCGATGATCTAACCCCTTCTGGCCTTAAAACTTAAAAATCTAAAGACTAATTCCTATGAGATTCAGACCAAAATGCAAGAAACACCTGGCAGGCTCAGGAGATATCATGAGGATTTCGCCACTCAGTTCAGAGCTTTGGCAAAACCAAACCTGCAGCATCCTGCTCTCTAGGCTTTTAGCAAACACTGAAAACACAGAACTGATACAGATTTGAACAGGCTCTTCTGTCCGTCACTGCTTTGAATTTAACACTCAACTTCGAAGTTTACAAATTAGGTACTTCTCTTATGTTTTTGCACTGAACTTAGACACACTGAAAAGAGAGGAGGCTGAGGAGGAAGAAAACAGGTAGAAAACAGTTCTGAGAATAAGACCTTGATGTTTGTGTCATAAAACCATAAATAGAGTACACGTCCATCTGCAAAGATTAGCAGTGCCCTGTTTAGCAGCAATGCTACTTTACAGCTTCTAGCCCCAAAGATGACACCGCTATAGCCCACTCCAGTCTTAGGCTGCAACGTTTCACGTGGCTCTAATTCGCTGTGATTTCTGTAATGTATTCATCCGAAGCAGCACCTGCACATATGCAGTTGCTGTTAATTTTAATCTGCCTCATTATTATCTTCGCCATTTTATAAATACAAGCTCATCTGAAAAGGACATTCAGAGTTTGCCTTTTTCTTCCCCTCTCCCCAGGAAATAAGTGCTGAGTGATGCTCACCATAAATTAATTTTTCAAGCTTTGTAGAGGTTATGTAAATCTGCAGAATGTTCTTCTGATGTTTAAGACACAGTTTGACAACAGCTTCAAAAACTGGTCAGAGAACTCGTCTTACTAGCATCTGCTTGCTGAAATATATGTAATGACATGGTTGTGTAACACTCCCCATTGATCTTTGCATGCCAGGTGATCACTCAAGCTAAAAAAATGCATGTGCACACAATGGAAAAGGGGAATTTAGAACTTTAAAGCAGTGGAATCAGGAGGGGGGGAAGCAGTAAATTTCCTTCACCTTCTTTAAATTAGTATTTTAAAAGACCCAGGAGCAGATACAGCTGCAAGGGTAACTAACACCCCTTTGACTATTGCTAGCCATTCCCATTGGCTGTTCCGGGTAACTAGTTTGTCTTCCTAGAAAAACACCTGAAACTGGGATCCTCATCACAAATCCCAGTTTAGGGGTTTTAAAGTAAAGTTTAAAGCAGCTCAACTGCTCATGGAAAAATGGGATCGCTGCAATTTCCTTTGAGGTTCAGCTGTTTGAGAAGGCACTCAATTAAAGCAGAAGGGAAACTTGTTTTACAGAGTCTGACATTCAATGTCTGTAATGCTTTTGTCACAAACGACGTCTCTTTTCAGCAACACGGTCTCCTTGCCACCAACATAAGGCTTGGTTTAATTTAAAACACAATTTAAAGTTTTATACATGGTGGGAACTCTCGCTGTCAAAACACTCTGCTGAACACAATGGGCGCAGCCTCCTTCCAAGCATGCTGTGTTACTTTGGAGAAACACAGACACACAGTCCGTGCTGCACACATAGCAGGATAGCTGAGTCTGCTGGGCATTGCCAGTAGATAAAGACTGCACTGCATGGACAGATGTGGCAACAAATAATAGAATTCCAATCTTTTCAAAATAATCTCTCTCATTTGATAAGTGGCACAGTTTTATTTCCAAACATATATATTTTAGTTATACTTTTATACGAAAAAAGTAGATAAATCTGCAGCTTTGTTAATCCAAGAAATTGAAGGACTTGAGGCGCTCTCCAATGAAAAATTATCAGAAAATACAGTGCAGGAAACATTCTTCCCCATAAACAACTTTGTTTTCAAATAGCTTTTCTTTCATCAGGGAAGTAAAAACGCAGCATGACTTGTCCAAAAAGCAGCAAAGAGGATTTGGGATTAGTTATCAGGGAAAAAGAATTGTGTGAAATACTGCAGGTGACAAAAGTGTGGAGCAAGACATGCTTGGCTTTATTACTTCTTCAAAGCAAACAGGCTGTATAGGATGCATACATTAGCAAGCCTATTTCAGAAAAATACATTGCTTTTCTACCACAAGAAAAAGAACCCTATTGCTATGAAAGCCTCATCCACTTCCCTAGCCAAGAGTCAATTATTTATGGAATTTCTAAAGAATGAATAATGGTATTCTTGTTACAGAGATGTGCTTTTGATTCTTAAAATTAGCTCGTGTTCTCTATGACAACAGGTTACAATTAACTGGTGACGGAGGTAATGCCATACATCACCTAGTACAAGTGAATGCTCACTGCCTGGTGGAGTTACACTACCACGAGCTGAAGTAGAGGCTTTCAGGGAGCTCTATTCATATGCTCTGTGACAGAGTCTGGAGTCATGTCAAAAGTACTATTTAGCCACCAAAGTGACCAGAATCCCTTGCTTCCAAAATACAGAACACTTAAGAACTTAAAGTCCACAGCACAGGAAAAAAGGCAAGGAAAACTGTGGATTTCTACCTTAACAATTGAGCAATAAATCTATCAAACCCTTCTTTCACAACACAAACTACTGCCTTTTGACAGCATGTGAAGCCTGAATTTGGAGATATTAAAAAAGAAATACTGGGAAACAGGCATTGCAGATATTGGACATTGCTGATTGTGTTAACCTTGTTAAGTGGCACTAAGTCATTCTCATGGTTTAAGCCCAGCCGGTAACTCGGAACCACGCAGCCGTTTCCTTATTCCCTCCCGCCTCTCCCGGACGGATGGGGAGGAGACTCGAAAGAATGTGACTCCCACGGGTTGAGATAAGAACAGTCCAGTAACTAAGGTATAACACAAACCACTGCTGCTACCACCAATAATAATAATGATAAGGGAAATAACAAAGGAAGAGAATACAACTGCTCACCACCCGCCGACTGATACCCAGCCTGACGCGAGCAGTGATCTAACCCTTCCGGGTAACTCCCCCCAGTTTATATACTGGGCATGACGTGCTGTGGTATGGAATACCTCTTTGGTCAGTTTGGGTCAGGTGTCCTGTCTCTGCTTTCTCCCAGCTTCCCCTCCTCCCTGGCAGAGCATGAGGCTCAGAAAGTCCTCTGTCAAACTAAACATTACTGAGCAGCAACTAAAACCATGGGTGTTATCAGAGCTGTTCCCAGGCTGAAAGTCAAAACCACAGCACTGCACCAGCTACTAAGAAGGAGAAAAATGACTGCTACTGCTGAACCCAGGACAGTCATGATGTCACTTGTCAGTAGTAGTGCAGGTGAACATGCTTGGTGCAAATGGACAACTCAGTGAGGCCAGGATGATTTCCTTGAAGCTGGAGCATACAGCTCCTACTATACTTTTGCTAACCTCAGTGTCTTCATCTTGACTTAACCTGACAGATAAACGTTCACTTGTTGGATTTTTGTGTATTTTTTTCTTAATATTTTCTTTTTTCTGTATCTAGTAGCTATTCTGTCCATGCTTACACAACTTTTTAGCCTATGTCCTTGTGTATTTGCAATGAATTCTTAGGTTAATTATTTATATTATTTTGAGAGGTGGTGAGATTATGAAAGCTGTTGGAAAGTCATTGGAAAAGTCAGTATAAACACCAGATACTAACATTTACAAAAGGACTTGAATACAGATTTAAACATTGGCAAAGTCCCAAAGTCTGGAAGGGAGCATGCGGATAAGCACCAAAAATAAGGTGTCCTTCGCAGGCCCTCATGTCAGTTGTTCTCCATTTCCTTTGTGTTTCACAATTTGGTGGAAAACCTTTTAGTCCGGGTTTAACACAAGATTCCAAATATTACCCACATCTGGTCAGGTTAGTCATAGTATCAAGACAGACTTCATAATGGTACCTCAACACCTTACATGAGCTGAAGCTAGCAGCAGAGGAACGTGAAAACAGCATGACAGGAGGGAAACCGACAAATCTCTTCCAGAATCCACCAATCCAATCTGAATTTCTGCTAGAATTTTAGTCGATGATTTCTCCTGACAAACTGGGGATGAATTCTTACGCAGTCAGACACAGGTTTAGAAACATTGCCCTCCCCTCATGACAGCTTTAATTTAGCTGTTGTTATGATAACAGGGACCTAGTACGTATGGCTAAATAAATTTTAGTTTATACAAAATACTGTCTGAATAAGTGCTATAACCCTCACTGTCTCCCAGATAAAACACTGAAATGAATTATGTGATGCCCTCCAGTTCAAACTACTCGAGTAGACTTGCGTGCATTGTGTACCCTTGTCCATCTGTGCCATTGTTCTCTATCTGAAGCACGTTCTACAGGTGAACATTTTCTAAGTGTAAATCGTTTGGTTTCCACCTCCTGTTTCTTTCAGAGTAACTAATTCCTACTGCTTATTTAAACTGGCAGAATGCCTGCTTTATTATCAGTTAAGAACTTGCGCACAAAAATGACACCAGTTTGCATAATTATCATGAAATAAGACAGGCTTTTTTAGGGGTAACAATCTGGTAACTTCATAATAAATCTGTCTGGAGCAATCGTAATTACACAGTAACTCATCTTAATACATTTGTATTCGCAGCAGATAAGTGTGGCGATAAGAAGTCCCACTATCATCTGTACTTCACAGAAATGAGAAACTGCACACACAACTACTATATAGTATGGTTTCTAGAGCTTTCTACCCTGTGTTAAAGACTTATTGCAAGAGCCCAAGGGTTTGGTTGTCTAATCTGGAAAACAGCTTGAATTTTGTCTTTTATTTTTTCCCCTTAGCCAATGATATAGAATTGCATCAGAAGGAGAATTTCCACTGTGTGTTAAATTTGTATACATCCAAACATGTGAACAGACACTCCTTCGTGCCACCAGTTGTGCATGCAAATTGGTCAATTGACTGTTTACCTCTTCATGTAATAAGCAACTATTCAATGAATACGGGGACATGCATATCTATGTATCTTTTATACCATCCAAGTGAGAGACTCTTCACTAACTCTGCTTTTATAGGAAATCAGAGTAAGAAACAGGTCTTAGGAAAGTCTGCTCGGCAAAAGAACGCAACAAAGAAAGGAAGAGTAATAGTTGTCATGCATTCCACATAACTGGATAATGAAAGGATGCTCAAAAACTTGCTCCTATGAAACACAGAATCATAGAATAGTAAGGGTTGGAAAGGACCTCAAGATCATCGAGTTCCAACCCCCCTGCCATGGGCAGGGACACCTCCCACTAAACCATGCCATCCAAGGCTATGTCCAAGCCCGCCTTGAACGCCGCCAGGGATGAAGCATCCACAACCTCCCTGGGCAACCCATTCCAGGGCCCCAACACCCTCACAGTAAAGAATTTCTTCCTCACATCCAATCTAAACTTCCCCTGTTTAAGTTTAAACCCATTACCCCTTGTCCTCTCACCACAATCCCTAATGAAGAGTCCCTCCCCAGCATCTCTAGACGCCCCCTTCAGGTATTGGAAGGCTGCTAGGAGGTCTCCACGCAGCCTTCTCTTCTCCAGGCTGAACAGCCCCAGTTTTCTCAGCCTATCTTCATACGAGAGGTGCTCCAGTCCCCTGATCATCCTCGTGGCCCTCCTCTGCACTTGTTCTAACACTTCCATGTCCTTTTTATGTTGAGGACACCAGAACTGCACACAATACTCCAAGTGAGGTCTCACGAGAGCAGAGTAGAGGGGCAGGAGCACCTCCCTCGACCTGCTGGTCACACTCCTTTTGATGCAGCCCAGGATACGGTTGGCCTTCTGGGCTGCAAGCGCACACTGCCGGCTCATGTTCATTTTTTCATCAACCCACACCCCCAAGTCCTTCTCCGCAGGGCTGCTCTCAATCTCCTCCCCGCCCAATCTGTAGCTGTGCCTGGCATTGCTCCGACCCAGGTGGAGGACTTTGCACTTGGCATGGTTAAACTTCATCAGGTTGGCATCAGCCCACCTCACAAGCGTGTCAAGGTCCCTCTGGATGGCATTCCTTCCCTCCAACATATCAACCGAACCACACAGCTTGGTGTCATCAGCAAACTTGCTGAGGGCGCACTCAATCCCACTGTCCATGCCACTCACAAAGATGTTGAACAAGACCGGTCCCAACACCGATCCCTGGGGGACACCACTCGTTACTGGTCTCCAGCTGGACACTGAGCCACTGAGCACTACTCTTTGCGTGCGGCCATCCAGCCAGCTCTTAATCCACCGAGTGGTCCATCTATCAAATTGATGTCTCTCCAACTTAGAGAGAAGGATGTCATGGGAGACAGTGTCAAAGGCTTTACACAAGTCCAGGTAGATGACATCAACCGCTCTGCCCCTGCCCATCAGTTCCATAGCCCCTTCATAGAAGGTCACCAGATTGGTCAGGCAGGATTTCCCCTTAGTGAAACCATGCTGGCTGTCCCCAAGCACCTTGTTGCTTTTCATGTGCCTCAGCATGCCTTCCAGGAGAATCCGCTCCAAGATTTTGCCAGGCACAGAGGTGAGACTGACTGGTCTGTAATTCCCTGGGTCATCCATTTTTCCCTTCTTAAAAATGGGGGTTATATTTCCCTTTTTCCAGTCATCGGGAACTTCACCTGACTGCCATGATTTTTCACATATGATGGACAGTGGCTTAGCAACTTCATTTGCCAGCCCCTTCAGGACCCGCGGATGGATTTCATCCGGTCCCATGGACTTGTATACATTCAGGTTCCTAAGGTGGTCTCGAACCAGATCCTCTCCTACAGTGGGCCCAGGGTCTTCATTCTCACTGTCTCTGCGTCTGCCTTCCAAGACTTGGGTGGTGTGGTCAGAGCATTTGCTGGTAAAGACTGAGGCAAAGAAGTCATTAAGAACCTCAGCCTTCTCCAAATCCAGGGTAGCCAGTTCTCCCGATAACTTCTGGAGAGGGCCCACGGTGTCCCTAACCTGTCTTTTATTGGCAATGTACTTATAAAATCCCTTCCTGTTATCCTTAACATCCCTAGCCAAGTTTAATTCTAAGTGGGCCTTAGCTGGACCGGTCTTGTTCAACATCTCTGTGGGTGACATGGACAGTGGGATTGAGTGCGCCCTCAGCAAGTTTGCTGATGACACCAAGCTGTGTGGTTCGGTTGATACATTGGAGGGAAGGAATGCCATCCAGAGGGACCTTGACACGCTTGTGAGGTGGGCTGATGCCAACCTAATGAAGTTTAACCATGCTAAATGCAAAGTCCTCCACCTGGGTCGGAGCAATGCCAGGCACAGCTACAGATTGGGCGGGGAGGAGATTGAGAGCAGCCCTGCGGAGAAGGACTTGGGGGTGTGGGTTGATGAAAAAATGAACATGAGCCGGCAGTGTGCGCTTGCAGCCCAGAAGGCCAACCGTATCCTGGGCTGCATCAAAAGGAGTGTGACCAGCAGGCCGAGGGAGGTGCTCCTGCCCCTCTACTCTGCTCTCGTGAGACCCCACTTGGAGTATTGTGTGCAGTTCTGGTGCCCTCAACATAAAAAGGACATGGAACTGTTAGAACAAGTGCAGAGGAGGGCCACGAGGATGATCAGGGGACTGGAGCACCTCTCGTATGAAGATAGGCTGAGAAAATTGGGGCTGTTCAGCCTGGAGAAGAGAAGGCTGCGTGGAGACCTCATAGCAGCCTTCCAGTACCTGAAGGGGGCGTCTAGGGATGCTGGGGAGGGACTCTTCATTAGGGACTGTGGTGAGAGGACAAGGGGTAATGGGTTTAAACTTAAACAGGGGAGGTTTAGATTGGATGTGAGGAAGAAATTCTTTACTGTGAGGGTGTTGGGGCCCTGGAATGGGTTGCCCAGGGAGGTTGTGAATGCTTCATCCCTGGCGGCGTTCAAGGCGGGCTTGGACATAGCCTTGGATGGCATGGTTTAGTGGGAGGTGTCCCTGCCCATGGCAGGGGGGTTGGAACCCGATGATCTTGAGGTCCTTTCCAACCCTTACTATTCTATGATTCTATGATTCCTAACCTGGTCCCTAGCTTCCCGGACAACAGCCCTATATTCCTCCCAGGCCGCCTGACCTTGCTTCCACCTTTTATAAGCCTCTTTTTTCCTTCGAATTTTGCTCAGCAGCTCCTTATCCATCCAGGGAGGTCTCCTGGCCCTCCTGCTAAACTTCCTTCTAGTTGGGATGCATCGCTCCTGAGCTTGCAGCAGGCGAGCCTTGAATATCAACCAACAGTCTTGGGCCCCCCTGCCCTCTAGGGCTGCATCCCATGGCACCTTACTGAGCAGGCTCCTGAAGAGGCCAAAGTCTGCTCTCTTGAAGTCCAGGGCAGTGAGCTTGCTGCACGCTCTTCTCACTGTCCTGAGGATCTCAAACTCAACCATCTCATGATCGCTGCAATCAAGGCTGCCCTGGAGCGTCACATTCCCAACCAGCCCTTCCCTGTTGGGGAGGACGAGGTCAAGCATGGCACCTCTCCTTGTCGGCTCCTCTATTACTTGCAGAAGGAAGTTGTCTTCCACACAATCGAGGAACCTTCTCGATTGCTTGTGCCGGGCCGTACCATCCCTCCAACAGATATCAGGGTGGTTGAAGTCTCCCATGAGAACAAGGGCCTGCGAGCGTGAGGCTGCTCCTATCTGCCTATGGAGCGCTTCATCCAGCAAGTCCCCTTGGTCAGGCGGTCTGTAACAGATCCCCACAGTAATATCACCCATCGCTGTTCTCCCTTTAAACCTGACCCACAAACTCTCTGTCGACTGCTCACCTGTCCCCAGACTGAGTTCCATACTCTCTAGCCTATCCCTAACATAAATAGCAACTCCCCCTCCCCGTCTGCCGGGCCTGTCTTTCCTAAAGAGCCGGTAACCTTCCATTCCAACACACCAGTCATAGGTGCCATCCCACCATGTTTCTGTGATGCCTATGATATCATACCCCCGTAGATGTGCACACATCTCTAATTCCTCTTGTTTGTTCCCCATACTACAGGCATTTGTGTAGAGGCATTTGAGCCGAGATCCAATTGAAGCCGGCTCATTGGCTGGAGCAGCTGGAATATCTCTACATTGCTCCGAACGTTTACTGTAGGTGCTGCCAACCGACTGGGTGTGTTGGGATGGAATGATGCCCCCCTCCCCCAACACATCTAGTTTAAAGCATCCTTGACCAGTCTGGCAAGCCTCCTACCAAATCCACTCTTCCCCTTCTTTGTCAGACCAGTTCCACCAGCCCCCAGTAGACCTGGCCTACTATATTGAGTCCCATGCTCAAGGTACCCAAACCCCTGACTATAGCACCACCCTTCTAACCATTTATTAACCTGCCCAATCCTCCTAGCCTTTTCAAGGTCCTGCCCTGTATCCTGGAGAATTGACAAAAAGACAATCTGAGCTCCAGAGCCCCTAACCACATCTCCCAGAGCTCTGTAGTCCTTCTTTATGGTCTCCGGGCTACTGCTATCTATATCAGTAGCACCCACGTGTATTACCAGGAGTGGGTAATAGTCAGTGGGACCGACTAGAGCAGGCAGCTTCTCGGCCACATCCCCGATCCGAGCCCCTGGTAGGCAACACACCTCCCTTGAGCCTGGGTCAGGCCGGCAGATGGGTGCCTCTGTGCCTTTCAGATTAGAGTCCCCGACTACTATGGTCCGCCACTTTTTCCTGGCAGCACCAGTAGTGACCTTCTTTACCAGTGCACTAGCTGGTTGCGCCTGGTGGGAGCGCTGTTGCTCATCAGCCCCCTGCAGGACAGCAAAGCGGTTCTGGGTGGGGACAACAGACGTAGGAGGAAGCCCCTTGCTTTTAATTACCCTCTTCCTCCTTTTTTTGTTGTTTTTTTCTGTTACCTTTTCCCAGCTTCCTGGGTTAGCAGCCTCCTTTCCTGCAGGGGCAACAGTAGACACGCGAGGCCCCGGAACAGTCTGGTCCCGGAGCAAGCAGTGCTGCTCCCCCTCAGCTTCCCTGTCACCTTTCAGCCTGGTAACAGCTTCCTGCAGTTCAGCCACCTGCTGCAGGAGGACCTCCACCAGGGAGCGCAGAGTGCAGCCCTGCCCATTGCTCACCCTTCCCTTAGGATAGCAACGCAGGCGCTCTCTACACCCCGAGCTCTGCACTACAGCCTCCCTTCCCATCGGCTCCGTTTGGGTGCCTACGCTGGCCACCACCGGCGCAGCCAGAGCGGAGCTCCCAGACCGAGACTTGCCCGTACGACGAGTGTTCACCATCCCGCTCACCACCCCGCTCGCCTGCCCGCGCAAACTGCCGCGCAAACTGCCTCGAGCCCGCCCTGTTTGGCGCGCTCTGGGTCGCTCGTGCTCCCTGGGGCAGGTTTTTAACCAGTCAGGTCTGCCGCCGGTCCTCCTGGCGCTGTCCCCTCTGAGTCAGCCGCTCGCCTCTGCTGAGCTGCAGGCTCCTGGGCAGGCCTTGTCGAGGACTTGAGGCTCCCCCAGTGCAAGTTGCTGCTCCGAGGTGAAGATGGAAAATTGAAAGCAGCTTTATGAGCTCACGTCAGTGCTGATCAGAACACAGAAGATGAGAGAGATTTTTACCATATAAAAGACAAGGAGGAGACTACACAAAGTTGTCCAAACTTGGTTGTTAGTAACCACAGGCAAAACCGGAGAAAAACAGCTCAGAGAAGCACCACAACCTCTCAACGATATTCCGATGAAGTCCTAAAACTGATACTGTATTCTTCTCTTGCTCTACTCTTACTTACTGCTGGACCTGTCTTTTATCAGTCCTAGTACCACTGCAATCACTCCACAAATTGTTCTCCTCACTGTGCCTTCCAAATTCCATTTGTTTGTCAGCCATGGTTGTCCCTCTCATTTACTCCCCAGCTTATTAAGTCATATAAATCAGATCCAGAGAAATCGCACAGTTCATATCACTGCCTAGAACAGGAATAACCACATCCAAGGTATTCCTGACAGATGTTTATCTGAGTTGCTTTTAAAAACTTGCAGTGAGTGAAAATCCATCACCTCCAGAACTGCTGCCACCGGGAGAAATGTTTTCTTAACGCCTCTTTTACATTCTCCTTGCTAAAACTTCAGTCTTATACTTCTCATGTTATCACTTCTATTTTCTCTAAGTCTCCCCAGTTCTTTCTCACTTCCTATTTAATCTCCCTCTGTTATCAATGCCATTTATTCCTCATACAGTAAAACCAAGGGTTTATTTTTAATGACAGACAAAGCACAGAAAGACATACACCCACTGTCATTCTGTTGCTGTGCTTTAGATGGTTCTCTTCTATCCTGCTTCCTTCCACTTCTAATTTTTAACCCTTCAGGCTGTGTGAGGGAGCACACACAATGCAAAACCCAGGAAGTTATCAGTGGCAAAGAAAATATCACTAGATTTCCCCAAACCCTGAGACCCAACAGACTGATGGTGTTCTACGGACAGAGTTATGAGAAGAAGAGGTGTCAAGTATTTAAATCAAGAAAAAAATGTAATCTAACATTGATATATCCCTCACCAGTTTATCATCTCTGGCACTACTGGAAACGTTAAGCACAGAACTGTCAAAAGAGAAGATAGTCTACAAATCTGGCCCCCTGAACATGGACTTAGTACAGCAATTCTTAATTGCCACTAAGGTAAAGTCTCAGAAGATCCAGAAGTTTATGTGCAATGAAATGTTACTGAAAGTTGCAGATGGAGAATGTAAAGGATATATAGGATTAATACAATATTGATAGGAAAATTTAAGATGAAACTCAGGGAATAAACTCCAGATGCAATCTGATCTTTTATGGCACACAACGAATTACACAGGCAATAAAAAGAAATTACATTGATTATTATTTTTTGACTCTTTGGTTCTAGGATTAATGTGGAAAACACAACATTTGATTCTATTTTCAGACAGCAAGAATGGTTTTCTTCATTTGGAGGCACAGAGGGGCAATGGCAACAGAATAAAAGTGCATGCGCTCACTCTCCCTAAAAAGCAAAATTCTACATGTATGAACGAGAGGATCAGACCTGCAGACAGAATTCTCCTTAAAACATTGAGAGAAAATAGAAAGTGAGTATGTTCTAAATACTGACTGGGGGAAAATCAAGACAGATTCCATCCTCATCAGCTCTGGCCAAGGAAAAATACCCCACAAAACCCCAACTCCTTTGTTCTTCCTGAATAGAAAGAGCTATAATATAAATAACAAAAATACAGAACAATATCTCCCAAAGAAGCACCAAACATTGCCACGGCAATGGAAAAGGCAAGATCTTGATGGTTTGATGTCAGTTCTTCAGGAACTTCTGGTACTGGCTAGAAATACTGAGCAGGCATGAGGAATCTATGGTACTTATCACTGTACACATAATAATCTCTGCCTCAAAAACCTACAATGAAGATGGCTAAAAGAAGTTACAGGTACATAAAACATAAGTTAGGTAGAGGGAGGGAGAGGGAAAAGGCATGCCATCAAGACGAGTGCTTTCACTTTCTCCTCACCCACCACTGTGCATCAGCAGCTTGTGATGTATGTCAAAGACCGAGAGGAAAAAAACGCGTTTTCTCAGCTCAGAAAGCAACACATGCTCTTGGGAAGACAATGATTACAGTTTTCAAACAGCGAAGGAGGGGCAAGAGAGGACTAGTAACTGTCTTTTCTGGACTCCAGCAGTCCACCCCTATTTCGCGTTCATTCCATGCATGGCCACAGTCAACGTTGTACTGTTTGAGAGAGTACTAATTCCAAGCTATATTTAGTTTTTACCAAAACCACATAGATGTATCATTATGAGAGAACTTGGATACCTTACCCTGGCAGTCTAAAGCTCATTTCAAAGCTATTGTTTTAATATCAATTATCTCTTACCTACATGCTTAGGGTAACCTCATCTTTATCATGCCAGTCTCAACTACATTCACAACCATTTCTGCCAGCACACTTGGAGTTTCAGAATAGTCTAAGTCTGAAATGTGACTTGGCTTAAGAAACTTCCCTTTATTTTTAAATAGCCCTGACAAACTGAAGTTCCAATACAGAATGTCCTTTTGGATAAGTGCACACTGGGCCAAAGACACTTCTAGCGCAACCCTGCCAAGCTTCAGATGACGCAAGGGATGCATTTAATGTTTTTCTCCTTTTATTCAAACTAGCATGAAGTCATTATGAGAAGCAGAATTGAGACTGGGTACAGTTTTACTGCCACAAATAAACTAACATGATTGAAAGGAGGAAGCAGGAACAATGAAGAACTTTGTTTTGTTTCTTCCCCTCCTAACCCTGAAGCTGGTGCTTTTTCTTTGACATTACAACTAAATTTCTGGTGACCCACAAGGTGTCATTAGCACATGACCTCGCAGCAATCAAAGATTAAATAGGCTTTCACTTAAACTGAACACAACATTTTCAGTAAGTTACAAACAGACTCTACTTAAACAATTATCATGTAAGCATTTTCCTCACACTCAAAGCTCTGCTGTATTTAGTAGATTCCTATAGATCTGATTTCAGAAGAATCATTACAATGCCCCAATATGAGTTTGCAATATTTCCTAACCTTGTAGTGTTCGCTGACTACTGCCATAATATAATTATATGATCTCCTGATTCACTTTATTGATTTGTTCTTTACTGTTCTAATGGAGACGGGAGCGAGGGTGCCTTCAGCTGCTATATAGCTTCATTAGCTAAACATTACTGCATTTAGAAGAAAGCTTAGCATGGAGCCTTTGCATAGGACTGTTGGAAGAAACATGCCTGGTCACTACATTTCCTTGGCTGCTCTGTAATGTTGCACATATGGAATTACCAGGCTATGCATTAAAATCTCAGAGGCTTTTGCTCATTTACATGGTATATATCAGAGGTGAAAACTGAAACTGAAAGGTGAAACTGACTTTTCTCTGCTTTGTTTAAGTACAGGTATTCAAGATCTAGGAAGTGGTTTTTTGATGTCTGCCATCATAAACGTCGCTTTTGAAGTACAGAGTTATACTTTCCAAAGCAGTGTCCTGATTTTGCTTGTACAGAAGGTAGAAAAGCATCAATAAGCTTGCCAATGCAAAAGGACTCTCAAGAACCACTTCTGGTAACCATGTTTGGGAAGCTCATGACAAATTGGGGTAATGCCTTCAGTTCTTGACCACCTCTTACCTCCCGGAATTTACATTTCCCCACTTCATTGATATTCTGGAGCTGCAGAAAATGGTTTTGACTTTCTCCTTTAACTTTGAAATATTCAAATAGCACAAATTTCTACATAAGCATTTATCTCAAGGACTGAATAAAATGATTCAAGTAACCTTAGAATATAGATAGCTCCACAGTAACTAATTTGCTATCTTTGATACACCAGAGGTGAACAGATTAAGCAAGCTAGTTTGCTATCTACTAGATAAGAGAGGAATGTATTATCATTTTCTCTGATTAGTATCTTGCGCAGGTAATTATACTTCTCCTTTGCACATAATTAAAGTGAAGGTTGATTTCCATTCATTCTTCACAGTGGTAAAATTATCAAGTTACTTCTCAACTAATTATTTTCTGTAGTATAGCAGTGTTTGAGATCCCTGTCACATTCCATTTAGCAGGCACAATAGCTCTGCATAAAACTTATCACAGCCTGGGACTTTTATGCTATTAATTTGTAGGGGGAAAAAAAATCTTTATATGGATGCTATCCAAGATGAAAATGAATTTCATTCCAACACATCCAATCGGTTGTTGGTATTTTTTAATCTTGCACTGAATCTTGTGTCTTTTTTACAATCGCCATCTTTTGTTTGTTTAATTTCTCCTTAATTTGTTCAAGTTCGCAACACTTTATCTGGCAAAGAGTCAGTGAACGAACTTCTCAAGATAAACTTTTTTTACTCAATGCTATTCATTTTATATCAGCTACACCTTGTTTAAAGGCTCGCAGGCTGCTAAATATAGTAGTGAAATGTGTTTGTTGGGATTACTTTTTTGAGACGCAGGTAGAAACACGACCAGCATTGTGAACTGCAGAGGAGTAGCCATGCAGAATAAATCGGCAAGAAATCCCTATATTATCAACACATGCAACTGTTGGCCAAAACCACTTTTTAAAAAGGCAATTTCTTGTATCTTTTTTTTCCTGCCAGAAGCACTTAAAGGACTCTGAAGCTGTTCATTTACAGAAGGAAAATTTAGCTCCTGCTATTATTTTCCATCTTTCCATTTAGTATCCTTTCGAAATAGCTCTAAATTACATGGTCTGTCCCACTCCTGATTCTTAGATTTTATGTCACCCTCCTTCAATGGTTTTTGACTTTCGTAGCAGTAAGAGCAATACGTAATTACTATTACCATTCTGCAGGTGTCAAATTTAAAGCCATCCTTCAGCTGTTACCTCTTGCAGTGATTTTTCTTCTCCTGTTCATTGTCCTGCTTGGCCATTATGGCTCTTTGTTGTGCTTCAAAAGCACAAGTTCTGCACATTATTTTTTCTCTGCTCAAATGTAGTTCTTCCCTGCCAATTGGATCAATTTGATTCCATTACAGATCTCTGAGAGCTGGATTCTCCCCTCTTATTCCAGAGTAACTCCACTGAAAATGATCTTTTCTTGACTTGCCTCAGCAAAAATTAGAGTGGAAACACCCTGTCCTTTTTACCCCTTTTTTTCCTTTCTTTTCCTTTCAATGCACTGAGATGTAGTATTTGTCTACAACTGTCCTTAATCTGTTGTAGATAGTAACAACTTTCAATTCCTCCCTCCTCCACTTCTGTATCCCTACAGACATAACTTGATAGCTTGAGACTTCAACATGACCCACCACATTAGTGGCGGCTACTGCAGTTATCTGGCATCTGACATGCTACAAGTTATTTATTCTCCTCCTTCATTTCACTCAGTAGTACTATAATTGGACATACTGTCTCAAAGTTCTGATCCCCTTCGCTCTCCTTTCTCCTGAGTCTGTTTTCATTGCAGTCCAGGCAAGGTGCCATCAAAAGCCTTGAGCGATCCTGAAGAGCGCAACCTGCCTCTGTGAGCTCCCATTTGCATCTTGAAAACTCCGATGTCTGCAAATAATGGAGCAAATCAAACCCCTTCCCTGTGACCCCTAAGACTTATGACTCACTTATAGAATATTTAAAAAATAAGAACTTTTAATCAGCGGCACCACTCAATAACGTCGGAGCTTTTCTCCTGCTTAATTTAGTGCCAAGAACATTGCCAGATACTCAGCGTGGATGAATTAAGCTGATTTACCCATGGACAAGGTACAGCACAAGCAACACATACTTCCCAACACCATTTGATCATTGTGCTTCAGGCACGGTCCATGGAGAAGCCATATTTAAAGTCTAAGAAGTAGAGCTCTGTCACCATTCCTGCAGGCATTGATCCAGCAGAGCACTTCAGTACATCCACAGTCTGATTGATTACAGTGGAAGTATTATATGCTTCAAGTTTCTCATGTATTTAAGTGTTTTGCTGGATTAAAGCCACAATCCCTTGATTCTGATAAAACGGCCAGTGCCTGTTAAGTTCCTCCAACATGGTTTTGTGAAGATATGCTTGTTCACTGGGATATGGATTGTCATCGCCAGTTTGATCACAGAGCTGACATTCAGCTGCCCTAAAATAACTGCTCTGTTCTGGAGGTAATACCTAGGAGTTAAAAATCCTCCTGCCCTGTTGCCCCTTACCTAAGCTAGCCAAAGGAAGTATTGACCTCCTCAAACCTAATAAGACTCTTTTACAGACCTTAAGGAAAATGCCTAGGTTCCTTGTTAGAAAATGATCAATTAAAAACTACACTGTAATACAAGTTTTGTATCTGGCATTTCAAGTGGCTTTATTAGCGCTTGAGCTAGTCCCTTCTCTTTCCTGAAGGGTACTGCATGTGTGTGTGACTTTGTTCTACAAGAAATACTTGTGAATATAGTGAAATGAAGTGAGAAAATATCTTCTACCCTTTTCACACCTGGAAAGAAAAGCAGTGCTGTCAATTATACTCTTTTTTCCTTACTAAAAGTAGATTTAAGAGATATTGCTCTCAAAAGAATTCTGTCCATGGATATTGAAACTGCAAGTCACCCAAGTTCACGAATGAAAGTCCTCTAAGGCAAATGAGAGCAAAGCTCAAAGACTGAGCACCTGCCCAGGAAAGGAATTTAAATTCAAAGAAGAAATAAGGCACGACAGGGTCTGCATTACCTGGCCACTGGTGCATGCCTTTGGTGCTTTGTTAGGATTGGTGCCAGGCTTCAAACAGCCAACAGCTGAGGCAATATCCACTTAATAGGCACCCTAGCAAGATTAACTGTAGCTTACCCTGAGAAAAAACCCTACCCTTTCTAATTATTGCAATGCTCTGAAATTGCAGATAGAACACAAATGAGAACTGTGCTTCTATGCTGAAAACTATTGGCAACTGCATCACCTGAGCTATGTGCTTTGTTGATTTGCTAGTTGCTGCTAGCAGTGATGATTTAACCCCTTCCTTACACATAAGAATATTTGTGTTGTCATTCTTCACAAATGTGACTTCTAACTGGATACCAAGTGCAGAGCAGCTGCACGAATGTCCTCCAGAAATTGTGCTGCTGCGTGAAGCAAAAGGAGGAAAAAACTCCTCACTTTCCTGAAAAAACCCCAAAACCTCCTTGTTTGCTCAACACAATAATCAGTATGTGTCAAAACTGAATATACTCTATTTAGCCATTAATTTATCTTCTAATACACACAAACATGGCAGGAAGAGAACGCTGACATTTCTGAAATGATTTCTGAGAAGTTTCAACAACTGGGCATGAACTGAAATCAGTCCTATTCATCCCCCCAATTTGCACATTTTCAGGTAGAAGAGCAATTGTTTCCAACAAGTAAAAGAAAACAAAGATCAGGAAAAACAAGCAATGATAATAGCTAGTTCTTTTTCAGCGCTTTTCATCTGTAGATATTAAAATGAGATAAGTTTACGCGGCAAATGTGGATTGCAGAGCACTGTGGATTTGCAAAAAGAAAAGAAAAAGCACAATCATCAGGGCAGATTTCTGCATCCATTTTAAGCATGATGTTTGCCACTGTTATCAAGGCTGTTCTCCAACACTTCCAAACTTCCAGACCTGGAAAATCCAGCAATAGGTGTGGATCCCTTATGTTTTCTTCCTTAAAACTTAAGCAACCATGGAATCCTAACCTTATTCTCAAGTACATTCAATCCAGTATTATAGAATCATAGAATGGTTTGGGTTGGAAAGGACCTGAAGATCATCCAGTTCCAACCCCCTTCCATGGGCAGGGGCACGGGCACCTTCCACTAGACTATGTTGCCCAAGACTCAGTCCAGCCTGGCCTTGAACACTGCCAGGGATGGGGTATTAAGCCAAAGCCAGACTTACACCATCATCACTCCTGATTCCAAGGTCCATCTCAGGCTTCTGGGCGCACAACATTCAGCAGCATGTTGTGACTAAATCCTTTTTTCACAAATCCAACTCCTAACCAAAGCCTACTCCCAAATTTAAAGGCACAAAACCCACTTTCATCAAAACAAAATATGGACCATCAGCCCTGCCTACATCAGACCTTAAATTAACGTTCCATTGCCTAGAAGATCTGACCATAAACTGACCTCTTTCCAATCCCCTTTCAACATCAGGTTCATATTACCTTTTAACCATTTTCCAGTGATGAGAGTGTAAAGGAGAGCTGCATTCAAACCCCTCCTCACTTGACTAGTTTCAGAGTACACAGAATACAGCAGTTTCAGGACTATGCAGTAAACTAAACTCTCTTATATTTCCTTCCCAAAATCCTGCTCTAATGCTAACCCTGTTCTTTTCTGTAACTGGAATTCTGCCTCACACCAAAACATCAAATACTACCTCGAGACTGCTATCCAACTATAGCATTTGGATACAGGAGGATGTTGCAACAAACCTTGTAAACAATTTTTCCTGCTAAATCTTAGTCCTAACCATGTCACTAGCTGAACCTCACTGTAAAGAACAACTAGAAAAACCACGGCTTCATCTTTCACCTTTGGTGACATTATCACTTAGACAAAATTATGCAAACTTACCCAAAGCAAACTCATAAATCATAGAATCATAGAATAGTTAGGGTTGGAAAGAACCTCAAGATCATCGAGTTCCAATGCTTCTCATAGAATCACAGAATGGTTTGCATTTCAAAGGACCTTAAGATCATCTAGTTCCAGCCCCCCACCACAGGCTGGGACACCTTCCACTAGACCAAAATTAGGCTCAAATTCAACCTTAACCTATACTAGGGAACCTAACACAAGCAACTCCTCCCCACTGACCACAGCCCTCATCCCAGATTTCCTGCAATAAACCTAACTCAGAAATTTCCCAATCTAACTTCACTTAACCGATTCCCTCATCTGAATCCAAATGATGTGTCCCTGATGAAAACCAAACATTATCTATTCTTCCATACTTACACTCACATTTATCCTAGTAAACCAGCAGTGCTGCAGCAATAAACATGATTCATAAGGACGTCTTTTCTTCGTCCCTAATCCTATCACTAGCCTTAACGATACCCAGGAGAGCAGAATCCAGAGAAAAACAAACAGTTGTCATTCATCACTGCTGACAACCTCACTTATCCTACAGTTCCACTCTGTGGAGAAAACAGCATTCAGCCCACCTCAGAAATATCACAAATTCTTAACTCTAATCATAACCCCTCAACCATCACCCTAGTGCTAACCTTCGCCGTATCAGGGAGCCAGCACCTAGAGGGAAGCTGATATCAGCCCACCAAACATCATGCATTTAAGATGAGTGCAAACTCATCCTGCATTTTCCTGCTCTAGAGAATATAGAAATACGTTTGACTTAGAAATGTTTGATTCCCCTGACTTCCCTTATACCTAGCTTTCATTGCAACCGAGAGACCCTTACTTAGCCAAATACCGAACATCAGGCACTTATTCCTGGTAAGACCTGCAGTTATCCCAAGTTTCTGAGCCTCCAAAAATGTAGCAATAAGATCCACTGATAGAGGTGGGTTTTTTCCATAGCCCAGTTTTAGGCACTTCTATGTGACTGGTAGCAATTCTCTAATACATTTTGTTATTTCCTGACCAGAAGGAAACCTTCAGTCATACATGCTTTCTTTAAACCTAAACCTGAACACTAATTTCAGCCTTAACTGTCAACTATATATGTGTGACTAAGGCAGAGAAGAAAACATATCAGTCATTCATTTTGCTTGACAAAAGACCTACAAACCTCCTGGAAATGATGTGTTCTTCTGTGCCTAGAGGACACAAAAGCATCAATTGTTCCTCACTACTGACACTTTCTCTTATATTTCCAGTCCACACAGAATGTGGAATTAAAATCAGTTCATGCACGATTCCTTTCCAAACTTCAATCTAAATCATAACCTTTTACTCCAAACCAAACTAGTCTTGACATTGGTACTTGCACAAAAAGCCCCCTTTACCAGCGTTACATGCATCTCTAGTTTCTTCACCTTCTAGAATGCAGCTTTAAACCCAGCTCCTCCATCTGTGACCTCAACTCTAACAACAGCCCCAAACACTATACTGGACTGGTACATTGTACCCTATACTGGAGCCCTCAGGACAAAGCTGGAAATGATTCGTCAGTCTCTTGTCCCTGCTGGTAACTCCACTCATCCCGGGCATCTGACTGTCACTGAATGAAACACAAATGCAATGCATGAACACATTTTCCCCTTTAGCGCTGGTTAGGCTTCTTCTGCCCAAGACTGAACATCAGCCTTCTGCCCCTGCAGTCACTAGTGTCCACCTTAGATCAGAGGCCACACAGAATACAGGAACAGCCTTGATAATGTAACGCTTGTACCTTCTCCAAAGCGACAACCCTGCTCTTCATTAGATATTTAATCACAGCAAGAACTCACATTAAACCCAACACCTGTTATAAATCCTTGCCAATACTTGCACTCATCCTACTTTTCTCAGCTGCAGACTGCAGTGACAAGCTAAATATATAAACCTTGATTTTCCCCACACTCAGGCTGGCACCTACTTCTAACTTTAAAGTCAGTTACGTGCGGTAAGTGGTACCTACAGCGAAATAACTCATTAGCTGCACTTCCCCACCGACACATAGGCTCACCCCAGACTTCCAGACTTTGCAGATACTAGTTTCTCTACCAAAGATGCCACTGCACATGTGTGTGTTTATGCATACATACACACGTGTATGTAGAGTACGATACAGTGTTTTTTTCCCCTTATTGCATTCTTAATGCATGACTACGGACAGAAGAAGGTTTATGTGGTTCAAGGAGAATGAGACGTGAGGTAAGCCACTGGTATCCAACTATTTCTGTGGAGACAACAGCCTCCAGGATGGTTAAATGCCTGCTGGCAATTTGTTTTACAGGAACTGCTCTGCCAGAAAAGAGCAGCCATTCATCGTGCTGCTCCTCTGCTAGGGCCTGGCAATGCCCAAAGTTGTGCTGGCCCTCAGGGTCCTGGAGTAAACTGTGTTTTGGTGGGAACAGGGACTATTCAAGTTTTATAATGAAAGATTGACTTCTTGGCCTTTCCCAGTGGATGGAAAAGCAGAAAAAACAGCGTTTTTCAGCACTGCTGGCTCATTTTTCAATCTGAGCAGGAAAATGCAGACCTGATGGGACAACGCTCCTCATCACCTTGTGACTTCACATTTTCTGTTCCCTGCAATACAGGCAACTGGACAAAGTTATGAGGACAAAACTGTGAGTGTCCACCCATTTCTCTGCATAGATAAATCAGCTAAGTTACAAAGTTATAGCACTCTTATGTGATCAGGAATACATTAACTATTTCTCTTATCGAACTCTGAGGGCTGTTGCTCATTACCCTGATGGAGGATCTATTCCACACTATAGATGAGGCATTTCTTAAATAATCTTGCATCTCATATATAACTCAAAGAATGCAAACCTAATGATAAACACAGAATATCAAATAATCAATGGAACACTCACACTGAACTGCTCTGCAAACAGTTTATTCACCAGATCAAATAAAAACTATTAATTGAGCAAGTCTGAACAAACACATCCATAACAGTCTTGATCTCCTCAGACAATCTGCAAACAGTTTAAATGAGCTCAGTCACACTAGCTCCTCTTCACAAAACCTTCCTCTTTGAACCTGCTTGCTGACAGATCTCTTTTACCTCTAGCTGAAGACATCTATAGGGTATGAAAGTGACAAATGATGAGATGGAGCTGTTGTAGCAGTCACACAGCACACTAACGTGAAAGCAGACCCCCAAGCTCAGTGTGACCTGCCACATTCCAACCTTGGGTGCTCGTTCAACGCAGATGCGCGTTTACTCATGCAAACCCAGGCAGCCCGTGAGGCTTCTGCCTACAGATTTTCTGACTTATTTGCTATCACAACCTACCTACAACAAGAAAGAACAAGAAACATAACCAAAAGCAAGAAAATCAATAAACAGTAAATCACACCAAGCCCCCTGACTCAATGGTCTACAATGAACAGTCAGGTCAGCTTTACCATTTCTTCTCTTAATATTAGCTTTGACTTTTGAGCTAATGGTTTTCCTTTTGAGTGAAGTGATTGCCAGGTAAACCATCTAACCATCAGACGCTCCACACATTAGCAGCCAAAGCCTTCTAGAAGACAATCAAAAGCACTTACCTGCTCCCATACAACTGCATTTAGTAACCTACCAAGAACACAATCAGCTAAAACGGCACTCTAACATCATAATCTCACAGCTTTGATTTAGGATGTCTGAAAGCTCGATGATTTTGTTAATGCACTGAGTGGCAACACTTAAAGCCAAAGGACAGGGAGCTGGACTTCAGGTGCAATGGCAGATCTTTTCTGAATATGTATCTTGCATTATGCACAAAAACCAGAATAATCACAGCTTACATAGAACAACCCTTACATGGCACGAGTGTCAAGCAGCTCAGGTAATGCACCACTTTTAAATTACCAGATGAAAGTAGATTTTCTTACTATCAGTCTCATGAAAAAATAATTATTATTGCCATTTTCTGCAAGATATCATAGGCTTCCTGTATCAAAATAGGTTTGTGTTTCTTACTTCAGGAGATGGGGGCTTTTCCAATTACCTCATTTTCTATTGGCCATGTGGAGACTTCAGAGCAGCCTTTCACTATCCGAAGGGGGCTACAAGGATGCTGGAGAGGGACTCTTCATCAGGGACTGTAGGGATAGGACAAGGGGTGATGGGTTCAAACTGAAACAGGGAAGTTCAGGTTAGGTATAAGGAAGAAGTTCTTTACTATGAGCGTGGTATGATCCTGGAACAGAGAAGCTGTGGCTGCTCCATCCCCGGCAGTGTTCAAGGCCAGGCTGGACACAGGGGCTTGGAGCAATCTGCTCTAGTGGAAGGTGCCCCTGCCTGTGGCAGGGGGGTGGAACTGGATGAGCTTTAAGGTCCCTTCCAACCCAAACCATTCTGCGATTCTACAATTCAGTTGCCTGAAGACACAGGAAAGGAAGTTTGTGAAGTACCTCTTGGTTCCACGCCATTTCAGAAATTAATTACTTCACCTTTCAAAAGCAGCTGAAAGTTTCCTGAGAACTCCCTAACTTGTCAGGATTCACATGCGAAGCACATAAAAGTGAGTATTTCCAAGCTGAGCAGCAGGCATAAATTAGGAATCAGTACTGATAGCTATTAAGAGCAGGTGAGAGTTAATGGCAGACATCTCGGGGATGTTTCTTCAGACTACATATATTTTTGACAAAAAAACCCACATTTGCTAAAGATAACAGCAGCTGCTGGGAGAGTCTGAAATTAAATTTCTGTTGTGAACAGCGCTGAAGAATGCAAAGCACATCCCTATTCCAGAGATCTATCACCCGCAGCATCAGTATGCGACTCACTCATCATTAGAGTGAAACATTTCGGTTTGCTGTCTCTAGGTCTAACTTGTTTCCAAAATACTCAGTCTTTCTGCTTTTTCTTATTTTTTTTTTGGGGGGGGGGGATGTGTAAGGGGTTGGCTCATAAATAAGCAGCTCAGGCAGAATGCTATGAAGCAGAAGAGCAAACCATGAAATTAATTTAGTAAGCAAAGCAAACCTTAATATCAAGGTAAGACAAATTAAAAGCGATTGTCAAGTTAAGAAACCTGCAAGGGGGACGGGTACATTCCCCAGCGCTAGAGTTGGTTCAAGGTTTTCCAGTGGAAAAATATACTTTTGCAAAAGGAGATTTTTGTCTTCCGCAGAGAAGTAAAATTTTGGCAAAGTACATTTTAAAAGCGAAAATGTGATGTGCAGAAAACGCAGCTTTCAGTGGATGATTTGCATCTTTCAGTACGTGGAAAACAGTAAATAAGCTGCGGCTCTGTTTTTCCTTACTATTTGGAATTTCTTGCAGCTTTGCTTTCTAAAAAAACCAGTATAAGAAAGCAGGAGAAAACGCAATTTTGTAATTGCACGTGGTCTGCCGGCAGATGGAAAAGAGTGAAATGAGAGGGAGAAAAGTTTCCCCCCTCCCCCCATCCTTCCTCTGTCCTTCTAATTCCCACGCAGGAAGAAAGTTGCTTCTCATGAACATTTTCAGTGAGGTTTTCCCTAAAAATCCCCATGGGAGAATTCTCATTTCTACTCAGCTCCATTGAGAGTCATTCCCATCCCTTGAGATAAGCGTGCGTTTTGCCTGTGCCACCCTGCTCTACAGATTCTTGACTATGACAAATGCTTTAGACAGTGATTTTATAGCCCCATTTACTTCATTGACATTTTCAAGTACCGAACTTCAGGGACAAACATCAATTTCCACTTATTTATTCATAATTGAGATTACCTATAGGAGCCTTTTCCCTTAACCTCCCCCATGAACAGTGGGGGGTGAGACAGCTGTGCACAAGTTGAGCCTCTCTCTGCCCCCTCCGATGTTCACAGCTTTATTCCAGCAAGGCTGACATAGCCAGGTTATATCTGAAGAAGAGCAGAAAAATGAGGGCAAAAAAGCCAGTAAGGTTCTCTGATGTACTGCTCCTTTCCAGGTAGCTACACTGTACTATGATGTACTGCTTTCAAAAGCTGGCTACTGCTGCTTTAAGGATAAAGGACTCACAGAGGTTTCAGATGGGAGAAGCGCAATGGTTTAAACAGCAACAGGTCGTTCTTTGCTCCTACAAGACACTGGAATTTCACAGTTGACTGTGGAAGCCCAGCGCACACGCCTGCATGCATTCAGAGATGCCCAAGTTATTAAAAAGTCAGCTTTTCCATATTGCATCCTATACACAGGATGCTTTCCCCGGCCAGACTGTAAAGATATTAATATGTCTGCCTTTAACTTCCTTTCCAAGGTATCAGAAGGCCAACTCTTATAAAGCTAAAATGGGTGACCTGTGTGAATTGGTGATATTGATTTTTCTTTCCTTTTTGGTTTAAGTGTATTTAACAAGAGACAACTTTAAAATGAACAATAGCAAGTGATCATACTCATAACCAGTGTATTTTTATATGGCACACTGCTGAGCCTAGGTCAATATTATTTAACTCCCAGCAGGACTCGATAGCTCAGGATCGGTGCCCAGGCTGTAGAGCTGTTGACTGGCTCACCAGGAGTGCAGGCAGAGCAAGCTCACAGCTGCCTTCACATCACTGTGTGAATGCACAAATTCCCTGTAACTCATGTCCCCAGCACTGTGATCTCTGCCCTTTCTACTGATTTTCCAGTTGTGAGTACCCATTTCTTTGCACACAAGAGGAGGAAAGAGTCTATTACAATGCATCTAAACAATATCATACAGTCAGAGGTATTTGAGCTGGACATCCTTCAAAAAACGGAAAGAGTTTAAAGCGGACAACAGAAACAAAGCAGATGCCACAGCAATTCAACCACAGAAAGCAGGAATTACAGAGGGAATTTCAAGGCATTCTGCATCAGAAAACTTGTCACCCCAGCATACTTCTCTGAAGGGTGAGGACAACATGGGGAAGGCCTCAGAGACTCAGTATCTGGCACAGCTCTGGCATCCCTGTGTGTCACTTTCGGTGTTCTCACATTTGAATGAGGCACAAAACCTGTTTTATGAACGCATAATGATGATGATAATGCTTTGCACTTCAAAAGCTGCTTCTCTTATACAGTCTGAAAGATTAACGAATGAGACTTCACAAACGTGTGCTAGTTAGCATTTAACTGATCACAGTGTTTACACTGACACACACATCTTTATTCTTGAGAAATTATTTCACTGAAAGCTTCAGTAAATTGCCGAGAAGAGGGAATTATGCTCATCAAGGGCCAAATCCTGCCTGCTATCTTCATACCAATTCATCAGAACCAATTCCTGACAGCATCAGGATTTGGTCCTAACCATTTCCTATAAGCAGCAGCACATTTCTCAGTTTATTTTCCTTTCTCTTATATCCTCATATACTATAATCTTCTTTTGACTCATTCCCTCTCTATTGATTTGATATCATTATTTCTTTTTCTTTCTCTTGTGATAGCAACTGTGCCTGAGCAGACTAAAGCGAGAGCAGCAGTTGAATTGCTTTCCTTGGCTGCTGAGTTGTCTTTTAAGCTGAAAGTATTCCAAAATCTACAGCGTATCTGTCAAGCAGAAACCACAGCATGCAAATCAATAGACATGCCTAGGCTGCTAAGAGCAAAACTCTTGACAATCCCAAAATAGAGCTTGAAAACATGTATTGGTGCATGGTGATTTCTTGCTCTCCCCCAGTGACCACATATACTTGTTATCCTTGCTCTGACTCCAGCTCCAGCAGCACTCAGCCAGTCCTGGTTACAAACTACAGGCTGCTCTTTATTCTCAGATCTAAGCTATTTTAGTCATTACTGATCTGCAGGAGAATGGTGGGTTTTTGCTCCTGAGTGTTCAGTTCCTCCGAGACATTCAAACTCATTTGAAATACTTAGAGAAAATGCAAAGGACAGAGGGGAAGGACGGTGCTGCCTGCAGAGACCTGCCAGACTAACCTCACAAAACCATATCCATCACAAACACTAATCTTCCCCTGAAAACTAAAGCAGGTGTTTCCTTCACTTTTCCTCCTGTTTACAAATGGCAGCCCAATTCTGTCCTGCTCACTCAGGCACAACTCCCAGTGAAATCCCTCTCCCTCTCTCAAGTTGAGAAATGTTGTCTCAGAAGACAGGACAATATGTCTGCACCGACTGGGGGTGACAAGCCTCATTTTGCCTTGCTATCATCATAATGTCTCTGATTAAAGCAAAATAACTCAAAAGATACATCTAAGTGGCAAACACAGCTGGGTGAATAAAGAACTATTAGTGAACTACTTTGTATCTAAGAGCCATAAAGCTAGTAAATGCCGTTATCTACCTGGACAGGCATGGGCAGTAACATGTTAGTGTTCAACTGGCCCTGTCCTCGCTTCCAGCTGCCCTGGGACAGTGCAGATACTGAACCTTCATCAGCCTGCTCACCCTGTCACTGCTGTTGCTCTGGGCAATGGTGCACTTCTGTTTTTAGTGAGTGAAATGCAGGCAGGGTTTCCAGAGACTACTCCCCTCTGTTTGCCTTTCCAACCTCCATTATTCTGCTAGGTTCATGAGCAATCATGAAACCATGGCTGTAACCAGACTTTCAGCCCAGCATCCTCCAAGCAAAAGGAGAGCAAAGTAAGAAATTCCTGGTCCTTTAAGAAGAGGATGGCAAAAGGGAGGGTGCAAAGCAGAAGAGTAAAACATGTGAGGGGAAGAAAATCTTCCCAGGGTTGCAGGTAACACCTTACAGGATGCCTTGCAACATACTACAGAAAGACCTCCTCTCTGTAAACCATGTGTATACTACAGTGCATAACAACTTTCTTTGAAAAGAGACCCCACTAAAAGGTAAAAATGTGCTTGATATGCCTTGTTCAGATACCCATACGTCAAAATCAGAGCATCTTCTTGTTATTTTACTGAGAACTCTAATGACAATACTGAATGGAACCTACTTGTAGCTGCTCCACCACAAGTGAGTGGGGAGACATTGAGGAGTCTACACCAGGGCCAGGGACTGACACCTCTCCTTGGCTACAGCAAGAGTCACTAAATGCAGCAGTTAAGGTGGCTGCAATTAATGTCCTTTTAAAAAGCTGCAATGGCAATATTGCCACTCTGAGAGATGAATACGATGGTAAGACCACTAATGAGAGAACTAATTGATTCAGCAGGTAGAGTAGTAATGAAGAATCATCTACTGGAAGCCTAAATCAGATCATCTGACACCTGCAGAGTATGAGTGTGGCTCATCCAAAGTAGCGAGCCTGCTGTTAGCCTATTAATAATCTCATTGTTCATTTCTTGCTTCTTAATCTATTTGTTTCACTCAACTTTGTGTGCTTGATTAAAAAGAAAGGCAAGCAAACAAACAAACAGCCACACGTTCTCGCTCTGAAACGATGACATTTCACAACAGCTACCCCTCTTGTTTAATGCTATTTTCAACTCCTTGCTACGAATCAAGTAATCTGGTATTTACTAGATCCTAACCATTTTTCTTTCTCAGGCTAGAAATGGGGCACCCTCAGGGGATTGTGCAGCTGATATGTTGTTGGTTTATATCCTATTTTATATATTGGTGTTTTGAAGTACCGTGAATTTCAGTTTTGGCAGAAATGTGCTCATTTTTCCTGGAGTTACCACCAATTTCCTCAGGTGACCAAAGAAGACTGAATTAAAATCCCATCAGGCCAACTGCAACCTCTAATCACTGGCAGAAAGCCTGTATGTGAATAAAGCCTACCTGGTGAGCAAGAAATGGAACGTCTGCATTGCCCTCCTGCTAGAAAGGGTGGGTTTATGAGTGTACAAAACCAACACAAGTTTTCATCATGTCATCAAACTCTAAATCAGGCAGCGGTGTCTGTCAGAGAGTTGCCTGCTATAAGACATTGCGGCCACTGTGCACATTTCACTAAGAAATAGTCCTGCAGCACTTTATAACCCTGATTCAGAATACCCAAGTATCAATATCTTAAGAGTCACTGCAGAGAAAGAAGCACAACTGAGAATTCCCCATTGTGTGAAGGATGCACTTATCCTTGGGAAGCAAGTAAACATTCTTGCCTCTCAAATAAAGTATGTCAATAAGCACATCATAAAGTACTGACCCTGGAAGGTACCCGGTATTTTTGGCTTCACTGAGTTGTTTCCACTGGGAGATAGAGCTGCTTGTATGGAGTAGGTATATATCCAGAACAAGTCAGTGTACAGACAAAATGCTTCTGTAAATCCAAATGGAGAAAAAGAAATCCTGACAATGGTCATGAGTTTCTTGTTCAGAAACCCAAGCCCTCAAACCACCCAGCTCCTGCATCAAAAGGAACTACTCTCAAGCTTATTTGGGGTGCAATACTCGCTGCTTTTGAGATCTGACACACTCCTCCTCCACCCACCATCCTACTGCACCTGCACCAAGGCTTAGGGAAAACTTCATTCAAGTTTTTTGTAACTCAATCAGACCTTTCTGTGCCATTCAGTGATTTGGATGATAATCTGACTTCTTCAGATATCCTAAAATTGAACAACCTATACCCACTCCCCTGTTTAATATGAAAGAACAGCAGCTGGTAAAACCCAGCCTGCTTCACTGAGGTTTTACAATGAAATACCTTTTTATTCCTCAACAACCAACAGCATGTTAAGGGAGAGAAATTCCATGATAGAAAAAAAATGGGTCCTCATAGAGCGATTGAGGCTTTATCAGTGATGGAAACACTTAAATTATTGTTAAGTCCCAAATCAGACTTTCCAGCCTTTAATCGCTATTCCCACTCAGGTGCCAATTCTAGTACACAAGCTTTACATATACCAGTACATCTCTGTCAACTTACCACCCATTTGCGAATTAAATGAACCAAATTCCATTAACTTTCCAATCAAAAGGCCAAAGGTGCACATAACCATTCTCTTGCTGTGATACTGCCAGCTTAAGCTGACCCACCCCCCGTGATACACAGCCTTCCCCTGTTCCCAGCACACTGTGGACCAGTATGACTGGTTTTGATGCTGTATTCAGAACTGGATCAAGGCATGGATCCAGATTACAAATAAAGACTTTTCGGGCTCACCTGTGCCCTGTAGAATTTCACTGATCTGGTTCAGTACCTGCACCCCTGAGCAACTGTCACAACAGACAGTGCGGCATGGAGATGGGTACAAACTGCTGAAGCCAGTACTGCCACCAAATGAACTCTTTGTCAAACTACAGCTTTAAGATACAAACCAAAGCCATTTCACAGCTTTTTACTGCCAATCTGGAAGATGCTTTCCTGAAGAACGGCCTGTCAATATCCTATTTGCTCTCCGGTTCAAAGAGGTGGGGCTTTGTTTGTTTGCTTTAGCATGACAAACTATGCTGCTATTGCCACACTATAACCTAGAGAGCAACTCCCCGGGGTGTCAGTGGAGGTATGTAAGATCAGTCCACTGCAGCTTTAGAGTCTCTTATTCATTTGCTGGTGATGTTGTATAACACAGTGCTATCCCTTCTGTTTCCCCCCTTCCCTGTTAGGCAGATGCTGCTTTTTCTCACTGCCCTCTCAAGTGTCTCCGTTATTACCCTGGTTGCACTGTCATTTATCTGAGTTTGGCCTTTCTCATGTATCTTCCAACTGTTATTTCCATTTTACAGTCACTCCTCCTGGGTTTGGAGGAAGTCCGTCTCAAACGCTGAACATTTTGCTATAGCAAGGTAGTGTCTGCAGGGACACTCACAGCTTCTGCTCTTCGTGCCTTCCAGAAATGTTTCTTTAATAACACACATAAATATTAAAAGAAGAGAAGGAAAATTGGGAGGAAGAGAAGGAGGGTTTTGTTATTTTTTCTGACCCAATTTCCATCCATCACTTCAATTAGGATCTCAGAGAAAGATGATCTTCCGCATCCTTTTTCCCTCTGATCCCTTCTGCACAACTCCATATGGATCTTCGAAAAATCCTGTCGGGTTCAACCTTCCCTCCCTGTTCCCTGTCTGCATGAGTGCCCTATTTCTAATTCCTTATTTCTTGGTAATTGTATTCAAACACTCTCTTTGTTCTTTGTTTGCTAACCTGCTTTTTTTTTTCCTCTAGTCAGCTTATCTCTTTTTCAGTCCTTTTGATTAAAGTTCTCAATTCATTTAGTATCTTTCTGTTTCTCCCCAGTCCTTCTAAAGTGAAACTACAAAGCACTGCAGGGAATGCTTGTATTTAGCTCCCAGTTCTCTTAGCCACGCTTTCAGCCTGACTTGTGAGCTGTACACTACTTTGGAACTACTACAAGTTTCCAGTCCTACACTGAGCCGTTTTGCTCTTCCCTTCCCATTCTCCTCTGGCAATAGCAACACCTCTACTTTCTACCCTCATCATGATCTTTTAGACTCATAATTTGCTGCTGCTGAAGTCTTTTCGTGATGATCAGATAAACTGAATAACCTGCACAATTTGGAGCGAACATCTAGGTGCGTTGGCAGCAGAACTGCGGCAGGAGTGGCGAGGTGACAGGTTGCTACACTGTGCTTTTTCCAACACACATTATGCCGCAGTTTTTCACCCACTGTCTGAGGTAGCAAGGAAATTGGACGAGTGTTAGACTGTAACTCTCCTTGGATTTGTCTTAGCTTTTAAAACCAAAGCCAGGGGAAACAGCACACAAGCGTGCATCGCAGTCAGCCTGGTCTGATTTGGGCTCTTACCATTATACCAAATGACCGTTTTTCTCTCTTCTACAGACAACATCCTGGTTTGCAGCCCAGATGTGTTTCTACCCACCACCACATCAATACCCGCGAGTTCATCACTCCATTTTCACTGAAGTTGCTTAGTAACAGAAGATGACGGAAAAGCGTGTCCAGACTGCACTGCGACGTCATACCTTCAGGTTCATTGAAAAAGATGGACTAATGGACCACCAATGTGACAACACTGTTCACATTCGAATCACTGCATCCATTTGATACTCCTTAAAGAGCTTTTAGAAGAATATTTTTGTCCTATTTCTTTACAGCACATATATTTCTATGTGAATGCCCTTTGACTATGCCACACATAAGAAATAGCAAAGAATTCTCTTATATTTTCCACAAGGCATTCTGACCACCTTGGTAAACATACAGGATGAGCTTCCATGCTTCGGGCAGGTACACTTGGAATCATTTTATAATATAATTTTGAAAGTGAACTTACAGTCTATTAAAAGGACAGGCAATCTCAGAATTCTTAATAGAGTGGACCTGATCATAAAGATACAATGGCATGGATGAGTTCTCTCACTACTGCGATCCTGAGAACGATCTCCACTCCCACAATGACCGTATAAAACCATTCAAAAGCAGTACTGCATTAAGGAAGGGCGAAGGCAGGATTTTCAGCTGTGGTCTAACTCTGCAGTTCATGAAAGGCAAACAGCAAGAGCATCATAGTGTTTCCAAAGGCTATTGCAAGATTTTCAATTATCTATCAAGAAAATTCTGCATTAAAAAAGCCAAACCAAACCAGAACCAAATAAAAAGGTCACAAAGAAAGGTCAACAGACACCATTCTCGATCACCAATATCCAGACTAGAGTTAGGATAAAGTCAGCTCAGAACTCTTCAGCAATGCAATCAAAGCTGAATTTTACAACCACATCCTTCCCTTTGATCTTGCAGTAAGGAAAACATCCCTCCTCTAATTCCTTTCTTTACAAAAACTCAGTCCCTACAGCAACTAGCTTATAGCACCCAAAGACAACAGCAGCAGCCATCAGAGGGGGAAAGCAGAAGAAAGGGAGGATGCAGGGAGTGATGGCGGTTGTCTTCCCAAGTCACCATTAGGCATGATGCTGTCCTGGAGAAGGCTGAACCTGCCTGCCCACGGGGAGTGGTGAGTGAATTTTTGGTTGGTTTGCTTGTGCACACAGCTTTGCTTTACCTGTTAAACTGCTTCATCTCAACCCACAAGACTTCTCACTCTTCCAGTTCTCTCTCCATCCTACCCAGGGGGGAGCGAGCGAGTGACTGAGGTTAAATCACAACAGGCATGTTTTTCCCACTCACTGCAGTGACAGCGCAAAACCACGCACTCCCCACAGCCCCAGCAAAACGACAAGCAGAGGGGCAAGGGCAGGCAGAATGGAGCTGGCAGCACCAACACCAGCTCAGCAGCCTCCTAGTGCAGATGCTGTGCTCCCAGCATGGGGGAAGCTTAGCCAGCTCCCTGCCCTCTACATATAGGTATGCCGAAATCTTGGGGCTCCTCATGTAGGTGCAGCGTGGTGGCAGTAAATGGTTTAACCCATAGTGTGAGTTACATACTTCGACTGCCTTGTAATATGACTGTATGAACAACCTTTGCCAGTTCTGGTTGATCCATACCCATGAAAGATTTCTCCTACTTTTACAAAGATGAAAGTGGGTGATGAGAATAAATATCAAATATACGCTTGAATCTATGAGATATGTAACTATTACAACACAGCTTTTCATTTATTCTGCTAACAATGAATAATAAACAGCACTTTAAAAAGATGAGTGCTGGGTTCGGGTTTGGATGTATTTTTGTTTTGAAAAGGAGAAATATGCCTGTATATCATTACGGAATACTTACGGTCTGTGTGAGACTACCTCTTGATCACTAGTTTGGTTTTTATTTTTATGTTTGAATCTGAAGAGGAAATGTGTTGCTGCTCCACAGCACTACTTATGCAACACCCTCAAATCCCCAAGGCAAAGAGTTTGGTTAGACACAAGCTGGCAGAGCACAGATCATAATTATACTGAAAGGGAAGGGTTTTAAAATTCAAGATGAAGAAAAAATGGGATATGAAATACACAATTTGACTAAGAACTTAGAAGCGGATGGTCAGAACTCTACAGGAATATCTCTAAATACTTAAGGGTGCATTATGCAAGGCCTTGCATTATGCATTTATCATTACTCCCAACCTCAGTATCGCAGCAGAAAATATGTGTGATAACGAATTACTCCTATAAATTCTAGCAAGCAGTTGATATTTCTGTTGGATGCTTCCCTCTGGATTCTTTAGAAACTAAAGCCTATATGTTGCAGAATGGTAACTGCTTTACCTGTACTGAGATTACAGGAGTAGTTTTACTTGATAAATACATCTGAATTTGGCCCAATGAAGAAATTGCCTGATCTGCCACCAAAACTTAATTGTACCTATAAATGACACAAAATCAAACACCCTTAAGTGCACAATGTCACTATGCAGTTTTGGACAGGAATTGAAGATACTGAAAATAGGTGAAACTAAAAGGAACAAGGATATTAATGTGATACAAAAATAACTTGAGCCTGTACTTTCTTTGCTAAAATGTCTCAAAGATTCTTAAATACCTATGCACACATGCTAAGAACAAAAACATCTGCAAAAGTTAAGCCAGCATTATGCTCGAAGCTGTAACGTGGCTGAAAGAACCAGCTCATGCACTGGAAACTACTGCCTTTTCATCCTCTGCCATCCAGCACCTACTCTGTGATCCACTGTACTGCAGGTTGCTCGACACATTCACAAGTGTAATAAAAAGAACTAGACCACGTCCCAAAGGGATGGAATGAAAGAGAGAAAAAACCCGTGAACAGCAGAATTCCATAGCAGATACTTCCCGCTTTCCTTTATTTTTTCCCCAATCTCCTCATCTCTCAGAAAAAAGGTTCCCTGCTTGTTTTGTGTGCTTTGTAAATAGTAGCAGCCATTATTTATTCAACATATTTGCCTTTTGTAATGTTGGCTTTAATTTTTAATATTTACGCTGATATTCCTCTTCAATGGCGTCGTGTGCAGGGGCATATCTGTTTGTATTTATTCATTAGTGTGTTGCTAATTAAATATGTGTTTCATTAAACCCGGTTAAAAGAAAAAGAAGTCAAGAAGAATGAACATACCAAAGTACAACACCCCAAGGCTCTGAAAGAGCTTCCACAGCTGAGTTGTTGGAAGTAACGTGGGCAGCAGGAGTGTCAAAAGCATCTCATGTTTTCTGCACCGTACCAAGTTTAAACAAAATGCGTGTGCTAAAGGTAGCAGGTAAAGTTAACATGTATCTGTCTGCTTAGAATATTCATGCCTGGGAATCAAAGCGCTTCAGTGACTTTCCCTCTGGCTGCTCCCCTGGCTGGCTTTTTGCCACATGCATTATTTTCTTAGAAGATTCCTTTACAGAGATGTACAGAGATACATCGCGCGTAAACGAGTATAAAGTGATTGCCCGCTTTGACTATCTTTGCACAGTGAATACTAAGGAACTGTTTGTCTCATCAGAGCCTAGTCAGCATTGCCCTCTGACATCCCACTCTGGCAAACTCTATCCCAATGGATGCGGATGTTCCTGGTGACTGTGCAGCAGTCACTACATGCTTTCTATAGCAAGGCAGCCCTGAAGCACAGCAAATGTGGCAATGGAATGGCTGGTGATAACCTTCACTTTAGGATGGGCACACACTGAAACTCCAGGCACAAACCTGCAAGGGATATTTTATCGGGTTTTGATCCTGTGTCTGCCTGAACTTTCACAAGAAATTCTGTTGAGCTTTGCCACTCAAGCCTATGCCTATTGATCCTGCCATCCCTGCCTCACCAACCTAGTGTGACAGCTGACAGTGCCAAGTTCAGTGAAAAATGAAATCTGCTCTTCAAGTGAGTGAATGTTCCTCCTGAAGCTAAAAACCTTGTTGCCAACACCACCAGAAAAAACCTGTTGAACAGCTCAGATCACATGCATGGGATACTCCTAAAGACAAACTGTTTGGTACCTGACCACATGAACTGGATGGAAAGGAACACATCCTGTGATGGTAACTGCCATCTACACAAAGGCTGGGTAAAGAGTCAGGAAACAAGCATGCAACTGGCACAGCAGCAAACACAGCAAGCTGAAGCTCCAGGAATTATGACATGAACTCAGCGCATCAGAGATTTGCAGGGACATCACAGCAATCTGAAGGTCTTGCAGTAATAGCACATAAAATGAAAGAATATGCATGGGAAATCACCAGTTTATGCAAAACAAAAGGGTAGGAAGATTATTTTTTTCAGAAGGATCATTTATCATGCATTTACTATGACTAATAACAGGGATGGTGATGGTGGACACTGAGAGAATGATCTGGGTGCTAGATGAAGTCAAATGGTACTAGCTACAAAAATGTGCTTGTTGGAAGGAATAAGGATGGCTGCAAGAAAACAGAAATAAAAGATAAGTTTTAATAAAAGGTTGAGGACACAAGGTTAAATCTGTTGCAAAAGATTGTAGAAAGACATTTGTAACAACCTCAGCATATGTGAAGAATGGACTTGGAAGGATACAGTACATGTAATATATACTAGAACACATGGAATGATAAACAGAAGAAAGACCAAGAGTGTGCAGAACAGACAGAGTGAAGAATGGCACAGAACAAAAAGGTTCAGAGATAAACAGAGTTATGGAGCGGATGCCGAACACAAAGTGCAAGAATGTCATTTGGCTCCACTGTCACAGCTGCACTGGCAGATGGAAAAATACAAATAAGACATAAAGCAATGCTCTAAGATCCATAAGGTGCCTGTTCCATGGTTACAATGGTCCTAAATGCACCAGTTTAGCTTGCAAAAAGAATCAGTATTTAATCTCCAAGTATTTAAATACAATATGTTCTGTGAACATATAGACAAACAAATGCTTCTCACACATGAATTTACTCCGGGTAGCCATTTACTTCTGGCTTGCCGTCAAGGATTTGGACAGCAGCAGGATCCTAAAGAAAAATCACAGATGATCACACAAAACAAGGGATGCCTTGGTCTTTATTTGTAGCCAGTTGATCCCTGTAAACAGCAGTTGGCTGAGATGAAAAACCAACAAAAATGAATTCAAATTTAGGCGTATTTAACAACATATGGAGTGTTTTCATTCAACTGGAAGATTAAATTTTTATTATTATTTCATCAAACTTTAACTATCATCTGGAAGAAGCAACTTGTTTTCATTATTTCCTCAGGATATTTAATTCTTTTACAGTAAAATATTAATGTTCAATCATGTACATTTTCCTTCTGCTCCTCATTCGCTCCAGTTTGCGTCCATTTAAATGTTAAAATAACATAATTAACTTCTCCCTCAGTGTTCAAAGGCTATTTTCATGAGGAAATGAAATTTATTTACCACTGCATGTTTATTGTACCTGAATAAACTGAAACAGAAACTCTTCCTCAAAGACCTTATAATCTACTGCTTACAGAAGAAAAAAGGGCAATTTGATGATGGACGATAGGTTAAGTGACACTATCTGGAACTACTGATAAGGGAAAGTTAAGAGACTGCTTAAGACGCTGCAAAATCCTAAAGTCGCTTGAGTGTATTTACTGACTTCAGTGGACCTGATTTTCAAGGCAGAGTTTATGGACGAATTTAGTGAAACCACAGAAGTTACTCAGTAGACAAGAAAGAACGATCGTTCCAGATACGAACTAATTATCTCAGAGACAGTCAAGATAAAGAAATAAAGGTCATTTTAAAAGAGGGATGAATAGATCAAGTGAAATAGCACAACAAAAGGTTGTAAGAATGAGAAGACAATTCTCATTTGATGAACAGTACTGAGGAATCTGACAACAAAAGGAGGAAAGAAAACTGAAATGGAAGTAAGACAATTTCTGCACATCTGCAGGGGTAGTATAAGAGACTCAGATTTGAGGATTATAATTAAGATAATACATAGATTCCAGCATAGGATATGAATAGAATGGAGGAAAGAAAAACAAACCATTATAAATGTCAAAGTTAACATAGCATTTAGAAGATGGATAATAAGGAGTGACTGAATCAACATTATGGACATAAAAGTAGAGGAAGGGGGTGATAAGACCCACTACAAAGATGGCAATATTCAGATAGTAGCCAAATAGTAAACATGATTTCAAAGTGATAGTTCAAGAAACTAGATGACAGGTCAGGAAAAAAGAGTTATTTAGGATTCATCTGAATATGAGTATAGGCTGTGTCACTCACGCATGTCACAGGACTCAGAACAGAGCTACAGGCAGAATAATTTAACTGTAAACACCAGGAATCATTCTCCTATCATTACCATACTAGCAGAAGTCCCCCTATAAACTGACTGTGATGGTCTATCAATTAAACTGTCTACTCAAGAAACTCAAGTAATGGTTTCTTAGATTACTTCTGGATTCTACTTGACTCTGCTACAGATAACCTTAACAGAGAGACACGTATTAATTCCTATATAACTGCTGGTAATGACATAGCCTGCACAACAAATAGTCAATCTAAATTAATATAATGCAGGTTTTACGAGTATTGTAGATATAGAACAGGGCTCTGTAGCATTAATACATAATATATAAATGTAGCATTAGTCTCTGTACAGATACAGAAGTATAAAAACTTTCCCAAAAAATTAAACACAATAATAACACAGCTTAATCCAATTACAACACTGATTAATCTACCACTGCTTAGCCAATCTTCAAAAGCATTTATTTCCCCACAATTCCTTCCTGATTGTTTATCATGCCTGATATAAAATGGAAACAAGAAAATATTTTGATGTCAGTATTCTGAAGAGTATTTAGAATTGTTCTACATAGTTATTTCTAAAAATCAGGGGAGTGTTAAAATAATGTCAGTATTTGTTATTCTTTAGTTATGAGAAGTGAAAACAGAAGTCCAGTGTAGATTTCCCATTCTCCTGCCAAAATACCATATGGATACCCATAATTGAATTCTATATAGAAGTGATGGTATCATCCCATATCTGTTCTGCTGAAAGTACTAACACTGGGCAAACACAAACAGGGCAATTACTAACACTGGTTTCCTTCACCATCAAGCCCCTTTGTTCACTTCCATATGTGAATGAGCAGCCACACTGTAGCACCAGTTCCTGGTCATTACTAGTTTCATTCCAGTGCAGAGTTCCACACCTGCAGCATATTCTGCTGAAATCAGGGAGCATCACAGTGCTTGAACAAACCAAAGGTGGAAAATTTTGCCATTTAGTTAATCCTTAAAACATCCCTTTCCAAAATGCATACTGGAAATCTTGCTAGCATTCGATAACTGAATGGATGAGCTTGGTGCCTCTCAGCACAATCACTCCTATCTTATTCTCTGCCCCATCTCCAAGAATTACCCAGCTACCTTATCTCATACACAGGTAGTAAATCTCTGAACAGTTGGCAGAGGTTTGGCTCCAGTGCTTGCAGCATTCTACACACTGAGATCATGGACTGACCTGGGGACTCTTTACACTACTCTTTAAACCCAAACAAAAACTCTTCCAACATTATCTAGAATGTGTCAATGAACATTTGGATATAAAATCAATACCTAAAGCTTTGAGCCATGGAGATGTTGGTACATAATCATGCCTGGAATCATGTGAGAACATACACACTTCATTCATCTAATTACATAAAAATACTCCTAATGTGAGATGTTAAAACAGTAACATATTTGAATTCTACCTCTGACGAGTATCACGTAATTTATACCTTCATTTCAGCTTTGAGTTAAAATCTCCCTCCTTAGTGCTACATGTATTAAACCAAAATTATTATTTGCTTTCAATCCCTGCTAGTAAAGATGATGTTATTCCACCTATAATAATGAAGATAAGAGCTTCAGAAACTCCTTCATGTGCCAGCATCATCTGTGCGCTAAGATGAAGTGTCCGTATCTACCACTTCAAAAAGCATTCTCCTTGCTATGGATACCCACTGACACGTGCCCTGTGCAAGAGACCTCTCCTCATTTCCCGGAAACCGAGTGTGGTGCTTAGTGAAAAACTGTTCACCACCCATCTTCACTCACAAAAACATATCAAATGGCCGAGTACAAAGAAAAGTGACAACTGCACTAACATGATTTTGGCACCTCCAGTGTTCATAAAGAAATGACAATTTAAAGCTGTCACGCTGCTGAAAAATCCTGAAATTGCTGTTGATGTACCATGTAACCAGTGAACAGGTGCTAGAAATGATTGGAGCATGGTTCATATTAAATAGAGACCTTTGGAAAAGCAAGCTACGTTCTGCCAGGCAAATTTGGAGGGGTTCAGCTGATAAGGCATATTTATGAATGCTGGCAAGCGATGGTGAAAGAACAGGAGGTAGAAAGAAAGAAAAGCCTTGGATGAACACAGTGATATCACAGCAGAAAAAGCAGACTGTTTCTCCACTGAGAGATTATAGCCATACACTGTGCAGGACAGTCAAACCTTTAATAACAACAGTGACACAGCACAGCAAAGAGTGCCCTCTTGAAAAGAAAATCCAGCCGCTGTATTTAATGAAAATCCTATTTTCCTAACGTTACTGGCATCTGAAGGACAATCTAGGTGCTTTGAGACACCCCTCAGCCATTATCTCACAGAAGGTTAAATGGAGTTACCAACTCTTCAGCAACTTCTCTCTTTTCACTAAACTCAACAGCTTAACAGATTCAACTACAGATCCAAAACAAAGATAGCCAAAGGTGTGTAGAAAGCTGTTTCAGACAGCGTGCAAAACAGTGGGAAGCATCTGGCAGGTTTTAATCTAGAACTAAGACAGTCCCTTCCAAAGAAGCCAGACAGCTCAATGCCCCTTTTGTACCTCTCAGTCTCTACAGCTTCTACTCATCGTTTGACCAGTCTGCCTTTGCCAGAGCTACTGCAGTGTTACAGATGGGGGTGTGGAGGGATTTGTGAGGGATGAAAAGAGAAAAGGTATTAACAGTTAGAAATAATAATCAAGCAAGGTCACTGAACTGTCGGAATTGGAGCTTAACTGGCTGATAAACACTTTCCATCCTGTTACCTCCTACACAAAACAAAGTGCTCAGTAATGTGGCATGTCTGCCCTGTACCTGCTTAACCTCTGAAAATCGTGCAGAGCTCTAAAACATACTGCACATGATTTGGGTGCCACAATTGTGCCACTTTGATGTATGGGTTTACATTAGGCAAACAGGACAGAAAAATAGCTACAAGGAAAAGGAAGATGGAAAAATAGCTACAAGGAAAACAAAGATCTTTCCTCATGCTCAGTATATGAAACTGCCTCGGACTCTCAGGCTGCAGAAGCTGTGACATGGCTAGGTGCAACATGTAGTACTCACTAATTTCTATGTACATATGGGTCTGGAAAAGGCAAAACCAAATTCCGCATCTATCTATCAATCACAGCCACAGCCAGATTGTGCTCCACAGGAGATGGGCAAGTATAAATTCAATCTTTATGGTCTGCTGCAATATTTTACTCCTGTAATTATCCTAAACTAGACAATAGCTGCAAAAGCAAAACCCTCCTTTCTGAAGTCCCCTGGCAATGTTTTGCCTTCATGACCTTTTGTTTCAGTTAATTCCAGATTGTGAGTGTCGCATAAACAAGCTATTTTCTAATACAGAATTTCCTACCTTTATTTCAGTGGCTGAACCCTTTATTCTGTACTGTAGGATGGCAGAAGGTAGGGAATGATCTAATACTGTGGCAATGAGAGCGCTGATTGGATCTCATCAATTTTATATTTCAGTCGACTGCCCCTAAATAAATCTGAATTTGCATAACTTCTATTCTTTGAGCCTTTCTTCAATTCAAATAAAACATCAGCATTTAGGAAGCAGAACCAGATCAACAAATACACCCTTGGGAAAGCCAAGTACTTCCAGCTCCTTCTCTATGCCTGAATATTTCCCCATTCAGCCAGCCACAGTAGACAGCATTTTTCCAAGCCTAAAACACATGAGTTTGATTTCAGGAACAACTGTAGAGAATCTAGAGAAGCTTCCAGTGCGATTCAGTTCACAAAATGTATATTCAGAGCTCAACTTAGTAAAGCTCCCACAAACTCAAAGCTTCTGAGTTTGAATCCACCCTTAATGAGAGTGAAGCCTTCAAATATCCCTTTCTATCTTTGAAATGTTGTTCTAGGTTAGCAGAAAACTAATATATAGGGAAGACTCTGGCAGAGTAAAGAATACAAAACACAATGTCAACATACAGTGCCTGAGAAGAACTTTACTAGTGGCTTGTAACTGACATGACAGTCATGGGTGATAAAAGTCTTCTGTCCAACAGCCAGACACCAGGTTCAGGGCTCTATAGAAATAGCATCTGTTTTTCACTGTCAAGCCACCAGCAAGTATAGCATGAAGCATGTTTCTTGTTTCACCTAATGATGACACAAACTATTGCAATGACTCATGCAGGAAAGGCAGGAAAACAAGGATCTGTTTATATATATATATATATTTATGTGTATATATCTGTTATATATATAAAGTGGGTTTATCCCCACCACTAAACGTATTATTGAGATAAAGACAAAACAGATATTCAAATGGCAAACAGAATACAAGGGAACCCAATGACCTTAGCAGAATCATCCCTGCCTCCCGACAGAGGCTCTCCTACTAATTATACGGGTATTTCACTAATGTGCCAAGAGAGATGACTGTGGAGAACCCAATCACTCTGTTGTTTCTGCTTCTCAAATCTTTCAAAGGTCAAAATGAGAAGGGGAGTAATCTAAAATGTCCTGCTTTTACCCCTCTGTCCCCAGTGATATTTTGCCACCACGTGCTGAACTAAGCAGCTTGCCACAGAATGTACTTGGCCATGTCTCCACAGAAGGGAGTATACAAAAAAGCACTTAACATTGACCTATTTGTGTTCCCATTTTAATCAACTTGAAAACACAGGCTGGTCAAAAATGAATGCATCCAAAAGCCCTACCTGCATGCATTAGCGTTACAAAAAGTTAGGTGTGAGTAAGTAAAACCAATAATCTACAATGCCCTCTTAAAGCTCCATTTTCCTACAACCGGTGAAATGAGCGCCTTTGGTTCTCACATTCTCTAGTGTTAAGAGAGGGATTAGACTTAGACAACAGAGAAGGACAAATATAGAGGAAGAAGACACCTGAGGAAACATCACATGTTAAAAGAGGTGCAGTAAAGCACATAGGTGCGTGCTGCAAAGCAGATGGCAAGCCTATGCTAGAATGACTGCCCTTAAACTGAGCGAGGTGCACTGTGGTATCTCAAGATACAAACGCATACCCTTTAATAGAACTGCTCTTACATTTTAAAGATAAATCCCAGCTTGAGTAGCAACAGTTTCATTGCTTAAGTATGACCTGTTCTTTTCAAATGAGGCTTTGAACTTTCTTTGACACAAGACTCCCTTCACTCTCTTTCTACTTCATAAGTCACAGGGTGCAGATTTGGTTTCCTGCTGAATTCACACTTTTTGTTTGCTTATATATTTCAAGATCTCAATCAATCATGTTGTCAAAACAGTCTTTTTGTATCATCTACCTACCACCACTTGTCATTAGAGATGTTTAAAAAGCTCCACTGCTGTAGAGTCTGATTTACACTCTGACATCTCCCACACTGAGCTTATTATAGCTGTGTATAAACTGCCCTTTCACAAGCTTTAATTAGCAAATAACAAATGGTTCAGGAGCATGCTGTTAGGCAGTTCATTCTTTCTAAATTCAGTATTACCACTGTACGCTACTGATCGCAATGTCAGGCTATGCAACAATCATGTTGATTTCTGAATTCTTACTTTAACATTTAAATCTCTTCATGACCTTTTCCCTTCTCCTTCTCCTCCTTCTCCTCTGCTCAATTTTACAGTTTTCAGAATTGTTCTAGATGCAATATTTCCTGAGCTGAAACAGGAATAAGCTAAAAATAACCACTGCACCATCAGAAAACGTTTGTTTTATTAAAGGCCCACTGGAGAGGTGACTTTCTTGGTTACACACACTAGTGTCTGCATTCTAATATACCACCACAGCCTTGCAATTTCACTGAGGACTTTAATAAAAAGTCTGAGATGAATTATATTGTTCAGTGGCTTGGAGTCACAAATTCCAGAAAGGGTTATATAGTTCAATTAACTAGTCACCATATTGCCAGAGCTTATTTTATACAGGAAAATTAACACCGGAGAAATGCATCTATAGCAGCTGCTGCAGACCACAGTATTATGTCAAACAAGGTCTGAAGAGATAATCATGTAGATACCATAATAAACGGAGGAGGAAGTTCTGAAGGTCAAACGTGAATGCGAGCTTTTGGATGCACATCTATGCATCTTTTGTTTGCAAAACTTTGTTCTTCGTGGCTGCAAATGCAATAGTTTATTTAGAGAAAAAGATGATTCGAACCTCACTGATACAAACAGTTCTACCCTACCTATTTCTTTGAACTTCACAAAAGAATGAGCTTTAGTATTTATGAGGAATAGTCACAGCCTAGTCCACCTGCAATCAGTCACTGCTGGTTTGCAGCAGAATAAAGACCCCTGAACAGATCCATCACTACAACTGCCTAACGAGAATTCTATTCTAAAATCTTGTTTGCAGTGCCCAACACTGACTGCAGCGCCAAAAGGTTTGAATGGCCTCAAGGTATTTCTCCAAGTTGCTCAGCTGCTATTTCTCATATGAGAACTGGTTACTACTGGGGTATGTATTCCCTCTTCAGTACCAGATCAGTCTACTTCAAGTCACTGTGACGATTGTTTTGGTACTAAAACAGCAGAGAAATGCATACATGGTGCAAATGCCTTTTCTTTGGTACTTTGCAACCACTATTTATATCTCATATGTAAGAGGCTTCTGCACAGCTTGATGCCCAACTGGCCCTGCTCTCCCATTGGCATTGGCTCTCCAATGGCATTCTGCTGCCACAGGCACTTTTGGAAGGACAACTAGAGAAAGCATTAGCAGTTTTAACATTTTGAGTAGTCTTTCAGTCAAGCTTAGACTCGGCAAAGACAGAAGAATCAGCATGCATGTTATTCATGAAGAGCTCAGCAGCAAGCAGCACAAATGGCAGTGAGTGGTATTTAGGATTTCATGTTGTCTTTCATACCCTAGGAGCAAAAGTGTATGCATTGTACACTGATAACCTGAACATGCTGACACAGCAACTTGCTTTGTCAATGCCTGACAAAATAGAATACTCCCCCATCTGATTGCTGACACCATCTTCCTCCATGAAGACATGTCTTGAGGTCTGTTCATAAAGCCTAACATCTGTCTCTATAATGGGCATTGTGCCGAGTTTCTTTCTGTGATTTTCATACAGTAAAGAATACATACATGAAATACTAATACAATACTTCATTAAACCCACCATGCGGCACTTTCCTCTATAATACACAAATGTGCATTTGTTTGACATGTGAAGACAGATGCATCATTACGGAAGCAGTGTACTGGAGTGCACTGTTGATCAAACTAAGCCTAACCTGTTGAAAATTGTGTTTCTGCTTTGTTGGCCCCAATCATTCATCAAACTTGCACAGGAATGCAGGGAACATCTTTCTTCAGCGAACAGAATACAAAGCATGTTTTAAAAACTGGTCTATTTTGTTTTAATGAAATGCTTGGCTTTGAGTACACAGACTGATACACACTGTCAAAACGTGTTAGATCCCTAGATAACTGCATAACACCAGAGTATTATCTGACACATTTCTGAAGCCTAATTTTACTTATTTTTATCTATTATTTTATTGACAGTTGGCGCCCGACTTTGTTTTTATTTATTCACATTTGTTACTTTCAAAGTTGAGTCCTGGCATTTCATCTGTACCCACTGTGTACTTTTGGCGTGCTCAAAGGGCAACGCTTGGAACTGCTATGTGTAAAATCTGTACTGGCCCATGAATCCCGCAGGACGTGGATCTAAAATGGTGTAACAGAGTTAAGTTGAGAGAGGGCCAGGTTCAACTGTGCGCTGAATGACTTCCAAAGGATGGTAATTTTCCACTTCCCAGGAATGTCTTCATTTTGCAGATATAAAGAACTAATTTCCATTTCTTCTAGAGCTGACTCAAACTCTCATTTACTTATAAGGCCTTCTTTAAATCCTGTTTTTGTCAAGGTCATTTTGAGATACAATGTGTTATATCACTTTTCTATATAAGAGTGAATCTCAAGGGTAAATTATTCTATATCAAAACAAGAAGCAATGAAACAGAATAGAAATTGTTTCCGAAGTTCCAAGGAATAAAAATAATAATGGAATTTTAAATTCCTAATAAATAACTGATTAGTTACCACTCTTTATAACCTCTCTACTCCGCAGGATCTTCTGCCAGATTGAGTTTCCCAAGGCAAAAATACAGCCCTAGTTTATAAATAATTTCCTGCATGCACAGAAACACCTATATAGAAGTCACAGGCAATAAACCATCTCACAGAAGTCTGGAATACTCTTCCCTTCATATCACTGGAGTTTTTTTACCCTGGTCTGTTTTGGCAGACAGACTCTGCATCCATTTTGTGAGGATCTTGCTTATTCCTCATTACAGTGCATATGCTGTTTTAGCAGGGAGATTTATTACACTAGCAACAGTACTTTACGAAGTCCAAGAGGTAAAAATCTGGTATTGTTTGGAAGGATCCATCTGGATCAGTTTAAAGGGTCATAAATGGCCAAATCCTGTAAAATCCGTTATGTTTGGACTACTATATGAAATCCAAGGCAAGACTAACAAACTCAAAGGGGACTCTCTTAGCGTTCAGTTACCCATGATAGTTTGGACACACAATTTAACCTGAAGAAGCCTCACTTGTTATTTTTTGTATTATTCTCTATGAGATTATTCCAGTAATTTTGGACTGAAAAATCCCTATTTTAATATGTAAACAAATGGAAGAATTCAAATAAAAGTTTCCATTTTATTTCATTCTAATATTCAGCTGCTTCTTCATATTCAGAATTCATCCTCAGCTCCTCAAAATCCCTTTGTTATAGGTGAACAATGATAGCCTGACAACGCAGATATTCCTGCCATATATTACAACAATAGCACATTTTTCCGGCGAATGTATATCTGAAAAGTCCTAAATGAAGTTTCTCTGTGTTAGGAAGGTACAGAGATTGAACCGTACATCAGCTGTACATCTGTTCCTCCCAAATGCATAACAAAGGCTCTGGATACATAATGTACAGCAGCTGTCACAGATGCATTGCCTGCACAGAATACCTCAGACAGATATTTGCACTAGTATTGACTATAGGAGATGTGCTGTTTATTGGGAAATTTATCCAAGTAAGTAGCTTTTGTAAGTAAAGAACTTCCTGTCTTTCAGTATATGTGAGGTAGAGAACAGATGCACAAACCCATTCCTTCTGCAGGTGCTTTTAACGCTATCAAAAATTCCTTCCAGGAATTCAATTTTCCGAAAGGCAGTAAAAGCATAGTGAGGCGTAGAATTCAAGGTAGCATGAAAGCACCAAAAAAGTCTCTGAAAACACTGAAAATGTAATGGATTCAAATAAAAAGAGAGAAAGAAGCAGGGATATTATTTTCCTGTGATCTTTGTTTTCTTCCCTCATTTTTACACTCTGCTGCGCAGTCTCAAGCACAAGTACATATAGTCCTAATTAGAGTTGGAAACCTTCAGGAGGAGGAAGAGCTGTGCCAAGCAACACCACAAAGCTTCAAATCTGTATGGCTAAATATCTCCATAAAGCTGTAGCTAGCTTTTGCAGGGGGATGTGAGCTCACAGGGTGTGAGCTGAGGAAAAACCACAGAGCACTGACATTAAGCTGTAGTTAATAAGATCTGCTGGGAGGTATTTGCTGCAAAGGAACAGGTAGACAGGCTCTTTCTGATTCCAATACGTTCTATGCTGACATTATGAGCTCTTTCCCAGAAAAAGCACAGGAATCTTGCTGGGTCATGTAAGGAGATCACTTACTAGCTAAATGGTAGCAGAAGGGCTGATGGCTGTAAGGATCAGGACCAAAGTCCTAAATGAGTGACAAATAAGCAGTGAGAATCAGTAGAAGGTACTAAAACGCCAGGATGCTGAAAACTAGATGGATTAGAGAACCCATCGGTTTTGATAAATAGCTCTCTGGAAATAAAGCTGTAATACCTTATTGGATGAAGCACTGGTTGCTCTTCAGCTGAACAAACAGATCAAGTACCTGTCCAGGCAAATATCTGTTCGTCAACATTAAAGAGAGAGCTGCAACTCTGTCTCTCCTCTCTGTCAGTTTGCTTTTGGATCCAGTTTGACTTCTGCTGTACTTGTGGGGATTGAAAAAGGACACACCAGAACTGGACGGGCCATTTAACGGTGCGTGTACGCTTGATTCAAAACTAGACTACTGGCAGGAGTCACTCCTGATGCTTTTATACCTTGCACAAGGAACGCTGTCCTGATATCATTGATTAGGCAAATATGCTAGTTTATTAAATAATAGAAATGAAGAGAAGGGTTCACTACTTCTGTGAGTTAGCACTTGCAAGCTATTTATTCTTACAAAATGACACATTTCTAAAGCTTTTACACCTAACTCAACTCTGCTATTTTTGCTTGGGGCTTCTATGATACCCTAGCTACAGTAGGTAAGATTTATTAGAGCACACAATATTTTACGTCACACCTTTTATCCTGAATTAGTTTAAAATCTTAAATTAAATTCTACTTTGGACAAAAGTAATTTATTACACCTCTGTAGTACAGTGCTACTCTATGGTGGGGTGAACTCACCATTATTTCAAAGACCACAGCACACACTAGGGTTGCAAAAGAAATAATCCTGAAGTGGCTGTTAACCTAAATGCAGATTAGGATCAACAGCAAGCCATTTGGGTACGTAGTTTCCTTTCAGGATTGACTAAGTCCAAAATCGTTTCTCCCAGGCTGCTGAATGCAAGTCAGTGGGGGGCTTTTTGCTTATTTGTCTTTTATAAGAAGAAAGACTTTTGCCTACCTGAGCTAGACCCAGAACTGTCAACTGCTCCACAAACACCAGTGACATGTCCAGATCCTGAGAAATCTCTGAAATTAATATCTGAAACCATCTGGCCAAGAAATACACACTGAAGCCTGACAAAAGCCAAGTGGCAGGAGACACAGGTATAATTAATTCAATTTTAATACACACAAGGAGGCAATACTAAGGCATGACAAGGAAAAACCAAGAATTTACTTTCTCTGTTCCAAACTTTCTGCCACTCTGTAAGAATAAATGCGGCTACTGCTGCCTGAAAATGCTTTCAGCAAAAGCCCTAACGTTCCAAATGAGCCTGCAAATCTCATTTCTGTATGCTTTTTAAGTTGTTTAGTTCTGAATCAGCAGTCTAAAAGTGTGTTTAAACACTGCAGGTAACCATTTCCCATGGAACAAATAGGGAGGAAATCAGGTTATAGCGAGGGCACCCAGCAGGACTCTCCTACTGTCTACTTGGTGTCAATGTAAACTGATTCCTTTAAGAAAGACACTCAGGGAAAAGTGAACAGATTGGGAGAAACATGTTCTGCATGCAAGAAAGAGCAAAGAGATGGAATACTGGATACTATGAGGTAATTATGCACAGGGAAAAAAAGAAGAACCAGGCAGGATAGCAACAGAATAACAATATTTCAGGGGACGGGAGCAGTACAAACTAGGCTGACTTGCCGCAGCACAAGGCAGATAATGGATGAACATCCTCTCTTTCACGTCTCTGCTCACTTACTAATTCTTTCATGCAAAATAACTGCCACATGGCAAGTTTCTGACGCTTGCTTTATCATTGTTCGGGTTACTAAAATTACTGGTTTTGACAAGCATTCAGTTGTGAACTAGATAAGAAATGTACTACAGAGAACTATAAATATTTATGCATTAGAATAAAAAAAAACCCAAACAAAAACAACTCTTTCAGACTGACCAAAAAATTGATTAGGACAGCTGAAACACTGAGAAAGGTTTGCAGTAATAAGCACAGAAAACCACCTAGAAAGATGCTAAGTAGGCACGAATCTGAAATGTAGGTAGCCCAATACCTCTCTGCATGTGCCCTTCCCTGAGCTATATGGTGACTATAAGGAACAATATCTCCCCAGGTACAATCTCCTAATACATTGTGTCACACACTACCAAAAAAGTGAGAGCAGTCAAAGGAGAATGCAGTTGGAAACGTGCTTCGCTGATACAACATCATGCCGTTTAAATAGGGCTCAAGCAGTTCCAACAATGGTCTAGCAGAACAGAACACATTGAGACTATCAAAAAGCAGGATGACTTTAGTGATTAATAAGAAATGCTGTTACTTCTGACACAAAGTTGTGTTTTTCCACTGGTCTGTACTATAGACTCATTAAAGGAGCTACAAAAATGATGCATGGCCAACAGAAATGACCCACCAGAAACCCTCCTGGGGCAAACCAGCTTCTTTAGATACATGGCAACAGCAGGTGGAGAAGAGGGCTCTGCACACACAAGGACCAGGTCTAGAATGCTACCATGATCTCACTCTACAAGTGAACTGAGCACAGCCTAAAGGTAAAGGAATATAAACCAATGGTTCTCCAATTTCAAACGCACTTGATTATTGTGGGCTTGAAATTTCGGTACATCATAATGCATAACGCTTGATGCATTTCTTTTTCAGCAGAGATATTATAATTAAAAAAGAGAGGCTGAAAATCTCTATTGAGGAAAATGTAGTAAAAATGGAGCAGGGAAACAAGCTACTGACAAACAGAAAAGGGGATATATGTATATATACACACACATATATTTATATATATAGATCTCAAGCACAAAGCACTGCGTGTACGAAGAACTAACCTGGGCCAACTGAGGACTGAGAGCATCTTCTTTTTTTCCTTTTCTGCATATAGACAAGAAAAAGTTAAAAAAACCCAAAACCAAACAACCCAACACCAAAACCTCCACTTTTAAAATAATTCATCCTTGAAACATACATAAAGCTTCTGTGATAGGCAAAAATCTACTCAAAGAAGTTCTTGAACCTGAAAATGGATGACCTCTCCTGGTCCATTTTAAATAATCAATAAGCCTAGGGCAAGATCTGAGCTTTTGTTTATCTTATTTCTCAATCTGCTGCTTCCCTTATAAAACCTCTATAAAGAGAGCAGCAGCACAAAACCAAACACCGGGTTGAGCACTGTTCTGCAATACGTGGCATATCATGAAAATAAAACCTAATTTTAGCCTGTGACAGAGTGAAAGCTGTGATTTTGCTTTAGTTTAAAGCTTTTGTTTTAGGAAAAAGGAAGAGGACCATGGCACAAGTCATTACTAGAGAGATTCTCTCACCTACTGCACAAATTCAAGTTACCTCAAGAGCATGAGGACAAGGTCAAATGGAAAGGGAACACAGGAGAGAGTCACCAAGGAATGGCAGCTGTGCAAATACCACAGGAACTTTAGGTTCCCATTAAGTCACACTAATAACACAGGGCAGATACACTGCTGCAACTACAGAACGTGAAAGGTAAGGGGTGAGTACAGTAAGCACTGGTAGCCTTGATATTACAGAAATCATAGATTTCAAAACTGGAAAGGTTTCAGACCTGATGAAGTCAGAGTAAACGGGAACTCTCTGCATGGCTGCGAAACTAGTCAACAAAATTAAGGAGCAAAAAAAACGCTCTGGAACGGCTAGTAATTACAGAAGCGTACAAATGACAAGTGTGATACTCAATCACAAAAACCAGCAACAGAAGCCCTGATATTGTAATTGCAGGAAAAGATAATCATGTCTATAATAAAGTAACAAAGAAAATTGTGGTAACCAGGAGATCAGAAAGGACTCTGTGAAGGGCAATACAAAAGAGGGAATAATAGAGAATAATTTCAGACAGCAAAATGAGGAAGCTGGGCAGAAAGAATGATAAGGGAGGAAGAGGGATTTTATATCAGGCTTGATGGAGCTTTTTCTTTGTTTTAAAGACCAAGCTTATTAGACACTGAATAGTCATCTAGAACAAAGGTTAAGCATCAGCTGTTAAGACAGAACAGAGCACTCAAGGTGAACCTGTCATGGGTTTGCAAGTTGCGATAAAAGGTAAAAGGAAGATGACGGAAGACAGGCTTAAAATGTTAGGGATGGAAATAGAAAATGAAGTAAAAATTTCTCCTCTGTTTTGTCACTGTTGGGAACAAGTGGTACCATATCACTCAGGGAGCATACCTTCTTGATGCACTTTTAACAAGAACATGACATGGTGCAACAGCTTACTGCTAATAGAAGTATTTTCAAGTACATGCAATAATCAGAATAACATACACAGAAGTCAGAAGGATCTTCTCTTGTGAAATGCAGTTGGTTCACTTCCCTGTTTATTATGACATGATTCCTGCAACTGTGCTTTCAACCAAAAATAATCACGTTTATGCAGATCAGGACCTATATACCTCATCTCCAAAACAGAAGGGGAAATAGATCCTACACAGAGAATAGTTCTGGCTAGTGCTCCATTCCATTCATTATAATCCTTTATTCTGTTACCATTTGCACCAGTAAATTATTACTCTTCTAAACCAGAAGAATTTGACATCATTTTTGAGCTGTATCATAAGAATTAGTTGGAACAATTTCAGTGGATACTCAGTACTGTTTAAATGCTAGGAACAAACACAGGTTCAAACAGCTCTCTGCTTTGCGTGATCACTCAAACAATTCCCCCCAGTCACAGATCATGCTTCTGGGCAGTGTCACTCTGTAAAGGGCACCTGCCTTAACTTCTACAACCATGTTGCACGAACTGCTTCAGGCTGTACGTGGGCTTTCTCCCGATGTCCAGAGGAAGAATGCCTGATGGCTGCTTTTTACATCTCGCTCTCAAAAGAATGGTGTTTGGCGGATGTCTACTCTATGTATTTATTAGGAATGTCTGCACTTCTAAAACCTGACAGAGATTTTCAAAGATTCATATGAAAATAAATAAAAGTTCCAGCCAGCAAGTTCAGAGAGTTTGCCTATATGCTTTAAAAATGTTTTAACACGTCTTCTAAAGCAGATTGGTTTACTCAACCTAACAGAAATATATGTGTACACAACTCGGTTTATCTGAACACCTACTGGCCATTGAAATGCAACTTGTCTTTATTTTGAGCCTAAATAGACTTCGGTTGTTCTAACCTTGGCATGTTGCAATGGGATACATTTCTGGTGCAAGAATTACAGACACTTAATTTCTCACTAAATACACATACTTTGCTATCTTTTTTCCTATATAATGAGAATAATTTTATTTATTTATTTTTTTAAAACTAACAGCTACATTTTCTAGTATCATAGAAGAATCCAAGCTAAAAGGGATTTCAGGAGGTGGCTAATCCAAACTCCAATTCAAAGGAGGGCTGGCTATGAGATTAGTCCCTATTACTCAGCACTTAAACCTAACTAAAGCCTCTCAGGATGGAGAGCACACAGCTCTGAGCAGCCTGTTTCTATGTTTGACTGCCCCAACAGTAAAAGAGCTGCTCTGCCAGTTGTTCCTCATCTTCCCAACATGCACCATTGTGAAGACATTCAGAAGTGCTGGAAGGCTCCTATCAGGTTCCCTCTAGACCTTCCCTTCTCCAGGCTAAACAAACCCACTGCTCTCAGTCTCTTGGCATCGAGCATGTGCTCCTTCCCCTTGACCAGCGTGGCAACCTTCTGCTGAGCCCACTCAGGTTGTTCAATGTCTGTCTTGACCTGAGTGTCTGTAGGGGCAGGGATCAAAACTGGATGCAGTAATCTAGACCTGGTCTACCAACATCTGAGTAAAAGCTGGATAACTGATTTCTCTAATGCACTGGCTGTGCTCCTGTTCCTACAGCCAGGTAGCTGCTGGCCTCCTTTGCTGCAAGGCTGTGCTGCCGACAGCTGATCTTCATCCTAGCACCCAGCTTGTACCACTACAGGCTTTTGCATCCATCCTTGGTGGGTTTCATAAGGTTGCTTCTGTCTGCCTCTCCTTCCAGCCTGTCTAGGTCCCTCTGAAAGGCAGCATGCACTGACCACTCCCCAGAAATTCCTGACATGCAAAACTTGATGAGGAGTAGGTCTCATAAAGCTACAGAAGGTTAAATTGCCTATTGGATGGAACAAATAAAACTGCCACCTCAAATGGGTGATTCCACATACGGAATTTGATCTGAATCACTGATAACTTATTTCACCTGCACAAATATAATGAAGATGAGAAGAAAGACTCTCAAGTAGAAAACTATGATAAAATTCTGCCCCTAAAATTGAGGGACAGATCCTGAGCCCAACAGCTCACTCCTCTGCTGATAGTGCTTCAGTTTAATCCAGTGTATTGCACACATGTAGAACTAAAGTAATGCAGTGGGAGAATCAGACTGATAATATCTGTAAGTGGGCAAAAACATCCTACATGGAGTAAAAGCAAGTGCGAATGGAAAGCTAGAGAGACCAGAGTTGACTATTTTCCTATGTAAGCATTAGAAAATAGCACGACTATAAAACACAAAGCATACACATCTGATGTGTGATTCTCCAAGTGCATTATTTCTGGAACAACAAATTTGGTGAACCCTGGAGTATGACTAGATAAATAAAATATCAAACTGCAAAGCCAGTTAAGTGACAGGCAAACTAAAGCACAACAGAACAGGGACACTGCTTTGGTTCAAAGTTCTATGTCTGCAGCAAGAATTATATAAATAAATTGGCAGGCAAGCACAGCCAATTCATATAGAAGATGACAACAAAACCAGCAAAGAGTTATGAAGTAGTGAGTTGTTATTACAGCTCTCCGAGACATTTTTTGACCTTCTTGAAACTATTTATATTAGGAAAAACTCAGATACAAACACTGGAACACTGACCACACATAACTATTAGGTTGTGCTATCTTTGAAGACTCTAGACTATGGCTACAGTCACTGGTCCCACTGATTTAAAGCCTTGTTAGCCAGTTTGTGGTTCCATGGATTATGTCTGACCTGCCAGGACAGCTTTCTGGCCCACTGCCATTTACTTTCCTAAAGACTTCAAAAAGGCAGACAGCAATTTAGTCTGGTGGCTCACAGGTTGCTCCCAACAACCCTCTTTCTTACAGGTATGGTCAGAAGAGGGAGTCATGACAGGACCTCTTGTACGTTGATTAGCAGATGAGCCAATCTCAAGGTAGGAACCATTACACTGCTGTTACACTTGAGGAAAGAGCCATTGCAGAAGATCCTGGAGTGGTTCTGTACCAAGGTATTAAACCTGCTTTTGCAAGACTAGAAGACCTAGCAGGACCGGTGAAAGGGATGTCAGGCATCTGAACAGGCTGTGCAGAGACAGGCTGAGTCCATCCCTGGAGGGATCTAACAGATGTGTAGATGTGGCACTTAGGGACATGGCTTAGTGGTGGGCTTGGCAGTGCTGGGTTAATGGTTGGGCTTGATCTTAAAGGTGTTTTCCAGCCTAAATGATTCTACTCATTGTATAAACAGGTAATGTCATGGTTGTTGGCTGAGAGAAAATTTAGAAGAAAGAGAGAGAAGCAAAAAGAAAGAAGTAGGATGCCCCAGCATTTGCGAGACCAAAGATGACACAAAAGTAAAAGTGCTGCTTAAAGCGTCTGGAGAAGCTTTCTACAGGAAGGACCTGACACAAAAATGACCAAATCAGGAGGTTTAAGAATGCCCTGGCTCAAAAGAATCCCACCCTCAATGGAGACAGTGATACTGCATTTATTCCCAATCCAAATTGTGTAAACTGAAACCATCTTCATTAAAAGTGGCTTAACCTACGAGGTATAATCTTATGCAGTAATAAAGTAGGAATTTACTCACAGTCAATTATCCTGCATCAGCTGGGGGCAAGCAGTGGGAGGAGTTGTGTGAAATTCCCAGCTGAGTGTCAGTAATTTCTTAAATAGCTGAAACTCATTTGCTTGTTATAGTCCAAACATCATTTAATTATCCTGACAGTAAAGAACATGCGGCAGTTACTGACCAAAATCTCCAATTTAATTCTCTGCAGTCCACATACATCAGGTATAAACCAACAGTGAATATGACTTCTGAAAGACACTACACACGCCACTCTCTGCCCAGGATCCTAACGATTTTTGAGAGCTTCTGTGAGGAATGACTTGAATGAGAGTATAAGGAATTTGGTACCTTGAAGAAACAAGCCTACTTTAAAAGGTAAACCCTGTGTGCATTGCATATGCAGAACTCCCCCAGATATGTTTCAAACGAGCCCTGCTGTCACTGCACTCACACTGCTCTATCCACAGCGAGCAAAAAAAGAAATGTAAACATGAAAGCTCTTTGGAAAGTGTCCTTCCTTAGAGAGGTTTTTTCCTCCTCATATTTCAGCTTCTTGTTCCATTTCCACTAAACCTTGGGTTTTGTCTTCTTTGCCGAAAGAACTTGAAGTCTGATTGCTTCAAAGAATGCCCATAATCACATACCGCTTTCCACAATATCTTATAGGAAAGCCCTAGCGTATGGACCTGCATTACCTTTCCCAACATTTTTAGGTCAGAATAGCATGAAGCTGCTGTTTCTCAGGCCACAGAGGTTAGCTCTTTTGTGAGGCTGTATGAAGCAGCTAGTAAAAAGTAACTATTATCTGAATCTAAATATACAAAATAATCCTAAGTGGCTAGCATTTTACTGATAGCCTGTGAGACATGGTTGTGTAATTCACTGAACCCAATGAAACAGCCATATAACACATAACATATAACACATAACATACAACATATAACATGAGCTGGAACTGTGTGAACAATTCTATTCAGAGCCCTAGGTCCCAAAACCGTATGAAAATTGCAAGAACAGTGGAGGAGAAAACAAAAAACCCCAACAACGAAAGCCTCTCCCCCAGACAAATAAGGAGTTGGATTGAAAATCCAGCTTGCAATAATTCAGCTCCACCCAACTGAAGTGAGCTCCTCTCTTCCCTTCAGATGCTTACATGTGAATTTACCAAGGTCTCTTTCCTACAAATTACACATGAAGCCCCAGACAGAACAGTTTGAAGTCACAGAAAGTAACGTTTCTTTGTGCGCTGCACATCAGTGTGAATCTGTGAGATCAAGATGACAAAATGCAGTAAAGATACAGCAGCATACATGGGGAGATCTAATCCTATAATCCCTCCAGAGACTCCAGAATACAGACATTATTTACACTGATTTGTTATGAAAAATAACTCGAGTTTTGCTCACAGTGGTGATTCTTTTCTTTTGTCAGCAAGCAAAGCATAAGCATTTACTGAAAGCTGAGTAAAACTTCCTTAACAATTAGAGTCATTAGTACCTTGTGAGAGCCAAATCAGACATAAAACAAGCAGGCGGAACTTACACCAAGGATTGTGATGAAGTTTCACATCAAGACACGGTGCCTCAGTCATGAAGAAGGTGAGCTACAAGAATCTTGTACGTACTTACTGTTGTTGGCCCCTGGCTAAGTGAGAAGTTGCCACAAACCATCCAATTTATGCTGGTTCTGCTTGAACCTGTGTAAACACAAACTGAGGCACAAGCACAGGCAGATCTGACCTTCACTAACATCAAATTCAGAACAGGGTGAGAGGCTGCCCAGGCCACCCCTGTTCCTGTTTGGGTCCAGGGCCCTGCAGGACAACCAAAGATCCAAGCACAGACTTTAGCCTTGGAAGCTTGGCTGCTTTTTCCAGCTGTGTCACCAGTCTAATAGAAGATACTACCTCTTCTTCAACATTCTGCTTTCCTTATACCCTTCAATACTAACTACACCAATATTACTCTTGTCAGGCAACAACCAAAGCACACAGTATATCCCATGCCACTTTCTTCCCCATCACTGCGTGTCTGAGGAACAGCTGGCTAGCTGGGCCTGTGGAGGACGTCTCGCACCTAAAGAATCCTCTCAGCATCTTACACAGCTACAACTGTCACCGCAGAGGCAGCTGTTAGGAAATGCAAATCAGGTTGCAAGAGGTTGCAAGATCCTCCTATCTAATCTTAGCTACACATCACTTACAACTCTACTACAAAATACCAAATCAAAGCAAGATGCATGCTTTGCAAACCTTTTACAGCAGGCAGGTAGGCATCAATTATACTAAGCCATCATTTACATCCAATTCTTTCTGTCAGCCAGGTTTGCATTACTGTTGATTCTGGTTCTGAAGCAGTAATTTTAAAGAGCGTTCAAAGGTAGGTAGCAAGCACTGTTACCCAGGTATTTAACGTGTTACTAGATTGCCAGATCACAGTATGGGCAGACAGGAAGCAAGCTGAAAGATGGTGAGTAGAGGTCTGCATAATCCAGGAATCTCTCTTTCTGCACTTTGATGTGACACATCTATAAGGCTTTGCTGTACCCACCCCTTCAGAACACTCTTGACTAACCGATGTCCTCGGGGGTTGTGCCCAGCACAGAACACAACAGCACCATCACCACTCAACACCACTTCCATCACTGACTTTAGACTCCAAATGCTCTTTACTTCCCAACAAAGTTAGAACAGCAACCACAAAAATGGTGTAACAACCGACTTAAACATCTCAATCTCAACTTTTCCAATTTAGAAACATTCAGAACCGGAGTTGCCTCTGTGTGCTCTCAGTATGCGCCAATTCCACTTTCAAGTAAAATCCATGATATTGACTATTCTTCGGGACAAAGACCATCAGTCTTTCATCCTAATCTCAAAGCACTCCTGCAGTGCGCAATAAGGTCTTGGTGTAGCTCACTCCGGCATGAAAACCTGACCACAAAAATCACAGCAGAGTCCTGATTACCTTCCTCTTACTAGAGGGAGATTTTAAATAAAGTATTTAATTTGTGACATTTCTGAGTGAAAGGTGAACAATGGAACATACTGAGCACAATCATTAGCTCATATTGCGCGTACGGTTATTCCCCCATATTAACACAGTCGTGACTCTTTGAGAAAGCAAATTGTTAAGCTCATACATGTGAAGATGCACAGGAAATATTTTAAACTCAATTTCCATGAGCTCATCTGGATTATCTGCGTTGATCAAATATTATTCAAGTTACACTCATCTTATTGGCAACAGAAACAATGCCACGTGACTTATTATTTTAGATTTCTGCATCTAATCAGTGCAGCTGGAAAAGTGAATATTGAATTAACAATTGATCATTAATTCATGACAAATGGTACTGACTAAATCCACAGAGAAAACAACTGTGAACACTCAGTCTTCTGGCAAGTGAATACTCACTCTTTTATCCAGCTCTTAGGGCCAAAATCTGCCTCATAAATTTCAGACTATACATTCAGCTCTAAGTTGCAGATTGATTTTCAGTGGGAGGGTCTGAGAAACTGTTTTGTAGGTTCCAGCACACAGCTCTCAAAGGTCTTTTAAATGTGGAGTACCTTATGTTACACACGGGAACAGGATTTCTTTTCAGTTCACTTAATTCCATCGACTTTGATTAACATTTTAGGATATTGCCCTTGCTGCTGGACATGAGCTAAGCTGTCCTCCTGCTGCTGTGATGCCCGAGATGGCAGCCACCTCTAAACACGCAGTCCTGCCCTTCAACAGTCATTAGTTTGCCTTCAATTTGCAAGTTTAAATTAAATTGCAATTTAAAATGCTTATGTTAGTTGAAATTATTTATTAAAATACATTCAAAAACAAACAGTAAAGAAATGAGAGGGGGCAGCCACCTCCACCCAAACCTCAGCAACAGGGAGCTTGGGGCTGACACAGAGCACTACGCTCTTCAGCCAGAAAAGAAGTTGGGAAAGAACATTGACATGAACCTTTAATGCTATAGCTATGACCCTCATTTTGGTATAAGATGTCCTTTTTCTAGTTAGGTCACATTTATTGCTGATGAAAAGCATCCTCATGGGAAATTATACACAAGACTAGCAGCAAAGCTGCACCGATACATCTGTATTGGTAAATCACTTCATTTAGACAAGCAGTACATTTTTTTTTTCTCCATATATATAATTCTGCTAAAATCAATGTATTATCAAATTCACTTCAGGAGAGAGGTAAGTAGACTAATTGGCAATTGAAGAGACTATCTAAGCTAAAACACTACAAGCATGGTGCACTTTGCCAAAAGGAGGTGTCTAGGGAACTCTTCCTCCCAAACAGTTCCGAAACAGCACATTCTATTGCTAAACAGAGAGAGCCTGGGGAAGGAAAAAAGGGGTGAGCATGCAGTTGTACACACAGACACAAAAAGATATCTGGAATCCATCATTCTCCTCCTAATTGACAGCTAGTTAAAGCCAAATGCTCTCTGATCCAGTTACATTTGTAGGTTTTGGATGTCTTTGCTGGCAGAAGACCTACAAACACCAGCCGGTCATAATTAGAAGCATGTGAACTGGATGAAATTCAGTTTGCCATTAACTTTCAGACACTTGCATTCAGCCAGCATAATGGCTTAGTGACTTAATCATGTATCCCACAGCATGGAGCTGTGGAATTACATCCTTTCTTAAACCAGTGAGGCATTCAACACTAAATGGAGATGGAAGTGTCTGGGCTTTAGTCTGGCCTCAAGGAAAAGAAAAGCAAAGCAAAGATACTGGAACTTTCTCAAAGCTGTACTAGGAAACCACAAAATCCTTAAGTGAAGGAATGTTTCTGTTTGGTGAAATTTGTAAGCTCACATAACCAATAAACATTAGCTCAGAGGATAAACATGAATTAGATAAAGCTGGCAACAGTGATGCCAAGCCACAAGACCCGGAGAGAGTACAGAGGTTTGCAACTAACTCAACCTGTTTGCTCAGTCTGTGGCTAATAGGTAACAAAAGCCTCCCTTACATTGCTCATCATCACAGGAACCACCATTGCTCTTCCTGTCAACTCAGACTGTAACAAGGCGCAATCTTGCCCTTGAGCATCTCATTTTCCCAGTGTGTTGCCCATGGGGCCGTTTTCCTCAGCCTCCCCATGTTCGACTGAGACAGACTCTGAAACTTCTGCACCTTGAGGAAAATTTGCTCCTCTACTAGAGAACAAAAGGAATAAATCTCCTGTGTACAAATGCATTGTACCCTTACACATTACAGCAGCTAACCGTGCTGGGCTTTTTTTTAAATGCAAGTTGAGCAAAGGATTCCTAGCTCAATCCAGATATTTCAAGGCTCCTCAGCATCCCATTGCTGTGCAGCTTCATCCCTCCCCTACCAATGGCACATTTGCGCTCTTGAGCACACCTTCCAAACAACTGATGGCAAAGCTGGCCATCACGGATTCTGTCCTTGAGTGTGTGTACATGAGCTGTTGGGAGCATTTTAATTCAAATATCTTATTTCCTGTCAGAAATAAAAAGGCAAACGTAACACGACTGTAGCTAAGCTGGCTGCACTCATCAAAGCCGCCTACCATTTATTCTGAACAGAACAGTCATCAAACCAACCCTTGCTCTCACGTACACATTCTGAGAAAGCTTTGCTGAAATGGTAAACAGGGGCACTGGTGCCAGACTCCAAAGGAGATAGATGCTGATGCTCACTTAGGCAAGAGCTGCACAGGCATATCTGGAAGAGTCTGACCCTTAAGAAATATTCCAACCCCTATAATAAAAGACATTCTGGAACAGTACTTGTATTGGCGATCGGTGTTGCAGTAACTACTGAAAATCATGACATGACACTATCTCTGTACACTGCCACTGGCACAAGTGCAAATTCACAAGCACAGAGAGGCCTAATACATGACTCACTGAGAAAAAAGTAATTACTACTCACTAATTGGTTAAAAATAACATTTATGTTGATTGTTACAAATAAGTAATAATCATTCTTATTACTACATCTTGATAAAGGTGAGAAGAAACCATGAGACTTCAATCATGGAATCTCACGATTTTAATGCAGTGTAAACATTCTGGGAGGAAAAGTACTGTGGGACATACATATTCCAGAATATGACTGCATTTCTCCCAAGTAGGATTATCATTGTGCTCAAATCTATAGTAAGAGTCTCACTGACTTCAGCAGAAGGAGAACTGCACAAACACTAACTGCTTCTGAAAAGTCAATGCTATTTATTTGCACAGTGTTCTGCACTGGGTACCTAGGAGATTTGCACATGAAGGGAAGCAGCATCTGCCTACTTTTCTACACTAGAGTGAAAGAAAACACCCAAGTTCAGCCCTGGAGAAGGGAAAGTAAGGGAAATGAAACCAAAATAAGACATAAACCAACCCTAGTGGCTTTGAAAACTAAAGGTTGGTAAGGGGCTAAGCACAGTCATGTTCTCACTACATTAGGTATGGTGCGCAGCTGTAGCTGTGTTAGCAACCAGCACCATACAATAGCAATGGATCTGTGGAGTGGGACAGCTCATGATGTGCGCCTGACGGTTACGCTACATACATTCTGAGTCTGATCTAATGGACTTAGCATCCACTCAGAGCTGGAAACCTTCCAGTGCATTCATTCCTGGAGCCCTCTGACACACGCTGCACTCAGCTGTCTCCAAGAGCTAATAGCATTTTCTCTCCTGGACGTGTGCTAGTGGCTCATCTGCCCCCAGGTTCCAGAAAGCTGCCTAGAGAAATCAGGGTGTAGTTACCAATAGCCACTTGTATTTGGATTTGTCAAAATGCATAAATAGCACATATCTGTGGAAGGTAGAAGAACTCAGGAGACACAAAGGAAGAGCACTGTACACCATCATCTCAGATAGATGTTTATACTGTATTAAGTTTAGTGAGCATTAACAGATTACAAAGAGACCCAGATGAGTGAATGCTGTAAGGAACCACACAAATATCCACAGCAATGCAATATAAATTACTGTTGCCTGACCTCAAGAACTAACCATATTTGCTTGTAGGAATGTCAGGTTATAATCCTCCACAAACTGCTGGAGAGGGACACATTTTCTATGCTGCCTGTCTGATCCACAATGATAGATTATATATCAGCTTTCTGTGAGAAATGAGAAGACATTATGATGAAAGCTAGCTGATCCCACCACTGTATTTAGGGGGAAAAAATAAAGCAGCACAGAAGCAACCAAAACACATCACATGAAGGCATCACAATCTAATGAGCAGGGCGCTGGCATGTTCCTGGAGATCTGAATGCTTTTCTCAATTAAACAGTAGGAGTGGACTGGTTTGCAAATATTTAATTTCCAGGCCTCTAATTACGGTGGCTGAGTTTTTCCTCCTGAGAAAACAGGTGTTGACACAAGATCTGACAGATCCTAGCAACTGGCATTTGCTGGTCCCTTTCTTGGCTTTGCAAACACACATGGCAGAAAGGGAAATGCAGGATCTAACCAAAGAGACAAATATTTGGGCTGCGCATCAAGGATCTCTTTGATGTGCGTTTGCATGGTGAGCTGATGATCATCTGGCTCAGTTCTTCCAGGAATGGAAGTTTCAGCATGCCCCATTTTGAAACGGCATTATCCTGACTGAGAAAACCTTCACACACGGATCAGGTAATAGGAAGCAATTAAATACATCCACAATTAAATCCTTTCAGTGAGGGGGATTTAATCTTGTCATCTCCCTTAGGTGCATCAAAAAGGGAAATAAAATGTGCAGAACAAAATGGAAAGAGGATATTTGTTGTGCATCAAAAAAAAACCCTGAAAACCTATGATGCTCCCAGTACCGATTCAAACTACAAATACGAGTAAAGTGAAATTTACAGCTTAAAGTATATTCTAGTTCATTTGTATGCTCTAATACTGCTAAAAATTTAATGCGTTTGATGGAAGCAGGACAACCAGGAAAAATGCTACCTATTGCACATTGTTTTGCTGCACTGCCTACATGTAGCTAATTACAGCCTCCCCACCTTCACTCTAAAAATCTCTTGCTTTTGTGGGTTTTATTCATTGTCCTTAATGTTGTTAAAATATAGGGCTTTGTCTGAATTACCATTTTATTGTAGTGTTAAACCTGCATTGAGACACATTAACAGCACTGTGTTATCACGTCAGTCAGTTCAGTCATTAATACATTGAACCGTTTTATTTAGTTTATTTCTGTGTCATGTCCCCCCCCCGGGCAAAAAATATTATTTGCTTTTTGGTATGAGTACTAATCTGGATACTCATGGTGCTTCCCCATTGGAGTAGCCTATTGTTCCAAGATGTTCTTCAAAGTGCACTTCTGGCACAGAGCAATAAAAGCTGTATGGGCTGGCTACCGTATACACACACTAAATCCATCCTTTGTTCATGCTTCTATTGCAATTGCATAAAATTATAACTAAGTATGTTTTACACTACTAAAACACTCAATGGCTGACAAACCTGCCTTGCCTTTTTTTCTGATGTTGAACTATTATTATCCATTGTCCCTTCATTCCCCTCATTACATCAAGAAGACTCTATTAATATAATTTAGATGCTTTGATATCCTCAAATGAAAGACGATAGCTCTTGACATCAAAGGGACTCGTGTCTGCATCACACAACTCAGTTTTAAACAGAGGTAGCCCATACAGCAAGGGCACACTGCAGCTGAGAGCAGACCAGCTCAGATGGAGTCCAGCCTGTCACAGCTATACCCCTTGAGGGATCTGAGCTCAAATCCTTGCAGATATATTTCTCAAAACTAGCTATTTCAGAGCTATCCGAAGGAGTTCGAAATGACACTGAGCCATATGGCATATGTATTAAAGAAGGGCTTTTTTTTTTCATTTTGCTCAAACCTTTTCTCTTTTATATTGAATTTCCTGCTATGTAAATAAGAAATCAGTTCAAGGTCTGTTACATTATTCGTTACTTCCACATCATTCAAAGGCATGCCAGACTCAGGGATTAATTCAGCCAGAAGGGACTTTTGAAAATGCCTGGTCTGACCTTTCATGTAACACAGAATCCAAAATACAAGGGCATAGAAGTTAATGTCTTTACAACAGGGATGGATCCAGATGATTCGACCTGAACTGCACAAAATGCAACCATTTTTAGCTCTGCTGAGTGATTGAAGTTACACGCAATTATTCAGGTCCCTGTGGTGCATTACCAGGGGTGCTCTTCCTGGGTTTTACAGAACCACATGCTGTATCATGTGCTTTGTTTGCTCTTCTATGCACTACAGGATGTTATTTTTTTCCAGCCAACCATCTTCAGTAATGCAGAATATTTCAGTTCTAAACTTACTAAAATCTGCACAGCAGGTAAAGAAGAGACCAAGGCTTGAGGTTACAAAGTAGACGTGGTCCCAACAGATGGAATATACCCATGCTGCAGAAAAAGACAAAAATCCCCACGAGGTCTAATAATCAAAAAATAGTGGGAGAAAATGTATTCCAATCCAAATCTGGTAGTCAGTCTGCACTAACCATATGTATATGATATAAAAAGAGAACCTTCTCAGGAACATACTAGCAATGTCCAGGCAGCGGTCCATCTTCGCATCCCACCTCCACCTCCTTTTCTTATCTACTTCCATATGACAGCCATGTGATTTCTCAGCCTCTTTATAAATTAGCTGAATGATAAACTCAATGTGAACTTCCTCTCCAATCCCAGGAACATTTCTAACTCGCTTAAAAACTCTGCTCCATATTTCTGTACCCCTTGAAGCTCTGACACCAGAACAAGGTACAAAAATTCTAGTGACAATCTAGGTAAGGCTGCTCCCAGAAGAAAGTTCACTTTCCCAGTCATATTTTAAACACTTTCTTCATTTATCTAAAAGATTCTGTTTCCTTTCAGCCATAGCACTGTACTGAGAGCTCATGTGTAAGGGTTTTCTTACCCTTGGATATGTTCAAAAGCTTCAGGGCTGTGAAGTCCACGCTCATTGTTCCCACACAAGGGAATGAACACAATGCAATGCCTTGCATTGGTTTTATTAAAGAGAGCCCTTCACATTTGTGATCAACTGACCAACAAACTTGGATAACTCAACAAAAGCAACTTGTCTTTTCTGGCTATTCCACCAATACTTGCAATGCCTGCAAGCTTTGCAAAAACATTACATTGACAATTAAAATCACTGATATTAATACTGAATGTGAGAGCACAACTCAGCTCCTTACTGGCCCTACAAAGACAGTTCTGCTCATTGATCTCTCTGTCTTCACGACTGTTTCAGAGCTCTACCAGTGATGTACTTATCAAAAGACACCCAGCTAAATCCGAGCTTTCAAATCAAAATGTCATGCAGTATTAAGTTCTGAAGTTCACGCACACAATGTCAGTTAATTTGCCTTTATCAATCTGCCCATAATCCATTAGAAAAAAAGGATAGATACTGAGTGTCTGTCTGACAAGGTCTGTGTTTCCAAATAACTGTGCTGGTACTAATTAAATTTTTAGCTGCCGAGCTTTGCTGATGAACTCCTGAATCTAAAGGGTTGTTATTTTGCATAGAATCAATAGCTGGCCAATCTGCCTGTAGCTTCCTGGTCACTCGTCTTTACATCTTTTAAGTAAGAAACAATAAACACACTTTCTCAATTTCTGTGGCATTTCTTTGTTTCCATCACTGTTTAGTTGGTGATTCAGAAAACTTCTCATCTTCTTAAAATGGTTCTTAGATATGAAAGTTATCACATTTTCCCCACATTCTCCTTTGTTGCATTTGGCAAACCTTCTATTTCAGCTACAGCCATTATAGACAATGGATACCTCCACCTGCTTCACCCCAGATGCTGAGCAGATATGCCAAGTGAACATCTCTCTTTTTTGGTTCCTCATTGCAAAAATCACCCTTATTTCAAACCATATCATTTAATGAAGGGCCAGTTGGCCACTTCATTACTTTCTAGCAGTGAATACTATCTCACAATACATGAGATGGAATTGGAGCTGGTGCTATCCAAGTCTATCATTGAAAAAAATGCCATCTGGAGTTCAAACACATCAACCACAATATTCTGCTTTCAATGGAATCCCCCCTCTCTCGGCAAGAAGCAATCAAGTACAAGACCTGCCAAGATCATCTCAGCTCACCTGTGAAAAAGCCAGGTTTGTGTCAGGCAGGTGTGAACAGAAAATCAATATGGAAGCAGACACTGCTCAGGGAGAGAGGCTATTTGCCCTGGTAACAGTCTGAAGGAGGAAGATAGACAACTGGTGTCTAGAGACTGAGAAGAGCAAAAGAATTACGCCTTTACTTATGTGGTAAAAATGAGTTTATATAAACTAAGGAAATGCAAACTTTTCAGGTGCATGAAGGAACTAAATCTAGGAATATTTCAAAATGCAACAGGCAGGAACAGCACAAGAAGATAAAAAGTCCCCTTTGTAACTAAGCTCTGCACCACTTACAAATGCACAAACTTCAGCCTCTAAGTAGGAAACAAAAATGCTCTTGGTCTCTCCAGAGAGATGATCCATGTTCTGGCACACACCTAAAAGGAAAGACCTACCCTCACAGCCACCTTGGCACAGAATTTCTACCTCTCCAGTTTGTACCACTGTCCCCTTTTCTGAGCTATCTCTCTGCAAAGCAGAAAAACCCCATATCTGAGCTTTGCAGGTTGGTTTCTCTGGGAGAATAAAGTCAGTGACACAGAGGCTACAAACACTATTATACACAAAAAATCCCCCAAACAGTCTCATGGTCTGGGATTTTCAGCTCTCGGCTCTCAAGGAGCAGCTCCAGACCCAGGACAGAGCTTAATTTGAGTTGGGGCAAAAGCTCTTTTGCCTAACTCCTTTCATCCAGAATCTCGCATCGCCAAAAGTTAATGAATTCCTTCTAGCAAGACTGAACATTTACCAGTACCTCAATAAGCAGAAACTAGAGAGGTCTGTGCAGCAGCATTGCTTGGCAACACCTTCTGCATCACAAGTGTGAGACTGTCGGAACTTCACTACCCCACATCACTCAGAAAGATCTTTGTACCATAGGGCTGAGCTCTTTCATCACACGCCCCTGTCTAGAAGAGAGGTTTTATCAAAGGAGTGCAAGTAACAGTTGATGTTAAATGATTTTTAAATAAAACAAAACTGGAAGGTTTCGACTATTCTGCGTTGGTTTATTTTCAACAGCCACTGCTGCTTCATAAAACTAATATACTATCTGAAACCCACCACAAATGCCGCAAACAAAACTGCAAAATTAAAAAGGCACAATTCAGCTAATTTTTACCCCAGAAATGAAAATTTCTTTGGAATCCCAACAAAATATTCCACTGCTGGAAAATGGAAGTGTTTCTGAGCCATCAAACCCGCCACAATACACGAATCCTGAATTTCAGCCAGCTTCAGTAAACAGTTTATCAACACTCATTACTCACAGTCAGTGTACCACTGCATACAGCCTTAACATATGCTGCCTGACACCCAGCCTCCCAGGAAAAAGAGCGACTGCTCTAAAGATCTGGTTACTTAAGCCTGAGAGCTAGGAGACATAAAGGAGATGAATCTGTAATTATAGCCCAGTTACTATGCAAATACTTCAGCACAGTATCTTGGTAAGAAATCTAGGTCTTGCCTTTCAGAACAGTTTCATTATTAGAAACGATTATTTCCTTTATTCCACCACTGTGATATTTCGTGCATCTTACACAGCACAGATAAGGAGCAAACAAGAACAAACAGCTTTTACCTCTGCAATCCTCACTGGCAGCTTCAAAATCACAGCCCCGAAAGGACCAGAGATGAGAAATACCCAGGGATTGTAAATCTGCGGTTAGCAGAAAGCCTGAATAATAAGTTGCATCTCATATCTTTAAGACAGCAGATATTTTTAACGAGTCCATAAGGTTGCACGCAGCTGAAACCACATGGGTCAGACACACCATGATTCCTTGTGCCACGCAGGTGGTGAGTCTATAATGGCTCGCTAACATGTGGTCCTGGCTGCAAAGAGGGGCTTTTTAAGTCTGTTTTCTCCTGCTGCTTATTCTTGACTGTGTTTGTGTGATAGAATTAAGACAGCAACTTCACATATTAAAAAGGGTGGCACTGTATGAAGACTGACGGTTGGAGCCCCAGCAAGCCCAGCAGCACGCAGCCAGAGTGGCCGGGAATGCACTGATACAGACTTGGCTTTCTATAGGATAATTGCTGACAGGCTCCAAGTCTGACACTGGATGTGCTAGGGTGAATGCTACGTGGACACAACTGGGGTAAGCATACTGTGCTGGATAAGCACATCAGACCTAGCTACGCATAGCACGGCTTTATCTGTTAATGTAGGCAAGCTGCTTTAAAGCAGCTTGGCTGAAACATAATTCCTAATGGAGAAAAAAAATCACAGGCAATGACTTGCCATTGAAGATGTCCCGCACCTTAGCCACAACTTCATTACCTCACATTCACCGGACTACTTCAAACATCTGACATGTTATTCACAGCCAAGAGTTTTCACAGAATCAGCAGAGGAAGGAAAAAAAGATGCTTAAAAGGAACTTTCGGCTCGAGGAAGTGAAAAGCCAACCTGTCCTCTGTACTTCACCTAGCCCCTCACGTTTATTAAGGCTAAAATATTTTCCCACTCACAGTATCTCTCCCCCAAGCACCAGAAGCCACAAGGGCAGGCTAGATTAAGCTTATAAGACTGATGCAACCTTGTGTGAGGTATTACTTCAGCAACTGGTGAGTTAGCAACATGTTTTTTGCAAAGTACTTTGTCTGCATCTCCTGTCATGCAAACAAAAGCAGCAGTTGTGGGGAGATGTGTTTTGATTTCACTGTGCTGCTGCCTCATCCTTAGATGTAAGCACCCTGTCAGGCAAGTCAGAAATGAAACCTCAGCCTGCAAACGAACACTGATCATTAAAGGTTGCTATGATATTTACAAAAGGGATAATGGATAACTGGACAAAACATGAATATTATCTGATACATGGAAACATGATTTTATGGAGTGTGGGATAAATCCACTGTAATTCTTTACATTTGAAGGCTTGCTATTTTTTCTCATTTGGAGGACGGGTCTGTATTAGTTTCCAAACAGAGAGCATATTGTGCCACATGTTCTAAGCTCCTGAATCGCACTAATTTGTATTACTGCATTTTTAATTTAATGATTGATATGTTGGCTTTCCAAACTGACTGTCAGAATAATTCATAGAGTATTAAAAACCCCAAGTGTACAGCAGTTTTATTAATGCACCCTTAAAGAATAATGAAACCTCCAGCCTCGCTCTAATGAATTCTGGTGAAACACGTATGAATGATGCTATTCATATATGCCTTTCCCTCAAGTGGGGAGGAGGGGGAGGGAAGAAACAAGGAACAAAACCCCCCAAGAATTTATAGTGATAAAATGGAAGCATTTTCTGAAATAACCTTCAGATATTAAGTCCTGCTAGGAGAAATGGCAGCTTCAAACATCCACTTACTTATTCCTCTGCACCACAGCATTATGAAGGATTGTTTCATTTGAAGCCCCAGGCACAGCTTTTCCAGGCTCTCTAACAGGACCAAGGCAGGATTTATACACCTAAGGTCAAGTCCTGAAGCCCTAACTCAGCGTTTCAATGGGTGTTTTGCTTCAGAAACAAATACTGTCCTTAGCCTATATCCGTGGCTCCAGAGACTCATCAGCACACTATGAACATGATGCATGTGACCACAGAAAAGTATGAAGCCCTGTGTACAAGTACAAACAATGCACGTGTAGGATCTCTTTTCAGATAGGTTTGAGAAGGCCTGACTTCTTGCAAGGTGTGTAAGCCCCATCCTATTTATGATGATGTGGAACCAAAGCATCACAGTCTACTCTCTTTCATAACATTTTATCTTCCTCTCAGGGGTAAAGGCAAGAGAGAGTTTCATTCCCCTTGGAAGACAGTGAAGAAGATAAGAATGAGGAACTGGACTTTGGTTATCTGTCACATCCCAATCTCCAGAAACCCACTCTATAAGGGACCTCTGGGTCTCTGAAATGGACAGCACACCAATACCCAGAAGTGTAAATTGCCTGAATTGCTGGGGGTCTCACACAGAAAACTATCCAAGCTGCTGGAAGCTGGCAGTGTTGGAAGGGAGCCATAGTAAGGATAATATCACCCAAGCCAGTAGTGACAAAACAAGTTAACCGGCCGTGCTGGAAGGACAAGATTTCCCCCACCCAGATTATGCTTTACAAACATGGTGGGTATTTTGTGTTTCATATTTTATTGTTTAGGCTCCTTACATTTTCAATATTCCTTTAGTCAGTTGTTGACAAGGCAGCAACTTAACCGCATAGGATGTATAAGGAACAGAAGTAAGGAAATAACTGTCCCATGAGAAATTCCAACATGTCAGTTATTGACTCCTTTTCACCAGCAGTGCTCCAAAACGTAGTATTTAGAGAAGGTGAAACATTCAAATTTCAGCATTTTAATGCTGCATTTTGAAGGAAAAGACTTTGTACTGAGTCAGTTCAATATGAAGGAAAATACGCTACTGAGTCAGTTCAACGTGAAGCCACCTTCTCCTCTGCAGTACACTGTCTTGCTGAAATCATTCACTGTGCTTCTTGACATCTATATTCTTCATGGGACAAGCCTGCTGCTTTAAACCATTCCCCTTGAAATAGTCCTTCCACCCAACATGGGGACCCCACCACACTGTGCTGCACCATGGAGATGAAGGCAGAAAGCACACCTCCTAGCAGAGTACAGTCACTAACTACAGCTCCTCTACATCAGCCAGCCACAACAAAGAAAACTAAATGTCTTATGACAGATCATTTAACTGAACTATTGCATGCAATTTAGACACAACAGGTCCAACAGCCAGATCTATTTCTGTTGTTAACCTTTCAAATCACTCACCTGTGAAAACTCCACCTCTCCCTGTCAATTAACAGCTATCATGGAAACTAAAAGCTGTCTGAATCCCTTTGTGACAAGGGGTGTTGTTTTCATTCTGCAGCTCCAGACTACCACGGTAAAACCAAATTTGCATTTGCAAGTAGTGGTGATTTGCTACTGATTCAAGGACTTGGACCTAAACAAAGGAAAACTGTTTCCAACTGAATCAGGAGAGAACAGAATAGATACTGGGAGCACATTTTAACATAACAGATTTCACTGTGACTGACTGAAGTCCAGCAAACTTTACCCAAACACCAAGTACCTTCTACAAGAATTCAGCTGCAGAGGAATGAGAAAATCACCTCGGAAAAAGAGGTACTTAAAGGCAACTTAAGCCTTTACTCATTGTTTTTTATGCCAGTCATATGCTAGGATGGTTTTCTGCCCACTGGTAACACTACTTCATTTCTCTCCCCAAAAGGAGGATCCACAGCCGTGCAAAAGCTTGCTCTGCAATAACCGGCTTTACCATAGCATATATTTTACCATAGCATAAAATTTTACCAGGAAGAACCTAGGGTTTTTTTGCTTTTAAGAGTACATGAGTACACATCACAGAAACAGATTAGGAATGCTGTTTAAGACAACCCTAAAACTCCGAAATGGGGACCATATCCAGCAAAGTGCGGAGTTCCTCATAATATTAATGGCATATTATGATACAAACCATTGTTTTGCAAAATACGCAGACAAATCCCAGCACTTACAGAGATCACTTGCTGCCCTTTTGGGCTGGAGGAACAGAGCGGCTCAGGTTTTCTTGCAATTGTCCTGACACACTCCATCACTATAAAAACACTTGGGTTGTGTGTGACATGGTCCTGCCAGGTAAGAGACGTGTTTACTGGCTCTTAGAAAATTTTTGTGACATTACTAGTAAGAATTATTCAGGACTGTAATCCTGATCTATAAGACAAAGCCCAATGCAGTCAAAACAAACCAGCAACAAAACCCCTTCTGCAATGAAGCTGACAAGCAAGCCAAAGCCAGTGGCTCTGACATCCTGGTACACAGTCCCTCGTGCACATGATGGAAAGGGGATGACGGGAGGCCACAGAAAGTGCAAGGAGGTACCAGCTACTGCACTCGTCTGGAAAGCATCTTATTAAGTGCACCAAACTGATGGCGCACTCACGTGTTTTTCTTCTGACTGCTATAAAACAGGTTCTGTTTTATTATAGTAAAACAACAAGCAACAACAGAAACTTCAGAACAGAGCCATGGCACACTACAGACACATTTTTCTCAGACCTTGCCAACACATCTGATGCATTCCACATCCCCTACAGAATATTAGATGTCACTTTTCTCAGTCTTTAAAAGAGTAGCTGCATCATGCCACATAATTCTCAGTGGAAAAGAATTCCAAGCAAGTAAAAAAATACATCCAGTTTATCTGGAAAAAAACATTAGCAGATATCGGTATGAAATAAAGTAAGCAGTCCTGATTTTAACTCTTGTCTGTACTTATTAGTTCAGGAACCGGAAAAAAAGTCCTGAAAGAGATGTTTAGCGGCAACCATCATCAAGTACTAATTGTACAGAAGAATTGGTTTGGAAACTACCTAAATTCCTCATCATAAGATTTTTAGCAGCAAACCTTCTTAGTACATACAAAAGAAACCCCTTCCAATGCTATTAGTCCCATCATATCCTGATTTAGATCACCTGAGCAAAACAGGTTGCTTACCCATGTCTCAGGTATAAAGCAATTACTAATAGAAGCTTTCCCACTGACATGCCCAGCTCCGTTCATAGGGCTATTCTTTGAAGGTGAGCAATCAGTTTATTCTTCATGATCTATGCAATTGCTTCTTTATCGCTGTCAAATAGCGTTAGTCAATTTGTGAGTTTGTGGCAGGGGCACTTTTCTATTAAAAAGAATTAGGTGAACCGCTTCCTGCACCTCAGGCTGAATAACTGCAAAATAATCATAGTTTCTGTGAACAGGGGGATGATTTAAAATGGTATTTTAGAGGTTCCAAATTTTACTAACAGTGCCTAAAGCATGTCAAACGATGGTTCAGTCCTCACCCAAAACATGAACATTGGCTTCAGCTAGGTAGATAGCAGCAGCCCCACATTTGAACCCCGTTGAAGAGCAGCACGTATTCTCATTTTCTGTTGGTTCATACCAGTTTTACATTGTAAATTTACACCAAAATAAGGAGATTCTGGCTGGTTTTGGTAGAAACACAGTATTTCTGAGTGGCAAAAAGCTGCCCAGCCCCGCAGCCTTTTGGACAGTACACAGTCTGAACCCATTAAATAACCTAGACCAGTTTACTACCCTATGAGAATTCTCTTTGCTAAAGTGATGTTCAGTGAATGCCTTTTGATTCTCCGGTACTGTCAAACAAAACCCAAATAACTGATAGATATTTTTTAAAACCAACAAAAGCAAAAGAGAACAGAAAATGCTTCTAGAAATTTTCATTCTAACTCCACTATCTATTCACTGAAAAAGTGACAAGTGTCATCACATCACCATATCTGTAATGTGTGTACTGCATCTTTACACAACAACTTTTCTCTTTAACCAGAAAGAGAACAAAGGAATAAAAAGATAAATGTAATATTAGTGCTGGATTTATGTGCTGCAGTAGAAATAAGATGAATACACAACTACTGGGCTTGTCAAAGACATATTTGGGTAGTGGCAAACACATTTCAGAAAGCGGGCTACAGTCTCTTGCCTGTCAGATGAAGTGCAGATACAAGTTCAACATTAAAACAAAGAAAAGGAAAAATCCAAGATGAAAGTCAAAATGTGAAAAACAAAAAAACCCCTGAAAACTCCAAACACTTTCAGAGAAATTCATCACTTTCTAAAGAGAACAATCAGCTCCAAGCGCTGGTGTCTGTTTTGTGGCACAGTGACAGATCTAGTCTAGCAATAACATGCTATGAATGCTTCCAGAGCCTCAGTAGCCCCACGCTGCTCAGCCTGTATTTGTATCGTTTCATTTCTTTAACATGCAAGTTTAAGGTTGATTCAGTTCTCTGCAAACCCCTTTATTTTCAAGGCTTGTATAGCTGGATTTACAGTGTCTGGTTATTGCAAGGAGAAGGAAAGCGAGGAGGGTGTAATCCTACAAGCCTAGGAAAATTGCAGGAATAAATCATGATGGAGACTTTTCCTTTTATTACATTTACTTTTAGAAGAACAGTATAAATAAAAGACTGCAAACAAGAATGAACCAGAAACCAGGAAACAGGAATAGTCCTTCCTTCTATCCCTTTCTTATTTCTGCTAAAGCTTTTTCGGTCTTTACTCTAGAAACACAGCACTCTCCAAATCTATTAATATTCCTCGTTTTTCCTAGCTGTCATTATTATGGAAAGTGAGAAATGGCTGTCAAGCTCCAAAGCAAAACCAAGCACATTGTAAATCCCCTACAGCCACACTTGTTCCATATAAGGACATCGCTGCTATTATGGCAACAAGCAGAGTAAATAATTATAAAAAATAATTAAAAATGTTAATAATTAACAATCCCAAAACACCCTTTTTTTTATTATTTTTTTTCCCACACAGTTTGTTCTCCAAATGGAAGCAGGGATCTTTTATTCCACACGGTGCTTATCAACGCCCAGGTCACAGGAGACCAGGAAATTCAGACCACATAGCATGCATTGTATTAGTGGGAGAACAGATTTGAACGAGACAAAAATCTATACCCAAATGGAAAGATCATCATGGATTCATCAAAATGGAATGTTGCACTCAGAGAGATGTCTATGTGCTTCCATGCTAAGCGCTCAGAGGACGCAGCACAATCTGTCAGTGCTCAGAAACTTCGCCCTTCTTGGCTCCAGAGAGTAACTAGGGGAGAAGAAATATGAATGTCTTCTCACAAGAAGCAGACTTAAATACAGTCTGGAATTGGTTCATCAGTTCATATTCCAACGTAGGGTCATACTTTAATGATGAGGCCAATGCAAGCCAGTAACTTCCAGTCATAATCACAAATTCAGTGCCATGCAGACGTGGCTGGAAATAAAACAGGCTATTTCACTACTCCCAGTTTTCTGGGAAGCGTACATTTAATCTGCCCAGCTGAAAGTCATTTCAAGTCATTTAGGGTTGATAATTCTTAGTGTAGCTCAGCTTTAGGTCTGGTCTGTATTAAAGTGCTCTGAACAACACAACTGAGGCTGGACCTCCAGTAATGCTGTTGTTCCACCTCCTTGACGGCTTTTTGAAATGGACTGGTGCCCAAAATGCAGAACACTTCTGGAAATGCAGTCCTCCTCCTCTGCTCACCATGCTGTGCTAAGCCCTCCACCTAAAGACCTTGAAAGAAGCCCCTTTACACTTCACCTTCCCCTGTGGTCTCATCAAGGCAGGACCTCCACTGCCTTTGCTGGGAACTGGCTTTTCTAAACATCATGATTTTGACCAAAGAGTTGAGTCATCCGGCTCCAATTGTTTTAATGACAATTAAAAAGTCTTATTTCTGATCACTTAAAAGCACATGAAAATGGAGCCCTGAGGCAATGAACAACTGGAAAAAGAGAAGCAGTCCCCATGAAACCTAGGATTTCCTTGTCTTTCTCTTTGTGTCTCTTTGTATTTTGCCAAGTAACCTCAGAGAAGCAGGGTTTGCAAGGAGAGGTAACATGGACTTCATTAAACCAAATGATGCAGCCAGCAGAAGCAGGCAAAACTTCAGACACAGTTCCTTCAGGTCAAACATCATCATAAAATAGTTTTCAAAGGATTGCAAAATTGTGCATATCTCCAGTGATAGAAAATGTGCTTTTGAGCTTTACCACTTCTTATTAAAGCCTTAACGTGTTGGCTTGTGGATGGACACAAGCCCTGCACAGCACAAATGGAGCAGAAGACTTCTCCATTTGAGTTTACGTACTAGAAAAAGCATAGACTCTAAAAAAGGATCCCTAGTTTGTGCAGTGCAGTACAATGCAATCCCAACATCTCCTCAGATACCTCCAGTGGAAACATGGAGATGTCAATTCAATACAAGGAAAAGATTTTCACAATGAAAGCAGTTAAATACTGTGATGGGTAAAGAGGCTGTTGAACCCTCCTCCAGTATTTCAAACTGTTTTCTTGGAAATCACTGAATTGCTCCCAAGATAAGATATTTTTTCTTAATGCCTAAAAATCATTTTAAAAATCAGAGAAATCATTGGTGGGAACATCTCCGGATTCACACCTCAGCCTGCTGTTATTGTCACCTTTTGTTTAGGTCACTTTAGCAAGACCCCTGAAAACATCCTACATTGGACCTTACTGCTGCACTTTGCATACTTCTTTGTCACCCTGTACCTACCTTTGGTCTGTTTAAGTCACTAGACACAGAGCCCCTTGTCAGTAACAGTATGGGGAGGAAGGCTCTGCTCACCTCCTCAGGAGAGCCCTTACATGGGATTTGTTTCTCGGCTTGGAAACGGCTGCTCTGCCCCAGTGCCCACAGCCTGAGCCACAGCAAGGACTTGGACCCAGTGAACTGTGGCAGTGAGGATGCTAGGATGTGGAAGAGGCTAAGCTAAGCCTTAGAGGTAAAAGCAAGCCTCCCTTCTCCCAGGAAGCCATGAGGGGCTTATGGAGAGTCCAGGTCTGTGGCACTACAAAGAAAGCCTGGAGGACACCCTGTCATGACAGATAGGGAGTATGGTTGCTTTTTAACTTGTCATTTACTTTTCTCTCTCACAAATCTGTGTTTTCTCCTTCTAAAGAGTTGCTTTATTATGTTGTGGTATAATGAAACACAGCTAAAGAAATTGCAAGCCTTTGGTCTCTCTGGCATATTCACTTTGAAAAAGGGGAAGAGAAGTTCAAGTGATAAAGGACATGAGGTCTAAACACACTCCCCTTCTTCCCCCTAGGTACTACACTTTGAGGGTATTCTGGAAGGCAGACAATGTGCTTTACTCTGCTTTGTGATCTTGGGTGCTGCATGTCTGCGGCTACTGCCGGTTTCCTTCAAGAGAGAACAAAGATGCTTTCTCAACTCCCTGAGGCTCCGTTATGAAGCATTTAGTAAGCGACAGTGATCTCATTTTGTGACATTCTTATTTCTAAGTTAGTACTGATAACCCCACATGGTGTTAAAAAGGCTCCAACATACCAAAGGCTCTATCAAAGGCAAAATATAAAAACTAGACCCTTCTGCTCTCAGGAATTACAAGCTCCTACACAACCCAGTTAAGGTTGGTGTACTGGCCGAATTCCAGCCTGAGCACTGCCATCCTTTCTTCCTACTCCTCCTTGAGTCTTCCTTCTTCTACCCAAGGCAGGATTAGGGAATGAAAAAACCCAACTCACAAGTGTGCCCTGTCCCAAAGATGTGTACCACACCACTGGGCTCAGAAAGCCCCCTGGTATTTACACCATACTGAGCCCAGTAAATTAAAAGGTGCGACCTACTCGGAGCATTACATCCTTATTTAGAAGCTTTATAAGACTAAAAATACCAAGAATACATAATTCCACTGAATAGAAACTATATACAAACTGTACATAAACATTTTACTATTAAAACAGTGTAAGTCAATATTAAAAAAGACTTATGACTCATTTCAAGTGGATCTGCATATGCAACAACTGTGGCTTTGCAGGCTTTGCAGGGTTGGACTTGTGTACATGCAAATAAATTTTTGTGTATTTGTTAACATTCACACAGCAGACAAATGAGTGGCTTACAAGTAATAGAGAAGACACGGTGCCCTTCCAAAAGTTACATTTAACGTTTGAACATCAAAACCCAAAGAGCTCAGAAGTGGCTTGTGCACAGAATTAAAGAAATGTGACAAATCAGTGTCAGAAGCTTAAAAGAGAAAGTGACCAAGCACTTCAAATCACGCAGTTCTAAGAGGTGACTTTTAGGTCCTAACACTTTTCGACTTTAATATTAATTACTGAATCAACATCAGAATCAAAAAAGCACGAGTGGCAGCCTAGGGACCTCAAACTGCACTGCAGTAACAAACTGTGAGGAGAATCTAGGTGAGTCACAAATGAACATATTTAAGCCCAGTTTATTGCCTTCCGGAGCCCTCTGAAGCCAAGAAGCTGAAACTATGTGTGTGCTGTCAGCAACCTGGAAAAAATTCTCCATGTAACAGCGGCTTCAGATGTGGAAGGTGGCAGCAGTGGGACAACATACACCAATATACTCATTTAGTTAGCATTAGGCTTAGGGCAAACCTCTGACAAATGTACCACAGTTGATGTAAGGTCTTTGCATGCACCCTGGTAGCACAGTAGTTTTAATCCAGCAAAAACTGTGCAGTGCCAAATTTCTCAGCCCCGTGGTCTGTCCTGTGGCATCAAGAACACTTTTGCTTAAGGTGCTAACCTGGATTAGACAATTGAACTAACTGCAAATAACTCTCTTCTTTCTTATGCTGGATCAGTTTTTAGCCAGATTGTTGACTGAAGCCTGCCCACCCAATGGATGTTGAGATGTCAGCGCCAGGAATGAGGGGTTAGGACACCACCAGCCTTTGGGGAAACAGCTCAGGCTTCTGCCACTGACTGCAGATTCACAGAGACCTGAAACACAGAGCTGTTTGCTAAATTCATACGGCAAGCCTCTCTGTAAGTGACTTGTGCTTTCTGTCAAGCTCTTCATGATTTAGTTTCCTCTCAACATTGGCTCAGTAACTAGTCAAAAGAAACCACTGCCTGACCACCCACTTGCACGACCGCAATAGTGGTGCACTTGACAGATACAGGTTTGCCAAGGAGAACTTAGTCTTACTTTGGAGAACGAAGGAGCATCCTCTTTACTGTAGAATTCTTTTATTCCTCCTTGAGCATATGAGTTAGTGGTTTTGTACAACTGAATCGTTCCTTAACTTTACTACCCTACATCTCAAAGTCATTCAATTATTTTCATATAGCACTCTGCTCCTCCTCTTTATTGACTGTGCAACTTAAACTTGTGTAAATGGCAAATTTCATTAGCATACTCCTGAGTTTTCATAAAGCTCCCTAGTGAAAACATTAAATCTGATCAGGTCTAGATCCTGCACAAGCTGAATTTCAGATTAAACTCTCCCCATTGTTTTGGATCTGAAACCCAAGACTAAATCAAAGCTAACGTACTAAACCAAAGGTATTTTATTCAAATAACCTATGCGTCAAAGACCACCAAAATTTAAGGCAGGAAATGGCAAACACATGGGTTTGCTCCACGGACTAATGTGCAGTTGCTGCTGGAAGTCCCCCTTCTCCCCCTGATAAATAAATGTAGGCTCCAACAAGTTGAACGGCCTTTTCTCATATTTAGAGCATTCATCTAGAGACTGACTGTAGAGATTTGTCTATCAATCGTTCACACTTGGTGCTGCCCTCAACTGATCACCCCTTTAATTAACCATGTTAAACTAGCTCCCTGAAGCTTATGAGGCTTCTGTCACTTGCCTGTGGGTTTCCTCTTCACTACAAGCCTCAGTGCTTCCATTAAATTTACAGTGAGAAGAAACCAATAGAGGAAATGATGAAGGGTATCCCTGGGCTCCATTTGAAAGACTATTAAAGAAAAGCTCCATAGCAAAAGAGAATTTAATAAAATAGCCCTTTTTTTTTTTTTTTTTTTTTCCTTTGATGCCTAGGGAAAAGAAACAGAAAATATATTTAATTTTTGCTGTACTTAAAATGCTTTTTGTAATAGCAAAACAATGGCACACCACCATAGAGGACTCAGTGTAATCACCAGTTGTAATATTCTAGTCCCCTGACCAGCTGCATCCATGGTTTCATCTTTGAAAATGTGAATATTAACATCCTGTGTACAGGAAGAAGCTGGAAACAAAGGAGGGTTTACTTGGACTGTACATAGATGGACTATATCCTTATAGAATCTTCTGAGAAGTCTCACCTATATATTAAGAATGCAGTGGCCACCTTAGAGATCTACAAGATTTTGTCAGGTCAATATCTGTGGCACCACCATTATCTCCTTTAATGAGTATTGTAAAGGGTAAAGTGTCAAACAATTAACACATTTCTCCTAGTCTTGCACTTACGATAACACATATTTCCCAAGAGTGGGAAGGTATTTATTTGGCTTACTTTCAATTTGTGCAACAAGGGTACAAATCACACCTCAAGAGCACCAAGTCTGGCATATCATTACCAGTTTCTGCAGGTAGACATTTAAGAGTTAGGAAGGCTCTTCTGGGCTCACAAAACTAATAAGGATGAAGCAAATGACTGTTGGCAAATATTCATTTTGCAAAATAAAGTATCTTAGCACCTTGAAAAAGTAATGGCGATGATATGAAAATACTCTTCCTCCTTGCCTTCCTCTGAACAAAGGCAAACCCCCCAAACCTTAGTAACTCTGGGTGAATTTAATGGTTTTCAGTGGTTAATGTTCTATGCAACCATCATCTGTTTTGGCCAAACATTTTTATTTTTACCAGATGTGATATAGAGTAAGCAAAATGTGGGTCACTTAGAGCTGGAACAGATAGATCCAAACAGTGACCTCCGCAAATTCAGTGGAACCGGTTTACTGGAGCCATGTTCCCATTCTGTGTGTACAACTCCTCTTGGATAAATCAGAAAGTAATTCAGCTCCCTCTAATAAAATCTTTTGTGCAACAAACACAACTTGAAGCAAACTGCAACATCCCTGTTCCACTCACTGAAAAAAAGAGTTTGGCCTGCCAGCAAATACAAACTGGAATGCAATGTGCCAGATCTGAACAGCTGTATGTATCCCACTTCTCCTGAGGCTCCATCGCATGCCACATGCCAGTCACCATAATTAGTGAGAGTTAGAAAGAAAACTCACAGTACAGTCAGCAAACATAGAGCATTATACATAAATAAAAGATTACCACTCCCCAGTGCTCTTGTCTCTTCTAATTCCTGTTTTTTCTCCCCACAGACCAATAGCAGTGCTGAATTCTGATGAAGCAAAGTGTGGTTCAACCTCAGGCATTTTGTGAGGCAGAGAGCTATTAATTGGTGCTAAAGCAATACATAACAACACATACTTTTCTGCTACAGGAATGACCAACTAAAGACTTAAGTTTGGCATTACCAACGAACTTGAACTATGAATTGAAAGCTTACTTTATTTATCTTTCCCCATTGTGAAATAACTGCTGTCTGATTCATTTCAGCATTTGAATACGGTTTTAACAGTAACCTGTCCATGTGGTCTATGGAAGCCGAAGGACAAATAATGTGCCTAGTATTAAATACGTGCTTAAATGTTTGCTGAATACAGCTTGGATGAATTACAGATTGAGTGATAAGGCTTGATAGGAGAAACCACAGCATAATTTTCATTCGTGGCTCTCCAGACTGCAGATTGGAACAGCAGCAGATTCATTGTGCCCCTGCAAGAACTAATGAACCATAACACAGTTGCTAATTTGCCTTTTGCTTCCTGGAAAGACAGACGGAAAAGGCAAGTGATAAAGGGGAGATACAGATCCAAAATTCTACCCTTCCTCCCATCCTAGAGCCATCACTCACAGAAGGATTCTTCTGTTTCATATCTGAAAGTCGCTATTAACTTAATGCTTCCATATGCAGAGGACAGGGATAGGCACACCTTGAAAAGAATGAAGGCTGTTCCACATTTGTCTGGTTTTATTTACAAGTGGCAAAATCGTTAAACTATGCTATTTTTAGCAAAATTACAATTTGGAGCTGGCATGTTGATTCCACACAGTTGGAGCCCTCTTCAATGCCAGTGAACATACTTCGATTTATTGCTCTTTTATTCAGGTCAGGAATCATAACCTCAGGAGCAGTCAATTCATTGGTCTTAGTGCTTTAGACAAGAGCTGAATGTGGCCTTCAGAATGAAAAGTGGTTATGCTGTGAAGGAGAGGACAATCTTCAAAGTGCTGAAACAAGTTTTCTCTAATTAGCTATAACCAAATTTGGCTGCAACCTACTGAAACAGACAACAGGGTAGGAAAATAGAATTGGTCAACATGTTTAAGGGAAATTAAATCTGGAAATTGGGAATAAGCTTGAGCATTAAAAAAAAAACAAACCCAACAAAACTCAAAGAGAAACATTAAAGAAAAAAATAAAACCCGGGAGATGATTAATTTCAATCATAAATCATTCCTTAGATAAATGAGGACTGGCAGAATTTTAAGCTGGTGCCAATGCAAGCATCCTAAATATCTTGAAATTAAAATAGAACGCAGTAAGCTTCCGAAAACAGTTAATTTCTCCCATCCAAAAAAACACAGTTCAAATGTTATTTGTGCATTCTCTACGCTTTGATCAATAATGTACCAGTACCTGAAGTACAAGCAGCAGCATCTGTACTCAAAGAAAAGCAAACAACCCCAAACAGCCTGTAGAGCTGAAGGAGGTACTAAGTAGTCCACTGGAGAATAGAACTGGTTCTCTAAATGCCCTTTCTCAAAATTACAGTAAAGAGGTTGGCAGTTATACAAGGAAAATTAGGAACATAAGCATCATCGCTCCCAACTAAAGCAACACAATTCACTCAAGTATTCCTGATGACCTGTGTAATAACAGGAGGCATTTACTGCAGTGTGCCGAGTAAAAGAATTGCGTTGATTCGTGCTGTTAGGAGAGAAAGAGAAGAAACTTGTTTTTTGTGGCAACCTGACAATTCACTGGCAATTCCTCTTAGGCTGGTGGTGGCTAATGTTATGACAGGTGTCAAGGAGAAGCATATAAAAGAAGGTAATCTTGAAACAAGATCCATGAAAATATAATGAACCTTTTAAACTTGGCACCATTCCTTTAAAGTGAAAACAATTAAGCACCATTTTAAGCCAAGTAGCCAAAGGGAACGACAGAAATCAAACATTTTTATTTCCAGATTAAGTAACATTAAGAGAAGAAAAACACAAAACACAAAGAATAAAAAGGATTGGTTCTGCATTGCTAAACCGTAAGGGACAAAAACCAGTGTTGGCATAACATTTTTCATTAACTACAGCAAAAGCAAAACGTACATATCAGTGTTACACATCCTTTTCTTGCCTAAGGCTCTGATTAAGTTCCCCAAACTTTCTTTGCTTTACAGCTTTTAATGCACCACCACATATTTTTTCTGCTATCATTGAACATGTCAGAGAAATATCTCTGCAGCACACTAAATCTAGGTTAAGAATTGTGGAGACAAGGAATTCTCTTTTCTTACTGGGATATTAAAATGGTCATGGTAAGGGATTTTCTTCTAGCCAACTACATCCATATCTGCAAACTAACACTCTCAGCTTTGTTATAGCATCAGCCACAAGTACTCAGGTGACCCAAAGTAATTATTATTTGATTGGTAATGGTCACTGTAGAATTGCTCTTGCATAAGAAACTCTCCTGACAAGAATCTGACACAAGTGACGGGGTCCCCTCCCATATAAATTCCTTTCAGTTTCTGGTGTATACCATAGGTGCTTAAGGGAATGCAACGGAAGAGAATGTGGTCTATGGGATCTTTCAGAAGTACATAAGAAAACACAGTTCCTTAATTTTTCATCTCACCGCATCTCCAAACTGTAAAATATTCCCCTGACAGAATTCCCTTTCCTTTACAAAAGGCCGTAACACTTGCAATCCATAATAACTGCTGTATTGCAACATCAGGCAGGAAAATACAATTCCTGACACAGGCATCCAAACAGTTAAGGGCTGAACAGTTACTAGTACACTTACCTGGGTAACAAGATACGTACATTCAGGTGCTTATAACTCCTATCTGACCAGTTCTAAAAAGCACTTCTCCCTTCACTTTGTTCAGGATGCAGGCAGGAGAAGGTGAATATGTGCAACAGCATGCATTATAGTGCACACAGAAATAATACAGTGCATCCAGCCCTTACTATTCTGTGATTCTGTGTAAATACAGGTGTAATAAGTGAAAAAAGACTGCTAACAGATTTCCTCTGCAAGTAGGATTTCAATTGTGCTACACAAAACTAGAATTGTGCTCCTTCACATGTAGAATATTCTGGGGAAGTGTGAGCATGATTCAATATCAATAAACCAAAACCAGCTGCTAAACTGATAGAAGAAACACCTTAGCCACTAGCAAGTGAAATTCTCCCTGCAGCATGAAGGAATTTTTATCAGTTTCAGAATGATGCTATGTGCATTTGACTTGCACACATACTCCCCCTTTCACAGACACATGCTCCTTACCAGAGGAACAAACTGCACATAAAGCTTTCTCCTCCTCCTCCACAGGATACTACAGAATTGCTGTGAAATCTGGATTTCTCATGTCCATAAACATGTGGCCATGGTGGAGGAAAGACAGCAAGCGCATGTCTTCTATCCTCTGCTGTGCACCCCCGCAGGTTGCCTGCAGTATTCTGAAAGCCACAGCTCTACCAACATCTAGGTGGGCATTTGGTGAATGGTTCCAGCCTAAAGGTGAAACTGATAGGTGATCTGCATTTCTCACCAAACCAAAGGTGAGAAACAATAAGAAGACAAACATCAACTACTGAATGCTCAAACCTGCTAACTGCACTTCTGGCCATAGCTTTGTCTGACAGGTACCTCAGTAAGCCAACCATATATGGCAGGTAAGAAAAATGAGTATTATTTTAGGCTTTTGTGACGGATCTTGATCTGAAGGTACTGGATTTGCACTGATAGAGAGATCAATATAAAAATACTGAGCCATACACTTCATTTTATATTTCAAACCCTGACTTTTTCAGGCACCATTAAAACCTCATTTACACACTGATCTTAGCATAGAATCATAGAATAGTCAGGGCTGGAAAGGACCTCAAGATCATCCAGTTCCAACCCCCCTGCCATGGGCAGGGACATCTCCCACTAAACCATGTCACCCAAGGCTCTGTTCAACCCCGCCTTGAACACCGCCAGCGATGGAGCATTCCCAGCTTCCTTGGGCAACCCATTCCAGGGCCTCACCACCCTTACAGTAAAGAATTTCTTCCTTGTAGCCAACCTAAACTTCCCCTGTTTAAGTTTGATGAAGCAAACGCACAATTTTAGTACTCTGTACTAGTGTCACTAGGATATCATCTTAGGATAGAGGACCATAGACATGTGGTCTTGTCACACCCACCAGAAAAGAGTTGTTTGTTCCAGCGAGGCTCCTACACTGTTGCACTCCCCATAGAATCAAAGGATAATTGCTTTTATGACAAACAAAAGGAATACAGATCACAAAATCACTGTTATTCAGGTGAATCGCGGTGAATTTTACACTGCTAAATGTATCACCCTCAAACGAAAGGCTTGAGTTTTAGGCAATCCAATTAGTATTTGAGTGTGTGCCTAAGCAACTAACGTACAGTCCAAATTAACATGTGGTCTAAGTATACGTAACTGTTTTGACATTTAGGCCAGAACCCCAGAACTAAATATTTGCATTACATTACTGAGGTCAGGTCCCCGCCAGGTCTCCTGGAGGCTGCAAAGTATTCTGTTGTTTTCTTTTTCCATCATTTTTCTACACAACTTTGCATTGCCAAGATCCGCCTGGAAACAATACAGGGAACTAAAGTAACCGGGAAAGCCAGCACATCAGAGCACTTCAGAAGTCCACAATATTAACAATAGAGTTTTTCATGAGGTCAACATGAGGACGCTTTCAAAAAACTTCAGAATACTAAAGGCTGGCTTGGAAGATAGGGCAAAACCAAACACCAAAACTTCTCTTGTGCCATCTATCACAATTACTGTTAACATTCTGCATTTGATTTAATTCCAGTTCCACATTTCCACTGACAGCTTCCATGAAGTCAGTGAAAATTAAAGCTACCGGATTTCTCATGCCAATCTCCCAAGCGCAGAGAAAGTTTTGGACTATGCCTGGAAAAAGATCATTTAATATTGTCAGTAAAACATCTCGTGCAGATGCTAGTAAATAAAACAGTTTCTCCTAATTGTAAAGCACTAGATAATGTATGAAAGCTTTCCTTGGCAGGGAAGCTGGAGGAAACAGCTCCTTGCTCTGCCTCCATCCTTCAGCAATTTCTCAATTGTATAGGCCTAGAAACACAAAAATTGACTCAATTCTCCTATCTGACAAAAACCTCAGCTCTTTATCTCCTACAGCAAGAAATTAAAAGCCAGCTATTTTCTCTTTAAACATCACTTAAGGGATTATCCAGCTTTAACCATTATACGTCACAGAAATATTCCCAGTCATCTCGTGTCAGTAGAAATAGATCATTATTAGTATTGCTGAGAGTTCTGTGACAATGTGTTAGCAGCTAGAAACTGCTGACAAGGGCAAGGAACCCAGTGAGTGCAGTCTATCACAAATCCTTACGTGACATCGGCATGGTGTGAGGGTTGAAACAGCAAATACAACCTTCAGCAAATGTCCTCATTTGTAATATCTGGAAACTGGATGTAACTGTGCTCCAGAAAGATGAATTTGCTGCGGAATAGGCATGGAGCAAGCCTACTGGGATGGAGAGAAGAGAGGGGAGTCTATCTGAGCCTGATTTGTTTGGCTTTCCAAAATGAAAGCTGCAAACTGTTACGACTGCTATCCATAAATACACCCAGACAACACATATTCAAACTGGAAAATAACACCGAAAGAGGAGTAAGTATACATAAAGCACCCACACTGGTAGAGCAATGAGTGGCCATGATTAAGATGCAGCTGAAAAGTCACATGAAGTCATTGCCTGCGGTGCAATGGGACTCTAAAACTCTCCCCTCCCATTGACAACTGGACAAAATGTTTGACCTGCTTGAGAAGGGAACTTGGTCAATTGATGCCATGACTTGTACAGTCGAGAAGTCTGGATTCAGGAACCTCAGAGTACTGACTGGTGGAACTTTGTGACAGATTGTTTATCCAGTTTGTGCAGGCCTACCATGATGCCAGATCAGCCATTTCATGCTCTCAGTTTCAGAACCATTTTCCTTTACAAAGCATGTATACGGTTCCTTTAACTGAGTTAACTTAAAGCACTATAGGGATGCACAGGTTTAACATTACAGGGAACAATGTACAGTGAATTCCACCTAAGGCTGGAAATCCAAAACTGCTGGAAGAAAACATATCCTTTTCAGACTCAAGCCTTGCGAAATTTCCAGGTTTTATCCCTTTACTTCCAGAAGTCTCCTTTCCATCTCAATTCACGTTTAACTAGCTGTAACATCACAGCCACAGACAGTCCGTGTGTCTACACCACACTGGCAGACATTATATTCTCAATATTTTATTACAGCTATTAAAAGCCATCACAGGATTGGTTTGTTTCTAAGCTGAACAAAGCTATATTAAATGAAAAGCGCAGTGCAGAAGTAGAGGAAGAACTTTACAATCACAGTTGACAGCTTAGCTATTTATGCTGTAAACGCATCATAAATTATTTCTGAGGTCTCCGTACATTTCTCTATTTGGTCTGTAGCAGGCTCATAAATAGACTGATAGACCTTTATTAACCAGTGATGATATCTAAACTTTAAAGTAAAGCAGTGCCATAGCCTGCACTCAAAAGTGCAGTGCTCGTTAGAATCTCTAGACCTGCTCTTCACAAGCAGACACAGTGAACATAGGAAACAGTTTCAACACGAGAAATAATCAGATTGATTTTTCTCACCAAGGATCTCAGACACATGAAAAGCAAATTTCCAGAGATGCTCAACACAGGCAAAGCCATACACAATTTCAGCTTTCCCAAGACTCTCTCCTGTTGCTATTCCACTTAGCTTCCATTTGCCTGTCTTTTCTACTAGCTACTGACCTTAGGTCCATCCCTTCTTTGCTGCCTACTGTACTACTTTTCCTTTCTTGGTTATCAGCATTTGCTAACGGGACATCTTTTGCTTCTGTTGAGCTGACCCTTAGCCCTTAGAAATCCTCCAGCTTTTCTCCAGGCCCTCACTTCTTATTCTACCCTCTTTTGTTTTCCCTCTCCTCCAACCTGCGCCTGCATCCCTTTCTATTTGTTGTCAGGCTTCTTTTCTGCAAGGCCTTAGCCCTCTGATCTAAACCCTTTTGGCCTAGTTAATTACTCTCCCACCTATATAGGTGCGTGTATATATATATATATATATATATATATATATATACACCCCTATCTATACGTACAGGCAGGTGGATAGAGAGAGAGATTAGATAGATAGATTAGATAGACAGACAGACAGATAGATAGATAGATAGATAGACAGACAGACAGATAGAGTTGCACCCTCCTCTGCCACTCAGGGTATAGAGGGGTTTGTTTTCCTTCTATCAACTGAAGGATTAAGTACATGAAACTCCCCCTCAACTGCTTCACGTCTACAATGGAAACATACTTAATTCATCTGCAGAGATGGTATACACTGAGATTTATTGTCCCTGTATGACAAAGTGACAAGACTTTTTTTTTATTAAAATGTTACAGTAAAAGATAACGATTTCTGCTTAGAAAAGTTCTTCTAGAGTTGGGTTGGGGTTCTTTTCTGCTTTTCCAGCAGGAAAAATAAAAGAGAGTAAGAACAAAATAAAGGAACAATAAAAGGTTGCTCAGAAAACTGCAATTTACAAACTCAGGTATTTCTACAAAAATAGAGTCATTTACTAACAGAAAACAATGTACAAGGTTTAAAAGATATTTATAGAAGTACAAGTCACCAAGAGGCAATAAATACAAATATACTGCCTGCCAACCCCAGAAATCTAAAATTATAATAATAAAATCACAACCTGCAAAGTACATTTTCTGCAGGTATCTTATTTGACAGCTGCTGGATTCTGAACATGCAGACCCTTGGTCTGACCCTGCACGGATGCTTTTACACAGCTCTGGTACCTCACCCACCTTGCCTTACACTCTGCACCTTCTCCCACATAACTGTTGTCTTAGCATCCAGCCCACAGTCTCTGACATGCTCTCGTACACCCCTAGAGCAGGTACCTGCAAACCACACACATCAGATGACTTTGATTCCTTAATGTCTGTCTCAATGTTTTTAATTGCTCTTGACAGACGAATTACCTTAAAGAAGTACCTGGCAGCTCCACCACAGCACAGTAACAACAAACACTGAGCACAAAAAGGTAAAAAACAGCTGTTATTCAGAATCTTAAAATAGTCAATACTTCCCAGGCCAAGTTTTTATTCAGTTGCTCAGAAATGATAATTTAAGCCTGCTGCTGAATCCTCACTGCCCCCCTCTGTACATAACGTGCCTAACTGTACTGCTCAGCAACACACACTCGTGTATTGTTAGCTTGGGCTGGGAGTGCAAGCACAGGCTCTCGAGGCAGAGAAGTGATGACAGCTTCATGCAGCGTGAGATTGCTCAGCTCTGTCCCCTTTGGACAGACACTGAGAAAATTCAAGTATGTCCACCTCATATCCTGCAGTTAAAATAGAGAAGACTATCAACAGATTCAGCAAGACGTCTCTCCTTAACAAAAACACTGCTGGGGAGCACAGATTCCATAAGGCAACCTTGTGAGCCTTTCAACCACACCTCTTCAGTTCTATTTGATCTAGGTTTGAAAGACGCATTATGCAGAAGGGGTGAACTTTAGCATGTACAGTACCTAATTTTGCTCGGGCCCCCGAGCAGTTAAATCATTATAAAATATTCAGTTTGTGTCTGGCAAAAACCATGCAAAATGAAACAACCAGTGTTGACACATGATCGAGGTTTTCAAAGTGCTTTACAAATACTAACATTGCAAGTAAAACTGCACAGGAGCCCAAAATGAGATCAATAACCAGGAACAATGTGTCCTGCTTTGACCCTTTCCTTAAAAGTTAAAGGGGTAGAAGAGGTTGGCAAGTGAATGAACAGTGGAGGAGACAAAGAAATTCAGAGATAAGAAAGGTGATGTCGTCTGATGTAGTGGAGAAACTGACTGGTGTTAACCAGAAAGTCAAAGATAAGAAAACCAAAGTGCGTTGAAACAAAGCTACTGGGCAGTCAAATGAGGACAGCCACAGAAAGAATGCGAATCGGAGAGAAATGCAACATGACAGAATAGCAATTCTTAAGTGTATCGCAAGTATTAGACCATACAAAATGGTAGTAGAGTAGCCTTATGCAATAATACTGTGAAGAAACAGGAAAAGAACAACAAAGTCAGTGCAGAACCTTCTGTGACCAAAATCACTTTAAAGAAACATAGCAAAGGAATAGTGAGGTCCATTGAAAACCTACACAATCAGACTTGGATACAGCTAAAGTAAATTCTGTCAGAAACGTTTCCATACACTTCATGGAAAGATAAAGGGAAACGGTAGTAGGCAGATGTCACCTGGAGGTGATTACTGCATTTCAGGGACTCGGGGCAAATAAGAACTAGGGATCTCCCTCTTCAGCAGTCTTATGAGATATTCTCTTTGACAGCCATATTATTAAAATAATGCTATAGGAGACTTAGAATTACGTTTCATTATTTGGAAACATAGACTAAAAAAGCCTGAATCTAATGCTTAACCACAAAATGCAATGATAAAACACAGCTGTGAAAGGTTAAATCAGAGGGGTATTTAAACAGTACCAGTGAGGCTTTGTCTGGAATAATGCATAGAATTTCACCTAAGGAAAACAAATTCCATCTACACTAGTAGCATGTCTGAGGGAATTAACATGCATTTTAAAGAGGAGGCTCTTGGTTTGTATAACTTCAACAAATAAAAGTTGAGACGGATTTCAGCTGTTTTCCATTCTTTCTCATTGCAGAACTAAGCAGCAGCAAGGAAAAAAGAACCATTTCAGCTGAATGTTGGTGCTGGCACAAGAACAAATGATATAAGTTGGCCATAAACACACTTAGGTTATAAATTAGAGCCTATCTAGGAAGCAAGGGGAGAACGGGGAATAGAAACAGTAGATGCAAAAAGCCACAACTAGTTGGGCTAATCAGTATACAAAAATGATTACACAAATGTGGCTGCATAAGGCTGGGTATGATGATCAACAAGGTTTCTGTTTGCCTATATGCCCATATCCCCAGTTCTATCAGTCAGACTGCCTCTAACTCAGGTCCCTGTTTCCATGGATTAGACCAAGAAAGAAGCACCCGCAGTGCTAGAGGAAGCCAGGGAATCACACACCTACCCTGCAACAGTGTCTTACTTACTCACACTGCCAGAAGGATCCATTGTGAATTACTGAGTCATGTGAATTAGGGAGTGAAAAACCAGCCTTGCCAGATGTGCTTTTTTCACATATTTTGACAATTATAGTTCAGCTTAATCATTTATGATAATACTTCATAATGTTCTAGCAAATGCTCTGGAGTATACTTTGGAAAAAATAATGAAGTCTTAAGTAACATGGCAACTCACTCAGCTTTTAAATCTTTGCTGAGAAGCAGGAGGAAACAGCCAGTGTTTTGTGCAGATTATGGAGAATTATTATAGCAAAATTAGGAACACTTCCATTATTGCTTCCCCATCAGTTTCTTACACATCAACTACTGTAAGACTGTCATGATTATACAGCAATGAGACAAGATCAAATAAGACCATAGCTTCTCAGCTTTAAAACAATGTTAAGGGCTAGGCAAAAGTAACCAGAGGAAAGGACTAATAATTTCTGTCCCTACATTCAATTCAGTACTCTGATTCTTACTGAAAGTCAGCTGTTAAGTCCTCCGTAACTTAACCTTCTAGTCCACTACTTATCATGGCTTTGCTCAGCAGCTCAGCTGGCTGCAAACTATTACAAAAACGCTTCTTTCGCTTCAAAATAGAAAAAAAACCCATAAAATACAATATATAAAAAAAATAATCATTCTGATAGAAATTTTCCATCTGACTCCTTCATCACAACTTCTGGACAGGGCTGGATAAGCCCCAGAAAACCATCACATGACCTGGCAGAGCTCATTTACACAACGCATCAAGTTGACAGAAGCAGTTAAACATCTTGTGTCAGTAACACCAACAACTATCTCAGCTTTGGAAAATGTCAACAACTGAGCAGTGCCTGTACTTAATTTCAAGGAAATTGAGGAAGCCTGTGGCAGTCACAGAAATTTGCTATTTCCAAACTTCCTTGTTTTGCTGATTGGCAGCAGTTGCCGTTCTAACATAAGGTGGAAAATAGGAACAACTTGCACAGATCTATCATATGTTCCACATTCTGTAAGTGTTTAGGTGGGAAAGAGTTATTGTTCCAAAGCTCAGAAAGAGGTAATAGAGTATTCACTGCAGATGCAAGTCTGAGGCACTCTCCATTTCATAAAATCAGAATCCTTCCAAATGTTGTGCCAATGGAGACAGTAAACTGACAAGAAATGTAGATCAATGTTCTTTAAACATTTCAGCTTTTCTGATAAGCAAACATTTCAGTCTGTGTAATATTGTCAAACTACAGCTGCAGAGAATTTTGAAGAGGCTCCTATGTACGCTTTAAATATTCCTATTCCTTTCTCCCAGAAAATGTTCTCAAGAGAGCATAACGCCAACACAATCCTGTTCACATTGCAGTCAGTTCCCTGTGGAGAGGGACTGTGGCAGAGAATGGGCAAAACCTCAACAAAAGCTTGGAATTTGATGTCATTGCCTGACTGAGGTACTTCACAAGTTGCACCAGTGCAAGCAGTAAGCTAATTTGCCCCTTGATTTGTGCATGAAAAATCTGCCTGATGTTGCACTGACAGAGTATTTGGCAAAGCAGGCAGAAGGCTACAGGCATTACACTGCCATTACATTAGCATTTAATCTTTCCTCCACAAGATGCAGCATTTCCCTGAGAAATGTGATCTTTGCAAGATACCAAGCTCTGGGATCTGTCAAATAGTCAAAAAGCTAATTTAATGGCACAGAAAAATCTTCCCATGAAATAAGACTTTTTGAATGACACGGAGAAGTTACCAAACTTCTTGGTTGATGGGAAGAAAAGAATTACAAATACCTCACACTAAGAGGCACAAAGAGTCTTAATATTAAGATGACTTCATATATATGTGAAAGGATGCATATGAATTCCATCATTAGAGCTAAATCCAAAAAGACCAAGGAGATAAACAGAGTAATGCACCCAAGTCCCAATGGACTCAGGGACTTTGTTGCATGCAATCACAGAGGAAGAGTGATTTGTACACTTTGGTCTGCATAAAAAGTTCACATTGTTCTGCATGCGCAAAGACTAATACACAGACATTTGAAAGGCAGGAAGCAACTTGGCAAATGGGTTGTATTTTGTACTGTTCCTTCCACATGAACCAGTAAAACTCTCAAATTGCTCTCTTTCATTGCTCACAGTTAGGAAAATAAGAGAATATTCTGTAAAATTAAATGATAATTCAGTTTCTGATTAAATTATTTTCCTTGTACCTTTTTCCTTTCTTTTTACTTTTGTTAACAAATGCTAGAATAAAGAACAATAAGTCTGCCTTAGGCTAGTACAAGAACATTCAAGCTGACACTTCTGGCTGCAACAGCAATGACTATTCACTTTCCAATATACACTTCTCAATAGATCGTTTTGATGATAAAAATTAATCTGTATGCTTGTGAGACACCAAGTAGGGGTGTTCTCCATGTAGCAGAAACTTCCTGTACTTTGAAGATAAAACACAAGCGAACAAATAATGTTATTAAACTTGCCACAAGCCAGAAAACAGTAACATGGCTTGCTAATCACTTTGCAATGCCTATCAATATGTTGGCTGTGGCTTTCCCAAACAAAAACTTGACCCAGATAGTTCACTGTTACTCTTTTACAAAAACCAAGATTCATCATGTAAAGACAGGAATAAGAGTAGCAACTAGAAAACTGAATTTTCATGTCATATTTCAAAGAGATTGAGCTCTGCAGGTTTCACGAAGACTTCAAGGGAATTTGAGATACAGTATTTGAGCTCATTACAAGAGCTCAAAATCTAACAAGATCAGAAATGCCAAGAAAAAACAAAAGATATGTCTAGTATCTTCCAGAAAATCAACTCGTGTCTATGACTCTACACCAACATATAAAATGATAGTAACAGAGTCAAGCACCTTTGCATCAAGTTGGTTCTAGAAAGTGACATTAAAGTACTGTGTGCTTGTATGCTTTTATGAAAGGCAGAAGAAGCCTCCACATTGACACAGCAGCTCAGCTATGCAGGCTTTCAACCTTATGGAACAGCAAAGTTGACACTTCTTTAACAGAACCTGAGGTCTATAAATTTCAATGACTTTTAAATGCCATTATTTTAATGAACTTTCACCTGACCATCCCCTCCCTTTTGATACCTTGCATGGCTATTTTGCACTTCTCTTTTGCTTTTCTCTCTCACTGTTGGTTTTAAAGACAACCCCAGTTTCCTTCTCATCCGTCAGCTGCTGTAGGCTCTGGGAGCGCTAAAGATGGGTGGCTGGCTCTTGCAACTTTCCAGTCTCAATTTTGCTACTGAGAGCACAGATACCTACAGAAAAGCCACGAAGAAGATGAAGCCCAATACATTAACATGCTAACACTTCATGTACATGCTTAACATGCTTCACCACCAAACACATTCCAGAGACATGTACAATGAACACAGATGTATGACTAAATCAATACCAAAGGCTTGTTAACGAAAAGGACCATTTTATAAGTTGACTGCTATGGTGTATTCACCCCCTGTTGTGTAACAGAGGTCCTGTTACAACACTATCCTCTAGTACAGCCACAGGTTGCCATGGAAAGCAGTGGAGGAAGGCAGCATGTATACCAAAGCATAAAAAGATACAGGCTTATCCAATAGTTCAACATGAGAAAAAAAGGTCTCTGAGGTCTTATCTCGTATTGATTCAGCTCTTCATACAGTAGTTGGAGAAAAAATCTCTTTTCCTTTTGGACAAAAATAAAATAAATAAAAATCAAGCAGTCTTACAGCATAGAGATTTTTTGTTCAAGACAGTATTTACTTCTCTACAGGATTAAGCAAGCATCTATTCTTAGGGAGCAGAGAGGATAACCTGGATTAAGTTTGTTGCTTCTTCTAGTGCGAAATAACTCGTTTGCCAAATACTTGTGAAGAAACTGAGCCATCCAGAAAGCACGCTCAAATTTGGAAAATAAAGTGGTAGTAAAGAACAAGGTTTAGAAAACAAACACACCATCAAGAAAAATAATGTTCCAAATGGCTATATGGCAAATACTTATTGGTGTATATCTATCTGACTTCCTCTGCAAAAACTCACTAGGGGCCCATAGATGGGTAGAAGGAAAAACAACATATGGCAGAACAATAAGAGATACAGAAAGAAACAAATATCATAAAAAGAGTTATAAACACTTAGCAAGATAGTGACGACTGCTTTCTTGAAACTTAGCTCCTAGATTTGCAATGTGAAAGATTTCAAGCAATGTGAAATTCATGCATTTTGTCACTCTAATTGAGACATCATTGGCAACTGACTGTATGACAATTCCTTACATTCTTCTAAGGATGTTCTTTAGTAAATGAGTCTAACACCTGCAAGAACCATAAGTAACTCCTAGCTAGGAACAGAAAGCTTTTACCCAAGCTGGTGACAGAGGAAACATACATAACTATACTCGGACATTAAGGTGACAACACAGAGAGTAAGGTAACTTTTCCACAAGGCCAGTCCAGAATGGACAAGCTGTAAGGAAACCAATTTGCCGTTACACAAGCAAACCCACTGACATGACAACACAGAAGAGAGAAATCAAACCCTTCAGAACACGTCACTGCTGGAAGCACTGAAGGACCTGTGTGCTCTGCAGGTGGCATTCGGAACTTGCTAGAAAGAGGTGCTCTCTCTTGTTAGTCCAGTACATGCCCTGTATGTTCTGAAGATCTCTTTCATAAAAGCTGACTGTCTGGTATAGAAGACAGAGTCAAAAGCCTGTCTCCACAGGAAGATTACTATCTTATGAGAATATTCTAGTGAGGCATAGGTAGGGATCTCTGAGCTATGGATATGATGAAGTGGCCACAGATATGTCATATTCTCCAGGAAGGCAGCTCATGTTCACAATCAAATACCTGCAAATTTCTAGCAACATCTCCATTTCAGTGTATCACAAAAGGAGGAAATATATAAATACCAAAAAACATTATCTTGCTTTTCTTTTTTGATTCAAAGATGAAAAAAACAATTATTAGACCTTCTCTTGTCTACAATCGTCAGAAAGGCAACAGCTGTCTTGGAATCATGCCAGCATTTAGTTAATGAGAAGTACCCAACAGTAACAATAACTAACCCCCCTCCTGATGGATGGAAACATCTTCTGTGTTACCAGAGATGCTTTATTCTTCCTGTGGAAAGGCAAAGTAGACACAGCGGCAGACAACGTGGTAATAACATGAGCAGCACTCTAACTTCCCCACTGCACACCCTTGAGAAACTATTAATTAGTTAGAAAGTTTAAATAGGCACCTTCCACCGATTTCTTTATAAAACCATGTTATTCATCCCAGTTAAGTGGAACCCCACAGAATGCCTGTGAGGAGTTCAGAACAACACCTACTTTTTCGGAAGACACTTCCTTATTTCACTGCTTTCTCTTCTTTTGTTAATTGCCTAATTTCACCTTTTCCTGGCTGCACCCCCCTTGGGCGGTAAAGACCACTTAGCTATTTATTCACACGAGCAAAGGGACTTTGGAAAAAAGAAAAAGTCTTCTCATTTTCAGACATCTGACAAATGAGACCAATTCATTAGTAATTAAAAAGTATGGCTGTTTAATAGCTCATTGTATTGGCACACTGGAAAGCAGAGGGAAGAAAACAGAATAGCTTTGGAGAACGAGGGAGTCAAATGTGCATGTGTTTGCTTACATGAGAAAGGTGAAATTCTCAAATGGTTCATCCTTCCCATTTCTCCATCCTGCCAGCTTCATCTGTAATGATTGATTAATCCTCCCAAAGCACTCTCATGGGACTATCAGTTCATGTCTGATAGTAGTCAGAAGGATAATTCAGTCTGCATCTGCTTCCATTTTTGAAAAGTCAGAGTAGCTGGGAGTTTATCATCTAAACATTACCCTTGTGGCTATAAAGAGAGATATAGGTGCACCTTACATTGTTGATATCAGGTTTTGGATAGGAAACTAGCATTCACCTGTTTGAATACAGTACTTGCATTCTAACTCGCAATGGAAAGCTCTCAAAACTACATCGATACAAGAAAGCCCCCAGATGCTACTGGATACTCCAACCTATTGACTTTCAGTATAATCTTCTGCCACTACCCATGAAACAACAGCAATACTTCTAAATCATCAGCCGATGGAGCTGGGCTTTTTCAGGTTTTGGTTTTTTGGATGGGGGTTTCAGGTAGGGTTTTTTTATTGCTGTTGTTTCTTTAAAGTAATCACTTCTTTCACAGCTGTAAAAGTTAGAAACATTTTAACTCTGCAACAAGTAGCAAACTTGAAAGAGATTTCTGTAAAACAATAACACATTGATCTTATTGTTTGCAGTTGGTAATCCTGCATTGCATTTGATTTGGATTCAAAATAACTGACTTCACTTTCAGCCCTTCCCCTCATATTCAGTATTTTCCTATTTCAGAATGTACTGCAATGTTGCTTAATTTGGATTTCCTGTGTTGGATTTGTATTCCTACTAATACGATGCTTTCAACTTGCTTTTTTCATGTAACATTTATTTATATATATACTATTTATAATAGTATTTACTGACTGAAGCAAGAATTAAAGCATACTAGTTCTTCCAAGGAAGAAAGGGACAATCAGAAAATTCAATCTTAACTGGAAATAGTGCTGCATAAGGTCACAATCAAACGGAATTCCAAAGAAAGTATTTCAATATAAAACAATTTCCAACCTTCTGAGTATACCACTCAGAAGTCCGTCTTCATTAACAACTTTTTAGTTACTCATCTAAAGATCTCCAGTAACAGATTACTAGTTTATTAATGTCTTGCAACCATTTGGGCTTTTGGTTTAGTAGCTAAATTTCTTTTTCCTCCTAGAATTCTTTCTGCTGTTTAAATGCAATTGTTGTGTTCTAACCCTAGCTGTAACTCACTCAGTTGGCTCACTCACTCCTCCCTCTTTCTTCCCCTCCCGCTCCCAGGGGAATGGGGAGGAGAATCGAAAGAATGTAACTCCCATGGGTTGAGATAAGAACAGTCCAGTAACTAAGGTATAACACAAACCACTGCTGCTGCCACCAATAACAATAATGATAAGGGAAATAACAAGGGAAGAGAATACAACCGCTCACCACCCAATACCCAGCCCGACCCAGCAGTGATCTCCCTCTTCCGGGTCCCTGCCCACAGTTTTTTACATCCTGGGCATGATGTGCTGTGGTATGGAATACCTCTTTGGTCAGTTTGGGTCAGGTGTCCTGTCTCTGCTTCCTCCCGGCTTCCCCGCCTCCCTGGCAGAGCATGAGGATCAGAAAGTCCTTGGTCAGACTAAACATTACTGCAACAACTAAAAACATCGGTGTTATCAGCGCTGTTCCCAGGCCGAAAGTCAAAAACATAGCACTGCATCACAAGCTACTAAGGAGAAAAATGACTGCTGTTGCTGAACCCAGGACAGCAATAAATACTATCTCCAAGTATTTTAATAAATAAACAATGCATAGAGAATGTGAAGCTGTGTATTTTCACCCACCCTTTCAGATAAAATGTTCAGAAGTGGACATGTGCACAGATGACCAAAAGACATTCCAGCAGTGGCCCTGGCCTTTTACCTCTTACTCGCATGATTTGCTCTCATCCCTACCCTGGGACTTAGGTGGCCATGATGGTTTTGTGTTCTTTCACCCAGAGGCATATTCAATCACTCAGCCAATAACACAGCTGATTAAGAGCAATGGTCTTTTTACAATCCTCATCTCCACAAGTTCATACTGCTGCAAAATAGACCAGAACACAAGGAGGTATTTCATCAACTTCAAAAGCATGAGTCACTTTAAGGTTCATTAAAAACATATATTCTGCTGTGCTTTAACTGTAAAACCTTTGACTCTAAAATGTATCAACAAGATAAAAAGCAGCGAAAAGTATACATTCAAGTTGGTTGAGTTTTCCAGATTTAGGGCTGACTTTACCGTATGTGAATGTCTAACACAATGCAATTGGTAATACTTCCTGATAGCCCTCATTAAAAAAAGAGACACAAAATTCTTTAAGAAACACTAAATCTGGCACAGTAGATAATAATAGAAGGTACATAGAGTCAGTCTGGGTGTGTGTCCCAAGTTTCCACTGGAAGATCCATCCACTATAAAAGCCTTTCCTCCCTCTGTCCTACAAAAAGTTTCTAAGTACTGCTCAGGCCTCTCACAATTATGACATTTTACAGCTTATAAAAACTTAACGTGCTTAAGAAGGGCCAGTTAACCTAATTTTGTTAAAGCCCTGCATAGACTTGGCTGTACTTAGATTTGGGTAACACCTTCAGGAGTATTCAGCTAGAGGTCAACCTTGTTAAAAATACCTAATTGTCTCAAAAATGTAGATATGCCACTCAATGGGACAAGATACATTTGGGCCTGAATACTTACTGTGATAGGAGCTCTTAAAAATTGTTAAAGATATCCACATCATTACAATGCCTCAGTTCAACTGCAAGTAAGGTAAGTTCCAGCAATAGCTTAGAAAGAATCTATTGAACAAGAATAAGCCATTTAAAAAGCACGAAGAAGCAGTTATATTTAATCACAAGCACCAAATGGAAACACATTTACATCATAATATTGACTCTGGATGGGATTGTTATTGATAATTTGGCAGTAGAACGCAAATAGAACACCCTTCGATTATGGTGTTCAGTTCATTGTTAACCATGCAAATCTAAACTCTACCAAAAAGCAGCCTTTTAAATTATTTATTAGTAAATGACAACATAAGTGGCTTTTGTATTGAGTACACATCCCTGGAATCAATGAAGCTGTTTTACATGAAAGAAACTCTTGTATTATCTTAAAACACCTTAAGAGCGTCAGGAGACTTGCATGAATTAATCCCAGGCAGATAACCCATTAAAAATTACATCCCTCTTTGGGTACAAGACTCATTAATATTTAGCAAGAAATATTAGTTGCTGAGACAAGCATCCAAGATCACCAGGTTTTGGTCTTTGTTGAATTCTTCTCAGCTATAATTAATTCAATAGTGAGCTTGGGCACTTCTAGGGCAGAGGTCTGTGACATCTGTGCTTTGACCTTGAGTGCAAGTGCTGGCTAGGCAAAGGGGATATTATTATGTAAGTTTGAAAACTTCAGTTATTTGGGCTTGATTCTGAAATGTGCTTGGAGACTTCAAAATTTAGGAGGAATGAAACACTGAACAGCAATTCCATTCCCCCAAAACAACTAGCTTTAAACATTGCCTAAACATAGAATCATTAAAAAAGGCTGTATTGTGTTAGAAACAGCAGTGGCTTTGCTTCTCTGACTCAGATGATGATCTGTGTGTCAACATAAGTTGAGAGGAATTTGTATAGTAAAATCACTTCCTCCAGTATGGCCTGGAACATCTTTAAAGCAAATCATGTTCTGACTCAGCACCTAAGCCATTTCCTAAAGAACACTTCAAACTGGATGAAGTATCACTCACTCTATTGCCATATGTTCTCCCCGTTTCTTATCATGCCCAGAAAAGCAAAGTCACTTTAGTAACATGGGAGCTGCCCTACACAGGTGTGAAACAGAGACATGGTTATGAAATAACCATCAGGCCCACATCAGCTGTGCCAACCCTTCTGAAAATAAAATGCATACAGAAGATGCCGCGAAACAAGTGGTGGAGGCTTGCAGTAGAGTCAGTGGCTAAAACTACCCCAAAATTACCTAAAATACTTGAAACTACAAACAAAAGCTAGTTCTCAATAACAGAGAGGTTTTACTCTTCCTATTATGAATTCCATCAAAGAAAATAAAAGCTTCCAAATGCTTTTTCCAGATTCCAAAAGATTATTTAATTGTTGATAGGAGGAAGCAGTTTTGCATTGCAGTAATAGCTGACATAAAATAATTCAAGCCAGAAATGGCAACAGGATCTTCCTGGGGAAAAGTCTGTACCTTTTGAATATAATTCCCTTCAGCACAACAAAAGCCCAGATGTGGGACCTTCAAATACAGTGTATTAGCTCAGGGCAAATGGCAAATTTATTCATAGATTCTCTTATATTTTTTGTTAACTGAACACAAACTACTTCTCCACTTTGACCTCAAATATCTTCTGTTTACGGCATGTTCTTCTGGCTGTTGTTATGAATATTTTTATTACTCTAAGTAATTGCATTCTGACATTTTTCATAATCACTAATTGCACTAAATGACTCTTGTGATCAGAAACAAAGCATTCGGGAGGAATTAAATGAATGGAACCATCCTCAGAATCAATAACTATACTGAACACTTCCTACATAGAGATAAATCTCTTCTTTTAATATTAATATTTTAATCTTAATTGTTGATGCAAGAGGTTTGATAAATATGAAAATGGTGCAACTTGTCTTGTCTTTCTGGAATTCAGCTTTACGTCAGCTTTCTTATTGTCTCTAATGTACAACAGTTTGAACTGGTGCATAAAAGAATTCATTAGCGTTGGTTCCAACCCTATGGCTGGATGATGGAAACTTATAGAGTGAATTAAAGGAATTAAAATGAAAACAGTATACAGGGAAAAAAAGGCTAACAAAACCAATTTGTTGTTGTTACTGTTGGTTTTGAAATGATTCATAATTCAATTAGTATAGATCGCAAGTTTGTTCATTTGCTAAAGAGAGCTCTGCAGGCCGTAAAAATATTTATATAATGATTGAAACAGCAAATACAATCCAAAACCTATAATAATTTAAATTATAACTGAAAGTTTATTAGCATATTAAGTACAAATTGGAAATGTCAGAAGAATCTCTTAAAGAAACATTTCCAGTCAAAACAGAAACTACAACCCCAGCCAAGACGAGCTTTCCGTTATTAAAATGCCCCTATTACAACTTATTATTCTCAAGTACTTCGGCTGTGCATACTACAGAGTAAATGCCTTGCTTTTATAATTTTCACTCCTATGCCTTAGTCAGTTCCTAGACTCAGAATGTGGACATTCATTTCCACAGGCAACTGTACTGACTTACAATGAAGTGTGCAGGCATGGAAACGGAACTGGCTTGTTCATTTCCACAGCTTTACAACATAAATGAAGAAACTATTAGAAATGCTAAGTATTTTATCACATTTTCAGTGTTCTTTCTGATCTAAGTGACTACAAACTGGTCCTGGAAGCCATGCTAAGGCACATGAAAACCAACAAGGTTGTTGGTGACAGCCAGCATGGCTTCACTAAGGGGAAATCCTGCCTAACCAATCTGGTGACCTTTTATGAAGGGGCTACGGAACTGATGGACAGGGGCAGAGCAGTTGATGTCATCTACCTGGACTTGTGTAAAGCCTTTGACACTGTCTCCCATGACATCCTTCTCTCTAAGTTGGAGAGACATCAATTTGATAGGTGGACCACTCGGTGGATAAAGAACTGGCTGGATGGCCGCACGCAAAGAGTAGTGCTCAGTGGCTCAGTGTCCAGCTGGAGACCAGTAACGAGTGGTGTCCCCCAGGGATCGGTGTTGGGACCGGTCTTGTTCAACATCTTTGTGGGTGACATGGACAGTGGGATTGAGTGCGCCCTCAGCAAGTTTGCCGATGACACCAAGCTGTGTGGTTCGGTTGATACATTGGAGGGAAGGAATGCCATCCAGAGGGACCTTGACACGCTTGTGAGGTGGGCTGATGCCAACCTGATGAAGTTCAACCATGCTAAGTGCAAAGTCCTCCACCTGGGTCGGAGCAATGCCAGGCACAGCTACAGGTTGGGCGGGGAGGAGATTCAGAGCAGCCCTGCGGAGAAGGACTTGGGGGTGTGGGTTGATGAAAAAATGAACATGAGCCGGCAGTGTGCGCTTGCAGCCCAGAAGGCCAACCGTATCCTGGCCTGCATCAAAAGGAGTGTGACCAGCAGGTCGAGGGAGGTGATCCTGCCCCTCTACTCTGCTCTCGTGAGACCTCACTTGGAGTATTGTGTGCAGTTCTGGTGTCCTCAACATAAAAAGGACATGGAAGTGTTAGAACAAGTCCAGAGGAGGGCCACGAAGATGATCAGGGGACTGGAGCACCTCTCGTATGAAGATAGGCTGAGAAAATTGGGGCTGTTCAGCCTGGAGAAGAGAAGGCTGCGTGGAGACCTCCTAGCAGCCTTCCAATACCTGAAGGGGGCCTATAGGGATGCTGGGGAGGGACTCTTCATTAGGGACTGTGGTGAGAGGACAAGGGGTAATGGGTTTAAACTTAAACAGGGGAGGTTTAGATTGGATCTGAGGAAGAAGTTCTATACTGTGAGGGTGGTGGGGCCCTGGAATGGGTTGCCCAGGGAAGTTGTGAATGCTTCATCCCTGGCGGCGTTCAAGGTGGGGTTGGACATAGCCTTGGATGGCATGGTTTAGTGGGAGGTGTCCCTGCCCATGGCGGGGGGGTTGGAACTCGATGATCTTGAGGTCCTTTCCAGCCCTTACTATTCTGTGATTCTGTGATTCTGTGATTCTGTGATATAGAATCATAGACTATCTCAGCCATTTCTTAAACTGACCTACAGTAACCAGTGACAGCAAAGAGTGAAGGTCTCTGTTTTATGTCTCCTCCTGAACACAGGCTACTAAAACATCCATGCAGTCTCCAGGGCAAGCACCAACCCAAAACAAAATGGGTCAACTATTTTGTTACTAAGACCTTTTCCAGCTACAGTAGGATTGAATTTGGAGATTTTCGCAAACGTGGGCTCTCACAAAGGTTGTATTAAGGTGGGAGAGGGCACAGCTACCATAGTCCATTAATCTTACAATGGAGGAAGTATAAATATAGCAAGTATTGAGAAGAGTATCTTGAAATAGCGCTGCAAAGATTAAGGTGCTATCTTACTGCTATTAGTCCTGCAGTGTGCTATTGGTTGATTACTGGAAGTGTGCTTGATTTCACAGAACACAAAGGAATAATTTTATACCGACCTCTCTGAGCAGACTCAGAAGCTATCTCAAAGATGTTTCTACCTCTCTAATGGAAAAAATAGCAAAATTGTTTCAAGACACACTGTCTCATCCCCATGCATGTGCTTAAACCAAGTTAAACCAGAAACCACAGAGATGCAATCTATCACATCCAGCCTAACACCGGAGGGAGGCTTCAACCATGCTAATGTCTACATATACCTGAACAGGAGGATAATAACTTAGGTTAGGCAATATGCATCTTAGTCTTTGTTGTATTTTTCTTTATAGACAGTACCCTGTACTGAGAAATAATACTTTGCTTCGCATGAGTTTCTCTGTTTAATATCCGCCACAAGTTCTGAAGAGAAGCCTGCTGAAGAGGCAAAAAATTAACTGAACTTGAAGAGAAACTGTTGCAGTGGAGCAGAGAAACAGAAATCCCACCTTGAAAGAAGAAATATAAACTTAAAAACTGTGCATGCAAAGAGGCTAAGCAATGGGTCACGGGAACAGCTTAACCTAGGTGAGTGTATCTGAGCGGAACAGAAAAGCAGCACTGAGACCAAATTCCACACAAGCTACATAGCATAGTTACTTTTGAAGTCAATGTCCTGGGGAGAAGTAATCTCCATTAACTCCAACGACACAAGCGCCTTAGCATCAAAAGCTGAATGTAGTCATTGGTTTTTTAATCAGCACAAGCTAATGAGAGATACAGAAAAGTTAATTTTGACACATACTTTTTAAAGTTTCAATAAATTACAGAGTTAATTCTTTCCAAAGAAAGAGATGTGACTTCTATTGTTCTTTCAGAGGAGTATTCCAGTCCCTGTGGCAAATTACATCCTCTTGTGTCAAATATACAAAGTTAAGGGGCTTGCAAACAAATTGTAAGGAATCACATCCTTATTTATCAAAATCTTAACAATTCTAAGATGCCAGTAACATTAATTTATTCAAATTCAACATTAACTGAGAAGATTTACAGTGCTGCAAAATAGAAGGTCTACAGAATGACAGTTGGTATTGAGGGCCAAAGGTCCACAATATACTTATAACTGAGAACAGAGCTATTTAGCATTGGGAGCGGTCTGGTTCCAGGTACAATACTCTCATTAGCAGACAGATGCTCTCGAATGCATCTACTCATCCAATGAGTGCCTATGAAAGTAGGATCACCTCCAGGCAATCACAACATTTAGTTCAAATACAGACACCTGATCCAAATCAAAACACTAATGTAAACTCACCCGTTGTACCATACAGAACTATAAACACCCACAAAATTCAGTAACTGTAGCACCGATGATCTGCAATTAAAAAACAAGAACTGCAGAATCATTTACTGCTGTGTATGTCTGTCCAAATTTCACTGTACCACACAAGCTACCCTTATCACAAAACAAAGATCTAGATATTTCATCACAGTATAGAAACACTATAAACACATAAACAAACTGCAAACATGAAATTTAATATGATCTAAATTAAATGATAATTACATTCTCCTCCTCAGTAGTCTTATCGGAATTAGGAAGAGGCTTAAGTTCCCATTAGCTACAAGAATAAGCGGAGCTTTAGGATGTGTTCAGCAGCTACCAGGTTCCATTTGGATAGCAAAATACCTTCTGCAAATAAATAAGTGTACAATTTCCAAAGACTCCCAAATACACTGAGGTCTTCTAGAAACCCGACTGTGATTGCAGTTACAATGTTCTTTTGCTGTGTTTAGCCTCAGCCGTCCAACCTAACTATGACTTCTGTAGAGCTCTGGGTATTACACCAGTTATCCAGTGGGATAATGAAAATAAAAATGAAGTAAAAACTTTCAGGGTTAGGTTGAGACAGGCTGGAATTTATAAGCAAATGATTAGAAATGATTAAAGGATGGAGCTTTGCTTTAAGTGGTGTGAAATTACTTCAGTACCAGCGGAACTTCATTACTTTTTCTGTTTGTGTGTAATGGATCTTTTTGGGTATAATTTCTCTCTTGGAAAGCTTTAAGATATTAAAATATGTTTGATTAACTAGTCAAGAAGCAAAGTAAACAGCCATTTTTATATACTAGTACCCAAATAATTCAGGAGAATAACTGTGAACACAATGAAAACTAAACAGAGCCAGAGACACCTTGTAAATATTACAATAGATGCTTCTGCCAAAATATTGTCAACTTGCACAGATTACACAGTGCCATAATTACAGTAGATGACAAAATTATTATAAATGAACAGTTTGTAGTACAAAGTCATACATTATATATTTTTAGTAGATTCATACATAAGCATATGAAATGAAGAACTGTGAAATAGCATAAAAGTGATTAAACTGATCTCAACTTTGTACACAACAGAAATTACAGGCTCATTTTTCACAAGGTTTAAACTCAATGCATCTGTTATTAAGCAAGATTGTTGGGAGTCAGGGAGAAAGGTGTTGAAACCAAATATTCCGTTTCTGCATCAAGATGATGACTTCTTAAAATAAACCTATACATAGAAATCTGAATCTCAGGCTACAGGATTTTGAACCAAAAGCTGAAAAAGGAGTAGGAATGAAAGACGACTCCATAATGACAGGAACCTCTGATATGCTGCAAAGACACTAAGCTTTGTCTCTCTCGTGTCGCTAGCACTGGAAAAGGTTACGAAGATCAATATACTTTTGATATGACAGGAATTGATATCCTTCAACTGGGTGAGTAGTCTTGCATTCTCTTTTTATTCTTTCTAATGGAAAATAAAGTGCAATGTTGATCAAAATAAGCAGAAACCAATAGCCCCTTAATATAACACATAAAAGGCTTAGGTGAAGCTTACATTATATGGACTCTGACATAGGACAGGATAGCTCCATCATTGTCTGGAAACCTGTCCCTGAATCACAGAATCACAGAATCACAGAATAGTAAGGGCTGGAAAGGACCTCAAGATCATCGAGTTCCAACCCCCCCGCCATGGGCAGGGACACCTCCCACTAAACCATGCCATCCAAGGCTATGTCCAACCCCACCTTGAACACCACCAGGGATGAAGCATTCACAACTTCCCTGGGCAACCCATTCCAGGGCCCCACCACCCTCACAGTAAAGAATTTCTTCCTCAGATCCAATCTAAACCTCCCCTGTTTAAGTTTAAACCCATTACCCCTTGTCCTCTCACCACAGTCCCTAATGAAGAGTCCCTCCCCAGCATCCCTATAGGCCCCCTTCAGGTATTGGAAGGCTGCTAGGAGGTCTCCACGCAGCCTTCTCTTCTCCAGGCTGAACAGCCCCAACTTTCTCAGCCTATCTTCATACGAGAGGTGCTCCAGTCCCCTGATCATTTTCGTGGCCCTCCTCTGGACTTGTTCTAACAGTTCCATGTCCTTTTTATGTTGAGGACACCAGAACTGCACACAATACTCCAAGTGAGGTCTCACGAGAGCAGAGTAGAGGGGCAGGAGCACCTCCCTCGACCTGCTGGTCACACTCCTTTTGATGCAGCCCAGAATACGGTTGGCCTTCTGGGCTGCAAGCGCACAGTGCCGGCTCATGTTCATTTTTTCATCAACCCACACCCCCAAGTCCTTAGGGACACCGTGGGCCCTCTCCAGAAGCTATCAGGAGAACTGGCTACCCTGGATTTGGAGAAGGCTGAGGTTCTTAATGACTTCTTTGCCTCAGTCTTTACGGGCAAATGCTCTGACCACACCACCCAAGTCTTGGAAGGCAGACGCGGGGACGGTGAGGGTGGGGACCCTGGGCCCACTGTGGGGGAGGATCTTGTTCGGGACCACCTTAGGAACCTGAATGTACACAAGTCCATGGGACCGGATGAAATCCATCCGCGGGTCCTGAAGGAGCTGGCAAATGAAGTTGCTAAGCCACTGTCCATCATATTTGAAAAATCATGGCAGTCAGGTGAAGTTCCCGATGACTGGAAAAAGGGAAATATAACCCCCATTTTTAAGAAGGGAAAAATGGATGACCCAGGGAATTACAGACCAGTCAGTCTCACCTCTGTGCCTGGCAAAATCTTGGAGCGGATTATCCTGGAAGGCATGCTAAGGCACATGAAAACCAACAAGGTGCTTGGTGACAGCCAGCATGGCTTCACTAAGGGGAAATCCTGCCTAACCAATCTGGTGACCTTCTATGAAGGGGCTACGGAACTGATGGACAGGGGCAGAGCAGTTGATGTCATCTACCTGGACTTGTGTAAAGCCTTGATCTTAATGCCATTTTAATCCCATGATCCCATCAGAAGTATATTTTCACAAATTTTCATATGAGTAATGATTTACTGTTTCAGCTTTATATGATAACACCCACTGTCCCCAATTATGAGGACTTGACATCTGATTTGGACTATGGATCTTCTTGTAAATGCTATGCTAGATTTTCTGTCAATGTGATTAATTGTATCTTATCTGTATCTGTGTAAATATTTATTTTCAGGCTGCCTGAAACATTACTGCTTAATACATTTAGCAAATATTCTTCATTGACTTTACAGACAGAGTGGATCTCTGCTGTTAAATTCCACATAAACAGTAGTTCCCATTTATTTATTTGGAAAGACATGTCAAGATCCTACTGCAGAGACTCATAGGGTGACCATAAAGGAACAGCCCTATTTTCCACTGGGGAAGTAGGGCTCGTTTCTGTAGGTTAACATACATATTTCATATATGTATGCATATACGTGACAAGTATATTTGCAGACATCTGGGACTCACAGAGATTAAACTGACCTCAGCTTTAGCAACCAAAAACTCGGTTTTCCTTGATTTGTTGTCACTTCTGCAAACCAGGCAGGACCAGAACGATGCTTTAGAGATGCATTAAGAACTCTGCGTGTTCCAAGCACTGAATCTTTGTACCAGCAGAGGTACATTTAGAAATGAATTGGTCTGTAGTTCTGTCTCTGATTAGTCTATTAGAGATAATATAACTTTAATTTATTACATATAAATACATCTGTTGATATATAAACCAGTGACTTCATCTAACAGAAGTTATCTTTCAAAGAAAATGTACCTTCTCCAAGGAGGACTCTTGCACAGTCATAAGTATCTGTTAAACTTAGGAAACAAATATGTCTGTGACCTGCTATTTTCTTCCTGCTTCTGTCTGCTTTATTAAGGATTAAATCTGGTCTTGTATGCCACGGTATATATGCATGGTAAATATACTGGAGCTGCACAGAGCTCCATAATACCATATCAGTAAAAGCATACACCTATAAAAAACAACAGCAGGAGATATCCCATGTGAACTGTGAACCATTGGAATTCGATCAAAGACTACAAAACCCCCACTTCATCAGCACTGAGTTAAATGCGAATTAGTCAGGAAGTTTTGAAGTGTTGCAATCATCCGCTGCAGTTTCTGTCACCCATGCCCAAGAAAGCTTTGCTTCAACTTGGCCGAACATCAAGTCTATTTTTGCAGAGAAGAGATAAATGAACAGTAATAGATGGTGTATATAAAGTCAGACAACCAGCAAAACCAGAGTTAACAGGCCAGCAATATCCCAGCTTCTGTTGTATGACATAATTCCATTTTACAGAACATTTTGCCATACAGTCATAATTTACAGAACACAAGTATAGAAAAGCAACAGAAAACCTTTTTTCATTTCAAGTCAAACTCCAGTTTTATTACGCTGCATTTCAGTCAAATAGTACCTTAAAAATCATTTGTTTTAATCCTTCCAAAAGACATGCTGAAATGCCAAGAGAAGAGTTCCCTCTAATTGCGGATATTTGTAAGCTGGCCTCCATTCTGACCATTTAAAAACCCCCTGAAGTTCAGGGTTGTTATTGCTTCATTCCAGCTCTTGCCCATCTCTAATGGTCTAGGGAGACCAGACAGTGGATTTTCCTTGGGATGAAAGCTTCCACAAGCAGGCTTTAGTGAGCAAATCCAATCTCCAGCTCCTGTGATTTACTCTGCCTATAGAACTTAGCACTTCTGGAACAGGCATCATAACTATTTGTCAGTTAATTCCCCTGAATCCAGTAGAATAATTTACATTTGTGAAACATCAACTAGGAAGAGGAGGCTGAAAACATCCAACACTAAAACAAAGCATGGTTTTTGTGTGATAGCTCCAATACTGGCAGGTGAAGCACAGCTAACAATCTTAGGCACTGATTGTCAAAAACAAAACCATGAGAAGGTGAAACTGAAGGGATACTGAGAAGTTCTTAGGTCTGCAAAAAACCTGAGCTACTGTTTTCTCTTCATGACATTTTCTTACTGTTTGATTTATTTTCTAACAACAGTGTGATGCTCACTGACACCTTTTCATTCCCACATCATCAAAAGTTCTCTAAAGGCTTATGCTGAAATCTCACTGCCATAATCACAGTGGTATCAAATTAGCATCTTAATGAATCCTCCATGGACTTGCACCTTTATGTATTTTCCCAATTCTAATCACATATCATAATAGCACCACAACTGAGTCCCTATGGATTCTTACCAAAACCATTACAAAACAGTTAACATCATAGATACACTATGGTAAACAAAAAGTAAGAAGCATGGTAAAAGAACAGATTCCGAAAAGTAACTACTAGATACAGCTATGATATCCATTTTGATTTAGGTTGGTTTTGGTGTGGTTTTTTTCTCCTTATTACTCCCAAAGAAGTCAGCCTCTACAAAAAAAAAAAAAAAAAGGCTACCTGGCACCCTTATTACAGTCAACTGTATTCTAAATTAGTGTTCTTTTTAATGTAAAAGGACATTCAACAATGCAGCTAAGTAAGGTCTGCCCAAAACCAACTGAATGTCAGGTGCAGGAACTGAACTGTAAAGCTTGTGACTTCCAATGAGGAGAGCACAACAGATTTCACTGCTGAATGCAAATTACTGGCGATAAGATTAATTCTGTATCTTCAGGGGAAAAAAAGGACACTTTTCACAGTCCTTAGTCGTGATTCCCCTATGAAATAATAAGATGCAGGCTCATAAATTCTTATGTAAATCCTACATCTCCATCTCACTTCAATCTGAATTGGCAGTGGATTAATTGCTTAGGTCTATCATCTTTCAACAAGAAAAAAAATGACAAAACGTTGATGGTACTTACATTGGGAATGGAACAGAGTATAATAATTAAAAATGAATTACAAACTTGCTCATGACAGAGTGCTACTCAAGGAAAGGTTGAGTCACTAAAAATTTAGCTGATTAAATTTCTCAAGCACTGCATGAGTTACAGTAGTAATGGATAGCATTAATGACAGCCTGCCATAAGATAGAACATTCTGACAGTCTTTTTGGCATAAAGACTCCTGTATAAAACAGATATCTATGTTGAGGGCTTTGCTAGCAAGTTAAGAATAGATGGAGATGAAAGTGGTGTACAGCTTACATCTGGAGAACGCATTCCTACAGCAGCTAATACTAGAAGGATAAAAGGATGAAGTAAATTCAGACAGTCAATAACGTTCCGCCTTCCTTTGGTCGGTACAATGTGAAGTATTTAGGCCAGACTGCAGAATTACTCTCCATGTTATAAGGAAGCAGACGGGTCTTGAAGGTCTGAAGAACAATGATGTTCAGAGTAAAGATGTAAAATCAAGGCTGTTGTCTGAACTGACTTGAATCATCTTCAGACATCAAAAACGGATATCGAGCTTCTTCAAATTCAAGCATGCTTTCACATGCTTGACCTCAATTAATTTCATTACCTATGCTTAGTTTTGTTTTAACCTCCAATGCCTTAAAAAATGGTCCATAAAATTAAAGTTATTTAGACATTGAACATTTCTCCTAATCAAAAAAAAAGAAGATCTTTCAAAGATCTCTGGCTGAACACAGAATGGATCTCAAGCCACTGCTCGCCACTTTGCCATGAGATGTCACTTAAGATCCTCTAATGCAAAAACGCACCATAAATAAGTGGCACAGTTATACAAAAAAACTTGAAGTAAAACAATGTCCAAGTACAATAAAATCTTTGGAGATATGTTCACTTTTTCCTCTAACAGACAGAGAAAATTGTTTTGCTACAGATATTTTCAAGGTATAGATTTACAGCAATCTTGATAAACAGGTTAATGGTTTAATCTCAGTTCTGTAAAAACAGAAACATACAAAAAGTGATGGAATTATCATTTGAAATTATTTTTCTGATTTTGTTTTTCTTCTTACCACATTGGGGACTCAATTCTCACACTCTTAACAGAAGTGATTTTAATCTTAGCCTTATTATGACAATAACAACAAAACATAAAAGGAAACATCCCTCATAATGACAAAGGAGGAGGATACACATGGGCCATTGAAGCCTAGTTAGAAACCCAATTGACAACGAATTTGTCAGCCCACTGGCAATAAAATGACCAAACTAGTTTTTCTGCTCATCTCATACAAAGAAAATAAACCTAATTGATGCATAAGAAATGAATCACTTCTAAAAATGCTATGACCATTGAAAACCTGAACTGCTATTAGTAGCCTAGCAAAGGCATGAAGAAAGAAAAACCTGCCAGTGTCTTGCCAGTATTCCCTTAAAGGCAGAAATTATCATCATGTTCTTGTATTACTCAGTAAAAGCATTCCCTCTGAAAGCATGTGATAACTATTTGTAGCTGCAGAATGCTGTCTGCTTCAATTCTAATTTAGTGTGTGGCTTACCTAGCCTCCACATCATTAGTGCTTACATTGATAACATTCCATATAAAAAGCAAACTGGTTCCTCAAAAATTCTGCAAGGAAATTGCCGTGTAAGTGCCAGCTGAAAAGAAAGGCAATATTGTGCTACTCAGAGATTTTCACCAGCGCACAGCACAGGAGACGAAGACACTTTTTCTGGGGCTCTTATCTCACCTACATGCTTCACACACTGAAATGACATATGGTATAGAGAGTCGGCAACGCATGAATTTTCCTGGCAACTCTAAACAGAAACAAACTGTATAGCCTTGACATTGCTTCATGCTATGTTGCCTGAGATATAAACTCAATTAACTTTTCACAAAGTTCAATAGAGATTCCTCAGGATTGCTAAGGTCACTAGGATCAAGACGCTCCTCCATCTTTTTTGAAAGCACAGCAACACATCCTCATAGTACCAGCCACAAACAGCTAAATGGGCTGGAGAGACATTTTAAAATAACATATGCCATAGCTCTGAGAAGAGCCTACTTCAACAATATCAGGGAGCTGTAAAGCATTCTGCAACTATTTCTTATAATTTAAACATTTGTATATAGCGCCTGCTATTGCCTTTTAAGCATTCCTCTTAAATTCTATCATGTAAAACTTATGAAGCTGGGAATACATTTTAAGAAAATATAGTAGCATGTACCTAAGCAGGGAGGGGAAAAAAAAAAACCCATACCATCGAGCCACTTGTGAATAAAAAGAGTGACTGAATGGAGTTTTATGTCCTGAAATGTGAAGACCTGTTAGCTTTATAACGCTTCCTGAAGATGGTCATATTTTATGCGCTGTTAAGATGGGCATGTGAATAAGAAGTCGCACCTCTTCTACTTTGAGAAGCATTCCGCCACACAAAAGCTCACAAACACTCCCCTCACATCTATCCAGGAATCATGATTTAAAAAAAAATAATAGAAAATTGGCACTCTCGTGTCAAATCCTTTTCTTAAAGGGAAAAAAAAAGGCAGAAAGCAGCATCTTTTGCAGACCACAGCAGTTTTACTGAATGGCAAATGCTCATTACTATGCACTGATATGCAGAAGATATTACTGACAATTCCCAGTGATCCCTCTCTCATAAACAGACTGTTGATGGCTGATGCATAATCCATCCAAGCAGTGCAATAAAAGGAAAAATATCACAAAATGCACACAGGGCAGTCCAAACAGTAGGTGCCAAAACTGCCATAGAGCGTAGACAATGCACATTCTTGACTGCACACAACTCTCACAGTCAACCGCATTATTTGTGAAGGAATCTAAACTCTGACACCGCACCCGCAGATTTCTGCATCCTCTGAGACTTCTCAAGCATTACTGGAAAAACACTTCCCTTCATTTAATGGGGTATTAAAACTAAGAAGAACTGTCCTGATGTGATATTGCTGAATGCTGATGTTTCAATTCGTCGCAGCACATATGATAATGCCAGAAAAAAATATTACCTTATATGATAAATCTACTCAAATCTGTCTAGAAAGTACAAGTCAAAACACACCAAATCCTATGGAATGCGAAAGCAACAACACATCATCAATTGGGATAATGCTTTTTGGCCTCAAGTGTTATTTGTGGAGAAGTTCTTCATAATAAATATTTGATTTTAATGTCTATACATACAGCTTCTAGCATACTGGTTGTCTTAATGTCAACTTAGGCCTCTAGGTGTTTTTGTAATGCAAACCACAGATGTAATGAGAGATGGAGAAGTATTTATTATGAATAACTTGTGGCAAGTTTTAAGATTTGTTTTGAAACCAACTGCTCACAAAGACTTGCAATTCACAAGCAGCAAAACAGTATCTGTGGATCAATCACTAGACTTTATTGCAGTGCAACCAAAGCTATCCCTGAATGCCCCAGCAGTCAGTGAGGCTGGCCATGCTTGCTGGAAAGCATCGAGTGGCTGGCATGGCCATGTGGGATCCCTTGAGAGTACAGAGAGCAAGAGCCACTGATGCAGAACCCAGTCAGGAAGGGCTGGCAGGAACAGCTACAAGTGAACAGATCCAGTAGGACCAGTCAGTAGCAAAGACAGAGACACCTGCCGCTGGCCGCTAAAGCTATGAAGATCAGCTATGCAGACGGCCAACTCTAACTAGACTTCATTATCTAGCAGAGGAATCACGGCTAAAGAAGTTTTGCTTAGAGCCCGGGAAACTCAGAGCCCAGTTTAATCACAGAATCACAGACTGGTTTGGGTTGGAAAGGACCTTAAAGCTCATCCAGTTCCAACTCCCTCCCATGGGCAGGGACACCTTCCACTAGACCTCATTGTTCCAAGCCCGCTTCAACCTGGCCTACAATAATCCATGACATGGGCAGCTCTTGCCTGTCTTGGCAAGACCCTTTTCCCCAGCAGGTCTTGTGCTTTCCCAGATGTGTTGATGGAGAAGATAGGACAAGTGAGGAAAAAAAAGGGTTATAAAATCCAGCTAGAAAACTATCTCAGAAAGATGAGCTTTCTGTATTTTAGTCTTGTCAGAGGTGACAGCTGCTGTAGGACTGGGACATCTGCCACAAGATCATCACTCTCCACTCTTCCCAATTCTGTCTCAAGCAACAGTAATAGGGGCAGCAGTTGTCTGTGTTGGCAGAAAGGCTTTAGGCTAGTCTGGCTCCTTGTTCTGAAGCCCCAGAAAACCTGACAGCCTATTTCCTGGCACCCTGCAGTGTGACAGTGACATATGCCTACCTGCTTAAACTTTGAGCTGACACTAGTTGGTTTCCTGTAACCACAAAAAGTAAATTCTGGGTGGGATTCAAGAAGTGAGGACAGGAGTCAGCCCATCTCAGTAATTCCATTCTCAATGGTAGGAAAAAGATTCAGTTGGGATGGTAGCCAATTAGGAGAGCGGTTGGGGTAGAGGACAAGAGGTAAGTAATTCTGCTTCTTTTGGCGCAACAGATTTTTCAACACAATCTGTTACTGTGCTTATTTTCTCCTCCCCTTTTTCCCCTTTGTTTTCTTTCAAAACCAATAATCCTTTCTTCTCTCTTCCCCCATGTCAGTATGACATAAAAGCAACCCTTTGATGTGACAGTCCTTCATATATTTAAAAGCCAAAGCCAAAGCCAATGTAGGAGTTAACAAAAACTAAGGGTTCATTCACCTTTACCTTCATGTGTCAAGAAAATTATTACATGTAATACTACCCTTGGCCTGCTTTATATTCCCATTAGTGTATTTTCAGTACAAGTCATTTATGATAACATTCAAATATCTCACTGCCTTTTGCTCCTCAAATATGAAATCTAACCCTTCTTTCTGACATACCAACTAATACGGTGCAGCTGTAATTGTAGGAATGGGATGTCACTAACAACAGTTTTATCAGTTTCAGTGAAGGGCAAACAAAGAAAATGTTAGAAACAGATAAGAAGTTCTGCTAAAACTTTCATATTTTAGAAACTTTTCATTCTGTAATTCTTATTTCTTTTTGGTTACAAATATAAAAGAGGTATGAGAATATTGCTATCCACAGGCTTACTGGGATAGGAAACTTTCTTCTCTGAATTTTGTGGCTCTATCACAGAAACTGAACTATGCTGAAATGTCAGCAACGTGTTGTCATTGCTATTAAGATGACTGAAGTGAATCAGATTTACAACTGGAAAAGAGAGAGCACCTAATTCCAGCCTAGGAACATTCACTGTGCTATCACTGCAGCTAGTGATGCCTATGTCCCTTTTAGAAACAAAATTTGTTCATTTCTTTAATACTCTTATGGGAATTTAATTATAAAGTAGATACACAAGAAAAAAATTGTACAAAGCATTAAATATATACTAAGTAGTATGTATATTCAGTGCTAGCTTTTCAGTTCTGCATACAATGACATCAGCTAAATTAGTATCCTATTTCTAAGCTCAGACATATGCATTACAATTACTTCTATCAAGATATACACAAAGGTTACTAACATCTGCATCCCAGACTACCTTCCTAAGTTACAAGACAAACTGAAGTTTTGAATTCCCACTGCATTTAAGACGTTGATTTATTGATATTTATGAAAAGAAAAGAAAAAACAAACCCACAAAGGTCAAATCAATGGATAAGAACAATTGTAACAGTAATTTGTGGTGACTAGAACTGGTAAGTGAAAACAGGACTGATAAGGTCATCAAGTGCAGTACTTGATTTTGTTTATTCCACCTACATTCTTGAAAAGGCTATAATCTTTGTCATACTCTGTACATGGCATAGCAGTGCTCTTCATCTTACTAATACAGGAAACCAAAGGAGAGTAAAGAAAGGAGTTTTCAGCAAAATTAGAAAGATTAAAACGAAACTCCTTCTCTGAAGCAACAGTTAAAAGGAGCACAAATTGATGCGGACCATTAACCAGGGGTCAGGCAGCATCAGCTTTCTTAATAAAAAGTTGCAATTAAAAGGATACAAAATGTCACAAGAAAGGCTACCTGCATTTTTCCCTTTGAAATATGCTCCCATGATGTATTTTCTTTAAATAATTACATAATTGGACCATATGCTGCATAGAACGCAACTCGATCATGAACTTGCTTTGGATTCCTAATTGCTGCCATGGCTAATATTGGCAGCCTCAATGATTAAAATATTCTTCAGACAGACATACACACAAATGTGCACTTTTAACTATCACATTTTGTTTCTAATTATTTGCCTTACGTCAGCTGATAATTTAGGATATACATAGGACACATTTCCCAATTAATCTCTCAGAACCCTGTAGCAAGGATTTCTTCTGCGTGCAACAGCTGGCGTTTTCAAATACCTAAGTCCGAAGCTGGAGTTCAAAAACCCTCTAAGACACCTTGAAAGCAGTTTTTGCAATACTGCAAAACTGAAAATGCTGCTACTAAAAATGAGTGATTTCCAGCCTAAATAATGCAATTTTAGATTAACGAAAGCAATAGACCAACAGAGAATGAACACTCGCTTCAAGAAATGTGCAGCATGTGCTTTTATGGCACCAGAATGCTTTACAAACCTGAAAGGTTTCCAGCTAAAACACAGGCACAACACAAAATGACCAGTGACAACTTTTGAAAAGCCCTACGTAGTTAGGGCTCAATGTCTCTAAAAGGTTGTTACTTTTGGTATCTGCTGCTAAAACTGATGAACAGAGATGAGAACAATTATGACATACGAATAGACTTCATACAGACTTATTTAAGCAAAACTCAACCAATTTCCTTATCTGTAAATAGCAATTTTTGTTAGTTAGACTTAGGTTTACCTGGCAAATATCAACCTGATGAACACACTAAAAACTGTTTTTAGCAGACTAATACTAGAATTTCTAGTCATGACCAGAAAGATGCACACACACTTTACTTACTCCACATCAGTCTAAAATACTGCATTTCAAATTTTGTCTTTCTTTTCTCCAGACCAACACAGCGATTCTCAGTTTCCTATGTCTCCCCCTTCAGCACCATAAAGCTACCAGCTCTTTTGAAGATGGTCTCTCAACCTTCCTCGCTGGAACTTGCCTACTTCCCACAAGTAAACCACAGAATAGAATGAGACACTTTGTGACAAAGGTACACACCATGTGGTTAGTGCTTGTCATGGGATATGGAAAAGAACAGACCCAGGATATGATGAGAACACCCTAATCTCCTAGGCTCGCATGCTGACCTATTTCAAGTCTTGCATTTGCCATTAAAACACTTATAATTTTACCCTTTGGACAGGTAGAAAAGTAGTTGTGAAAAGACATTTACGTGGCCACAATTTCACAAGACAATGTTTCACTGCCTCTATTTAGATCTTAGAATCCGAATTGAGACTCAAATACACCACATGTACCTCAGCAGCTTCAAGTAGAGATCCATCCTGTGAGGGGAGTTACAAACTCCTACATTTCAGGAACCAGAAAATGATGCTGCGTCACAGGTTAGTTACTGGTTTCCCATTTCCCAATTTAAAGTGTGGTGATTTGGCTGGTTCTTTTAATAAATTTATTCTGTTGCTATGGTGACAGTTCATCTCTGTCATTAGCAGCAAACCACCAAGGCACACCTTTCTGTAAACAACTGCAATATTCGGAGACACAACAATTAAGAAATTGGATTAGCTTTGAGGAAATTAATATATAACCTCACAGTAAGAAGCCCAAATAATCTTTATCTCCTTACCACATTTATTTTTGTCATTAGAGTGAACATGGCTAAGGAAATGCTATCATCTGAAAGAAGCCTTTGGATGAACGTACTACCCAAAGCCTGGGGAGAAGTGGCTGCTGCGGTGATGATGGGACAGAAGAAATGAAATGTTAAATAACTTTTTCTCCACTTATAACCCATTTCAGTAGGTATATATAACAGTGGCATGCCTATAACTTTAATAAAATAATAGGATGGGTATTAAATTGAGAAAACTATGCATTCTAGTTAGAAATCTTTTCATAACTTACATTAAATGCCTCTGTAGGAAGCCTGAATTGAAAACTCTATGCAGCCCCCAGAATACATTGCAGCCCCACTAAGGGCAGAGCACTGGCCTGAAGTTTATATCGCAATGGTGCAGGCTCAGATCTCTCTCCTCAACACTTCACTTCATTACACTGCTATCCATTCTTTTCACTTCATTATTTTCCATCAGGAGAAGGCATACACAAGACCATTTAACTTGGCCAACAGCTTTCAGTGCTCCAGCAGATTGTCTCCACTGGATCACTTACTTTTAGTATTTACCATTAAATGCAATCTAGCAAAGTACTGAATAAAAGTTGAATACTTTTGTTCATATTTCCACACTCTTCAGAGTTTTACACTTCTCTCACAGTCTGAAGTTTCATGAAGTCTCCTTTAAATTATCCATTTTACCATGCTTATTCTTGCAAATAGTTTGAAGAAATCACCTATTTCTGCACTGTTCTTTATGCTCACCAGTTAATCATTTTCATTTGCTTTATTAATTCTATTTAATTAAGTGAGCTACAATATCGTTGCTGCTAACAATTTCTTACACATTTCAAATTTCTCTATTAAATGATTCACTGTGTGTTACATTGATAGTTAAATTCCTTCGGGCATTTTAATATTCCCCAACATCAGCTGCTTCACAATCAAACTTTTGTTTCTTTACTTATTCTTAAGCATATGTTCAGATAATACCATGATCATCAGTTCCAATGTGATCCTTTTTTAGTAGACTTGTCTTCTTCTCAGGATTAGCTCCTAAATAGCCTTTGACTACATGGATTGTTCACAAATTGTCTAAAGTAATGCAGTATTGTCATTAAAAATATATATTTGGAATAATATAGCAATCAAAATCTCAGGAATTAAAATCCTCCATGATCAAAGTTCTGGCTCTCTTGCAGACTCTTTTTTCTTCTAAATCAGCGGCATATTTTGTTATCTGCTTTTCTTAACTGCCCTCAAGGGCTCTAACAACTGGATTACTTTATTGTTCTGATCTATTAAAGCTTCCTGACATGTCAGCCAAAATACATACCTATTTCTCTGTAACATAATCTAGTATCAATGGAATCAAAATACTGCTTTGGTTTTTCTTGTTTATCCTGCAGGAAAATGTTGCAGTTTTCAATGTTAAAATGTCAGTGATATTTCTTCCTGGAAAAGCTCTGATTTCTGTTTAGTAGACTGCACTGGGCATGGTCCTGGCATTTATTCTAGAGAGAGACAGTGTGGTGTTTTGTTCTCTTCACATTTTCATCAATTCTTACAGGTTAAGCATTAAGGGGTTCTAAAGTTAAACTTTACTTTCATTTTCCCCCTATTTTCTTCATATTTAGTGTAGAAGTATTTGCTGCACAATTTAAGTCAACCTGTTTTCTCCTCAGAGGACTCCTGTGTCATTTTGAGCAGTAGTTTCACCGATGTCATAGTTACACATGCATGCAAAATCACTCAAAAACCTGACTGTAAACTGGTATTACCAGCAGCTCCCATCACAGCAGGATCATCTTTATACTGTGTTACCAGAGAAAGAACTAAAGATAGAGACAGATATGACTATGATATTGCCGAGGAGGTGAAAAAGCCCTGCCAGGCAACTCTATTAACCACTGCATCTGAGTCAGGCAGAGAGAAACAGAAGTACCACAACCATTATGGGATATACATCCAAGGAACAATGGCCCCTGAATAACTGTAACATGGAGGAATTACTATGACATGAGTTAGTGGCAACACATTACAAACAGTGATATTTCCAAGTGATAGTTTCCAACCCACAAAAAATAAAGCACCTTGGAACAGTGAATATGCTACAGCTCCAGATGTTAGAGGTCTACATTGCTTGTTTTCATCCTAAAATGTGCCCATTAAAGCCTTCTGTGAGGTAAGGAAAATCCCTTATGCTTCTGATACCATCCCTCTAGTCAGCGAGCAGTTACTTTTGAACAATTATAACACAGTATGTATAAGGTGCCATGTAGTCAGCTGCACATTGTCCCCACTAAATCCTGTTTATGATTCATTTTCATCAACAACATTAATATACCAGCAAAGACAAATTCCATTTAATATCATCTTAAGTACTTCGGGTTTCTCTAAAACAGCATACTGCTGCAATATGCTTCTGCTGCTGGGAGACAAGATCTTCTGTATCAAAAGTACACTAATCTTTTAAAAGATGTCTGGGAATGGCGGGATTTGGATTTGCTTTGTCTTGATAAACAGCTGTGCTGGAAAATCCAAGACCAAAAGACTGACTGAAGATGAATATCCAGAGAGCACAAGATCACCTATATGCCAGTGGGAGAAGCCAAGCAAGGACATGCTATAGAGCCTTTCTATTGACACACAGCATGAAGAATCAACTTTTTCATCTTACCTGCTACGAAATTAATCAGATTTTCACATTAGAGTAGTACAAAGAATTACCACCTGTGTAATTTCCTGAGCTCACTGGATTTTCTTTTGTCTGGCACCTTCTGTGCTGCCCAGTGTCATTCCCATTTTGTTCATAGGCTTTGACAGTATGAGTACATTTTCTCTCCAGACCAGACAGCCCCCAGCTGTAGCTTTCCACACTGTGAAGCTAACAGTGAAGCTAAATCAAGATGTGCCTTAAACTTGTCCTTGAAGAGCACTGTTTGTAGACTGACCTCTCAGCTATTCATGACAGTTTTATAACAAACAAAAGGGTGGAAATGACGACTTCTAGCACCTTTTCAGTATCTCCATCCCATAACTGAATCTAACCAGATGAAGCTACAATACCACTACAATACTATTTAATCACACCCTCAGAACTGAAATCTTTTCCCACAAACATTGAGGCATATATGGATAGTAACTATGGAAATGGCTGAGATCTTGATGTAGTAGCTATATATTTGACAGAATTCTGCAACTGTATAGAGCAGTAACAACAGATGGCTTTGTAGAAATTTACTTCAGTTTGAAGTTCATTGATTCTCATTCTAGACACTTTTATTTCACCAGACAGTAGGCTGCTGAGTGGTTTTACTTCTGATCATCATGTTCTGACGCAGCAGGCTGCTGAGTAAAAAGTTAAACTAACTAGAACTAATGAGGGGTAAAACATACTAGTACAGGTACAAGTAGTGGTCAAATGGCGGCAAGCACAGGACATGAAGAGGAATGTGTCCAATATTTCAGACTGACTTTTTTATTTTAATGTTTAGAAAGAGCCATTCAGATTCATTATGCAGAGAATATCACATAACCTGATAAACCAATACATTTTAACACACATTAAATGGATAAACTGATCTATTTTAGCACAATGTTAAAATGCACATTAACCGTATGAACTAATTCAGGAAAGAAGAAAACAAAAAGAAAAGAAAATTGTATAAAGGAGCCTCATTTTAACCTGTTACACTTTTCTTCTCCTTATAAACAGCAAATGTAACACCCTCCTCCTTTAGCAACACCCTGCATTAACTTTGCCTTTTAAAAGCAGGTAAGTGCCCTGATCATTGCTTCCCTATACTTCCAACCCATGTGAAATTGTTCCCAAACTGAAGCTCATTTCCCTTTTTTTCTGTACTTTGTTCCCTGGTTCTCCTACATTTCATGTGTTCGTCAAATCCTTTTTGGATCTTGCCATTTCCTTCCTTTCCAATGAAAATGTAATTAATTCCTGAAGGACTCAATTAAGATTTTGAGCAAAAATTGTGCTGCAGGAGCGGGACAAGAAAGTCTGGGGCAATGCCCAGCTAGTGATGATTAACAGTTATTGGTATACCACTGAAACCACAGACCATCCCAAACCCTGCAGAGAAGAATGAGTACTTTAAAAAGTTTAGTATTCATTTATTACAATGCAATACCATACTTTTGTTGAGTAGATCTAAACAAAGCCTTCTTTTGATACCTCTGTGCTGTTTTGAGAGCATACTTATTGCCACATAGCTGCCTTGTGACTAGAATGATTAAGATTGCCTTGTTATAACCAAGTTTGTACCGGCACACACCTAACATTAGCAGAGCTATAACTTGGCTTGAGTTTTTCACTTGCTGACATCCTTAATCATCCTGTGTGTCATAACATGCAAGCATTAGAATGCAAAATCATTCTCTTATGCAGGTGACTGGGTACTAACTTTACATATCACCCCTTTATGTGAACACCAGCAGCTGCATTTTCAATAGCATCATCCACAGTCTGCCCCTCCACTTAGGCGATCAACTCTCTCAATCTTAAAACAGTAATCTTATGGTAATCTTAAAAGATGTTAATCTAGAAAGACTGAAGGCTCCTTACATCAAGGCAGAGAGTGCCACAGGCGTTGTAATGTATTTTTTCCCATTGCACAGTAATGAAACTTACAGAAATTTATAAAAATACATAGCTAAATAAATGACTTAAAATACTAAAATATTAATATTGCACAAATGTACGTTTTGTGACTTCGTAGCATCAAAATACTGGAAAAGACAACAGCCATCTTCTATTATATCTTCTAAGATAACAAGCAGCAAAGAGAGTAATTAGAAGCGCTCTTAAGAAATTGTTTTTTTTCCTGTAGATTTTAAGGAAAACAATGGTGTGAAAGGGCGCGTGAGCTTCTCATGAGCTCGAGAAGTGTAGAATAAGAAGAATATAAAACGGTAACAAAAATCGCTACTTTTTCAAAGCTGAGCAAAAGCCCGAATACACAATCTAATGAAAAGAGATAAAAATCTTACAGACCAATACAGAAATATTTGAGAAACTAGATCCAAGATTAAATCCTCAGGCTACATGGGCTCCTATATGATCTGGGTGAGAAAGAGCTGGTTAATTTTCTTGAAAATTGGATTGCAAAAGCTTAACAGCTTGCAGTTGAAGATGACCCACTTTGCATTAAAAAGGCACACAGGAAACGTTTAAGAAAAGAACAGAGGAGAGGAGGGGGAAGGAAAAAAGAAAACCTGAGTAGGAGGTAGCATTACGCTTGGCCTCACAGATCAGAGATATAAGGGAAGGATCCTCAAGACAGCGTATAAAGATAGTAAACTTATCTAATATACTTAATGTTTTCATCTTTATTTTCCTCCTTCTGCCTCAAGTGCTATAATTGCAGCAAAGATTCAAACTAGCCCTACTAAGGAAGAGAAGCGGCCATTCCTGCTTCTATTTCAACAGGAAATAAGTTTGCGCATTTCTTTTCTCCAAAAAGATTGGGAAGGACAAGATAGGTATTCCTGTTACAGCACGCTCTGTCATTTCAAAGACATGCCTTTCACACATTCAGAGCTCTACAGCTTTGAAAAATCCCTATAGCCAAACCAAGAAGCATAACCTAATAGATCATAGTACTAATGAGACTTCATAATTGAGTTTCAAATCTTTTTTGGAAGAACATTCCTTTGACGCAAAAATTTCCAGTCAGCTCCAGGTTTTGATCTTCACCAGTGAATGTCAAACAGTACCAAATAACAAGCGACAAACATTCATTTCCAAAGTGGTAATGACCACAAATGCACTGATTTCTACAAATTTTGCACTTGTTCACCACCTCTGAAGACAACATCTGAGATATTGTCACCAATATGAAAACTGAAATTACTGAGTCACTGTGACCTTTCTTTCATCAATGGACGCTGTTCAGCAGCTTTTTTTTTACTCTCCTCTCTTTTTATATTCAAAATTCCATGACAGTCTCTCAAATCCCATAAAATCCCCCAAACCAACAAGCTTTCAACAGCTTTATCAAACAAGCTCTTCTATATTTAACGCCTACTGGAACGATCCCAACCAACCTTTGAGATAATGGCAGGTATCATTACCTGACTTTCTACTGCTATTAGGAAAGACCGAAAGATAGAACTGTAACTTTTTTAACGTAACCGGGAGAATTTCACACTTCAAGGCTTTTTTCTCATACTAATTTTCTTACTTTTTCAACTTATATAAATGAACACGGGATTATACAAGATCCCGTTTATATTACATCTCATAGTTGAACAGCTGCCCCAAAGCCTTAATTAAAAGCATTCAAATGTTGTTAGTTTTCAAGCCTTCCAAGAACATTTTCTGTCATTCTACAGTTTCTTGAATTGCTTTAGCTGCCATTCTTTTTCGTAGATCATTTTTCTCCCACGTACCAAGTTGTTCCAGTCCTTGCTTCCGAGATTTATTGACATTACTCATTTAAATCACTATTTATCCCATGTATTCAGCTTTAAGATACATAATTGGCCTATAGTTGAAATAGTCAATGCCCAGATTTCTTTGGAAGTTCTGCATAAATATACAGTCTGATTTACTGCATTTAGATCTTTATTTAAATAAAACATGTTGTTTCTCACTGACGTTCATGAATGTAATGAAGGAAAAAAAGAAGCTACTTCAGTTTTGCTACTTAAATGAGTTTTGAAAAGACTTTCAGAGTTACTTTGGGGGATTTGTTTCTTTTTTAACCACTTTCTAAAGATTTTTGAATCGGTTAGATGGAGAACATTGAGCTGCATTCAAAACTATAAAGCAGAGTGCATAATTTAAGGAATATAACCTTTGTGATAATTATTTGATATTTTTTCTTTCGATTGCCAAATCATGTATGTTTTGAAGCATCCTCTTGTGAGTGTATGTAATGAAAGAAATTCTATTTCAGCAGGTAATTTTTCAGGTGATTTGCTTGCAGCAAAACAAAATGCTGCACAAAAAAGATTACAGAAAACAATGTATTAGTTCCCCTTTTTTTCCTTCTTAAATTACCATTGTTACAGTTGGAAACTAGTGACTTCTTTTATTGGCGACTTTAAAACCGCAGTAGCATTTTGCTTTTTCCTGTAAAGATCATACTGCACCACGAATCTTCTATAATATTACTTGTCTTAGAATCACAGAATGGTTTGGGTTGGAAAGGATCTTAAGATCATCCAGTTTCAACCTCTCTGCCATGTGCAGGGATGCCTTCCACTAGACCATGTTGCTCAAAGCTCTGTCGAGCCTGGCCTTGAACACTGCCAGGGATGGAGTGTTTACCACTTATTTGGGCAACCTGTTCTAGCACCTCGTCACCTTCACAGCAAAGAATTTCCTCCTTATACCTAACCTGAACTTTCCCTGTTTCAGTTGTTCTATCACTACAGTATCTGATGAAGAGTCCCTCTCCAGCATGCTTGTAGGCCCCTTCAGGTACTGGAAGGCTGCTATGTGGTCTCCACACAGCTTCTCTTCTCCAGGCTCAACAGCTCCAACTTTCTCAGCCTGTTTTCATCAGGGAGATGCTCCTGTCCCTGATCATCCTTGTGGCCTCCTCTGGACCTGCTCCAACAGTTCCATGTTGAGGACACCATAACTGCACACAGTACTCCCAAGTGGGGTCTCATGAGAGCAGAGGGTCAAAATATACTTAATTGCATAATTATCAGCATTAGCATCCTAGGCATCTACCTAATTATATTCTTCTACGTCCAGATTGCCATTCCTACCCACAACATGCAAGAAATCCAAATCCATCTATGATGTATCAGAGATACAGAATTCAATACCTTTTAAAACTGAGCAAAACATTCATTCACTTCTCAACTGCCTCAGTCCTTGGAACTGCAACACATCCCTTGATACAAACTTTAATTCACTAAAAACTCATCACTCTTCATGCCTACTTTTCACATCACAAGATTTTCTTTTCTAAATGCCTGACTACTTTACTTTCTGGATCAAGTACGGTCTCATAACAAGCATCAAATTTGGTTCCATATCTTTTTGTCCCTACCTCAACTTCTGCTCAGATATAAGTGTATTCTGTGGTACCAACAGCTTCACAGTTCCCTCAACTCCACTAACAATGCTGTTCTTTCTTTTACCCGCCCCCCCCCCCCCTTTCATAAAGTACGCTTTCGGTTCCAAGCATTTAAAGCTAGTTCCTTCATTTCAGTTTACGCCATCTCATGCTCTCTTTTAAGGTTTGGGTTTTTTCTTTTGTGATTTCCACAGAAACAGAAAAAGAGTTGTGAATCGTGTAGCTTCCAGAAGTCCTGTCTGTTAACATACTGAGACTACAATCACAGGGATCCACTGAGCTTGGCCTGGGAGGAGGGGAACAACAGATTCAAGGTGGCAGGCATATGTCCGCTATGTGCTATTAGCCTAGTGATCCCTTGGACTAGGGGATGGGCTGCCTGGGGAGTAGCACATATAGGCAGTTTTATAACAAAGCAGACAGCTGCTCTTGTTGTTCCTTTGATATGTTATCAACCGAGACACAGAGTACTGCTAGAGAGAAAACTAGAGGCACTTTTACAGCTCCCAGTATGCCATTTCCTTCTACCCATCTCCACATGATTCACCTCAACATCAGCATTTATCCTTTCTCACCACTATGTTTACTAGTAGCTGACACTGAAGCATCTACAATACAATATGGGCATTTTAAACCCAAAACCCTAAAAAACCAAACAAATCAACCTCAAGGAAAATGAGGCCTGTAGTTCTAAGCACCCATCAGCAATACAACTAAGCAAAATTATTGGCACTCAGTGTAACACCCATACACGCACCCCTAATTTTACTTTGTTTCCTTTCACCAACTGCTGTGAATATTTTAAGCCATGCTATTTGGCCACAAAAACAGGCAATAATGAAAGCATGTAAAACATCACTAATTACCTAAAAGCGAATTCTCCAATTTCTATTTATTTCCACTTAATCTGTAAGACTAATGTGATGAAGGAACATCAGCAACCCAGCATCATTCACTGTCCTACACCATGAAGGACAAACTGAGACAAACTGTGAAAACTGGAAGCACCACACTGATAGAAAGTGGAAATTTTCCATGCAATTTAAAACATTCTTTTCCAATGACAGTAAAACCACAAGAACACAATTTTGTAAGAGTACAGAGCCTTCTAAGCAGCAGAACATGAGGCAAAATTGAATTCAAAGCAGCAAAACAAGACCATTAACATTAATATATTCCCTTAAAGTCTTACCTTGTCTTCCTAGATCTTGATTGTGAAGCTACA